>OU015536.1:7427500-8027500 GCA_907165065.1 Caprimulgus europaeus
CTGTGAGATGTACTGTTTGAACTACATTCAGTTCTCTGGGAGCTGAAAGATTAAGAGAATATGATAAAACTGTAGGGTTTATAGTTTTATAAACTATGTTTATAGTTCTTTTATATGTAAAAGAAGCAGCTCAATGCCAGGCAAATTCCAACTGGTACTTTGCACAACCCCCCAGTAGAAAAAAAGTTTCATTGCATAGGCTTGCTGGTACAAACTATCCTTGAGAAGAAGGCATTTTTGAGGCATTCCAGTGAACACTGCAGTTCAAGTACTATATTCTAGTTGCAGTGATACCAGCCTGTATCAGACAGATGGGAGTAACACACAGATCTGGTATTTGTTTTGGCAACTTGCTTTGAGAGGTGACCATGCCACTGGCCAAAACAGAAACTCTAGACCAAGATCATTTTGCAGGGTGCAAAATAAAAATCTTGAATTTCAATCCAAATGTAAGATTTCTTTTTCACTTATCACTTGGGCACGCTACATCACCTGTGGCTTACACAACACGTTACTACTCTTCATATACAACAGTCAAAATGAGATTGAGAATAAGATCATTTGCTGGTGACCTGCATTTCACTGAGAGTCTGAGTCAAGAACCTGTATCCAAATGCCTGAAACAAAACAAAAACCTGGATATGGCCTTTGTTTTTAGATTAGAGTTGTTTAGAAACGTAACCAAGATGGGGAGATTTTTTTTGAAGTTTGCTTCTTTGTCAGGCTTTTAGTTACTCAAGCCAATTACGACAGTTCTGACTGATGATGGTGATGTTGATCCTCAGATCTACATGCTGCAAATTAATTCAGCCAGTCCATATCAGGCTACAATATTAATTGAAGCAGAACTGCATGAAGGAAATGTGTTCTGCTTACATTTAGCATTTACTCACCAGAGCTGTGACAAGAATGGCATTTTCATTTTTCTAAAGAATTTGTAATTTCAAAACTGTTTTCATGCCCATCAGGAAGCAAATCCTATAACTTCAAAATTCTCCATGAAAGAAGATTCCAACCATAACAAATCAAAATACTGTCTCAGGCCAGCTACTGACAGATTTTATTTTGACAAAAATCAAAATGCTTCATTTGGTTGCAACTGTACTTTAGTGTAGAATACAAAACAGTAAGACATTTGAAACGAAGACCTAATTTGAAAGGAAAAATAAAAATATTTTGCTAGAAAATATAAAAGGCAAGTCAAAAAGTGCTTCACCAGCACATGCCTCTATTATTCCCAAAATAAAAATTCAACAAAATTAACAATCTTTCAAAGCATTTAGGTATGATAAAAATGTGCTTCCCAATAAAATTTCAAACATATTTTCAATAAGCACTTAAAAAAAAAAAAAAAACCTCAGGGGAGATTTTCTGATCAGTTCCTGATACACCACCCCTTAGAAATCAGAGACAAAAGGCCCTTTTAGCCACAGCTTGCAGCTGAGGGTACTGCACTGCCACAGTCGGTTGCATCCTAAATGTCTTCTGACATAACCACAGGTAAGATTACGAGAGACAGGACAGATGATTAGAGCCAGCCTTGATGAAAGCTAGCAGACTCAGAAGGCTTCCACCACTTCCCGCTGTTAAGGCATGCTCCAGCTGACACCTCCCAGCTCCGTGCAGGACAGGGAATGTCACTGCTCCCAAAGGCATTCGAAGGAACAATCCCATTACCACCTTCTGTGTGGCAGGGAGAAAAGTTTCCTTTCACTTAACTTTATTTGGCCTATCAGGAATAAAAGATGCCTGAAGTCTCTTGAGTAAGATCTTGGCACGAATATTCTTAGGAAAATCAGTGATTTTGTGATTATATGGGTAATTACTTCAGTTCAGCTACTGCTTGAGTAATTATGTGAGTACAGCATTGCTTCTTCTTCAAACTGTTGTACCCTACCACAAAAATATGCTACCAGCCTTCTGCCCTTCTGTCCCTTGAAATATGATTCCTTTGTTCTTAATGCAATGGAACATATTTGGAAAGGAATATATTACCATTTAGTAGGTCAGTTTTTAATACAGTCTCCAATGTAAACTGGGAAATGCTCCAATGAGCTCCATGAGTTTACACAAGTAATCTGCTCATACCTTTGCATTCCTAATTAGTGCACAGGACTAAAATGTTGAGACTCTTAGAAGTTAATATTTATTTGTAAAAGATACAGTACTACCAGATCCCTATTTCACAGACTTCTACAAGCAGATGTAATTCAAGGGAGGTACTACAGACAATGAAAGTATACTCCTACACAATAAAAAATGGTTGAATTTTGCAGACATTTCTAAAGTGTACACTCAAGGAACCTGACAAAAAATAAGGGTATTCATCAAGCTAGTTATTATTCTTTACATTTAACAGCCGCACTGGAACTGTTTTCATCTTATTTTAAGAAAAGTAATTTCTCATTGACCTTAGATTTGTGAAAATTAGGTAGAATTAGGTTCAGTATGTCAAACAGGAACACCTGTTTAGTAACATAAACATATTTAAATATCAACCTTTCCCTCTGATTGGTTTTTGTAGAAGCAACTGCTGATTAGAAACAGAAATTGTAAACCATGACCTTCCATGATAGGAGCTCACATGTAGTGACATTAAATTCTGTTACTGAATCATCTCATTAAGCAAAAAGGGCAGTTTTCAAAACCTATTTTTTTTTTATTTTTGCAAATCAACATGACTTGCACTGTTGTTAAGAAATCTTGAAAGCAAAATTTCTGGTCTGTATCCATGCTTGCAACAAAGCACTACATTCAACACATATATTACAAAAAGACATGTTTTGAATAAGCAGTAGTTGGTTTGTGCCAGAGCTCTCTCCATGGAGTTAGAAAAGATATTCTTCAGAATATAGGTAGGATTGCTAGTCTAAATAGCAATTGATAAAACAGTCTTTTTTTTGCTGAACATTTATCAAAGCAAACATACCCATCAGTATCACAACTGTTCAAATCCTTGCATTTTCTAATAAACTATTTGTTGGTGTTAAAGTTTACACTTGGAGCAAATGCAGATGCAAAGAAATGACAGATTTTGGGATTTTTTTGAAACCATAATCTCGTCCCAACAGATTATCAAATGATCAAAGCAATAAAAGAATGAATTGGGGTTTAAACTTTTATGAAAAAGCAGTTATATTGTAGGATCAGACTTTTTAATAGACTGCAGGCATTAAACAGACCTTGTATTAGGCTTTGAAATTAATGGGTCACTGTATAACATTCCAGTCTTCATAGATTGATAAGATTAATGCTTGCTTATATAGCAAATTCAATGGTTCAGTTAATTTCATATGAATGTTTAAAGTTAAATTGCTTTTGGATTAAGTATAAACTCATTATTCATTTTAATGTCTGAAAGAACTTTCATTTTTCTTTCATTTTATTTAATCAAGTGCATCATCATTAAGTAAAAGCTCTGAACTTAGATAGCTGAGAAATAAGGAAGTTTATTAATTTAGTTTTAAAAAGATCTATTTGTTAAACTTTAATTCAATGACCATTTTAGGTTCAATAAGAAGTTAGGAAAAATAGTGACTGCAACTCATTCAGTTTTCCTGTAATAATATTAGAGGGAGAGGGTGCTTTGGGGCAATATGTTTGCAGCATATTAATCCCTCTGAGAATTCAGAAGGTAAATTTTGTTGTTAAGCACACTCTTGTATTCATATCTTTCTTTTGCATTTCGAAAGACTGATCCTCCATTGTAACTCAGCAAGACTTGCTAACACTTGGCTCACAATGCATATAAATGAATTATTTCAGTGAATGTACATCAGTTTATACCAGGTAAGGCTCTGACTCTGCATTGCCCACTGATGTTCTGGGATACACTGAGCTGATAAAGGGTTTTTCCTTAATACTGTATTAAACTTCAGAAATCTGAGTGACAAGCAAAGACTACAGTACGCTTTCAAACGGGAGAAGGCGCATTAACTTACTTATCAACAGAAGCCATACATCAGTTTCTGCTGCCATTCCATGCAGAGTGCACTCTATTACCATACACATTCACTTTCATCATAGAATTAGAAACTGTGCACTAATTACAAGTTCCAGAATAAATATCTCTTTAAAAACACTCACACATCCTCTTATTATGTAAACTTTAATACATTTGATGAGGAGCATGGCTAAGGGACCACAAAACCCCTCTCTGGGATTTACCTGGGACTATCAGAGTTTAAGAGTGTTAGCTAATGAATTATTCAGAATGAATTAATAGCTTGGGAGAGTCCTTCACCTGTCTGACACAACTTCATTTTCCTTAGATAAGCTTTCTCAGCAGAGTCAGACACTGGCAAACAACTTTGTTTTTCCTTTTGAGAGTGTGTGCGCGACAATTTGCAGTACAGACAACAAAAAATATATTTCCTTGCAGAATAATAATGATTTCACCTACCTGAAATGTAATTTAAAGACAGATCTCTGAACGCTTTGCAGTGGAGGTACAATTACTACCACTCCACCTGACCATGTCCAACACCCAGCACAGCAACAAGACCCAGGATAAAACCCAGGCTGCTGTGACCAACCGAGTGCTCTGTCCTTTAGGTAACATTGCTCATTCTCTCAGAAAGGAAACACAATTTCCCATAAAGATATGAGATAACACTTCAAGCTACTTTTTCCTGTTCATTGTATATAAAAAAGCATTTTTTAATGAGAAGGCATACTATACTTGTATCATATTTGTCAGCTCTTTTCCCTGAATAATATCTTATTCATGAGCAGAACAACAACTTGCCTGTCATAGTACTGCTGTCTTTTATTTATTTATGGATTTATTTAATTAACAAAAGGAACCCAGTTTTCTTCATAAATGACTTTGCACGGTGTGTCTAATGCCAGTATCTCATAATTTGCAAATGGTGTGAATGTGTGCAGAGACACATACACACCTATGAAAACTGTAGCACCATGACTTAGTTTGTGATTTATTCTAAGCTGTTAAGCACTTCTAAATAAAACCACTAAATTATAATGCTTTTTACAACGTATGAATTACTGTTAACCATGCAATAACAGAATAAAATCAAATCAGGTCTATGTCCTCTTGCTGGTTGTTCCTTTACATAAGAAAGCAGGAAACAATTCCCAGAGCTTCTAGTAACCTGTCACTAAACCCAGACATTTCCAACTATATAATGACTTTGACTCCATGCTGAGTCAGGGACAAATAAAATCAAGATTCCTCCCCCCCTCGCCCCAAATGTCAGCCATGTGGAACACAGGTATGCAAGATCAGTGAGTTTTATAGTGTGATACTCCTTCTGCATACCCTGAGAAGCCACAGGATTTATTGCTGTGCTTTCTCTTCTATCTTACATGATGGGCAGGCAAACTGACCTGCCATCAGTACAGTGTAATTTGTTGCTGCCTTTGGTTTACAGCAAATTACTACTGCCCTGAAGCAAAGGAGAAGCAAGGAGGGAATATGTCTCTGAGGCACATTTCCTTTGAGGCTATTCCAAGGGGATGACAGCTTATGCACTATCTTTTTTGATCAACAACTATCTTTGAAAATAAATCTGTTCAAGGGTCCCAGGAGGTATGATACAGCCCCTCAATCACTCACAGCTCTCGGGGGATCCTCTCACTTCCCTTTCTCCTCCAGGGAAGACCAGCCACAGCTGAGGTTAAAGCAGATGGTGCGATGGGAAAAGAATATGGACTATGGGCTGGAGGTAACAATAATGAAAATAGCAATGTAAGATGGCATAAATAGTGACGTGGAGGCTGAAATAACAGCAACGTTGTAGAGATCAAAGCAGTGGGGAACTGTTCTTTGTACTATGAATATCTCCCGTATTTTTAAAGCAGAGAAGAAATGTAAAAGCAAACTGTATAGTATTTTCCCTCAGGCCACCAGCATCAGAGGCATTTGATAAGCCTTGCAAACTCCTACAGAAGGACAGCAGATCACTGGAGTATAGAATATAACATGTACTATCTAAAAAGCTAACATGACAGATACAAGGCAAGGCAAGTATTCAATTTGGGCTATCATGAAAAGAAAGAAAAACAAGAAAAGAATCTTGTGACAGTTCACCAAGGAAATGGCTCTGTTGTATCTGGAAGCATGGTCCTGAACCAGGAGAGTGTCTGTGTTGCATGCCTGCGTGGAGGTATGTGAGACAGCCCTTATCAGGAGCAGTCCTGGGAAAAAGAGATGTTCCCGGGACTTTTGTTATGTTTTTACTTTTGTTCCTCCTTATTCCTGATGAATAACTCTTAAGGCATTTGTTTTTTATTTCTATCCAGACCAAAAAGAAACTGCATCATCACTCCTGCTTTACTGCCCTCCACTGTTAGACCACAGACCCTGAAGTGCAACATGAAGTACATACACAAGGCCAAGCTTTGCCTGTCCCCTGCTTACAGTTGAGCAAGTAGCACATTTACTCTTGCAGGGTTGGACTGTAGATCTTGCTAACCCATGTACAAGTGAGAGTTTTCTTGCCTGCATAGGGAATCAACTGAATTTTTAAAAAGCAATTTGCAAAAAAGAATTAGGAGGGAACGTGGATGTCTAGAAATGGCACAGGGCAGAGAGTCAGGTCACTTGGTTTGTTTTACTCACACAGTCCTTATTTCTCCATGCTGTCTGTATTTCCCTCTCTTTCTCATCTAGCTACACTGCAAGCTCTTTGGAGCTGGAACTGTCTTCCATAACTCAGCAGGGGCTCTAGGAGAAGAAGGGTTTCATCTTGGTTGTATCCATGGGTAACATCATAGCACAAATAATAATTTTAGAAGCAAGATTACTGAGCAAAATGTTTGCCAAAGATAACTGTATATTGTAACAGCAATACATTGCCTTCTTGACAGAGACTGAATATAAATGGATCCTTAGATTATCAGCAAATGAATTGTTTTCATATAGTTCCATCAAAATAATCTTTTGTGGGAAAACATCAGTGAAATGGAGCTTTACTTATTTTTATTTCTTATTAAAATTTCTTAGGAAACATTGCTCACTAAAATTTATTATAAAAAACTTCAACTGGTTTATCAAAATTGAATATTTATTTTGACATTAAAGTTTAATTTAAAATATTCTGTACTTTCAGTCACATTATTTCATGACTTGTCATTAGTAGAAAATGTAACACTATATCCTACATAAGGATATTGAAAACAGCTCCTGCTCTATTACACCGATAAAGAAATCAGCAGTCTCTGATGATGCTTTTGTTCTTAGCAAATTCTCCCATAAACTGTCATTTCTTTAAGCAGACTATGACATAAAAATAATAAAAAATAAAAAGACAATTTTAAACCTAAACTTCTGAGTCTGAAATGCACATTACTTTTTGAAGCTGCTATTTAGAATTTTCCTTTTGTAGGAAGTTATTTGTTCCATTTCTGAACAAAATTGAACTTCAAGATGTCCACATTTCCCAAATAGAAATTCTATATTCTGTTCATCTCTGTTTAAAAATTCAGGATGTTACACGGTGCTCTCAATGCTCAGAATAGTGCTATTTAGAATTGTGCTATTTGTGGAGTATCTGACAATTATTAACAAAATATCATTTCAGCCTAGCTTATAACTTCAGTTCAAATTCCACTTGATAGTGTTTATGTGCTAGCTGAAGTGTTTTTCATGTGTTACAATGACATCTTCAGATGTCTTGCACTATCTTACAGTTTTCAAATGAGGCAGCTCAAACGGGACTCTTTTTAGTGGCAATTTCATGAAAATCATCTAAAGAAAAAGGTTATTTAGAAGTAAATGGAAGGGGGGACAGCAAGAAAAGTAAATGAGGCAATACATTTCCAGCTAAGTTAAATGTCAGATTAGAATTCAAAGAAGCAATAATGGCAGGCAACTGTTGTCAGATTCAAATGACTGAGAAATGATGTGTCTGATTCTATAGATGCCACAGAAGCTGCCATATTTGGTCAATTCAAAAGCTGAATGGGGCAGATTCTCAGTGGCTGTAAAATTTTAAAAGCCTTACAAGACATCAAATGGAAGCTGACAATTTATATCACATTAAGATCTGACTCATAGTACTTATTTGATACATAGTACATATGCAATAGTACATATGCAATATATAGCTTATATACACAAGCATATCCTATATGTTATATTACTTATATGACCTTCCCTTGTGTTAAAAGGTGGTCCTACCCTTTCACTATCAAAAATTCTTTTTTTTTTTCCAACTAAGAGTTATAGTTTTGAAAACAAAATCCAGACTGTGCATTTGATTCGAATTCTGCACGTATCCGTGCTTGTCGTAAGCATGCGAAAAGACACGCCCTGCTGTACAAAATACTTGACCTAGCTATGAAATGTTCTCTGCTTGCCTTTTTCTTTTGTCAGGCAGAGAGATTCTGGTATTGCAGGATCGTCCCCCGAGTAGTGGCATGTAAAAACGTCATCTAACAAATTGCCAGATTGGTGGTGGAACAGCACAGACTTCGCGTTTGCCTTCCTCCCGGTAGTGCTTTGACTTTTAGGAACAAATATGTACATTTCCCTGTTGGTCTCTAGCAAAATAAACGAGCAATATTTTTTTCTTTACCTTCCCCAGTCCTTTGTGAATTATGGAGTAGTAAGCCCACTTTTAAATACAGCTTTGCAGACAGTGAGATACAGCTCCACTCCGTGCAAGACAAATTGAAGCTCACTTATGAAAGTACATCTAAAAATGCCAAGGGAGCAGACTTATCAAAGAGATGACATCAAGTTGTCACTCATTCTTCGTACATGCACCTGTGATTGAGAAAAGTGTTTTCTTTAATATAACTTGATATTTGAAGAGAATATGACAAAATTAAGTCCCATCCCTTCATCATTTACATTATGCCTTAGGGGTACAAAGTTGATCTAAGACATTTTGATTTATGCCTATTAGTGAAGCTGTACCCACAGATGATCAAAAGGCTCATTCTGATTCCTATAAAATAGTCAATATCACAGTTAAGGAAACCTATTAGGTATAATTAAATTACAGCTATAAATGACATAAACCTGAGATATTTTATGATAAATATCATTTGATATACCAGCCCTTTTAAAGATTTTGTCCCATCCACCCTCCTTCTAAAGACAGGTCCTAAACTACAGGGCATGAAAGATGATGAACATAAAAAAGGGAAGCTACCTTGCTTAGAGACTTACAGCCAACCTATCCACCTCTTGTGCTGTCATGCTTGACACTGTACAAGCTATATCATGAAAGGACAAGCATAATGAAAGTACCTTTTGTCTTTATTTCAATCATATGTATCGTTTGCAAATCAAGATGTAACAGAGATGTGCAGAAAGGGAAAACAGTTATACATTGCCACTGGAATGTAGGAAAGCTCAAGGCACAATTTACAAGTCAGTGGGCTTTTCTGTGCAAGCAAAAAACTTTGGATGGGACTGAGGCAAGAAAAGAAAGACAGCATGCATGTTGCAAGAAATGTATGATTTCTCATACTCAACATGTAGAAGACATAGGCAACAGAACATGCATCTAACATATGCAACAAACTCGGTGGCAAACATTAAGGGTCAAGAGTCAGAAGTATGCACAAATGTGCACATTAGCCAGGAGCAGAGCAAAACCAGTTATAGTATCCTGAGCGTGTCTGTCTGGAATTACTAGGTTACCTTTACAAATGTAATAAAAGGTAAATAGGTTGCAGACACTCTAAGCAGAAAAAAGATGGGATTAATACACTGTTGTAATTTGTTTCATGAGCAAAGATCTGGAAATTATTTCCACATGGAGAAAATCCTAGTTAACTAGTGACATGAGGGCAGGGAGCAGACATTAGAACTGCAATTATGTTTGACCTATGCTCAGGCTAGTTTGTTGTAGTCTCTGGGTGATGCAAGCACAACATCCTTGGGCTAGGTGTAAGAAGCTTCCAAAAATATAAAACCCTAAAATTCTGCTAAATCCTATTACTGAAGGAGTTGATGCTACTCACACTGGGTAGGAGTTCACTGTAAATACACGTAAAACTATTGTATAATCCTTCCTCCTTAGGACCTTTCCACTTCTCAAAGCCCATGACAAGCTTATTGAAGGACAGGCTGTAGTGCACTGAGCCAGCTGCCTGTCATGCTGGTAAGCATCATTTCCAACCCTATTTTTTTCCAGCAGTCAGTATCCTTCTGTTGGCTCTCATTGCATTCTTTAGGCTGCAACTTTCCTGGGCATAAAATAATCCTTTTGCTCTTGTGTGAGTAGGAGAAGTGATGGAAAACAACTGGGCACATGACTGCTTAAGAGATGCCCATGCATAGTAACTAGGCTTGCCAGATCAGTGACAGAAGTATATCTAGGTGAAAGGGGTGGGGGGATAGAAGCCATATACAGGTATGGAGTGTGAAAAAGTGACCCAAAAGAGGAAGCGCACAGCTAGCCTAGAGTGCCTTGGTAAAAAAGAACAGTTTGCCATGTGGCCAGGCATTTTGTAACCATCTGAAACAAGCTACTCCACTTGGGTCCCAATTCAGCAAGGGATTTTGGTGAACATCTAATTGTAATTGTTTTGACTTCAGTGAAAACGCTCATCTGTTCCACATTAGACATCTGCTTAATTTCCTGAACGGCCTGAGTCCTACAGAGCTAAAAATACAGATATAACAAATGTTAGTTCAGGTGGGGGATTATGCCATTTTGAGACAGATGTTCATAAACCACTGAACACATCGAAGTCAATGGCACTAAAAGAGGGGTGAATTTAGCCCTGTTTCTGTGTTTATACATCCTGCTGCATTGTCTTTTCCTTTCCTTCATTTTTGCATTCCACTGCCTCACTTCACTACAAACTGTATGAGACAGAGACTCCTCAGGGAGCAGCTAGAGATTTGAAATTCACATCACTTTTACCCTTAAGCCTGTCAGATGATCAGATAGCCGAGAAAGTGCTAATAGCTTATGCTCTGGTGAAAGATGTTTTTCTGTACATGATTACCTTTGTATTTTGTTCCCCTTATCCCTGATTGTCAGCATTTTAATTAAAAGTAGAGGTGTGAGAACATGGGAAAACCTGTCTGCAGAACAAGGCTGACTTTGATTTAAGTTAGTGTACTAAGTTTGTAAATTTGGAACCCAATTTTCTGCTGCTATCATCTCTTTGGAGTGGTACCATGGAGCTTGATGCTGAGCAATTCAGCTTACTATGAGGCATCTGTATCTCCTCAGCTAGGGCAGAGGGAGTAGAGATTGCAAGTAACCCTTGATGAAACTTGCCAAAGATGGTTTAAGCTGCTATTGCTTCTCTGACTAAAAGTTTATGTCCCTACTACAACACTGGGAGGCCATGGGATGTCCACTCAGCTACACCTGCTTCTCAGACCCTCCACAGCCAGTTTACTGCTGCTTAAAGGCTCTGTCCCATCAGCTTCATGGCTGGATTTAGGAGAGCAATAGCCACAACTTTTGTTTTCCAGGGACTATGACCTTACAGATAACACGAATAGGTAGCTCACCTAATTTCTGAGCTGCTGTAGTTCACACACTTGCATATTTCAGTGTAAATTAATCCAGTGGTTAGTAAGGAGCACTTTTGCGTGCATTCAGCCACCTCTGTCATGGGCTTTTAACTTCCAGAGGAAAATCAAGACGGACAAGTGCAGACAGCAGCCTCTCTAATGAGCACAACTTGAATCTCTCCAGCTTGTAAGACCCCCTCACCTTACATAAGGCTTCATTACGTACCCAGTACCTTAAGTTATCAACAACAGCCTTGACTTTGACAGGAATGGCTTGTTCAAAGCTATATTTAAGCACAATAATGATCCAGAATGAGATCTTCTCCACATTCCCTGGGAGGCCCAACTGGTAGGATCAACAGTTCTTCACTCAATTCAGCTCATGTAACTCACTCTGTTCTGGAGATTAAAATTTTGCTCCTGAGTTACATAAAGGTTTTCTAAAATAACCAATCTCTAGTGAAGTCTGTAAAATAGAAATTGTGAAAGAAATCCTTATGTTTCTCCTTGCTATACAGAACTTGGGATTGCTACTTTTTTTTTCTCAGGGTTTTTATGATCAAAAAAAAACCTTTTTGACACCAAAACAAAAAATTAGCACTTCATCACACAGAGATGATGTACCATTTTAACATAAATCAGAGAGAAGATTAATTACTTTTTTTTTCCCCAGATGGAAAGATGCTGCAAAGCAACCATGACAGACCAGTATCTGTTTGCTCAGGTGGCACAATGATTTGATGAAAAAAAATCCCCAATGAAAGGAAGTAAAATAGTATGATAAAGATGATACAGCAAAAATACCACAAGGAAAGAACTGAGTAATAGCATTAGGACACGACAGAATATGATGTGATGGAAAAGAATTGGCCTGATATGTTTCATGATGCTGCTGCATAGAAAGAAGCATTATGATGATTTACTGCAGTGACAAAAGACAATGTTGGATTACACAGGATATAACACATAAATGGACAAAGCAGAAAAATGCTGCCAGACACTGGAAAGAAGACAAAGCATTCTGATATTTATATTTTAATGATCTCATTCTAATTCTATGTAGCTGAAGTCAATAGCAGTGTTCATATGGACACTTATTAACTTAATTGAAGACATTCATGTGATATAAATAACCTAAAGGTCTCACCAGAGACAGCAATAGCCAGCAGAAATTCTCTACAAGCACTAAAGCCTCACTCCCAGTGCTGTATGTGGCACTCTCAGTGGTGGCAAGACTGAGGCATGACTGGGATTTGGGATCATGAGGGAAAACAACACTCGACCTCCACCAGTGTGAGCAAAGGCAAGATGTGCATGCGAGTCTGCCTCATTTCATGGCAATGTACCACACTGCTGGGTCCCTAATCATAAAGTCCAGTATTTCTATTGTGTTTATGTATTGCCATATTTAAACCAAGGTAGAATCACTTAAGTTTAGACCAATCTCAGTTTTAGATTGTCTGTGTGACTTTTAGGATACTGTGCTTTCTTTCTCTGTCAGAAAAGTAGGTTGCTGATATTCTTGGTTCATCTTTGCTCACAGAGGTAAAATTAGAGGCCTTGAGACTCCTGCTGGTAGAACGAGCTCTCAATTTCTCACTGTCGAAATTCAATCTGATTTCTATCTTTTTCACTAAAAAGCTGTCAACAGAAAATAAGCAATTCCTATCAAAGAGTTTTTATATTAGTTTCTGAGATATATACATTCAGCTGGTAGATGAAGAAAAACTCAAAGTAATTTAAATAGGTTTTTTTAATTTTAATTTGTATTTTCTAGGAAACTAAGCAAAAATATTAATGTAGAGCATAGCTATAACCCACCCAAAAGAAAATAATCAGAAAGAGAGAGGTCGAATCACTGTTATATCATAAATAACTTATTTTCATACTATGGCCCTGGGTCTGATTTCTACCTCCTCATGCTGGTGTAACTCTGTTGACCTGGTTATCCTTCAATTACTGTGGTTGAAGCAGGAAGACAGCACTTATTTACAATTAGTAACATATAACTGAGATCAGAAGTTTTCTTTTCAGTATAGGATAATATGAGATCTACCAGTAGCCAATGGACAACACAACTCCACTTTTTGTATGTGGAATAGCAACTTTCAAATACAGAGAACGTAAAAAGTGGATTTCAGGTATGTTTTAGCATTTGCAACTCATACTTCAAAAACCGATTTATGTTTTTTGTTTTTTTTTTTTAAATAAAGAAATACCTAAAAAAAATAATTATGGGGGTTTGTTTTGTTTTTCACTGTAGTTTTCACATTACATAATTTCTCAAGAGAATTTTAAAAGTGGACAATTTGTAGTTTGAAGTCAAATCCACATTTTCTGTGAAATCTCCTTTGCCTTTCTCAGACCTTTGAGAATAAGATCTGAACTGTCTGCTTTTCCCTCTTTTTTATCAGATATTTGAGCAATAAAGTTGTTCAAGATTCTATAGTAATTTAGGATTTTCTCTTTCTTTGTTACACAAATTTATTTATAGCTCTTTTTTTCCCTCTCGGGTACTACTGCTGGAGCTGAACAAAAGAGTAGTTTAAGAGCTTTCTTTTCTTTCCCTGCAAGGTAGCTGAGCTACGTGCTAGCTCGCTGTTAAGTAGACTGGTCTCTGAATTATGATCCAGTTTACCTTTATTTTTCTTGGGCAAAGAAGTTACTATCCCTCTGTCCACACTATCCTTCTTCTGGAGATTACTTCCCCCAGAGCAACGTGGCAAAGCAGGTGGTGTGTCTGCTCTTTTGACACTGCAGTTCACAACCTGCTATACCCACATGAACTGAAACTGGTGGGGGTTGAGTTAATACGCCAGGCTGCAAGCGTGGCAGCTGAGCCTTTACTACAACTCCCATTCTGGTGGCTTTGCCATGGGGTTGATAACCTCCTGACAAGGACAGAGAGTCCAGTGACACGCTTAGCCACTGCCCCTAAAGCCAAAAGGAATGAGGAAACTCAGCCCTGCTCTTTAAGAGTTGCCTAATTATTGTTTTCTCACAGATCTTTGTTCTTGCTCATTTTTTGTTCATCTTGGATTCTTGGTAAGAACTTTAATCATAGTTCTTCCTGCTGTAGCTTTCACTGCTCAGAATTATCTAGATAGCCTAATTAACTTCAATTTCATCATTTTTGTTTGCAATATAAAAGATGAATGAAAGAGAATGGTAGTGTTCCAGCTAAATATAAAAGTACAGCTGCAGCAGAGAGCACAAAATCCTTAAGAAAACCTGCAACAAGAATCTCAGTGTGCGACAGAGTATTTCCCTGTACAGGCACTGATCACACTGTCTATGAGCAGAGCAGCCTATACATACTAAAAGAAGGCAAGTGAATGAAAAAATGACATAAAAAATATTGAGGAAATGATCAAAACACAACACTTGCTGAAAGGATGAGAAAAGGCAAGCACAGGACAAACCTGTGGCTTGTTCACAACAGTTTCCTTAATGGGAGTTGCTTACATGCTTTAGTGCAGAACATCATTGTCTAAGGGGAAACCTGGAAGAGAATACAGAGCAAGTTCTGAGTACTAAACTCAGTGCCTTCTCCCATGGGCTACATTTGATACTTGTAATGCACTGGGGATATTTACTGTGCAGCATTTAATGGCACTTAAAATCATGCTTTCTCCCCACAGTGTGCTGAGGAAGTGCCCACTGTATAATCGAAAACCTGTAGGAGAAGTAGATTTATCCACAGCTGCTAATGGCTTTCCTTTGCTTTCCCTGAGATTCTTTATTCATCCAAATATATTGCTTTCTACCTGAAAAATATTTATCAGACTGGAAAGACACACTAGGAAGCTTTTTCTCATGAGGGATTAAATGACCACAAGTCTCATAACTTTCAGAAAAAATGTTAATCTCGGTATTTTATCCTTGCTTTTTTATAAGTAAATCATCAAGAAAAGAAGAGCTGAGGAAGGAAATGGAAATCCTTGACATTTATTTCACAAATGTTTAAGGCATTTGTTGACGTAAAGGTTTTAACTACAAAGACAAATAAACTGAAATGCTACATACAGGAAAGTTTAAGTAAATTCAGATAATTCTGTGAATTCCACCATTTTCCAAGAAAACTGGTCCTGTGTTAAGAATCAGGACCAAAATATATGAAATCTGAATTTAGGTCTATGCTCTCTCCCAGAATGTGTGTGTGGCTTCAAGCAGATCCCTTTGAGTCAGATTTCAAAGATGCTTACACACCCAAGGAAATAGACAAGCAAGTGCTTCATGTAGGAAATGGACATCACACATTTGAAAATCCCACTAGGCACCACAGCAGCCATTTGACTCTTGAAAAGTCTCCAACTGTGTATAAAAAATCCAGCCCTTAATCCCTCTTCACCTTAGTAAAGTAAGAAGAGCAGCATTTTTTTTTTTCTGTCTTGTGTATTAATTTGCAGCTTAGAGCAGGGCTTCTCTTACTAAATACAGCTATGTCCTCCAGCCTTCTCCATAAACAGCAGTGAATAATCACCTACAGGGCTACAATCAAAATTTTCCAACATCCTGGGGCTGCAATACAAGAGCAGAAATCTCATGAGAAGAGAATGAGCAATGTTGAAGGAGAAGCAGATGCCACCAGAAAGTTGAAGTGCAGAAAGGAATGAGAGTGTGGATAAGGATGGAGTGGTGGAAGGGGAGATAAATAACTTTCTCTTTTTTAAAAGCTTCAGAATAAATTTGATTCAGTTTTGCACTGAAATCAAAGTACACTGAAGAAAATCCTGCAGAAAATCCATGCAAGGATGATTACAGCAGGCAATAATTGTCCCTGCTAACACGTGGCTGGCATCTTGTACCTGACCATTGTGTACAACCGTGGCTGGGTCAGCAGCATGGGGAGAAGGGAGCACAGTGCAGCTTTCGAGCCATCCTAGAAGATGTGACCCCAAGGCCTGTGATGGGCTGGCTGATGACAGTGATGTCAGGGGAACAAAAGTCCCTTTGGCACTGACCAGTGGCCACTCCCACGCACAAGACAGCACAGGAACACACACTCATGGGACCAACAAGCTTCTGAGTCTGTCAGAGCTGTAAGAAAACCTGGGTCCACAAGAAAGGAAACTCAGACCCTGAAGAAAATGTTCTCAACCTGACAGGCCTGAAAATGCATAGAAAAGGGCACAGAGAATAAGATATTACAGAAAACAAACTTAAAAGTATGAACAAAAACTCAGAAATGAAAGAGAAAAGAGGCTCTAAATCTTGCACTAGTACAAAGCATCAGCAGTTGGGAATGTTGAACAGCTGCACTTATAAATATCCCGCTCAGTTCTAGATATCTGAAAAGCAAGATTTTCTTTCCCTTGTGACACAAAGCACCACACTGCATATTTTGTTCTGTGATTTTTTTGTACTTGATTGCTGCAGCTGATTTCAATCCTTTATATTTTTATGGTGCCCAGTAATAAGAATCCCATAATCCAAATGTATTTCCCACATGCTGGGACTGCCATCTTCTCATTACATTGTCCAGCCAGTCAAAGCTCCACAGTACATTCTTCACTTTTCAATACAGATATTTTTCTATTCTTTAAACCTTACAGAGTATGGTTCAAAAAATCTTTTTATAGTACCCTCATGGGTTTGATGAATATTATAACAAGCCAGTGCTTCTATTCTGGTAGTAACAAGGTGAGGCTGAGGGGTACTAATATTCCTTCATAATTTACAGATCAAGAACCGCAGCATAGACAGAAACTGAGAGTTTGTCTACATGATAAGGGTGAATATTCCTGAGCCTTGAACTGGTATAATGAGAGTTAGTTCTGGTCTCAGAGTCACTAAGTTGCATTACTCTGGGACTTCCAAATCAAGACAGCCTTGTGCATGGGATCAGAGGGACTTGGGGCTTGCAGCTGGCTTCTCCTGACTACACTGACACATCTTCATCAGCTTTTTCAAGGTCAGCCAAGAACTTATGGCAGGAATTCCCTCTGGAAATTAAGCTATTTGTTTCCCAAGGAAATCCTCAAGGATTTACAAAAATACAAATAGATATAAAACATACTTTCATTTCCACACAAATACTCTCCATTTTCTTTCTTACTCCTCAATTCATTCTGATATGCTACTGCAAATTACAATTAATGTGAAACTTGTGCCATCATTTAACATAGTGCTAGCTGCATGTATCTTTGCACTAAATTGCATTCCCAGTCACTGTAATTTCTCTTGTCACTATATTTTCAGCTATTTCGGGGGAAGACAAAAAAAAAAATCACTAACAGACAACATTATTTTTGCAGATAAAAGTTTGGGGGTGTGTGGAAATTAAATAACAACCGTAGCCAGTTAGCTGTTTTGATTAACTTGCAAATAACATAGTTGGCCACAATCAAACAGAAAACAAGGCAGAACCCTGCAGAACAGAAGCCAAATGAAGAAACAGTGGCATAGTAAATGAAGGGATAATGTCACTCAAAGCCCATCATGCATACTATTTCAAATAGTTAATGGACTTTTTCAGAAAACTTTAGTAAGGACTGACTGGTGTAATATGTAATGGATATATATGCATGTAATGAATGGAATGTATTCAATTTATTTTTATAAATTTGCCTCAAATGCCTTAATTCTTTACTAATTGATGAATACTTTTCAGGACTGTATGGAAATACATGTAGCCTAAATAAGAATAAAATAGATATTGATTAACAAAAGTCCCAGCTGCAGTGTTATTAAGTAGAATATGGATGAAAAGGAGTCCATTTTTGCACTAGAGAGCACACACAATACAGCTGGTGCTGCAAAGTAAAAAAAATACCCATTTAACTTGTACTTCAGAAAACAGAGCAGCTCCAAACCTTAACAGAATTTGTGCTTTTAAAACACCTTCAGCAGCAACCACCATCAGAGACTACCAGCAGCTTAAATGGACTGAAACTTGCATTTTTCTCTGAAGCTAGTACTGGAACTTGTAGCCCTTTCTGATTTATGACTATACAGAATTTATTTGGGAGAGACATATATCACTCAAAAAAGTTTCTCTATACAGATTTTAGTCTAGCTATGTGAACAGGCATTTATTAATGGTTGTTTATGCACTGTTTAGGAACTACTGATGTAGAAAAAACTGTAGACCTGCAACACTTCTTAGGTACAATTAATTTTATCACTAGTGTTCACACTTGGGGATACCAGTTCAGAAATAGGATTTACATTGGCATTTTGAGCCAAGATAGAACAAAAATTGTTTGCAACTAAGAAATTGATATTTTTGGGAAGCAAAACATAGCTTGGTTTTTAACCAGGCTGCGCCACATAGCCCTTTCTTAAGAAAGGGAAGATACTACATTGGGAAACTGTCAGATAAGTGCACAAATGATAGGAAAATGGCACTCAGTGTATAGATATCAGTAAGTAACTGCCTAATTCTGAGGACATACTATTTGTGATCTCCCAAGGGTTTGCTCCACGTCTAACACATTTCAGTGTATTCATTGACACCCTGGTGTAAAGAAAGACAAAGTACACTGCACATTGTGGATGATGCTGAGCCCTTTGGATTATAGGATCAAAATTCCTAGTGATTTTGACCCCACTGAAATGGAGAGACAGTCTGAAATCAGCAAAATGAAATTCAGTAAAGACAAGTTAAAAGTATTCTACTGAAAAAGGCAAAATAAACTCATAATTACAAAACTGGAGAAAAAGTGGCTGAGGCTAGAACAGGCCATGAACTGTTTCAGGATGACCAAAGTAGCATTTTGGGTTATAAAAAGAAAACAAATGTAAATCAGGGATATAATTATGAGACATTTCTGCAGAATGACAGTGAGATAATTATTGCACTGTATAGGCTGTAGCAATCTTAATCTATAATACTTGGTCTTCACACTAGGAGACATGCAGTCAAATTAGAAAGGCTTCAGAGGATAGCAACAAAATTTACTAGGATTTCAGAAAACATTACTTGTCATAAAAGGTTAAAATAATTGGATTTGTCTGAAACAGAAAAGAGAAGATGGAGGGGGACTTGATAAACGTCTTCACAAATTAGGTTATTATAAAGGAGATGGTAATCAGTTGCTCTTTATCTAAACTGAGCATTAGACAAGAAGAAATAGGCTTAATTTTAATCATAGGAAATTTAAGTTATACATTAGGAGAAGTATGATAACTGTTAAAAGCAGTTAAGCATTGAAATAAGTCATCCAGAGAGTCCAAAAAATCCCTTTCATGGAAAGTTTTTAAGAACAAACTAAGGAAGTACCATTAGTGATGGTCTAGATTTACCAGCTTTTTCATTAGACTGGCAGACAGAATGAGACCTATTAAATGACTTCCAGTTCTGAATTTCTACAGCTCTTTCACAGATTAGAATTCAGGGATATTTACAAAGACTAGAAAAACAATGTTCAATAGAAAGTTTACACGAATATTGTAAAGAAACTCAACTGACACGATCAGCATCTCCGTATTACCTAGTTGCAGGTCTGGCTCTTTTCCCAACCTATACACTATTTTTGTATCTTTTTGAAGAAGATACCAAGTCCCTTTCACGTAGTTCATAATGATAAATCTATAGAAGACATTGGCATTACCACTAATGCAACACTGATGTAAGTGAAAAAAACCTGAGATCCACTCTGCTGGAACAGAGTAGATGCTCATTTTCAATTCACAAATCTCTTAATCTTATCTTAAAAAGTAAGCCCAGCTTTCTATTAATGTGTGAACAGCTTAGAAATAGTGCTGCTGATCACAAACAAATGCAAAATATAATCCAATTCTCTACAAGCAGAACAGGAGGTAGTAGAGCATATTTCTTAATCAAGACTACTGAAAATATTGCAGCTTGTGAACAGCAAGTGTAGAAAAGGTGAGCACATATCTGCCTTCCCTTTTCTTGGCCTTCTGATTACATACCTGCCTCATTCATTTCAATGATTCTGTTGTACTTAATGGTAAACAGGTCAACATCTTTGCAGCCTATGTCAATACTCCTATCAGTGTCACAAGGTTTCACTAACAGTCTTCTATATTTGTCAGTCTAGGCTGCAGATTTGCATTTTTGACCATGCTTTGATCTAAATGTATTATATTGTTTGCTTGGGTAAAGAAAAATCAGCCATCTAGTAGCACTTCTGTCAAGAGCATACTGTGAAGTTTCTTTTAGATCGCCTGGAAGTGACAACTCATATAAAGCATATAAAACAGAGAGCTCTTGCTTACCTCAAATGACAAAACACAAGTAGTTCCCTTAGATGGGGTCGAGGTCCTCCACACTGACCAGTCACACTGATTGTTTTCTTTCAGTAGTGCTGCTGAGATAAGCTACCATTTCATCTGTCACTTTGCAAGCCTCAGAAAAGTCAATGGAGAGCCTAAACACAGGTGTTTTAGCAAATTCTTAAATTTATTTACATGTCAGGATTAACAGAGAAAAAAGGTGTAGAGACTAACTAGGAGTTAACACCATCAGCCAGTCACACGTAGCTGCAGGTAATTGAGGCTCAGTCCAACAATGACTGAAAATGGTTTTCATCTGTTTACACTTCATAAGGGAAGGAAATGAAGAGGGTGATTCTGAAAAAGTTTCTATATTTGTCCAGCAACATGAATCGTCTCTTTAAAGGTTGCAGATGGTTGATAAAATAATCTCAAGCAAAGAAATAAAATGCAGTGACTCTAATTGTTTTTGAAGTCTGTCCTAAACAGCACATATAAATAAAAGATGGATGTTACCAATTATTTTTCCAATATTGGAAAAGATTTTTACTCCATACTACTATGGAGACGAACAGAATACAAATCCATTAAAAATTGGTGGCTGTATTTTCCAGTGATCTATACTGAGGAAACTCTCAGATATATCTACTGAAACATCCACTGTTTTAAAAGGACAAGAAAACAAATTCTCTCTGAATATGACAGGCATTAATATTAATTTGCACTGTCTCTACTTGAGAAAAAAATCTGCTTCATAATCTCTGTGACCTTTCCTTACTAACATTAGTACTCTTGATAAAGTCTAAATCCTAGCTGCTGCACATAAATACTGTGATATTTCTTCACTGCTATGATACACAGTTTCCCAATTGAGCATCCAGAGGGGAACAGGTTGGTACATGTTTCATGCATAAGATTATGTCTAGAAAATTTAAGAACCCCACAGGATATCTGAAAGAAAGAATAAATACTAAATGCTGTATTGTCTTGGCTTTCTTTCTTCTTTTACAAAAACCTAGAACCTGGTATCAAGAATGAGTTATTTCCTGCAGACTCATGAAATATGAAATCATTACTATTAGAAAAACCTTCCTAAACAAAAAAAAAGAAAACTATCACCATGCATTGCACTGAGATGCAAGGGAAGGCAAGGGAAATATGTTGTGAAATTGCACATTCTTTGTGATCACTTTGAAAAAAAAATATTACATTGCAATGGATTTGGATAAAAAGGAGGCAAACCAAGAGCTCCTGTGACTCTGAGTTCTACTAGACAAAGGCTATCACATCTTTTAATAACATCACAGTTAAACAACACCAGCAGTAGATTGAGAAGGCTGTGTAAAACCCTAGAAGAGACTGCAAAAAACAGTGTTGGAGTGTCAGCTGCTAAGGTAGGTTCTCAACACGCATCAGTTATGCCTGACTGCACAGCAGGGCTACTTCATGCATATACCAGACAAAAAATATTTCATGTATTGTGTATATTAGTAGTAAGGAATAAAGACTCAGGTACTGATACTGCTGCTGGTGTTGTTTGACTGTTATGTTATTAAAAGGTGTGATAGCCTTTGTCTATTAGAACTCAAGAGTCATACTGAGTACCTGAGGAGAGTATTCACAGAACCTGTGCTAACTCTGTCTTTATAGATTTAAACAGATACAGCACCCCATCCAAAATACTGAGTTATGGAGGCACAGAGAAAGTCCATCAGCAGGGCACAGGGAAAACATTAAAATACAAGAGAAAATATACCAAAACTCTAAGTGCAAAAGCAAATTCACAAAGAGGAAATAAACAGAATGCAAAAGAAGACCTATTGATACTGTAGAGGAAAAATATGATAATGGAAAATGCCCTGCATATGAGGTCATAAGCAATAATTGTAGCAAGAGAAAACATCATGTCAAAGGTTGTAGATGAAAAAAACAAAGTACAAAGGCATCATATCAAGGAAGCAGGCAGTGACTCAGGGGATGAGATTTTGCATGTGCAACATTAATGCAGCACGAAAATAAATAAATGGTTTATAAAGCTCAGCATAAGATTCAAGGGCAGGCAGAGAAATAACCAGAAAACTGAATGCCAATGAAAAAGTAGAGCATCAGAGCCTCTGCTGGCCTGTAAAGACTCACTTAGCCTTAAATAAGGGAAGAAAAACAAAAATAAAAACAAGGCAAATTGCACTAATCTGAACCAAATTAAAATTTCAGTGGTGCACAGCCATAATGCTGCTAGGATAATGTAAGTTATAATCAGAATACAAAAGTGAAATACATAGACCAAAGTATGGATTGTAAAAATATATGAGACATAGCTACCAGCAGAAACAATTGAACTTACAAACCTAGAGAAACTATTAATAAAATACAAGAATGAGTAAAACACAAATAACTTGGAGCAGGCAATTCTCTATGGTGTCCCTATAGAAAAGCTGCTAAAAATTACCAAGCTGTATTTGAAAGACTGGGATGTCTTCCAAGGATGTTACACCTGGAAATAAATAAAACAATTCAGCCTGTACAACACCTGTCTTGCAGAACACCCATTGCATTAAAAAGAACAAACAAACAAACAAACAAAATAGTGGGAGCAATAAAGAAAATGAGGAAAAAACCCCAACCACCTCATCATTGCTTAATAAATACAAAGGCAGTCATTGAGAACACCAGTCAAGCTGTGAAACTGCAAAGATCCAAGTAGTTTAAACAAAGTACTAAGCCCAGATAATTACCAAATACTTACCTCTGTAGAAACCTGCTTGATTTAACAAAAGCTATTATACTTTAAATATAGATACTAGCTGGATTAGGACAGTAACCTTTCCACACACCAGCAGAGACACAGCTTCACTGTAGCAAGTAACAAAAAGCTTCTCAGTTCCTGATAGTACTCTGCTGTATGGAAAAAAGACTTCAGGATGGAGTAGACAGCACTGCACAGGCAGTGACAGGTGCTTACACAGCCTTGTATGTTTGTAAGACTGAGTTAAGAAAATAAAAAAGGAGCTAAATAAGATTAAGACAAAACTTTAAGAGAACACAGTGTAATTCATAGCTTTGCAAGGGCTATAAATCCTTTCTTAAGCAAAAGAATTGATGGACAAGAAATCAGGTCAGCTTGAAGACTACTGAGAATCATAAATTATATGCAAAACTTTCCTTTTGCTGTCTCACCTGTTGGTCATCAGGCCATTTTCTGGTCAAAAATTCACTATAAATGTGATTATGGTTCACTTTACCCAGTACTAACCTACTGAAACACAAACCAAAGACATGGCAACAGTACATGGAATACCAGAAAAGGAAAGGCTGCGGTAGTTGTTTTTAATTAAGATCAGTATTTCCAACAGCTCAGTGGATTTGCATGGGAAAACCTCAATCTACATGCTAAAGATGGAGAATCTTTGGAGCAGAAAATGACGTAACTGTCAGTGCCTTGAGTGCATTCCTGCTCTCTCCCTCCTTGGGGTTTGGCTGACTGGGCTCAAGGCCAGCTTCAACAGTGCAGCTGTGTGGACTGGAAAAGCTATTTGAAAAGTCTCAGCTCATAGGAGCTGCTCTGAAGCTCAGGCTTCATCCTTGGTCACTGCCTGAGCGACCCTGCACCCATGACCATGTCTAGCCATGTACCCCGTTGATCCTGACACACAGATGGTCCTTCTTGGCTTGACCTTAGACCTGTCTCTTCTCTATGGGCTTGTCTGATGAGCCGGACTTTCGATTGAACCAGGTCACTGTCTCCTTGCTCAGGCACTATGGGACTGTCCCCATGGTAGTGAGACCCCTTCCCCTGCCTGCCCTGTGGTCACACTCAGCTCCCAGACTGCTTTTCCATACAGAGCAGCGCCTGCCCTTGTTGCTCACTGGTAATAGCCATCAGGAGAAAGTTCTTATGACAACACTGCTAAGGACTCCCAAAACCTTCAGTTTAGGCTAGTGAAATCTCAAGAATTAGGCTTAGAAATACACATGTCCAGAAAGGAATCAATTTCTATTTGGCTGCTTGCTTATCCTGAGCAGAACAGCACTGTGAGACCAGATGCAACAGATCAGATGTAATGATCAATGTAACAGATACAGAAATCTCAGGAAGCATCATCCAAGTCAATTATACACCAGGTTCAAGAAAGGATTTGGAAAGAATCCAGAAATCCACTACAGACAAAGATTTACATGTGCTGTGATCCATTGTTCTGTTCAAACTGTCAAGCGCTGCAAGAGTAGCTCCACCTGCCACTTGACAGCATCAGAATCACTGTGGTATTTGGCCTTATAAATGGCTTCAAATAAACAGGTAGAAAAATCACAATCCTGCTTGCATATAGCCAAATACAAAACCTCTCTCATGAACACAGTGATATAGAACAAAATTGTGTATCCAGAAGGCTAGACATGCTGGACTAAGATTAATAACAATATCTGAGGTCTGGTGGGTGGATGTGATACTTAAGAAAAAATGCAAGCAAAGCAACAGAAGGAAACAAATTACTTATATTGCACCAGGACCTAGACTGAAACAGGAGCAGGCTTTTTCTCACAACAAACCATACATAAAATATGTCATTACTATAGACAAGTCAGACTTCTATGAAGTAGATGAACTGACAAGCATGGTTGTAATGACAGTCACAGGCAACACAATACAGCATGTCAATAATTTGATGGCAGAACTGGGTTTCTTTGCAGTGAGTTCCTGCAATTTTCCTGGAAATGAAAATTGAGATTCATCATATTATCACCACTTCCATAATCAGTCAGTCAAAAGCAAAGCTGAACCAGTATTACAATTTCAAAGCTTCTAATTAAATGATGTGCTAAAAACCCTACCATAGGCCAGAACAAATCATTCTTAAGTGGTGAGACAGTCCCACAGAAAGCCTAGTAAATATTCTGATGTTGAGAAGTACACGTATGATAATGCCTGTAGCATCACTAGAACTCCTGACAGCTGAAGGGTAATGCACTAAAAAGGAGGAAACGACATGCTATCATCAAATTCTACTATGATAAACCAAAGACATCTAAAAATACAGTCTTGATATCACATTTTGATCAAACTGTTCCTTACTTACATAGTGCTGTGGTGATTTAACATCAGCTTTCCCCAAACCACAGATAAATTCACTCACAGCAACACAGAAACAGACAGGGGCTGAGTGCTCCAAAGTCCTCCGAGAGAAAAGAAAGAGGCATCAAATTCAGAAGCTGTTTACTGGTTGTGAAACAGATACTTCCTCACAGTCCCTTGAAAAGGGCTGATAAGTCCTGTGCTTACCCTCAAACCTTGAGTGCTGGGTGACTTTAAGCAGTTGCATACTGTCCTTTGGTAGCTTACCTTTCCCTAGTCAAATATGTGAGATTCCACTAAGAGGTACCTAACTCCTCTTACAATTGCAGAGATGCACCAAGGTGCTTCACTCAGGAATTCTGGATTTCACTGTGGGAGTCAAATGCTTAAAACTCTGATGTTTTACACTGAGTCCTTTACTAGATTTGTTAGGAGTATGTGCAGACTGCGTACATTTGTAACTGTAGAGGGGCAGGAGTAAAGCACCTTAAAATGAAATAATTAAAGGAGGCACTGAAATACACGAAGATAAAGCCAATGAGACTGTGAGAGATAATAGTTATCTGCAGTAATAAACATTAAGTGAGAACAATTCATGACTTGTGATAACATTTAATGTGAGGATATAAATCAGATGAGAAGAGTACAGTTGAAAGATGGAAAACACATGCACAGTAAGACAGAAATAAAGAAAATATACAGAGCCTTTTGTTATTGAGATAATGTAATTGAGATGATGCTTGTCTTTAATGATACACCCTTAGAATGGCTCCTGCCCTTGGCTGCAAGGCTGTAACAAAGACACAATAATGTCTAAGTTTATGCATATATCTGATTAGTACAGGTCTATGTCAGGCACTGCTAAGCCTGCTGCTTGCTGAGTCACACTGAGACACTGAACGTATCGCTGCATGCCTCACACTCTGAAACATTTAGCTGTGAATCTGTACATCAGGTAAGGATTCAGCATTTTTTAGGTAAATGATGTATTTCTTGATGTTGTCAAAGTCTGATATGTAAAGCAATTCATATTTTCAAGGCCTAAGCTGCACCTGCACAGGTGACATTAAAAAAGGTAAGAATGAAGCAGAGATGCCACATGACCAATGGTCTCAGGCTTCTTGCTTTACAAATGCTATTGCTGTTACAGGAGGTACTGCTAGAAGGCAGCGGGAATGCAGAAGGCAGCAGGTTTTTTTCTTCCTGACAGGAATAACATTCAAAAGAAGAAATTGAAAGAGCTAATATACCAGAATCTTAAAGACAACAACATGTTCATACTGGTTCCCTTGAAGCTTCTGACATTGCTTCACACATTTTCTAAACCTGTAGAAGCATCCTATAGATGAAACAATTACAAAGGGAGGAAAAACAGAATAAAAACGTTAGCCTGAGATTAGTTATGAATATTTTATAGCCTTAGTGAAAGGATATTTCAGGTGAGTCTCCATAGCAATCTGCTTTGTATCTCGTTTCATTAAATAATTTCAAATTAATGACTTGTCTAATGGAGCAGACATTAAATTTACACTTAAAACTGGGGTGGAAGGGATGGCAAATCTGCTGGAGGAATAAAAATGGTAATACCAAACTGGAGAAATGCTCCAAAGCAAAGTGCAATAGCTTAGGGATGAGAACAAATCTCTGCAAACAAGCAGGAGAAAGAATCACGCAAGACAGGAAACTGCTAGTTGAGA
Organism: Caprimulgus europaeus; assembly: GCA_907165065.1. The sequence goes on from OU015536.1 coordinate 7,454,904, forward strand.
AAAAGTTCTGTAGAAAATCTAGGAGTGTTTACTGGCTCATAATCTGAGCATAAGTCAGTAATAACACGCTGTTATGAAAAGCATGCCACGGGAGGATGAATATAGGCTGCCAGACGTAAGTAGTACTCTCTCCAATCTTTAGCAGTGCTAAGACTTGAGCTAGAGCACTGTACTGGGCACTGGATGGCAGTATGGCAAGAACTAAAGCAGTGCAAGAATAATTAGAAATACAGAGGACCTGGCTTTTCAGGAAAATTGAATGAACTGGGGTACTTTAGCCCGAAAAGGAGAAGGGTGAGGCAGAATATACTAACAGCCTTCACATGCAAAAGCCAACTGCGAGGGAGAACGAGAGAATGATTTGTGAATTACATCTGTGAAAGATAACACGAGAAGTAGTGGGCACAAACTGCATCACGTTGTTCAGGTTAGACCTCAGAGAAGCTTTTGTACAGTAAGGACAGTGAAACAATGATGAAATAAATTGCCAGAGCAGCATACAGTACCTGCACCTTTGCAGGTATATAAAACAGGAGGGCCAACCATTTATCAAGAATAACGAAGCAAGAGAGTGAAATAAGATGACTTCCTGAGTTCTTTCCAGTCCTAATTTTCTATTTTTCTACATTTCTCAGCTACTAAGTTTCCATGACTCAAAGAGCATAGCTCTCTAGTATTCTGTTCTCCCAGTTAAGCCTTTCTCTTCTTACTCAAAAATGCTGTGACGTTCCGTGACACTGACTAAGCACAAGGAACTTGTAGTGAATATATATGGACAGGGAATTTTCACATGAGTAGCATTTAAACATTAAAACTTATTCTCAGAGAGCCTAATAGTGTTCTTACCACTACTGGTTCTTTTAAAACCAAAAGGCAAAACTTAATTTCTTTTGACAATACTTTTTTTACTGTCATTTTTACAGCAGAGTGTACATGGCAGTAATTCTCTTTAAAAAACCTCCAACCCTTAACATACACTTTTAAATTCAGGTTGGTGAAGGAAAAGAGGCAGGAAAAATGTCTTAATATAGACAGTGCTCTCCAGGGCCATACAAGAAATAGCATCACATGCAAATATAACATTGTCATTCTTTGAAAATAATTTTTCTGCCTTTGGAGTAAATAATTCAACTGAGGATAAGGAACTGAGGATTTTGGAATCTCTCAGCTTTAGATCCCTAAATATACTTTTAAATCTAATCACATATGGTGCTAATACTGTCAATATTCTGTGAGACACACAAAATATAATGAGGGTTTTTCCCATTCTTATTGGCCAAAGAAAACAAATTTTCTGACTGTTCATAAATACATATTTAACTATTGCTCAGTTTGTGGCAGCTCTTTTTTTTACTTACCTTTATAAGAGGAAACAGTCTTTTACTTTAAATTTTCACAGGCCTTCCAGATATGTTTTTGATAATTCAGTTTTGATTAAGAAGTAGCAGAGTAGCAGCCAGTATTCTTTTCTATTTCAATAACTTTTCAAAGAGCAAATGGAAGTCAAGGCCTTTGAAAATTCCTGTTTATTTGCTCTCTGGATAACTAAATTGTGAAAATATCTGTATAGTCTTTTATTCACTGGTAAAATGTAACTAACACTTTTTAATTTACTGTCTCTAGAAAGCATTTAATTCAAATTTAGCAAGCCAGATACTGCTTTTTAATTAAATATAAGACGATTGTTAAAAGAGAACTTACTGAGCATTTAGAAGATAAATCTAATAGTCTTGTAATTAGCACAAAATTACATAAGCAAGAAATGCCTAATCTCATTCTTAGTAGCACATGGACTTTGTAAGGAATTTGTAGATACTTAATTAACAGTTATCAAAATAGCCTACAGCAAGACAGGTTTCTATTAATTGTTAAAATAGTGATATTTAATAAGCTTGTTAAATGATAATACACTTAGGACAACAGACTCAATTAGTTTTTAAATATTTCATTGTTATTCCCCAATGTCTTTATCAATATATTATATTGTCAATTTATTCAAAGTAACCAGTGATTTTTGCATTGTTTAATTTTTAAAAAGGGATCACCTTCAGAAGGAGCTTTTTTGCTCCTCTTAAATATTGGTAGTCCAGGTTCACTTTTGAAAGTTCTGATTGCAACAATTTAATATTTAACTTTTGGGCAAGAGGGAAAAGCTTGCCAGTTCATTTTTGTTTGCAAACCTGAATTGTTCATCTTCCACATCAAGTTACAGTCATAAAGCAACCCTATTAGAAATTCTTTCCTTTGCTGTGTCTTTGACTTCCCCTTCCTTACTACTACAAAGAAGGAAGTTTTTTTGGGGAAGTTTATTTTTTAGCATGAAGAAATCTTTAAATAGTTTAGAGAGGCTATACTGGGACTGTTCTTAGTACTTCAAGACTATTCTCCTTGCTAAGACTGTTTACAGTGTGTCCTAAGATAGCAATACCTAGAACACCCTTCCCTCTACTTGAATTTTCAGCACTATAATGACAAAGTCTCACTTAATTTTCTAGCACTGCAGGTGAAGTAATCAAGGCTGTGCTTATCAACAACGGAAGAAAAATGCATTGATGATGGTAAGTAATTGCAAAACCAAGTTTCTGAGCCAGTGAAAGAACAGGACACTGTTAGTCTCCAAGTTCCCAGGCTAAACTATCTGCTAAGCACCACTAAATGCCATTTACAGAGAGAAAAATATTTGCTAATGCAAAAAATAGTAGCAAAGGAACAGTACTTATACAGGGTTAAAATACAGGAAACAAAATAGCATTTGGTTAGAGTCTGAAAGGTAGAAGTTCCAATTCTATCACAAGCTTCTTAGAAGGACTAGTAAAAGAGACTGTTTACTGATATTTTTTAATTTATTCAAAAAGAAGGGTTCTCTGCAGCTTCTCTTCAGTCCATGAATAAAAGGAATCATATCTATACAAAAGAGACTTGGGAAGAAAACAATTGACCTATATAATCCTTTACAGTGGGGACTGGCTTCCAAATATATTTTCTTTAGAATGTCTTTTAGGACCCTAACAGTGAGAAATTACTTCAACCCAAGTAACTCAGAAGAAAAGTATTTTTCTGCTTCTTTTTGGTTTGGGATTCTTTTTTGTTTGTTTGTTTATTAAAGAGCTGACAGACTGGAAAGAGGGCACTAACCTATGGCCCCTAGCCACAGGAGGTTAAATTAATTAGAGGAGTTAGAACACTTAGTATTATACATTTCACAGTATGCTTCATACATTACGCAGCATGCTTATTTCTGAAGAGCTCAGACTACAGTAGCTGTTGTTAACTACATAGTGATTGTTGCCAATGTCTTTCTGTCTGTAGGGGAAACAAGAGAGTACTTCTTCTATCTGATACAACTGCAGAAAGGGAATAAGCTCTTCAGGAGCCAGTCCCTTCATGACATCTGACAAAGCAGCAGGTAACTCAAAATAACAACAAGTTACCAAGGATTGCAGTTTCACAGATGCCATCACTAACAGATGGATACCTTGCAAGTTAAATGAGGAACAGTGAAGAGTGATAGGATCTTAAGTTTGCTTTGTTCGGACCAGTTGGAATTATACTGTGCATTTGGAAAAGTATTCTTACTGTTTCATAGCAGAACAAAGCTAGCTGTCCTGGCAATGCCCCATAGATCACAAATGACAATGCCTATTCAGGTTGCATATTGATGTGTACACATTGCTTTAAATGGCATTTACTATTTCACAAGTAGCATGGGAGTCACTGATGTGGTAATTCATTTAATTTGTTTAACCTATTTAATATACTGGAGACACTGTGCAAGTACTTGTCAGTCCATTAGCTGCTACAGTTCTAGGGGTTGTTTCATCTACATTTAAGCCCATTACTTTCCTAAAATATTTGTTAAAATTGACTATCTAATTTATTAAGTAAAAGTAACAATGATGCATTACCTTATTCATTGTCTGTGATAGATAGAAGTTGAGATGTGATCAGTAATCAGCAAATGACAAAGGAAGCGTTACCATATTCTGCAAATAACCCTGGCAGTGAACAGACAGAAATGATCCTCTATAAATAATGCAAGAATAAAAAGAAATACATCATCATTATGGACAGAAGTCTTCTACAGGCAACTCTTTATGATCACAAAGAGAGAAATAAGTACATCCAGTACTATCTGTGGTAAATGTAGTTGCAGCTGAGATAAAATGTATGTTTGGGTGGGGAAAAAAAAAGGTAAGGAATGAAATGTGGCTTAAGTTTTTCTTCTCTGTCTTTTGAAGTTTGACATCAAGAATATTACAGATAACAGATTAAATGTTTCATTTAACAATATTCTTGAGAATTAATTTTATAGCTTTTTAGGAGTGTTTTAATGTTTTCCACAGTTTATGTCAATAGGAGAAAGAGCTTTGTGAAATAGTTTCTGAAGTTTTGCCACAGAGGGGCAACTTCTGACAGAGAAAATTATATCTGAGTGGAAGGTATAGTTGCTGATGGAGAATATTTTACCTGCCGAGAAACACAGATACTGCCAAAGCAGATTTTATCTGCCTGCTAACAGAAAAGATTTTACCTGGTAGTGAAATGCAACTACTGACAGAGAAGATTCCGCTCATCAGTAGTCCAACTTCAGTGGCACATAAAACTTCTCCTGTCAGACGCTGCACGTAATTTTTTTTTCTCCACTGTAGGATAAAATGTAAGAAGAAAAGGAGATGCTGATGAAGCTTGTGTGCATTTGTGTGATGGGAAGAGTTCATCAGTTCACTACCTGCTGGGGCATAAAGTTTTACCAGCTGAGAATCCAGCTCAGTTACGTGTTACACACACAAATGAAGCACTGCATTCTCGGAGCAGGAGCCAAAACAGTAATAAACTCCAGAGAAGTAACCTTATTATGCAAAATTTAATATCAACACTGTAATGACTTCATTTTTTAGAGCAATCATGTGGAAAAAAGGATGTTTAATTGTTATTGCCACAGGCTGGAGAATCAAGATGACTGGCACACAAAGAAGGAAACTGAGAGCCCCAAAGCACCCTTAACTTAATGTATCTGGGTTGGTTTGTTTTTCAGCCTTGGGTTACTTTCCTAAACCAGACACATAATTTGTGTCTCCAATACTTTTGAGGTGATCACGTGAGTGAAGCCCTGTTTGTGCAGGCACAAAGACTCTGCATCCAGCAATCCATTTGGAAAGCACAAATACTCACTCAGACACAGATAAATATGCAGGCAGCTGGTAGAGCAGGAAGTGGCAAAGTCTGAAGAAATGTCATGTTATTTGAGGTAGAGATATTGATAGGCAAAAAAGACCTTTGCCTTTCTAAATATATACATTGTATTTGATGTCATAGCCCTATGGGTTGCAGGCAGCTTTTTACTTCTCTGAAACTGCTAAGCAGCTCGCTCCCGTGCTTTACTTTTAGGAAGAAAATGCACAACTGCAAAGGTAACCACAAATCTCTCAGACTGTGATATACACATATAAAAGACACTTCCCACTATTCTAGATTTCAAATTCTTTTCACGTAGGCTATTGAAAGAGATTAAAATGGATAAATGTGTAGCCACCGATGGCGTCCGCCTCTCACTTTATAGAGAGCTACCATTTCATTAAGTTTGAAGTTTTTGAAATAATATAATCATAATGAAAGAAAGGAAATAAAATTCTCAGAAAGTTCTCAAAGGAGTATTAAAAGATGAGATTTGAATAAGACTGATCAAATGTTGGAATGGAAGATGCAGATAGGTCATAAGCCTTTGCTTTTTTGATTGCCCATATTGTCTCGAAACTGTTCAGCAGAACAAAGAGTTTTGTGGATGAAAGACTGGTGTGAAGAAACATGAATGTCAACTTGAGTTCTGAAAGACAGTCTGCTAATGAAATATTCTAAAAGTCATTTTCAAGGTGGTAGAAAGTTCTCACTGATGTGCACCAATGCTTCTGATAAAAAGCATCAAATAGTTATGCAAGTATTGGCTTTTAGGTCTGAGAAAATAAAGCAATGCTTGTATGACTCCGAATGTTGCAGAAACATATTTAGTTTTCATACTTTCAGAGGATCAAAACCAATAATTAGAATGTTTGTTTAGATACTAGTTTAGGTATGCAAAACAATTCTGCATTGGTTAATTTTCAATGTAACAAAATAAGAAAATATATAGTGCAAACTGTGTAGACTGAAAATAACACCAGATCTTAAATGTACTTTTAGTTCAAGAAAAAGAACAAAAAACAACAATGCACTATTTGTTTATGCAATGAGTATAAATATAATTTGAGAGAAACAGTAAATAATACAGCTGGCTGCTCCTAGTAGGACAGACTTCTGAATCTGACATTGTGTGATATTTAATAGTTTCTTCATAATACAAGTTCATAACAGAGAAAGATCTAAAAGCAGTAAACATATTTCCAACAGTTCTAGGTGAGCAGATCTAATTAAATTTTGGAATAGAAAAGCTTCTGAAGTAATACTGCCAATTTCCATTTTCTATGGGGATTTTCTTGCGCACTTAAAGTAGCTTCTAAAAAACTTGCTTTATCTTTGATTTCTTGTAGGGTCAAATTTTAACAGCATTGAAATTCATAAAGGGGAGGCCTAATTTACCTTGAGTACCCATTGCTTCTGCTGGGGAACCCTTTCTCATTAAACTACTGAAATAAGACTGTAAGTCTGTAACCTTGGTGTGAGGATGAGCTGTCAGACAGGAAGACCAGGTCCAGAGAAGATATTAAATACTTGAAGGGAAATTTAAGTAATTTTTTTCCTTTTAGAACAAAATATTGAACCAAGAAGCAGTGCTGCCTTTAGTTACCTAGTTTTGCACTCAGCTATGCCCACTCCTGACTTTCAGAAGCAAGGAGCTCAAAATCATCTGAGGCACTGGAACCTGTCGGCAGGTTCAGACTAGAAACCAGCAGGAGAAAGCTCCGCTATAGAATTAAATTGTGCTGATCACTTTTTTTTTGTCAAATACAGTCAAAAGAGAGGTGGTTCATACTCAACCCAGTAATTAACACACTCTGCTAGAAGTGAGAGTTTCTGTCAGAGTGGCTGAAATCCTACCGTTATTACCTTCCAGAAAACCCTAGTGACCAAGACAAGGCTACTTAAAAACAGGGGAGGGTCATCTCTACCGCATCTTGCTTAAGCAATTTCACCCTGTAGGAAAGAAATCGAGTTTAAATAGGTCAGAAAGCAGATACATGAAATATGATTCTCAACAAGTAAAGGTAAACAAGATGGTGGGATGTAAAAGTCCACTGTTACCCTCAGCACATCTCAATAGCTAACTGAGTAACTGCCAAGTCACTATCTTTTTTGTCTTGAATCCCATTTGAAGGCATCCAGCTCTTGCTGTGCACTGTACAGGGACCTGGTCATCTAAGAGCGAGGTCATCTGCGCTCCACACAAGCAGCCTCATTTTAGTTATCCAATCTTCCTAAAATTTGGCTTTAAGTGTGCAATCCACAGCCATTTTGTTTTGCTTCTATTTTGAGAATGTTACAAATATAGAATATATCTTCCTGTTTGAGTTACAGCATCAGCTTTTATTCCTAGGGTCACTATTTTCTATTAGATTATGGCAGGACAAAGGTTCTTCATGGCAAAACAATTCAACCAGGTTTCAAAAAGGTAATACATATTGGATGCTAATGGAATAAAAAAGTCTGTACTTGCTTCTAACATGTATCCCTTTGGAAACAGGAAATGACTGGCTGTTATTGGCTGTTCTCCCTTATGATTTAAAAGAAGAACTGGAGGAAGGCTTTGCTGAATGGCCTTTGATTTTCTGTCAATGCAGTTTTGCCAGAATTTTAACCGAGGTCCCATAAGTAAAAGTAAAACATTAATCTGCTCAGTCAGTCAGTCCCTGGATAAACCTTAGAAACTGGAAAAATGTTTACAACAAAGAAATCATAACCCTTCGAATACTTAGGAGAATTGTAGCAAAGCAAGTAATTCTCTCCTTAAAACTAGTTAAGATGCAACATCATTGTCCTGAATCTAGATGAATAAATAAAAGCCAAAGATAAGTCACAGTTTATATTTTAAAGTTACTTAGCCTTTTTCTTAAAAGCAGCCCTAAATGAAATGTTTAACTCTCTTTAAATGTGTGACACCATCCATCACAATTTTATAGTTAGACACATAATAATGTATAATCTCAGCTTGCTGTCCACTTGTAAAAATGGGAATAGACTTCAAGAAATAAGCAATTTCCCAACAGAAAATTGGAAATTCTGCCAACCAATTCCAGGTGACCTGCCATCAATCAGTGTTAAATTCTCCCAAGCTATTGCTGAAGGGTATTGCCATTACTGACGGGCTTCACCTGGTGACTAATGGTATATAACAAACACATTCAAGAACTATAGAAATCCTAAGAATCTGTAATTGTCAGTTAACTTCCAGTAAAGACCTTCTCAGGCAATTCAGAAAGAAAGTGAGATTTCTATAACCTCAAAACTACTCATTTTTATCATAATGGGTTTTTTTGAAAAAAAACCAAAACAAACCAGAATGACTCGATGCCATGAAACTAAATTAAATCAGACTGAAAAACACTTATTTGTTGCAGAATAATTTAATGTAAATCTACTTTGCCATATGCACTGAGTTATGTGCTAATGTGACAATTGCTCTAAACCTGGACCTACATTCAAGTTTCTAAAAAAACTTTGTGTGATTATTAATTATGATTGATGTTTGAAGTATGCTGTTCCAGAGTAATAGTTTCCTTCATTTGCCTGACTAAACATTTAGAATGTAAGTATTCAAGTGCTTTGGTTACCCACGTAAAGCCAGCTATCAGTTACTTCACAGGTGAGAAACACGCTATAGACAAGAAATCCTGACTGTGTTTGCCCAGTATGAGAGAAGCAAAGAGAAATGATGACGTATTTGCTACATGGCATCTCCAAGACAGGGAAATAGGGTTTTCATAGTTGTTAAAACCAGAATCCATCAAGATTTACAGCTTTTTGTGAAATACAGAAACTTTAATTTCCACTGAACTTTCAGATTAAAAAATAAATTTTTTAAAAAGTAGTGGGAAGTGCTGCTGGGTCCATCGTGGAATCAGATCAGATCAGGAAGTCTCTTGTCCCCTGATTTTGCCTTTTCAAAGTCACTAATTCTGAGTTTAAAGGCCCACATGACTGTCGCTTCCAGCAAAGGTACACACAGAGATCCAACGCAACAATTCTGCTTGCCTGATTCCTATGAGGCAGCTCACAGGGGCAAAGAAAAGCACCTATATTAGCAGGACCTATATTTACAAAACCTGCAACTAGATGGGTAATTAATGATGTTTTAAGGGAGCAAGAGATAGCAGTACCAGAATGCATCTTTTTTTTTTTTCTCTAAATAAATCTGCTTCATGCTGTGCGAGATTAGGATAATTGTGGGTTTCTAACACAGATACTGCAACATTTTAATTCATGGTGAAAAGCTGTATTATAGTTCTAATGTCCACAGGACACTGGGTCACTCCCCAAAATAACACAAAGGAACAAAAAAAAAAGGAAATTAAAATATTTTATGTGTTCAGTATCTGCTTTGTCAAAAGAGGTGGAAGACAATGAAGGCAGAGAATTAGACGTGAGCAGAAAATAAACAGTCTTTAAATCCCTGATAATCTTCAAAATAAGAAGCTTCCCCCTGCCATTCACCATGGCTTAGGTAAATGTAGACAGAAGAAGATATCTCTACACAAAAGAGACATCTGGATTTCCCCTGTATGTATGTAATAGTGGAGATTTTTTCCCATGTGATACCACTGGTTTAGGAGTTCTGGTTTTGTTCATAACCCATTATGTGCAGCCCTCTTATCCCTTGACCAGCCAGCAATGACAAGAGCTGAACACATGGCTTTCCAGAATTACTGTTAAGAACAGAAATCTTCCCTCAAGCAGAGCAAAAGCCTTTTCCTTTCAAATGATGTCACCTGATTAATTTAGTCAGGGTTTGCTTGCTGTTGAGCAGGTTAAATGCAGAAAAGTAAATTTTCAAGAGAGCAGTCAATTTCTCAATAAATACAAGGCTTGCTATGATGGGCTGCAAAGTTATCATGCACATTCTTTTCTCTGAAAAAAACACATATCGGTGTGTTTGCACTCACAGGTCAGTGCCAGTAAGGGCAATACTAAGAGCAGCTATTGGTTATGAATATAGGACTGAAGTAATGCTGAGGTCCTCATTCCCAAAGGCAGGAGATGCTCAGCATTTCATAAAATTCTGTGAATAATCAGATCATCTTTGCAGTGTTTGTTAACTTTCTCAGTGCATCCCTCTGTCAAAGGTGTTACTTAGAGCCATTTTACAAGTGAAGGATAAAATGGAGAGGTGCTAAGTGGAAAAAGAATTAGCATCCAAGAGTGGGTTTCAGTCCCTTTGACATACTGAGAGATGGTATGTCCCCTTCTCTCCACAGCTTGCTGTGCTCTCTCTGAGTGCTTAATATCATTTGTAAAAGAAATCGGCTTAGATTTTCAAAGCAGACTTAAAATAGCCTTAAATACTTAATGGCAGATTGAAAGATTAAGGAATAAAAGTAGAAATATATTGAACAATATAGCATCTAAGATACTAATTTAATTACCAAGTCTCCTCTAAGGGTTCAGTAACTGATCTGTGGTAGCATGGACTTAATTTTTCCCTTCAAGTTCAGAACAGAGAAGAAGCAGATGACATGATATTCTATTATTCTCTAGATATATATCAATGAACATTGTATTGCTGTATTTCATAGAACAATGGTCCTTCAAGTTTAGTATCTTGTCTCAAGACATGTTTTCTGTGAGTTCAGTCACTAATGGAACTCATTGAAAGACTTCAAACTGAACATACATTAGATCAAAAATTAGGTTTTCCTTTGAAATATAATTTTCTGGGATAATTGCTCTTTTTAAAAATTTTAAAGACAATTTAAAAATTATTTCAATTTGCTGAGTTAAACTCTAGCCTATCAGATACTAACTGCATGGCTCCCTGCCATTAAGCAGCCTTAAATCTTTTCATTATCTGTTCAGTAACTGGCCATAATATAAACTGGTATTCACAGAGTCATTGATGCTTTCAAATTACGTTTTGTAAAACCTGGATTTTGGTTATTTGGAATACTTCAAACCAAATTAAATCCAAGCATTTTTCTCATTATTGTTAAAAAATGACAAATATCAACACATTTCAACACATAGCAGTTTTCAAAATTCTTGAATTCTGACCACATACGTTTCATAAGCAACGGATGAATTCTCAGTCACTGTAATTGGGTAAGTTCCGCTTATTATGCAGGAATAGCAGGAGTGTAAACCAGATGATTTTTAAACAGTTCTAAAGGGATTTAGAGCTATAAGTAACAGATCTGTATATGACAGAATACGTGCAAGAGATAACCCTAAAAAAAGACCTTTCTTCTTATGAACACTTGTACTAAATTCACAGGAACACCTCAGACAAATGGATTAAAAATGGAATAAAAATAGACCTGTACATGCTGACATCTGCAAGGAGAAATAAGAATATATTTTCCTAACATAGTGCATTTTTACTGTATTAAAGACAGTTGCCTTAGAAATCCAAAGCCATAGCATTGCTTATGACAAATACTAATTCAAACTGCTCCAGCCTGGAGGTACATGTCCACTTGCAGCTTTGTGAGGCTCTGGCAAAGCCTATGAGGCTTTTCAGGCCTGTCCCATATTGTTCACACACTGTGTGCTAGCACTGCCATCTGTGACACTTCACAGCCATGAAACACAGGAAGGAGAGAATGAGCATTGCAGTTCACAAGGAAATATGTGCTATGGACTATTTACAAAAAATAAGCATATAAAAAATACTATGGGAAATAGGGCTCCTTACACCTACTGTCTGCAAAGAAGAGCTTTCTATCTGACACATCTCATAGTAAATTATTATGGAAATTATAGGAATACTTTAGCATTATATTATTATGCAGAATTATGCCATTTTTGTAACATCACAGAAGTTACTGATAAACCTTAGGATATAATAAAGAATTTAACTGAAATATTTTCTCAGAGTATTAAACTATTAGGGAAATCTAGATTTCCTGAAGGGGTAAATTCTGACACCTGTACTCATGAGTTGTCTCACTGATTTAATAGGCTTATTAATTGAAAAATTTCTCAGAGCAGTCTGGAGGCCTGTAAGCAACCCCCTACTTTTTAATAACAAAGATCGTTTTCCAAATCCTTCTTCATCTGACAATTTCCCCACCAAAGGCAGGACAGCATTAAAAAAAAAACCTGAAGCATTGCCAGGCTTGAAACAAGTGATTTTGTTATTTTAAATAAAAATACTGAGACGTGGTTATACACTTTGCAAGGAAGACATTCCCTTTCCTTGAAAAATGCAGAAAAGCAAAAACACTAAAGTAGTTTTGATAAATGCTGCCATTCTCTAAGGAAATTTAGGAATTAGAATGCTATTAAACAGAGCTGCTTTTTATCCTCTTCAAGTTTTTATTTCTTTGACAATGGAACTGCCTTTGGGAAGATGACAGATGCTTATCCCAGGAGGATGTTACGTGGCTCAGTTATGTTCTTGTGAGTAGACTGAGACCTTGCAGTCCCCTGGCCTACTACTTCTGTACAAGCTTCTTCCAAGCCATTAAAATAAACAGGCAAAGGGCTCCACCATTCTGAGAAATTTCAGTGATTCGGTAAAATTTCAAATATCAAAAAATGTTTGAGAGTGTAAATTCTAACCACAAATATGTTTTTCAGGAACTTCTGTGTTTTTGACATATTAGTAAGTTTGGCCCAACTTTCTTCTCACATCACTGCTATCGGTGTCCTTGTGGATTATTTCGAACCTGCTAAATCCAGATGAGATTATATGAAGTTGTCTCATTTATTTCAGCTGGCCTCTCCCAGCATAAGGTTACCAGCAGTCCGTGGGCTGGGCATGTGGCACCTTCGAGATTCTGAATAAATAACTGCAATTACAAGCAAGCAGGGACTTAAACAGGGACAAGCCAATTTGGAAAAACTTACAGTAAAACGTCACAGAGTCTTGATGGGAGAAGAAATATAGAAGAAAGTCAAGACAACATAGTGTGAACAGTGCAGTTCTGAGATTTAAATACCAGAGGTTTTAGGAGTCATTCATTCAAAGAAATGAAAAGAATAGAAGGTGAAAGAAATGAAAGGTGTTCTCTAACCCATAACAGCATGGCTGGCTTCATAATGGCCTCCACTGCAGTCTTTCATTAAACCACTTTCTATTCTCCCTGAATAGGTGCTGTAGAATATTTTGTAAAGTTGCATCTTTTAAAGTCCAGAAAATAATCAGTGAAGCAAGATGCATCGCCTTTAGAAAGAGGAATTAAACTCACCCCATGTTCCATGAAGCCATCAAGCTCATGGCTGAGCAACACACTGTCGAGTTGAATATAATGAGCCTACTGTATAATGTCACATTACAAATAACTGTGCAACACTATAAAAAAATAATTCTACTGCATTCTGAAAACCCAGCTCCTTTTCCTCCTACTAAAAAAAGTTCAGAAGAAAACTAGGAAATGGATTCAGGCATAGCAACCTCTTACAGTTCATGTTAATTAGCCAGTTTTTCAGTCAAAATATATGCAGGGAAACATTCAACTGAGATTCTTTGGAGATTATCAGAAATTAAGCATACGAATTGCACATGCTGTTATAAACTGATCTTCACTATAAATTAACACAGCTGTGGACAGCAAAATCATGGTTATTTGATTGCTAAAATATTATTTTTATAAGTGACCATTAATTAACTCTTCATTTGCAATTTCATTAGTTGACTGCAACTCTTTAGCCTTGAAAACTCTATTATAAGAGGAATTCAATCTCTAAATGGTTAACCTCTGAAATGGATGTTGAATCTAATTATCATTCATAATCCCAAATTTGGGGAATCCTTGATTATCCCAAACTTAAATAGGCATAGTGTGACAATGAATCAGCCCTTAGACTTTTAACGTGGCCTGAAACATTTGGAGGCTTACCTTAAGAATAACCATACAAAGAGGCAATAAAAATCAGCTGTTTGGTAGACTGCAGTAAAATGGAGAAAGCAAGAGTAAATAAGAGAAATCCTCCATATGCCTCTTAAGAGATGGCCCTGATGGCAAGAGCCATTTTCCTGTGCAGAAATCACTTCCTCACTTGGAACTTATGCTTGGCTATTTTTCTTCTCCTTTACTGAAATTTGGAATTTCATAGTCTTTTATATCCCACATTTTTAGGGGAAGGAAAAAAACCAAACCCACTAACTAGAATATACTCCCACAGCACTGAAGAGAGAAGCTGGCTACCTCAGTCATCTATATCTGAGAAAGTGCATAGAGTGCTTTCCCAGGGCCATGCCAGAGATGCTGTCTTCCTACACAGTGGCTTCATGGTACAGCTACAAACATTCATTATTGATCTATATCCCATTCTGTATTAGGTAAGGAGATACAGTTTGTTCTGTGTCTTAATAGGCACCAGGCTGCGGACTGTGAAAGGCAAGTGCTGCTATGAAATTTTTAAGAGAGTTCTCATAATGAAGCAGTACTAGTGACACAGATCTTCTAATCAGGCATTTAGTAATTTTGCTTTGCAGCTTGGAAAATGTCTTTCATTTAAATTCACCTCCTAGGAGCTGTGTGTCAGGCAATTATTCTCTCTACCAGATTTCAAAGTCCAAGCAAATTAAATGGACTCTGTTCTTAAAGTAGTACTGCCCTCAAAGCATCATTACTGTTGTTAAGAAATAGCAAACCTGAAAGCACAGAGATTTTTCTTCTCTCCTATGAATATAGGTGCAATTCCCATTAATGTTATTGTCAGTCAGGTCTGCATATTTATGGATCTAATGTAGAGTTTCTCTGGATGAAGAACACTGCTGAATACTCACAATTCTGAAAGAACACCACTGAAAAGGAGAACCGAGTTCAGTTTCCAGAACACTGAGACTTCTGAATTAATTTAATTCAAAATATGATGGCCTATAGTGACAGTAGTTCCAAATCTGCCCAGGTATTAGCTAGGTAGAATAAAGTTTTGTCAGGAACAGACTTCTGAGAAAGAAGAACAACCTTGCAAGACATGGCACCAGTGAACATTTGTCTTTGAGTTACTACTAGGTGAATGTTGTTGTGAAATACAGTAAACCTCCATGTGTTGCTGAATTTTAGTCTTAGATTGCCTCCTCACTGAAATAGAAAGTAAATAGTTGATTTTCATGTCAGACATGCAAAAAACTTCTGGTAATTTACACTCATTTGGAACCACTGCCCAAAACATGGGCCATCTGGAAGCCTACAGATGGGTTTGATATACAAACATACAGAAGTAGTCCAGGGAATTACAGGGTGGCAGCCCACTTTTGCAAAGAAGAACCACAGCCCACTGAGAAGCAGCGCAGCCCTGAAATAAAGCACATGCAGCAAACATCAAAAAGAGGTGAAGACAAGTTTTCAACAAGTCAGGTATGTTTTCTAAGTGTTGCAAGGGAAATCAGAAATCCTTTCAAACAGAACAGATTCTTTGGATAGACCTTCTCAAATCCTTGAATTAGAAACTATTGTTCTAAGTGTTTTCTGTAGCAGTATCACTCCATTTTGAAAAAGTCAAAACAATGTCCAGATTTACTTGATAGACTGCAGACTTTCCCTGTCATTTTCTGGTAAAACAGATCTATGGCAATAGAAAGCCAGCAACAGAATTCCAGCTCCTAATCCAGTACAATCTATGTTGCTAAAACACTACTTTAAAATGACAGTATTTCCTCTGATCCCATAAAGAACCAATGCCATAATCAGACAGGCATTCAACACTCTAACACTGTGCTACTGTCATCCTTTCTTGGTCAGGTGCACAAAAGCAATATGCTCACAGCAGTTTCCCCTGAGAACACGGAAGCTGTTGGTTCTCAGGTGCTTTAGTAAGTCTCTGTTCTTTATTTCTCTGTTATTTCTATGCCCATCCTGCATATCCATTCAGTACTGACATAATCCAGGTTGTGCAGTACTGCAGTCAATGCAGCTATGAAAACCTACAATTGGTTAGACAGTGTAACAGTCTTTGCTTCAGTAAAATTTTTCTTCACTCTTTCCTGGAGGGTAGGATTTATGGGTTTTTTTGTTTATAAGTTGTTTTCATTCTCAACAAAAGGTATGCAAAATTTGGCATAATCAGTTTACAGGTATTGGCACCTGGTTATGATCTTTGGACTAAAGTTTTCCGATTTAACTAGATAGATATCTAGGTATCATTTCAGCTCCACTAAGCAGCACAATTTATACTTTAATGTCATTAAACTCAAGAAGATAAGACAAAAGACAAACTTGAAGGTACCCAAACACTACTTTCAAAGGCAACTTAAGATAACATTGCCAAAAGCTTCTCAGTGATCAGAGATCTAGAAAACTGTGAAGAAAGGCTGAAAGAAGGGTTAAGTCTAGAAAAAAGGACATTGAAAGACAGTTACACAATAATTGTCTTCAAACACAAGAAGAGACATTTCATGAGGAAAAAGGGGCAGTTATCCCCCATACACTTGGAATAGGACAATAAACAATGGCTTCAAGTTGCATCAAAGAGAGCAGAGGACACACCACACGCACAAAAGGGCTGGGTAACTACTAGAATGAACAGCATGGACAGGCAGTGCAGCCTTTAGCACAGGAAATTTAAGAACAAATTAGACAAACTATTGCCAGGAAGTGTTTAGACAGAGCTGATCCTACAGGGGGATGGAGGCAATGCACCAGATGACCACTTCAGGCTCCTTCTGTACCTATTTTCTGTTTCCCACTACTAGTTCCCAAGCCCCAGATTTTGAGAGACACAGAGGCTCGTGTAGAGCAGAATAAAGGAAAGGAGGTCAGTTGGCACGTTAGAAATTCTCCTTTTTACTTATCTTCATTTACTGGCACTTAAAAGCTTTCAAAACCATCTAGAAGTGTCCAGATCACTTTTAAAAGCAGGCTCCCAGTCAGCTAAGTAGCATTGAAAATCTTATTCAAAGTGACTAGTCCAAGTGTACACAAAAAGCATCTAATGATGGTACTTGGGTACTGTCTTACCTACAGGAGAGGTCAAACTGAGCTGAATAGCAATGTTCATGTTATTAAAGTTAACAGCAATAGAAACACTTCACTAAATGAGGAGCTTATTGCTAGAACTGTATCCAGAACAAAAGGAATTCCAGTCTTGAATACTGATACTGTGTTTTTCTGTCTCCCATGCTTTCAAAAAAGCCAGCATAATATATAGATAAATACAGGCAAATAGATGTATATAACCTGTCCAAATATCTTCTGAAAGCACCTTTTTTTTGTGCTGTATGCCAGAATCAGCTCCCAAGCATGTGTTTTATAAAGGATATTATACCTCATAAATTTAAGTTACCTACTGCTAGAAACTAGAATGAAAATTCTGCAGGACAGGTTATCTTCCTATCGTACTTTCACAGAAGCTCCTGTCAGAGACTAGGTACTAGTGTAGCTAAAATTTGGGCCAGATGGCAGTTTTTATGCCCCTACAGGAGTTTTGCCTGAAGAACCTTACATGCCCTCATGATATTCAGTGCTATACCAAGTACTCAGTCAATGATTTCAGTTACATCTGTTTAACACAAACTCTTCCCACTCATTTTCCAGTCACCTTGCTCTTTCTTTCATTACTTCACCAACAGAAAGTAAACTGTTCATTCACACTGAACCAAACTCTTGTAAGCACAGTGACATTGAAGCATTATCTGTGACTGATTTAAAAAGATACTGAATATATTTTACTGTGTGCAGTGCCATGGAGCCTTGACATCTAAATATTAGTGTAATGCAAATAATAAACAATAATACATAACTGTGATTAAAACTGAAACACCAAACAGTGCACTATACAAATGTAAAAAGAAAAGAAGAGATGGTTCAGGTAGTAAACAAGGACACAGGAAAATCCATCAGGAGTCAAATATAAGTATACTTAAAGCCATAAAATTACCTTGTGTCAAAACTAATTGAGGGAAGCGGCTCATCACTAATGCAATTGTGCTTTAATAATCGAGATGGCATCTACATGAGCCTGTGAGAAAGGCAGCTCTAAAAGACACAAATGAAAACTTTTGAAGAGATCAGGTTTATTCTCTCAGCTATTTGTGTTGTGCATCAAGCTGAAGTAATTGGACGCATTGTTTCAAAACATGCAGTTTCTGCTTGAGCGGGCAGGAGGACCTCCTGTAGTTCAGGGTAACCCACAGTCTGTTCTGGGGACCTTCAAAATTCACCAGGTGGTCCCCTGAGAAACAAGCCATGTCATCTGATCTCCAAGCTCTTTTCTGCTCCCAATTTATACAGTCTGTCAAGGTTGTCAATGTGAAAGCCATTTAGATGTTGTCTTGTTTTGCATTTCCTACTCTAAAATGTTCCAGAAACGAAGCCACAATCTCTGAACAGAGAATTGGTCTACAAATTGGCAAGGATTTAATTTTGACTTTTATTAAGGGCTTATCAAGTAAAAAGGACTGGAACAAAGAAGAATAAAATATTTTATTTCCCCACCCTCCACCTATTCTGAATGACAGTCCTTTTGAGGTCAGTATTGCTTAAGCCTGTAAAATGAAAGTGCTACGAATCACAATCAAATAACTGTCAGGCGCCTTATTAAATTTCATTCAATTCCATACAAAATCTTAAGGGAGCATCGCTATCTTCCAATTTAGACAAAGATTAAATAAAAGCTGATCAAAGATTTATAGAATTCTAAAGTGATACTAAACACAATGTGCTATGCCTGGAAAGCTTTCTCTGGTACAATGGAGTTAGAAGTGGTCTGCTTTAATGGTTTCATTTAAGCATCACTTTTCATTGGAGGAAAAAATTAGCAGTTTACACCACTTCACTTAATTAAAATCTCATCATTCACAGTCTAAATCAACTTTACAGTTATGCTAGGATTCATATTGTTGGCCAGATAGAATAAAAGTCAGTAGCAACCTCAACAAAAGAGGCAATGTTACTTTTTATTATATCATTATTCAGAAAAAAGCCAAAACTTCACTTTTGGTGGGTTTCCAGACTAGCAATTTTCAGCCTATTTGCCATCAAGGAAATGTACAGGTAAGCTAAAATGGTCTCCTAAGTTGTGGGTAGTAGCACTAGTTACTAGAGTGTCTATTTTCACCACCATAATATACCTGGGTTCTACCCATCTATGGTAAAGTATAACACACAATCACCACCCCGCTGTATTAACAGAATATATAGGGAAGAAAAAGAAGCAATGAGAAGAGAAAGGTACACTAACAGAGAGAAGTTGCTTAGTATTTTCTTTTCTTGCTGTTGAAGGAAAGAACTCCTTAATAGGAAGAGTCACAAGCAGAGAAGTCTGACTTACACATTTAGAGAGAAAGCTTTTAAAATTGTGTTTATTTTTTTTTTCAAGGCAGCCAGGTTCATTACAAACTGAGTGCTTTATAAAGTGTTCCGGTGTTCTACAACAGAAATCATACTCATATAAGAAAGATTTCAGCCCAAGGCATAGCAAGAAATCCATTACTCTGAACATAAATTCAGAATCCTGTGGTAGAACCTCTTGAGAGTCAATATACAATTATAGTAGACATCCTGATTTCTGAAAAGGTTTTAACTATAGGTAACTCAAAGACTACTTTCACTGGTTTGTATATCTGGCCTACTTTCTTCCACTGGGGCTCTCTGTAACCTTTTCTGAATACCCACTGAACCCTTTGTTAGTGAGGGGATGCTGACTGCTTCACTACTGGTGACTAAGTGTGCCCTAGAAATGTGGATCTATATTTATTGAAAAATTAAACATAGGAGAGAGATGCAAAACTCTGCTCAGTAACATCACAGATAATTAAGCCAATACCCTTTGCCACGCACTTAAAAAGGAAGATGTAAAGTAAACTGAAACATAACAAGAATCACTGCCTGCTGATCACAATTTCAGTGTTGCTATGACTAACTCCTTTTGATACTACTCAAAATATATTATTTAGGATGAATTCTGAAGGGGCAAGGTAGCTGCAAAGAGAGCTGGATTAAACAGCAGTTCACAGGCTTTCTTGTGTATCATTTCAAATAATCACTTTGGTCATTATTTTTAGGATTAGCAGAGATCAAGATTCAAGATCAGCAGATTAAAAAAAAAGAGTAGCAAAAATGAACTGAAATGAAACATATTGTATGCCACTTATTTATCTGCTGAAGATTTTCTTTCCGTTCTTCCCTTAATGCAGGATCTTCTCGCTAACGTTAGGCATGTGAATTGTAAGTACTTCTGAAACATGTTAATTTCCAACTGTCAGTGCCACAGAAACCTCTCTGTGAGCTTCTCCGATGGGACTCGTGTCTGAGGAAGGAGCTCCATCTGAATTCAGTACACTAGGATGGTTTAATATTCCTTTTTTGGAACATCTCCAAGGAAACAGTTAGAGATGAATAGAAATTAGACAAAAATTGGGAAATCCCATCTTCCAACTTCTGGTGTTAAGAGCCATCTTATAAGCCAGAAGAAAAACAAACACAACAATGAAACTCTCACAAAAACCAGGACATACACATGGTGGGAAACTGGGTGAAAAATGTACATGCTATGATTTTTCTTCTGCTGGGGAATGAGGGTTGAAGTCCTGTTATCTAGGCCTGACACAGGCAGTGCTTTTTCTCATCATCTATTTCTAACTGTGAGAAAAGAATTAGAAGAGAAGATTCTTAAATTTTCCCTTCTACTGTCTCATGGCCTCAGGCAATATGAGGCCTGTTACTGCCTGAAAGCAGGAAAAAGACATACAGAAATTGTAATTTATATTACAGAGAAGAAAAGCTGATCCTTAACCCAGCACTTGGTGGCCACAGAGAAATGATATACAGAGAAAAAGCCTGCTTCTCTTTTTCATCTGGCACCTTTCCCAAGGAAGCTGCCCCTCCTATATCTCAGCTTCACCCAACACATCCCGTGTATATTCTTTTGTAACATACACACTTGGATGGGCAAACTGGCAGAGGAAGGACCAGTGATACAATAGCAAAGGTAGGGGAATTCTACTCTGGCCTAATTCAGAGGCAATATAAAATGCATTTGCTCTCAGCAGTATCCCTGGTCATGAACCCTTCTGTTCTCTCACGGTTACTGGTGCTGCTCCTTTCAAAGAAATGCCATTTTAACACAGGATTTCCCAGTTCCTACCTCAGCTCTGGAAACAACATTCAGCAAAAGGCCACCTTGAAACCTTTACTCATTTTTGAAGTTTAACCCTATTATACAGGCCTTAATCTGAGTTTCTGGAACTTTCACATGGCAGTGCTGGGAATCTACTGAAAAGGGCCAAGTCAGTTGGAAAATGGGCTCTTGGTCTAATATATGGACAGGCAGGATTAATCACAGTTACACAGTCGTGGTCAGACTCTGATGGAGCAATCTTTCTTTGTTTCATCAACAATGCCCACTATTAGATGAGCACATACCTTGAAATTAAGTCAATGGAACCTACATGGAAAATTTGGTATTAACTCTTCAGACAAATTAAAAGGCAGGCACCCGATGAAATTAACTGTGTTTGCCACCTGTGCTGTTTCACAGGTACTAAATTTCTGAGTTCACGTAAACAACTTTCTGTTTCTCATCACTTTTGGAATAGAAAAAAAGAAACATTTGATAAAAAAATTTATGCTGATTTTTTATTTAGAACTAAGAACTGTATTTAGAAATATGAAAAAAATCTAAAATGGAAATTAAAGTGCAGAAACAACACATTCACGTCCATTAGGAAAATAAATTTGGTCCTGAAACCTTTCCAGGACACTGTATTTGATAAAAGGCTTATACAAAAAAGAAGTCTTTTCTATTTTTATTTTTTGATAAAG
This sequence comes from Caprimulgus europaeus, assembly GCA_907165065.1. The sequence continues at coordinate 7,476,758 of OU015536.1, forward strand.
CTATTTGAAAGATGAAAACTATAGCATAAAAAGTGTATGACACATTTCTAAGTAATTTTTGACAAATCAGACAGAAACTATTGTAGTAGAAAGCCTTAGCTGGGCTTAAACATACTGACTTGACTTTATTGCTTTATTTTTTTTTTAAAGCAAAGCTGAGTAACGTATTTGTTTATTTAATTATTTTTAACCAATAAAACCAGTTATAGAAACATACTCTGTAAAATCAAAGTAGCCTGATTTTTAAAGCATGCTCTTAAACTTTCTAGAAACCAGTCTTGGATCTGTGCAGGGGCCTGCTTTGCAGCAAATGCTGAGTACTAGACATGATTAAGCTATTTTATTTGTTCCTATTTTGAAAAGATAGCTTCATATGATAGCTTAGCAATAATTTTCAAATTGAACTTCTATTCTCTGAATATTTTGCTTTATGCATATAATCTTGCATCAACATTTCTGACACTTGTGGCACTTTTAGAAATCAAAGTCCTTCTTTCCACATGAAAATGAGACTTTTGAATCCCCATTGACAAACTAAAAGCTTATGCACAGCATAAAAAATTCCAAAGAACCAAAGAATGTTTAATAGAAAATGGCATCTCTAAAGGACAAAGACGCCAAGGCAGTCTCCTGGTAGCTGAAACATGTGACAGACCCATGGGCAGCTTCAAAGCTGCTACGATGATGCATCTGCCAAGCAGCCAGCTGCTCCTGCTAGACAATCTTTGTGACTTGGCATCCAGGTCTTGTGCTTGCCATTCCAAAGCAACAGGAAGAGTCACAGGATATAGCTACTCTTTCATAAAACACGTAACATCTGTAAAAATCCCTGTGGAGATAGTGGGTGCTGTAGGAAGCACCTATTTTTTTGCTCTAAAACATTGATGCAGTCATTAGCAAGGGGGAAATGCAGACTGAAAAATAAATTTATCATAAGAGTTCCATTGTCTCCTGATAAAGTATCTCAGGACTCAGAAAAGCTCCTGTGCCATAAAGAAGTATTATTTTCATTATTTTGAAGCCAACTAAGGTACCAAAGATTAGATGGCTCAGAAAAGGTCACAGAGGGTGTCTGAGAGAGTAAGGATTCAAATATGTCTTCCCAGAAACAAGCCTGACGTGGTACTTAATGGATCATCCCTTCTTCCCTACAAAGGATAGATCATTTCTGTGTATAGCAAGAGGTCTGCTTACCATCAGGAATGAAACCATTACGACTAAGTTAAATTACAGTTGCACAGAATCTCCTCTTAAAAGCCTTTCAGAGTTTTAATGAAGGATCATGTATTTCCTAGGTATTATATTTTATGCCATTCTATACAATATTAAAGCAAATCCATAATTAACTATTCCATTCTGTAAGATGATTTTAAGAAGCTAGCCTCTTCTCTCAAATCTTTAAGAATTTTATAATAAGAGTAGGCTTGATTCGATTGCTTAAGCCTCTTCAGGTTTATATATGATTTCTCATTTTTATGGGTTCCTTGGAAGTGAATAAATTGCTGTTCAATCTTCTGTAAACTTAAAAGCAGTAGGCAACATCATGATGGAAACATTTGATGTTGGTGCTACAGCATGGATAGCCAGGTTTAAAAGCTCATAAAGCAATGATCTGAAAGTCTCAGATTCATTTCCAGCCAGGTTCATTCCCTAGCAAGAAGTGATGAGGTGAACAGAACATCACCTACTCCCTCTTGCAGCTGTTTCTATCCTAGCACTCACTTCATATACATCCAGAGCTAGTTTCTGTGTCTAGAGGGCAGCCTGCCATCAGCTTCTTTGAAACATTCACATATCATATCCAGGGATACTGCAACATTTAAACAAGACAGACAATTAAAAGAGAGTGAGAGCCATGTATTATAGATTAAAGTGTAGAGTGAAAAGTTTTTAGAACATTAGTGTTCCAGAAATATTAACTATAAACCCATGTGAAGTATTGAAAATCACCACATTTAGTGATATTCTTTGTTATTTCAGTGGAAAATTGAAAAAATAGTAGAGAATCATATCCCAATTGTAGGAACAAATTATTTATTTATAATTCTTTATTAGGATTTTATGAAAAGATTGTGCTCATAATCACATATAGGTAAGGGAGGAGTTATGAAAGCTAATATTTGGTCTTAATACAGTCTTATTTATACTGCTGTAATTTGTGAGAACAATAACCAAGGATCTTCAGCTTGTATAAAGCTCCAAAACTAAAGAAAACGTGAGAAGAGAGACGATGTTAAAAAATACACTGACATGTTCATTGTCCTTGTATCACCTGTGGATTTCATTAAAGATGAAGGCAAACTGGAAATTATTTGTCTTCTAAAATATATATACAGACAATATAAAATATTTTTTCTGATATACAACTGATTAAATATTGCAGGAGTCTTGGAAATACTGAGAATTCCACTGGAAAACAGAGAAAAGACATAATCTGGGAGGCCAACAGTCCTGACCATCTGGGCTGTTCAGGTTGCGAGGTCCTCAAGTCAGCTACATCAAGATGCCATTTAGCAGGTAAATTCTACCGACCTGTCCTCTCAGTCACTGCAGCCAAAACAAATCTCAAAGGAAGTTCCACTATGCTAGAGATTTCCCTGCAGCTGAATCCACCTTAGCTAGTACAGCTAAAAAGATGTGTCAGAGATATGGGACACCTGGCATACTTCAAGCCTGCTTGACCTCATTGCCATAAGATGCCTCCTTAGCAGACACCATTTGTTACATCTTCAGGTATTGCAGAGAAGATGCCCAAAAAGCCTTGAAATATTTACATTTCCCAAATGCACTGTGGTATTAGTAAAAAAAATAAGCTGCAGCTTAAGATACAGTTCTAAAGCAAAATGACACAACTGAAGTATGACCCTCAGTATGAGAAGAGGCAGCAGGTAAGACAGCAGGCCAAATAAAGCAAAGGGGGATAGTAGACGGATGGAATAACCAAAAGGGATCCCATTCTTGTATTATAGCATTTCCTACTCTTCAGGAGTTTGCTATAGGCTTTGAATGTAATGACATAGTTCAACAGACAAGGCACTGTGCATTTCAGCCACGGATAAGGATGCTGCAGTAATGAGAATGTCTGGTGAAGCTATTTGTGTTCTGAGGCCTGAATTTATGGGAAGTTGTTATATTCATTTAAATCATGAATGGGAAGTAGTAATAAAAAGATGCTACAACTGCAACAAAAAGCTTGCAAGAAGGGCAAATAAACCCCTCTGGAAGTTACTCTGATTAAGTTACCCTCATTTTGGGAGTAACTACTTGTTAACAAATAAAACTTTACTATTATGACTATGCTAGTTTGTTGCTCTGTTTTGCAAATTTCCTGATCTCTCTTGACTTTCAGTTCTGAAATACACATTGCTTAGGAACAAAAATGATTAAACTGTGTAATCTGTGTATTCAGATCATATGCTGAAAAGTATCTTATTTCATAAATATCTACTGAAAAGTGATTCCAACAAAGCCACTAAAAAAATGAGCTCTCAGATAAAGGAACACAATCCTTACCTTCCCTTGACACCTGTCTGCAGCCTCAACTGTCCACGGAAAATTTATGTATCTAATTATCTTTGGCATTTAAATCATATATATCATAAAGGCAGGTGAATTCTTAAAAGCACTGCATTTTGATATGTATAATGTCTGAGTTATACTTCCAGAAACACTGCAGCCCAACGGAACTGAGATATACATGTGTACAGGTTAATAAAAGAAACTTGCTCGAGACACTCCTTAGCCTCAGCCCCTGACTTCTCCATAATCTGCCTCCCAAGATCTTCCATCAGTATAATTAAATATGTCCATGTTATTTCATGGTGCTAAGCCTGATTGTACCAGCTAAAGATCTGGTTCAATTTGCCTATGCACCTACCTCACGTTTTATCCATCTTTTGGAATACGTGACAAATATAAATGTCCTGCGCGAGAAAAAGTATGAACGATCCAATCCACCAACACCGTCAATATTGGCTACGGCTTACTAATTAACTTCTGAAAAGTGAATAAGCTAATTAGAAGAGCACACTAAATAGAGTATCATTAGTCAGTCAATCAATGTCGGTTTCCACTAGTGAATGAGTAATCCCCACACATTCTGGGTCACTGTCAATCTCTCAAATTTTCCATTGGACTAGCTTGTCCTCTCACCAAATCTAAAACTGAAAATACCAACAGCATGACTTGGTTAAAGTTACTCCTTGTACTCCCACAGATCACCAGCAGTTGCATTCTGGGAAACACTGAAACAGCCTCAGTTACTTCAGCCAGGTTTCTGTTCCCTTCACTGAGAACAGCAAACGAGACCATAATTTTTCCAGGTCTCAAGGGACCTCAAAAGTAATTCTAACAAATATTTGAGGAAGTATTTATTGAGGTGTAAAACTTGCAGCCGTAAAGAAACCCTGCCACAGACACAAATGACCTAAGGAAACTACTTTAAGTGCTGCCTAATCTTTGTTGATTGGCAGAGCCACAAGACATTTTGAATGCGGCAAAGTAAATTATAGCTAATTGACATCAGGTTCATTTTTCCTACTTACCTTTCATGGATTCCCCCAAGTCAGTCTGCTGACCCCCAGCATGCTCCAAGACCACAGGCTGCAAACCATTCTGCAGATATGTAACTCTAGAAACAATGATAAAATACAAAACAACAGGCAACCCCCAAAGAATATGCTCAGATATGCTTTCACTACAAGGTCCACTGCCCAAACTTCAGCTCATTTACTTTAGTGCTTAAAGCCTTACAGGAACGTCTGGGCTCTCTAAAGACTATTCTGATAGCTGAAAGTGTAAACACTGACTTTCAGTCATGGCCCTTGCATTTTCACTGATAGCATGTAATTGTTTATAGTACCCTTTTAATGCTAAAATAACAAGAAATACTTAGCAGGAGACAAGGGAAAAAGATAAAATGCTCATGGTGCTTATGAGTCTCAGCATTCCCTGACGTTTTTCTTACACAAGTAGTTTATTTTGACTAATATCAATCCTTAATGCCTGTGCCATGCGATATCTCCTGCTACATGTGCATTCAGACATCACAAGTAATATTTTGAAAATGAAACATTTCCATTAGTTTAGATAAGATCATCAAATTCAGTGGGAGAGAATGACTGATCCATATAAATACTGTCTGGAACAAGAGTGCATGATGAAGCATCACTTATTGATTAGTAGATTTGCTCCTGGGTATGATATTTCACAACATCCTTAATCAAGCCTTCTCTGAAAGATTCCAACAAGATTCAAAGAAATTCTTGAATTTGTAAATAGGCTGTCAAGCAAGGTTAGACTTACAAAGTTTTTAACCATCTGGTCCTTATATTTTCATTTCGGACACAGACATAATTCCTAATATTGTAATTTGTATTCCTGTAATACAAAAAATGCCCCAAACACATATACTCCTTGAAAAATGATGTATTTTGCTGTGAAAGGGTTGCCATTCTACTTTTTAAAAAAGCTGTTGCCAGCATATGAGATGATCTCATTCTGAGAGGTTATATGTGCTTTGTAGCCTGCTCTTCACCAACCTACGTCTTTGTGTAACATAGCAGAGAAGTATGTAGCTCTGCAGTAAATACAGGCATTGGAAGTCATCTAAAATGCACTTTGCAAGATGATGCCTTGTTTTGGCTGTCATTTCAAAATTTCCACATAACATGAAAATGCATTGAATCATCAGGAAAGCCAAAGAGAAAAGCTTGAGATACAAGTTTTCTTCACCAAACACAATGAAGTCAGGGAAATAACAATGTCAGTCAGTGGCAGTGAGCAGATAGCAGGAAAACATGCTTATGTGCACTGTGCATAGTATAGAAATGGGGCTTCATTCAACCATTTCTGTTTTCCCATGTTATTCCATCTGCAGGACATCCATCAAGAGCATTTTTCCCACAATGTTGCCTACTAGAGCAAATACCAGTTTAGAGACACAAGAATGCTTGGATGCACTAGTACATAGGGAACTAGTTGCTAATGAAGATTAGAATTTGTACAAATGATCAATTAGCAGATGCCAAATGTCTGGCAGAACCTGGAATCAGATCCTTAAAGTACGTAATTTTTTTTTCCTTACACTGTAGCCATCATAGATGAGATAACTCCATATGACATTACTGTATAAATTTCAAGCCTTTCCAATAAGCATCTTTAGGATTAAATACATATTTTTTCAAATGCTTCAGAGAAAAAAGATTATCTTCAAGTACGTAGCTGCTGTTTTTCAATGACAATTTTTTACTTTCAGAAATAATATTTGGATTCCTTGGAAGCAAGCAAGACTTCAGTACAGAAAGCAAACATTAGGGCAATAAAATGTCATCACTTCTTTTGTCCATAAGTGACCTTTCATGCAGAACACCAAAAATGGACATTATCTTCTAATACCTACTGGAGGATTTCAGCTAGCTCCAGTGAAAAGAATAAGCACTGCATCATTGGTATATTACATTTTAAAAGTATTAATCTCCTTTTGATTTAGAACTGATATCCACTTCATACTTTATCCACTCGTTCTGCAGGTGTACGCTAAGCATGGAGCACGTAGGCTCGAAAAAGCACTGAAATGAAGCAGTGCTCAAAATAATGGGAATGCTTCTCCTCAAGTTAGAGATGTGATGTATTAGAAATGGTTCAAACATTTTTCCTAATTAATGTGAGTAAAGTGCCTTACAAAACCAGAGAAATGTCTCTAGCTTGGACTCCACTGAGACTAATACTCATCCTTAACACTTCAAAGGGCAAAGTTGGGTAGGAGTAAAGAAGGAGCATTGGTTTTAGTCTCAGTGACAACATCAAAATGGCCATTTAATGTTAGTGTGTGAGCCATGCTTGATGAATAAGTTCTATGTTTTTCGACTTAAACTGTAAATAAATCTTGAAGTTGAGTTGAAAAAATCCTACTATTACCTCATACCCATATTTCTCTTCACATCCTAAGACTCAGACAGATTTAGAAATATATGCAAATCTTTTTTCCCAGCACTGCAAACAAGTTATGCTTCTATTTTCTGACAGATAAAATGAGATATAAAGTCAAGATCCTAAACCAGGCCTGGCCCACCTTTTGCTTTCTAAAAGGTGCATGTCTATACCCAAGATGCAGATTTACTTCACAGATAACAATCTTAGGATATGTCTAAGCACAACACACTTCTCTCGTTCCAGCCTTTTCTGCTACATTAAGCAACATAACCATTCAGTGTGCTGCCTCTGCCAAAGCCCATTCTGGGCTGCCTCACTCTGTATTCGTCAGGGCTGTGCACTGTATTCCAGGAGCCAACAAAACACCAAAGTCCCTCTGGAGGTCTGGCTCAGAATGATTTGCCAACAGGTATGACCCATGTCACTGACAGCGCCAGAATTAGGGTTCCAGGAGACCTGGCTTCCAGTCCAAAGCACAAAAATTACTCTTGCGAGAGAGAGCTAATGATTAAAAATATGTAGAATTCTTCATCTAATTTGTATGTACAGTCACTGTGGAGCCATATATAAAAATCAGCCAACCAGTCCCTCAACAACTCCAAATGCTGAATGTAGTCCTGGCATAAAAGCAGAGGGGAACGAGACAATGCCTTCTTCCCCACCGTGTGTAATTTAACTTCCACAAAAAATGTCCCAGGCAGAAGGACAGCTGCCAAACTTCAAGAAGTTAATAAATCATGTGCAAGACTTTAGCTCAACTATTTATCAATGCTGTTCACATTGTCAAATGTACAGTCATATATCAAAAGCTGTTCACTTACCAAATTCCTCTTGCCCAGGCTGAAGTCATGCCTCCAAAAGCAAATTTCTTTCCAAATGTACAAATCATCTTGGGTCAAATTAGGAGAAACTTAGACAAACCATTTTTGCTAGTGAAACTGAAGAGCACTCACTCTAAAACATGCCTTTTGGCTTGGCTTTCAATGGCACAAACAGTATGGAAAGTATTTTAATTTTGGGATTTGATGTCTCAAAACTGGAAAGCTGTTTTTGTTATCCTGCCAGTGGGACGTGAAGAACACACCTTGTTCAAAAGCAAACAAGTGAAGGTTTGAAAGTGCAAATAACAAGGCTGGCAAACTAACAGATCACTGACAAAACTTGACATTCCTCTTCCACATGTTACTTCAGTGAAAAACCCCCAACTTTCATAGACTTCTACACTAAGAACAGCAGTATTGACAATTTAGTGTGGATACTAAAGATCTTGTTCTGTTTTGACATCTAGTGTGGTCTTGCTATCAACTTGATTTGGTATCAAGAGTTAGGCAAGTTGGAACCATTAACACTAATTTAATAAGTCTACCAAATTTCCTTTTAACTTTCCTACATGCACAATCCAACTCACTAACAAAAAACATTAAAATCAGTTTAACTCAATGTATTTATATTGTATTTTTCTTTCCCCTTTATTCTAGTCAAAAGCAAATACAACTCTTAAAGGCATGCATTTGTAAGAAAGCTGCAGGAAGTCAGGTAGAAAATGACTTTCTAAGAAGGAAGACTAATGACACCAATAGCAGTAAAATGTATAATAAACTAAAGAATTACTATTTGATAAAGTCTTGCATTCATACACTCACGCACACATACTTCTTTCAGTCACACTTAGGGATGTAGCTTCTTATTTAGTGTTAAAATGCTGCATAAAATTTCCTTAGACAACACAATTATGCACTTTACTGTGCTGATGTTACTACAGAAATAGTTGTAAGTTTTGGCAAGCAGGTATGCTCAATGTAGGTCTAAACACTGTCTTTACTGAAAATAATTAAAACATTACTTCTAGCTCTGGGAAAAAAAAAAAAAAAACCTTTGAAATTGTAACTTCTCCATATAAAGCTTGAGGTTTCATTTAATAACTAGAAAAAATATGATACTTTAATACTTTTACATTAAGTTTTTTCTTTATTTCTTGATGCATTTTGTGTATATACAGGCATGGAGATGGAAACAAACTGCCATCCTATTTAACACAAATTTGTGTCATTCCAAACTATATGTTCAAAAGCATCCATGGTCAAACTCTTTCGCAGAATTAATAAAAAAAAAAAAAATAAAAAATTTAAGCTTCTGTTGAAGGAAAAGGTGCTGCAAAGTTAGCAGCTAGTTTCTGGGAATTCTATTTGTGCCAAAGTCATCACAGTTATTAATCCTGGAAATATTTATTTTTCTCCTAGAATTAACCATAGATTCATCCAAAACAATTATTAACCCACAGATCTTTAATACAATAAACACATCAAAAGTCAAGTATGTTTATATCAAACACACATGTGCTAATCTTTTATGCATTTTATGGTCTTTTTTGATATGAGAATAATTGATTCAAATCGGTACTTCATAAAGGTAATTTATGGTCTGGCATCTTGATTTTAAAGCTTGATTTTACTAACATCCACCAAGAGAATAACCAATCTAGTGGTGAGGCAGAGCTAATAATTCCACACAAATTTTGTGCTGTCTTCATGCTTTAACATGAAGTTTTTGCTTATCCCTGTCCTTAATTTGTGTAATGGGGACTATTTATTCCATCCACACATCTTCTTTTCATTGCATGATTCACTGAATCACAAAAAATATAAATTTGATCAGCCAGCAAGTAATTATAAACCATTAAGTTACTCTCTGATTACCCTCCATTTTTATTGCAGCCTCCATTTAAATATACTTTTGAATCTGACAAACAACTTCCTTCTCTATATGGTATTTTCTTCCCTTAAGTGCCTTAATATGCCAAGACTCTCTTTTTCAGTCACATAATTACAATGATTAGACTTTTTTCTATCCATGCTAACTCTCAGGAACACAGTACTATATGTAACCTTTCAGTATTGCTTTTATGAAAACAAAGGCAGTTAATATGTTTTGTAAGGAAAATTACAAATGAAAGAACTTCATGTACTTTTGGCATCAGCTCCATTTTTCTTTATTATAGTGTTCAGAACGGTATTTAGGCAATACATTTGGAATCAAGTGATGTAAAAAATACAGTGGACACATTAAATGCTCAGTCTCATTACTAAGGCACATTGCCATGGATTGTTGACAAATATCCAGATGTTCTTGAGCTGACCTTGATCTTGTTTGGAAAGCCCTAGGTCATACAACTGTATTTTGTTTCTCCTTATTCTGTACAATACATACTAATAATATGCTATAACTGAGAAAAAATATATTTAAATTAAGAAACATGGAGGTAAAGAAAAAGCATATTTGACCTTGCCAGTAAATGCCAGCAAAAAGAAAAAAAAAAAAGCCTACCTTTTTTTTTTTTACCCATTCTCAGAAAGAGACTATATAAATGCTGGCCAAGAACCGAATGAGATACCGTTCTACAGCTTTAAGGGAAGCTCACACTGTGCCTAAGTGTATCTATACACAGTGCCACTAGCAAAAAAGAAATGAAAAAGGAACTTAGATGGCTGGAACAAAGTTGTGTAACACAGTGAGTTCATGACCTACTTTAAAAATGAGTCACCTACTACTTTCACAGCTGCTCACTGCTGTGAACTGGGCAGGATAATCCATTGTACAACTTCTATTTCTTTAAAATTTAAAAGATAACAGTAATTTTAAAAAATAAACCAACAAAATGCAGACACACAAAAAATCCATTCATTTGTGAAGAAATTTGGTTTGATTTTGAATTTAGTTTTTGTAAAATGGAAATATGAAATCAAAAGTCATTTCAAAATGGAAAAAAATATACTCTTCCATCCTAGAAGCAAAAAAATAGAATACTCACACAACCTGGTTGGAAAATGCTGCTCAAAATAAATGAAACATTAAATATGTTTCTCAAACTCTTTGTATTTGACAAATCCCACTTTCTCCCCACCAGAGAAAACATTCCCTCAAATATTTCCATCTAGGAAATCACAGCCAACATCACTATACTGTTACAGACCTAGAATTTAGCAACAAACCTCTCTGTTACAAAGTTAGAGCTTAAGAGGACTAGGGAGTGTTTCCACTCCTCCTTCTCCTGCACTTCATGCTCTACGGAAACTTTCAATGATTTATTGTAAGATCAACCAAATTTTGGAAAGATTTTGTAAAAATCAAAGTATTAAAAACCAAGTTGTAGCTATATTTCACTTGAGACTTTGACAGAGTGGTTTAGTTAAGATATTTTAAAGAGGAATGGATAAATAAAGGAAAATTAATGGGTCACTTGCAGGACAGAGGAAGAAAATGTTCAGGGAGGAGGTTAACTTAAAAGGAAAGTTTTACTTTTCCACTCAGAAGAGTTGCCAGACTCTAAATACCCTTTTTCCTGATCCCTCACTAGTATTTTGAAAATTTATTTACACAGCCACCGAGTGCCCACCTGAAACACCTCGTGCACTGTCAGCTGTTGGCTCTAGCGAGCAGATCACATTAGCAACTATTCACTTTTAATTCTACACCCTCAGAGCCCTTATGGGCTTTACTCTTATAGGCCCTCTTCTCTCTCCCAACCTGTTTAATGTATTACTTGAAACTGCAGGACTCCGATGTGAACACTGACATCTCCGTACTTCTGGCACTAGTACATAAAAATGTCATTGTCTAGTTTTGCAAGGATGCATATTCCCAGCCAAACTGGATCTATGTAAGACAGAAGGGAATTTTACTAGTCAGAAAACATTTTTAGGAACTTGATTTTCTTAGTGCTTCACTAATGCAGTATGCCACACTTTGGCTATTGACAAAACAGCTTATGGCAGCTATCCCCTTCGTAAATGAGGGAATTACAGCAAGAAATCACTTTTAATATTTACATTTTTCATTTATTTACCAGTGAAGAAAACTATTAAAATGCTTTATAATCAGGAAATAATATAAGCTGGACAAGGCTTTCACATTGATGCTTTCCCACCATGAGTTAGCACAGTAGTAGTCCTTCTTAAGATGCATTTTATTTCACTACAGCTAGTGAAAATTTACTACTTGCACACACACTGTTGCTGAAACATGAGAATAACAAATAATAGCTTAGTGGTTTCTCTACAGTCTAAGAAAGGAATTTCTTCTGGGTTATGAAATACTACCGTTCCAAGGGAGCTGTACTTTGCCACTGCCATTTGTCACATTAAAATACCTCTTATAAGTATGAAGAAAAAAAAAAATGTTTCTTTACTCTTTTATAAATCATTATATTCCTGCGAAATTTTCTATCCCAAAAGTTTTGCCTCAAATTACTGCCTAAGCAGAAATCCTGAGCTTCTGCTTCTTCTAATCACAGTTTATTCTTGTTGTCTTGATTATTATTCCAGTAATTTAATCCTTCTTACCAGCAGCAGGAACGAATGTAAAGCTTCTATATGCCTCTAAAATTATATTACCTTCATCCTCTGTGCTTGTCTCTCTATCCAAGTCACCTTTATTAAGTAACTCCCCAGTGCAAGCTCTACAATGCATCAAGGAACAGATGTTTTGAGTGTCTGTACAATAGTTATTGGGGTATTCTGTTTATTTTAATGGGACCCTGGATCCCCGTAACTGCAAGGAACATTCACACATTTACAGAAGATTTTATAATACATTCCAATGAGAAACATAAGCAGATTCAGCTCTTTTGCACTCATGCAATAAAGAAATGTTTAAGGCCAGAATCTGGAGACACAATAGAATGATTCAGCCACATGAAAAAGAGATAAGAGATTTCACTTCTCAGGAGAGCCACATGATTCAACACGGTCTTGAAACAAACTTTAACTATTAAAGAGTTTCTTGTCAGAAAATGTTCACCTCATTCCCTTCTGAAAGGAAAAATAAAAATAACCGACCATTCCTATTTTCCTGAAATGGTCCCTACGCTCTCATTTTTGTATTTACTTTCCCTCCCTCAGCCTGGAAACTGCAACACATACATACTGAGTTAACAAGATAAAAGGGAGGGTTTTTAGCAACAGAAGAGAGAAATGCAATGGGCAAAATACTCAAAGACTAGATGCCAGAAGAAAATATGACTCAGCACGTATTGCACACAAAGATCCTAAGGTCTTATTGAAACAAACTCCTATTGAGCTGTGTGGGAAGTAAATATTTAAGAGAATAGTACCTTACTTCCAAAGAAAGACACATGTAAAACATTCCTGCCGTGATTCTAACAAACTGTACTGGTCAGTCCTAAACCACCTTCTCTTACACTGGCTACTGCTGCCATCGATGCTTTATAGCACTCCCTTTATCTTTCTCTTGGCAAGGTAGGAGCCACCTGAAACTCTAGCTACCTCATCTCTTTTTTTACAGAATCTTACTGACCACCAAAAATACAGTCCTGTCTCATTCACCCTACTGTTCCTCCTTCTCAGTCCTGTCATCTAAGTGCTAATTCAGGTCTGGACTCTGCCAGATTAAGGAGCTGATCTTTCTGAAAATAAAAGATATCATTGATTTGAATCATGATGTGGTGGCTTGGTTAATACTACTTCCAGCAGAAGAAAAGTCCTGGGAATGAGCTGGCAAAGAAAGGAGAGGTGGTGGGACTGCTTCTTTCAGCAGTGGCATGGATTTCAGTCAGACCAAAGTATCTGTCTAACTGTGGGCTTCGACTGCAAGTGAAAATAAGCCATTAGAATGGGGGATTCCTTGGGGAATCACTCGGACCTTCACAGCATGGCTGTAACAAGAGGGGCTTCACCTGAATAACTGCTTTCAGCTCCCACTGGTAAAAGAAAACAAGATAATATCTGGGGGGGAAGCACATAACATTTATTTCACAGCATTTAACATTTATTGTTAATCAGCATTTACATTACTGAAGTCCCTAGCTCTTTGACCCCCCTGAAGTCACATATAAATAAAATACACCCTTCCTTCCTTCTTCTTAACTCTTTCTATTCTCCTCTCCTACACACAATACAGAGACCCTCTTACCCCAATGATATAAGAGGGGAAGTCTCACAGTTAATACCTCCTAAGTTACATAGACACAGAAGATAATCAAATGCATTCACCTGGGCTGTCCCTCCCTCTTATTTAGGAAAGAATGTCATTATTTTTTATAAACATATTACATTAGCGTAAATTTTAAAAACTTAAAATGTTTCTTGACACCTTTGCTAAACAAACACCCCTTTGCAAATCTAAGATAAAAAGCTTTGAACTCCTGAACATTTTTTTTAATGCAAAGTGCTAACAACTACAGCAGACCATGGAGAGTAGCACCACAGAAAATAAACATGAGCGGCAGGAAAGAGGAGGAAGAAAAAACCCCTCTTGTGAGATTCCTTTTTGGCTTTGCAAAAACTTGCACTTGATACGTGAAGTGCTCTGTCTGAAACCATTAATAACAAAAACAATCACCAAATGAAAGAGCAGCCTCGCAAGCAACCATCCATAAAAAGAAAGCCAGTTAATTAAACAAATCACAAGCTATCTCCAGACTGTCTCTCTCACTTTAAAGTCCTCAGTGTAGAAAAGAGAAGAAAAAAAATCTCATCAAATGATATAATCCTATCAGCCTCAAAATAACTCACACATATTTCCAGATAAATCACTTCTGAAATGCTAAGTGCCTGGAAAAGCTTGGAGGGAAATTGCACCTTAGCTGTAATTCCTGCTTCTTGGAGGGGCTTTGGAGAATATCAGATCTTCTTTCCCTTCACTAAATGTTTATTTCTATTCCTTAAATTGTCAAATTTTAATATAAAACTTTAATTAATCTCTAGATTTATTTCACTTGATGTTGCAGGGCCAATTCACTATGTCTCAGAAGGCACTTAATTGGAATTGAAGGCTCAGGGTTAGAAACACAACATTTATTCCTTGCCAAAACCTAAGCTTTCTGGGTAGGGCCAGGCAGCCACAACTGAACTGGAGAATTGGCTAAAGGCAGTACTGACCCTGTGCACATTATTGCCCTGATGGAAAAGGTAGCAGTGAGTTACTGGAACTGGATGTGCATTAATTTTTCTGAGATTATACACTGTGATGAGACTCTTTCATCAGCTTCTACTGGTCATAGCAGCTGGTAGGAGCCTTAACAGTGTCATTCCATTATAAGGCTATTATTGATCCAAAATATAATTTGAAGATCAATTTGGATTGGAATCAGAACCCAATATGACAATGATTTCAGAGCAGATAAGAGGTAATTTACTCCTCTGGGTGCCAGAAATCAATTTTTGGTTTTCTGTACTGACACAGCTGCCAAAAGAGAAGGGGGGGGGGGGGGGGGGGGAAGAGAAAAAAAAATGCTGAGGATAACGTGCAAATAAAGGATTATAGTAATCCAATCTGGAGGTGATAAAAGTATAAACCCGGCTGCAAACCCATCTGAGGTAAACAAACATTTAATCCCAGCTAAATATCTCAGATAATGGCAAAAAGGCTTCATGTGATTTTTGATGCATTTGGCTAATACAAAATACAGCTTTGAATTCAAAGCAACTCCTTTCATTTCTTCACGTAATTCTTTGTGGCAGTCAGCAACAGGGAAGCTTATATGGGGATCTCAAGACTCATCACTACTCTTTGTATCATAGCTGTGCTGGACACTGGCAAATCTGCATTAAAAGGCTAATATCCAGACTCAGACAGGCTGTTAGGAGCCAGCATCACTTTGGCAATGCCTACATTGTGGGGTGCTGTGGCTTTTGGTTTTGTCCTCATAGTCATTCCTCTTCCCAAGGAAAGGGAGGATGCACAGGTAGCTGACGTGTCCCCAGCTTGCTCTCTGTGTGCATTCAAGGACCTCCAGGTATGCACAGCAACACTGACCTGTGCCATGGTGCAGACACGGTGCTGTGAACCCAGTCCTGAGTTAACCTGCCTGTCACAGAAAAGATCTTTTACAAATACACAAGCACCACACAGCACCTGCTGCTGCCCACCTCAGCATCAGGAGACACCGAGAGTAACGTCTGCTGAGGGCCACTGCTGCCCCAGGGAAGACAGGGCAAACAACAGGCAAGAGGGGGCATGAAAAAGTGAAGGGACTTTTGCTCGTGTTGTTGGCAGAGCTGAGAATTTTCAGCTCTCTACAGGGCTGGCCCTTAAACCCTTTTCACTTTTATTAAGTGCAGACGTACTGCAGAGATGCAAGACTTAGTTATCTACAGTGAAACTGGAAAGGGTTTTTTCTTCTTCTTCTTTTTTTTTTTTCCCCCCTTTTCCTCCAGACAACCACGGTGGAATCAGTTTTATTCAGATTTGGCTGTAATTGGAGCGAGGCTTTCAGTGAATCTAATTTCAGCTGGAACTAATTATAGGGGGAAAAGGTCATAAATGTAAGATGGCTGCATAACTATGTTGGAAGAATACTGACATCATATACTATTAACTCTGCTCCTGTAAAGGCCGTAAATACTTAGACTAAAAACAGCCATTAAGAGACAGAACAAAATGTACCTATTTCTTTTGATTAGAGGGAGAAAATGAGGGAGGAAAAAGTCTCTAAAGGGAGATTTAAAATCATACAATAAGGAAGTTCTGCGCCAAAAAAAAAAGAAAAAGCAAACCAATCAAGAAATAGAGATCAACTGCCTCAGACAAAATCCTGAGTCATACTAGACATAAACAGCACTATTGTATCTGGACTAAGCCCTAATCAAAATCTAACAAGAAAAATTAGTTGCAGTAACAAAACCAGCAAAACAAAATTGCCAAGACTGAAAACCAAGCTAACACCAGCAGCACTGATTCCACATAGAGCCACAGAATGGTTGGGCTGGAAGGGACCTCGAAGAACACACAGTTCCAATCCCCTTCTCATGGGCAGGGACACCTTCCACTAGACCAGGCCACTCAAAACCTCATCTGTGTGACTGCTGGACACACTAAGCCACATCTGAAAAAAAAATCCTTATTACTTCTCCCCTAACCCTTGGCCACTGGGGCCAAAATGGCTGCAAAACCAGCCTGGGGGTGGGGATGACTAGAGCAATCTCCAGGCAGGCAAAGAGGCCCTGTGCCCTCTGCCTCTGCCACCCCAGCACTCTGGGTGCACACCATCGCTGAGACCACCCCAGCACCTTCTCCCTGCCAGGGGAACCCCTGTCCTGCCTTTTGGAGAAGACTTTTAGGCAAGTAGAGCAGACTATGCCAGCCTTGGTCCCCACATGACGCTGCACTTGGGCAAAGAGTGATGGACTTCACTTCTCCTCACAATCTTCCTCCCTGGAGAAGGGAACCAGCAGGTGTGACAGCACAGTATGAGCCCAGCCCTCATGGAAACTGGCTGGATTCATTTCTCACCTGAGCCTCAGAAAACTCCTCGTGAGGAAACCCCCAGGCAGACCTTGCCAGGACTCCTCATCAGGAATATTGTTCAGTGTTTCACGCAATTTTCTGATGGATTTGATTAAACGAGGAAATTTCAGAATTTTCTTGTAACCAACAAAACACCAGTACAAGCAGAATGACATTACAAATGAGAGTTAATTATACATGCAGCCTAAATTTTGACCATAATACATTTCAATTAGTCAATGAAATGTTATTTAGACATAGCTGCACATGTACTCATCTTTCTGAAACTAAGCACTGGTTTGGTACTTAGATTTACAGAAGCTCAATACATAAACCAGTTACATGGTCTGCTTTAGCCCCGCAGCTGAACTGTAGTGATGACCCAAGTCAAATTAATAAAGACAGAAGCCTGCTAGACATCTTGTGATGAGCTGCATTGCAATGAACCTTTGTAGACTCTGTAAGAAGCAGCTGAAAGTAATTTCTGAAACATCAACTGAAGTAAGTTAGTAATTAATTTTTCTCTCTCTCTCTTAGCAACCTCACAAATTGTGATAGTTTCACTTGGCTAGCCTTTGGCCAGCAGCCAACACAGAAGTTCACCCTCTTCCCCTCCACCCCCAGGGTACAGGGGAGAGGACTAGGGGGCAAGGATAAGGACACTCGTAGGTTGAGATAAGAACAGTCTAATAAAAGAAAGCTTAAAACAATACTAACATTAAAATAGTAGTAATAACGATAACAGTAACAAAATCTGGAAATGAGTGATACACAGCACAGCTGCTCACAACCAACTGACCAAGCCCAGCCCGGTCCCAGATAATGATCCCAGAGTGACAACCCTGAACCGAAACCACAATCCCAGGAGAGCGAGAGCCTGAGCCAAAGCCAGAGAGAGCTAAAAGAGGAACAGCCCCTCACCAATATACTGGACATGATGAGATATGATATAGTATATTCCATTGGCATACCCAAATGCCAATTTAGCTTATTAATTTCAATATTCTTCACCTCCTTACATCTTGTGCTTGTAGACTAACAAAACACAAAGTCCTCCACTTCCAGTGACAAAAATGCAAACACTGGGACATTATCAGTGTCTCTCTCATAACAAATCCCAGCTGAAAGCAAAATGCAGCACTACTCTAACTACTAAAAAGAAACCCAACTCTCTTTCAGCTAAAAACCAGGACACAAATGTACAACACTATCGGGGTTTGAATCAGAACATCTTGCAGTCAGTGAGAGTCTCTCCACCAAAGATATATGCTACAGGAGCAAAGGCTTACACTCAGACTGTGCTTCATGTCACCTTCTTCTCCCCTCACCTCAGTCTGAAGCAAATTCCTACTAAAGTTGATGAAGGTGCCTAAAGAGATCAAGCAACCAGTTCACCTTTGGTACAGAACAGTGTCTTCCTAACTATGTTTATTGTTGCATCGGTATTAATGGAAAACTATGTTCCCTTTTGGATGACTTGCAACTACAGAATTCCTTCTATGATCCCTGATTTATAGTCTTCTTAATACATACTTCTTAGTTGCCATCTATTGTCCTCAACTGATCTCACCTATGTTTTCTATTTGCTGTGGCCACAAGGAAGAGAGTAACTTGTCCTTTCAACAGAATACATATTTAATAAAGAGAAAGGGGACAATTATTAGCTTCTCAGAAATATTTATGACAGATTCAGGACCAGACGATCGTAAAATAAATGCTAGAAAAAGTGGAAAGTCAAGACCAAGCACTTCATCATGAAAAGGAAGAAGATATTTTTATCCATACTTTGCTCTCCAGTCATTATTCTACTTGCTGGAACATTAGTTCTTCAAATTGTTTTTAATTACATGGCCTAGAAATAAATATGCACCACTATTAGCATGCTCTCAGGTTGAATATGAGGGGTACTCACTTTCGTTCCCATCAAGGCACTATTCCAAAGTGATTTATACTCTCATTATAGGCTGTTGCCTTTCCTATGTAAATTTGTAATCAAATATTCAAACAGGTGATGACAAATAATTTGAGTAACTACTGCTAGCAGCCAAAATCACAGTCATAGGACCTCACAAGTCTAACAGGAGAATTTTATGCACACATTTGCACAAGCATGTGAGCAGTCCATACAGGTATGTTTCCATGTTACTAAATCTTCTAACAACTTCTGAATACATGAACCAAAACTACATCAAATTGGTGACAAATTTTTTTTACTATGCTTAATTTAGCAAACTTCCCTCTCATTATATAAACTATTAGGACAAAAGGAGCATTAATTAACTTACTGAATTTTTGATCAGATATTGCAATGATAATTTATCATTAATAGTCTCTTCTATAGTGGATGTTTTAGAAGTATTTTACAGAGCGAACCAACAAATTAATAAAAGAAATATAATCCTTTTG
This sequence comes from Caprimulgus europaeus, assembly GCA_907165065.1. The sequence goes on from OU015536.1 coordinate 7,496,339, forward strand.
CATGACTTAAAGACTAAACTCTGTGTAATTTAAACACCCTTCCAGAGCAACAGTACAATGGACAAGTATCTACACACAAAAAGTCCTTTGCTGCTAAACCATCAATTAGTTCATGTACCATCCCCAAAGGTAGCGTTTAATGTTTTTCTTTTTTCTTCCCCCCCTTAAAATTTAGGAGGTCAGATTTAGCTTCATAAAGATCTTCTAAGAACTGTATCTGATTTTCTTTTTATTTAATTTCTGAACAAGTTTCATTTTGGTTGAGATTCCAGGGTTGGACATCCACAGGCTGTTGGAAATGTGAGGAGTGCTGCAGAGAACTTTACATGGATGGGAAAACTGAAGAGAATCAGGTGAGCTAACCTGTTCTCTTGCAGCCAGCCCTGTTTTTCTGCACCAAGCTCATCTCAGAGTAGGGCAGAATTCAGGAACATTAGGATGCCAACCCCCGGAATGCTTATACTGAGCATAACTGGGCATTACAGAGTCCCACAGAACAAAAATGGAATAAAGAGATTGCCTTTTCTAACAGCACAGTACAATTTGTTCAGAACTGTGCTGTCCCGATTCAACACTCCTCACTCTTGACTCTCTGCCTCCGCATGCAACTGCTAGTCTTTTAAAATTCCAGCCTTAATGAAATAGGTAAGCTGCAGAAGAGATTAAGCTGAAAAATACAGCAGGAATACAGAATGAGGACAAGTGATTGATCTTTGAGTGGATATCCAACAGTGCAATGAAATTCTCAGGCTGGTTCTTCTTTATTTCAAAATGGTTTTGATTCAGAGGAATTTTATAGCAGCTAAATCATGCAGCTGGCACAGATTGTGCAAGCTTTTCAGCATGTTATACTCTGAAAGATGTCACATTTGGCAGAGGCAGTAAAGCTCCATGAATTTATTGTTGTTTCCCATTGAACACCAAATCCAGAGCATCAAAAGATGATACAGCATACGTTACAACACTACTATGTCGAGTCACCTGCTACCCTGGCTGGCACAAACCTCTGCTGGAATGCTACAAAATGCCAAATGGAAGCCACCTGTGTATGAGGAAAAAGAAAGTATAACTGTGTACAGACGAGTGAGTGACAGTTGCAAACTCAGTCCACGGTCCTACAGACGTACTGCACACGAGCTATTCAACTTATTTGCAAATCCATCTTTTAAATGAATGCACTTCAAGACTGCTCCCAAAAATAATAAATTTACTTGCAGGAGTAGCATTTTAGAGTCAGAAGGACTTCTCATGCATGCCAAATTATAGATATGCTTAAGTATTCCCAGAATCAGGATCTTGTATTGGGTGTTTAATTACTTCATCTACATATTATGGACAATTGCCTTTCTCATAGAGACTGCTTTATCAGCAAGCTTAGCTTGTGTGAACATAGAGTTAATTAGCTCTGTACAAAAAGTGTGTAAAGACACATGAAATAAGACCAAAATAATTTACTTTTTTTTTCTTTTTCTGTCTTAAACTATCAATAAACCCAACACCCTGTAATTTCACCATGTCTTAGTAATCTCTACTAAATTCCAAGTGAAAGCCAGCCTATTTTCAGTCAAAAGTGGAGTAGAAAAAATGTGACTAGAAACAGATTAGAGTGGCTTCTTTAACACCCATTTTTCTTTTCCGCTCAACTTGAGCTAATTGCAAACATTGCAGAGCATACTTTGACACGATATAACAATATATTTGAAAACCAAAATAAAAAGCCACTTTCTCGTAGACCAAGACACTCACATGTAAATGATCAACAAAACATGTTATTTGAAAATTTATCAGGAATTCTCTGAAAAGGATAGAAGGCACAGCTTCCCTCTCATCATTTCCCATGAATTCACAAAGTCAGAAAAAAATGCTGTATTTTATGATTCTGGAAGCCTCTTCCTTTAATAACTTATGTTGAAGGCTATGAGAGCTGTTTAAGAAGCTTGTGCTTTTGTTTTCCAATTCTGAATATCTAGTCAGGAATTCAGTAGCTCAGCAAGTACATGGCCACCACCTAAGTTGCTATACTATGAGCAACTACTGCAAGAAAGTTCAAAAGAGCGTTCTGACCCTCATTTTAACCTTGCAAAGAGTCTGTTCTCTCTACTGTTGAATATACAAAAGTAGCACTAATAGAGTTCGGGGTGTGCAATTTCCCTGTGCATTAAGAGCAATACAAAGGTTTTACTACATAGATTACAACTAGGTAAAGCATATCTAGCATCCAAGTTTCTCATTATGGAAGATATTAGATTGTTATTCACAACAGGAGAATGTCACACTTTTCTGTATACCCTAGTTCAGCACTTTTCTAATTTCATGGACCTCAATTTACATTTGTCAGTGTTTGAAGTTAGATGATATTGGTCTACTCAGGAAATGAGTTAAAGGGGAGAGAGGTCATTCACCTTTTGGGCAGTACCATACTTTGATGATGCATAAATAAAGCACTATGTGAATGTGTCAGCAAAAAATGGATGTCCTAAAGCCCTCTGATGCAAAGGATGATGTTTGTTAGAAACAGAAGGTTAAATATGTAGAAACTGTAAGGCTGAAGTGATGATGTGAAGAGAATCTTGGTAATATCTTAGCAGATATCCACCTTGCCATTCACTGTGAGTTTACAGACATGGAAATTTCAATAGATTACCAATGCTGATTAGTGAATGTATATGGAAATTATATTTACAAGTTAAAATGCCAGCAGTCTGTGGTATATCAACCCTAAGGAACTGGTATTCGTACTGGGCCTGATCCAAAGACCTGTCAATAGTTTTTTGATTACTTTAATGGAATTCAGATAAGACCCTCAGATGCTAATCTCACATACAAGGCCACCTGTGTTACCTACACTTAGAGGTTCATGCTTCGAGAGTGAGTTGTACACATTGCTACCTGTTACTGCAGGCTAGGAGATACAGAAATATTTTGTCCCGAACATTCAAAAATGTTATTATAAAACTGAATGGTATAGCCAAGGACAAAAATCCTTGGATGTTCAAGTGAATTTATCCAAATAGTAACTTGAAAACGTTTCAGAACTTTTTCCAAATCTCTGATGCGGCTTCATTCACATTTGTGGCTGCAGTTTAGAACCAGCTGAGGTTAAACACTACCTCACCAGGGCATCTATACACCTGAATGAAAATGGACACATGCTTATGTACTCCTGCCCTTCCACTGGACTTTGTCAATGGCATGAATGAGCACAGAAGTCTAACAGTAGAGCTTACATGCACAATAAAGAAGTCATAAACATGCCCCAGGTAAGCTGCCCAACAGTACATGGCAGACAATCTTGGGCACACAGTTTTAGAGCTTCACACTTAAGCTTTTTAAAGCCTAACAAGTAAAAAAGATTTTTACTTACACACCACATTTTCCATCTATTGTACGGCAATACAGACTTTGCAAAAGGAAGTAAACTCTTAAACCAGACACAAAAGTCAGAACAACTGTGAAGTTTTGAGTTAGAACAATGAATTCATTAAACCAAACCAAACAAACAAAACCCTAAACTGTTAAAACAAGGCATTTGAATAGTAACAACTGTTAAAATGAGCTCTGAAATCTCCATGCAACATGAGATTTTTATTGGCAAACAATTAAATCTCTCTTTAAGTGCACTTTCTCTGTAGAACCTAATTTATAATCTTATCAGGCATGTCTCTCAGAAGAATTTGCTACTAGTCTGAGTCTTTATCTGCACAATGCAGAATGCTAACAATTGTCTTGTATGTTTGTTTCCAATGTCAAAGACTGAAATTCCAATTTAAGGTCCTGACTGCTTTCAGAATTTGATATTATTTTTAAAGTGCTGACACTTTTGTTCACATAGTGTGTCAGAAAAAGAAAATGTAAGGAAAAAAATCTGTGCTGATGGTAAGAAAGGAGAAAGGTGATGTACTCGGGAATCAGCTTGCTATAGCTCGTTTGCTGTTTTATCATTTTCCTGTTACCCTCCAGGGCCCTATTTGGTTTCAGCCCTACTCATTAGGATTTAAGTTTTACAATAAGCATTAAGGTAAAGGAAGTTAGAAGCAAGGTGGAATTAACAGTGTGCACTTTACATATATTGCATCCAACTATAAATTTTTGAAGCCTGTACAACATACAGCTCTGGCTGCTGTGTATTTTGTACTGCCTGGTTCTCCTATCTCACTGCCTTTGTTTTTTCTGGAAATCTGTAATAGCTTTATATTTCCTAGCCATAGACCAATACCACAGTGAACATTTCTAACTAGAATAATAGATAATAATTTCAAGCAAATAGTTTTAATTCTAGGAACTGCTAAGCTAGCCTACCTCTTTTTTCACTTTAGTAGAATTCAGAAGAGAACAAAGAGATTTTTTTAGCAAGCAAATCATACAGCTCTGCATTATTATTTCCTTCCATTCCCCCAGTTCAAGTTCTGAAATTCTTTAAGAAATGGAACCACAGCAGCCACACACAGTGCTAGCCTAGAGAGTACTTGTTTCATTTAACTTTTTTTTTTAAATCTCACAAATAGTGATAATTCTTTCAACATAAATAGGGGACATTACTATTCCAAGCTTTCCCTCCCATTTTATATGGCTCAGAACAGATGATGGTTGATTCCCAGTTGAGATAATTAGTCCTTGGTTATCACCAGTTATTGTCACCTGTTCAATTTGCAAATGTCTACAAATTTGAGTTTTCCAATTAGTATCATAAGATCCCTATAGCATGCAGCTAGGGTGTATTTTTTTTCCACAAGGCAAATCACTTTTCACTTACACACTCTGCCTATTGAGTCTCATTTGGTAATAGTGCTTTAAAAATTACAGTGTTTTTCACAGAATAGACTTGTCATTGCCCTACCTCCTATCAAGCCCAGATGGCTGCTACTATAAAGGAGAGAAAAACAGAAAAGGGAATTAAATGAAACCCTCTTCTTAATAAGTATCCAAGTCAATTTAAATAGTTCCATTTCATTTTTACATCAGAGTCATGCCCTAGTATTAAGGCATGAAGAACATTCTCAGTGTGCTAATAAGCCCCATGACACGTTGAACTGACATTTCAGTAAGCAGAATAAGCTGCAGTTTATTTTTAACTTCTGTGGTATGAAGCTGTAGGGAAACTGCGTTAGACACAGTGGCCCAGTGCATTAGATCTGGGTTGACTTCCAGCCGATCATAATGAGGTGGCCTTCTAACGAAAACCAACAAAAATAATATTTGAAATTTGGAGGAGGTAATTCTGGAAGCACCATTTTAAATTCTCACGTGATACAGAGATTACCCAGTATCTTAGTGATTGTTTTGCTTCGTTCTCTGGAATGCCAGCAGTGGGTTTATGGCCCTTCGAGGCAGGTGATTAGTACACCTCCTAAATCTGAAGTTCTGCAGTAAAAATGAGTTCCAACACCCTTCTGGGAGTATACCATAGAAACTGGTACCATCTTCCCAGTCTTCCCTCACTGTTACACAGTGCCTCTGCAAACCTAAGTGGAGTTTCCAGATACAGAAAGTGGTAACTGCTGGCCTTGGAAGGTGGAAAAGGTTGTGCCATTTGGGAGCCAAGTTTGTTCACTTCCTCTGGATGTGCTGCGAATGTGCCAGTGCAGCCACTGAATCCCAAGCAGATATGGCAAGAAAGAAGCTCTCTTCAGAGATCTGTGTGGCCTACTATTAAGGATGAAACCGTCCCGTAAATCATTAGTGCTGACTGGCTTCTTACTGTATGTTTGCAAATCCCGCACCATGGGCATGTCTGTGAGTTTTCTTGCACTGTTGCTGGAGTTTGGAGACAGGCTTGGTGACAAGAGATAACCCACTCTAAAAACAGTGTTTCCTCTAAACAGAATTATTTTCAAGACAGTCATATGGCTATATATAGCTGTGTAATAGAGGTTTAGGATGTATCTAGTAGCATCGACACTATTGACTGACATACAGGTACTGAAAGGTAAAAACACTATCTTCTGAGCCTGAAACTAAATAGCACAATGACAGATTTTATGAAGAATACTAGAAAACAAATTGTTTCATTGTGGAATACTAGGAAACAAAGTGTTTTTTCCTAGCTGTACTAATGACAAATCACAACACTCTGCTGGCTACAACAGATGTTAACAAACTCACCTGCACTTTTCTCGTGTCCTCATTTACCTCCCTTAGGGCGGGGAACAGAGCTCAGACTCTCAGATCCATTTGGGCATCAAATTCTGTTTGAAACTGAGCTGTTAGATTCCTAACTGCTTTTGAGAATCTGGGTTTAAATGGGGATACAGTGTCTGGTTATTGCTTTGTGTCTGGAGCCTATGAATCAGATAGACTCACACACAGTGGAATAGGATTATTACTTCATGGCATGGGCAGGCAGTAGCAGTCACGATCTAGCCCTTTGAGATCAAGACAGCAAGAAATTCATGAAGATTTAAAGTAGTTAAAGGAGTTTATTTTCCAGGTGGGAAATCCAGGTGTCAGAAGGAAAGTAACTATAAATTTTCAACCCAGCTTTCCACATAAAATGTAAAGCCATTTGGAGCACATAGAAAACTCAGTATGAACTACAGCTGATAGCTGGTGCAAGGTATGGTCAGTGGTTTTAAATGATTGATGGAGCTATCTCTGCACTAAAGTACTAAGGTTGGAATAGAAGAAAAAATTGAGATCTGTTACAATCATGCTTTATACCTTTTTTTCTTCCTCTGATGGTCAAATAGAGTTCAGTTGTATAGAACAATAGTTACTTTGTACTAGTGATACATATGGTAGCTCTCCATACATCTGCTAGAGAACTTTATGACAATAAACAGAATAATACTGCATATGGAGATAGTTTTTAAAATGTCCCCTAATTTATTATTACCTCTAGAAAGGAAAGAAAGTAAAGCATATTCAAATTGGTTTAGTTTTTTCAGTTGGAGATGAAGCAATGTATATGTGAATAAATATTTAGTGTTGTGCTTTATTCCTATTTATAAGTACTCGAAAGAGCTTTAAGGCACGTCAATGAGTCATCTTAGCTCAACAGATTTATTACATTTCACTTGCATCACTTGGGGTTTCTCCTCACAGCACCATGTAAAATAGTCTGGTACAGCTGGGAAACTCAAACCCAAGCTGAAATAACAGCGTGGTGCACTTACTCTGGGCAGTCACTTCTTTCTTTTCAAGTACCAAAAACATGTGAGTTTTCAACCAGGTATCAGAGACTTTAATGTAATTTTCCTGAAATCAGTGACACTGCTCAAGGACTATTCTACATGAAAAAGATAGATGAACAACTGCTGAAGGAACAGACTACCAAATACCTTCTAAGAATGCGTATGACACATTGACTCTATTTATACTCAGCTCTGAGATCAGTGTATTAGCTGACTGGCATTTCTCTTGCTGAGAAAAGATCAATGAAGAAAAGATCAGCTGAAGAAAGATCAATGGTGACCAGACAAACCATTAATTCATAAGAAAAGAGATTTTGCTTGGAAAAATAGTATATTACCCTGAGGCTCAAGCTCAGCCTTGATCATTCTTATGTCTTACACGTTGACCTGAATTCTCACTCCAACAAACTGCAAGTCCTGGAAGAACAGGGTGAGAACGAGCTCCAAGCTGGACAGAGCTGCAGACAGACATAGCAACAGTGAAGCAAAACAAGAGAGAATAAGATCATAAATAGTATCGCTACATGTGAAAAGGAAGCCCTCTACTTCCACAAGTGGAGATTTCTCACATGTTTTTGTAGCAAAAAGGGGCTATTCCTGATGACCTCGAATTTGCTATTCCTTCTGTTCTGAGGTCAGCAGGTTCTCCTGCAGTTGTAATATCTGAATAAAATCATGTCTCTCTTTACATACTCTCACAAGCACTCAAACTGTCACAAACATCTCACTCTTACTCCTTTCTGTAGGGAGCAAATCATATTATATTATGTTGGATTTTTATATTGTTAAAGAAAGGGGTTTTTGTTTTGCTTTGTTTAGTAATCTTCCACTTGGAGCACTGAAGCTGTAGATGGTCACTATTCTCAGCCTGCCTGAAAAAAAAGCTCACTTTCAGTGATGAACTTTTGCAAAACCCAAAAGATAAGGAAAAAATCATAAATAAGAATATATGTCAGAATGTGAATCTATACACTTACAAAAGAATTCTCCAGTAATACAGAAAATAGGGGCTCAGAGAAAAGTGCTGGGTGCTGAGGAAAAGGCTTTGATGTTTTTGAGACATTAAAGGAGTTGTTAAAAAGCAGTTCACCTGTGGATATTGCCAAGGAGAGGCACTGATCATGTTTTAAAGTGCAGCTCTGTGTTAAGTATAAACAGCACAGCAGCTTTAACCAGAGCGTCCTGCTGTTTCAACAGCAGAAAATAGCTTGAGATGAGAGTGTAAGCTTCATTTGGAGCAAAGTTCCAGCTTTTCCAGAATAAAGGAGAAGCTTTTATTCTGCTGTATTTGTTTGTGTCAGATGGTACTTCATCACCTCTTTGAAGTCGCACATGATCACACATCTGTCCCTGGCTGCTAACCTGCTGCACTGCTGACGGGGGATGCACGAGGGGAGGGGAACAGTGGGTCATTTGAGGGGAAGCCCCAGAAAGGCAGCTGAAGCTATGTTTTGATTAAAAAATGGATTTTAAAAGAAAAACAAAAAAAACCCTGAAGTGGTAGAAGAGACGTGCATTTAGCAATGAGTAGTCAGAATTTTCCAGAGCAAAAAGGGAATTCCAAAATAATGCCTGAGTGTTTCTAGGATTACAAACATCAGATCAAGTTCTGGGAACACCGAGTTCTACCTGATGGATTTAATTAAAAAAACCCCAAAATATACCATGCAAGACACAGTGTACTCTCCCAGGTTAAGTCACTATCCTTCGCTGTTTGTGCTAGGAACCAGATATAAAATCCTAACCTGTCTAATATTTATTTAACATGGCATGCTACTAATTATGATAAAGTGATTTCTGGACACATACTTAATGTATACCTGGAGCCAATACACTCTCTCTTAATGGACTACCACATGTACCCAATGAAACTATTAATTTAATCAAGCCTTACACACTCCTGTGGTTAAAAGGAAAATAACCTGGTTTATAAATCTAATCTCATATCACTAGGTAATAGCTCTCTCTTGCTTATTAAATTTTTGCTACTGTTATCAAAAGAAAAAAAAATCAGATTAAATTTGAAGTATTGCCTTAACAATATGAGTAAAGAATGCTTTTAGAACATCTAGACCTTCCCCATTGTTTCATTCCATTGTGAAGTTTGATGGAAAGAATGGAGAGAAATAATTCAGTATTATAGGAGGACAATTCAGAAAGCATGATTCTCCTCCTATTGCTACCTATTCCCTTGGAAAGGTAGGGTGAAAAATCTTAGTGTAACAGTAATTTCCTAAACCAAATATATTTTAAAAATACATATGGTTTTATGTGATATATACTTTAACATATAAAAACCTTCCTAAGGAAACAATGACGAATTACGCAAAATTAATTTGAACCTATTTTTGGTAAAAAGTCAAGACTCACATTTTTCAAAACCCCCACCCAAAACTCTGTTCACACACTGAAGCTCTGGGCTCTGCTCCGTTTGCCTAGCTGCACGTGTAGCTCACCCGCACTGCGCTTCCCGCAGCTATTCACAGAGCCCGGCTGGGCTCCAGCTGGTCACTGAACTTCCTAAGTTTTTGTTATTTGGTAAGGGTAGCAGTGTCCCAGATATCCCAGTCAGACACTGGGAATAATCTTTAAGAAGAAAAGGGTAACAGGATGGTAGCTATAAGGTTACTTCAGCTACAGTGTGCACTACTAAGTTTTAGATTTCTTTAATACATCATTTTTGCATTTTTTTGCGTACTGTTCTTCAGTACTCATTATGAGAATGGGTCTTGCTGGTGAATTTGAAGGAGGAGAATACACAGTTTCACATCCCATGAACTGTGAGAGTCTTTTTTGCTTTTGTTCAGATTTCAGCACAACTTAGTGGGTGAAATCCAAACCTCTTTCAAGTCAGTGGGAGTTTTGTCAGAGATTCAAAGAGGCAGAGCTTCTTTGTGAGGATAAGCTGGAGCTCCATTTTGCCAAACTCCACATGACCAAAATGCATTGTTCATTTATAGCTGCCTTGATCATAAATATGTCTCATTTTACTTTACTCTGTCACTCCCCTGAAGTTTTAACTTACATATTTATTGTTGATTCAGAAATATCTAGCTAACAATGACAGTCTGACTTAATGGCCAATGCAGTTTAAATATTTGTCAATTTTAAGCAGAACTTTAGGAAGAGAAGCATTTAATAAAGTTCACATTTTCTGGATAAAACTCCATGCTATCTAATCAGCAGTCCTACGGCTCTGCCTTTATTGCAATAAATTATTTCCATACTCTCTTGTCAGAGGTTTATCAGCTAACTAGCACAAAGAAACACTCTTGATTTGGCTCCAGTCAGAGTTCACAGGCAGGTAGCTAGCTCAGAGAAACCGCACCCCATTCATTTTTCCAGGGAGTTCTAGCTCAGCTGACAGTTAACCTCAAAAGCTGAATTTATAGCAGAAACTTCACAGTGCATTTTAATACGGCATTCAGTTTAATTAGCACTTGGGCAATTCCTTTTGTTCTCGGTAAACAACAGCAAGATTTGACAAGGCAGAGAAGAGAGTGTATTTGATGCTTTCATATGTCACTCAAACCAGCCCATCACCATTCCCAATCTAATACTTCTTTACACGAACTTCTGCTAAATAGTGTTAGATTTCTAAGTCTAAAAGTGGCAGGTTTTCCCAGGGTTGCATCTGATATCAAAATCAAGGTTTATTAACATTACAAAGAGCACTGCTGTCCTGTAGTGCCCCTTTTATCATTCTAAGCAGCCGCCTCGAGGCAATGCGTTTAACCTTGGGAAATGGGAGAGGAATTCTGGGAAGCCAGAAATCTTTGACAGCTCAAGCCTTTTACCTCATCCAAAATCTGCTCTACGGCTTCAGCTCCCACTCTGAAAAAAGATGAGACCCTTTTTTTCATTTGATGTTTATCTATTCTATTCATTGCACTTAAAATCAAAAGATAAGACAGCATTTACTTACAGTGATCTTCCATTTGTGCTTCAAGCACACCAGTGATGAAAATTTTCCTTTTCTCTGTTGAGACTCCTATTAGAAAGATAGTGCCAGGGTGTGTGTGTGTGTGTCTTGAGGGGACACCAAACAAAAACCCAAACCATTTAGCAGTGTGTTAAATTTTTAAAAAATGGTTCTTCAGGTTATCTTATTCCTGCCTGTTTCATGTTTTATGATAAAATTCACATTACATTTCATCACCTGTTGCAATAGCAAAGGAACTGTCACTGGTTCAGTTATAAGCCCTTATTTCTCAGGGTTTAGGGCTTAGCTGTAAAAATTGAAATAATTTTGATGTCTCACATATTAACCTCACTTTATACACAGCTTTTTCTTTCAGAAGGTCCCAAAGTATTTCTTAGGCTATACATGAATATAAACTTTGAAATGCAGTTAATTCCACAGTTTCTATCTGGCCCATGGCATTTTGCAAAACACCAAAGCAGTGTGGATACAAATTAATCATCAGACATTAAACAAACCTCTACAGTTTTAAAATCTGGTATGGCACCTCTCAAGCAAATATTTTTTTTTTCCTGAAGTTTCTGATGAAAATGAATACAATAAGCTATGCTATTCAGGGCCAAATTCAGAGGAGGTAATATGCAGATCATTTAAGGGAGAGAGGGAACTATGCTTTATCTTAGAGGAAAATTAGATGTCTCTGCTCTCCTAGGGTATATTTACATGGCACAATACATTGCTTTTTCTCCTTCTCACCAGGAAACACTGGCCCAGGCAGAACTCAGTGTTAGCGTAACTACACTACTCCTGCAGCCAGCTGTAGCCAGCTACTCCGTCTGAAGTCAGGTATCTTAGTAGAAAGCAAAAGTGAGCTGACAGATCAAAATTGGCGTTTTAGCCCTCTAAGCTCAGGGGATATGGTCTGTGCTCTCTCTATACATAGCTATCTCCATCTAATAAGATTTTGCTCTTATTCAGGTGAATTGCCCAGCTGCTCTGACCATAAGCAGCTTATTGTTTTACTTCAGCTCTATGAAAATGTTTCATCCAGCCAATTCCACCTTGACACCTGTTATTGGCTGAGCAGCGAGTCTGGATTCTGACAGATCACAATGTAATTCCAACTGCATAAGGAACCTTTTCACTCAAGTATTTTACAGGGCAACAAGACCATTTCAAAATCACAAGTGAAACATTGTCTTCACAAAAGAAGAAAGTGTGGGACCTATTTATCTGGTTGCATCTAAAACTGGAGTTCCTAATCAATGCTCAGCCAACAAATCAATCTTTAGGTCTCTTCCAGGATAGTACTTGTGCCTGCAGGCTGTTATTTTGACTACCCTGTCCACAGTCTGTGCCTTCTCTGATGAAGAGGAAGCAAACTAGTAAGAACCAGGAAAAGTGCCCTATGTAAGCAGTACAAGAGCTCACTTTCTCTTGCAATAGTATGATCCAGTCACATTTAACCATCATATTTATATCCCCATTTCCTTTTGTTTCAGCCATTTCACTTGAAGCCAACTTGAATGGATGATTAGTGCCACCTCTTCAATCTCCCTCTCCATCTAAGAAGGCAAGACATCCACTTAAGAAGTGAGACTGCTGTTCAAGAAGGAGAAGTTTCCCTCTGACCAGCTTAGCATTCCTATGAACTATTAACAACCACTGACCCACTGGCAAGGTAATGCTTTTGGTAAAACTGAGGTCCCAACAGCTCCAATGCATTAAATTTAACTCAAATATTTTTGCAAGCAGCAAGTTACCTTCCAGCATCCTGGTAAATCATTCCATACTCCTTCCCTCTGTAGTCTCAACTAGCTATGGTTATAGCTAAGTTATGGTTTTTTACCCCTCTTAAAATCAGTTCTGCTTTTTGTTTGTGCATCAAAAGTGATGTATGTTTGAGTAAACACTCAATATCCACAAGGATAACTTCTCATCATTGTTGTAAAAGTGTATCACTGATTTATAACCATCAGTGCATTAAAATAAATATTTTACTATTTTATATATGTACTTATATAGCATATAAACAAAATATATTTAAGGAAAGCTGAGTCTATGAAATCAAACATTGAAAGTTGTTACTCTACCTTTCTTTCAATTGCCCTTTCAAACTCACTCTAGCCCTTTTCATGGTATAATATAGCTTTTACTTACATCATTTTAAAGTAGTTATTCCTCATTCACAGAAAGGCTCTTGAGGCCTCCTTCAGAATATGCTTCTTCTATAGTAGACATGTAAGGCACAGTTATCACTGCATGGGGGATGATTGCAGCTTGAGGAAGTTGGGTGAGTTTTACATCAACTGTCCTGAAAAACACAAGTATTACATTGTTTATTGCTGTAGGTAATGCAGTGGCCTCGGGACTCTGCTTTGGGACCTATCTGAGTATCTGCTGCTTTGTCACAGTGTGAAGCATTTTGCTCTGAGAGCATTTTGCTCTCCCAGTCATTGCTGGGAGAAAGATAAGTAATGTAACTGCCCATGCCAGCAGCTTTCATGTTAGCATTTCCTAAGAAAGTTAATGACTCTGGGAGCTTCAATTAGGGATGTCCTTTAACTTTCATAGATTTAATTTTGGTAAGTCTGATGGCCTTCTCCCTAGGTGTCACCACCTGCTCAGAAATGCTTCTCACACTGCCATCTCAATTGGTGGCACTTGTCTGCTTGGTCAAACACCTAGATGTACTGTTCAATGAGGAATGGAGCTTTGAGGCTGACATTTGACACGTTGTCAAGCTACCTTATTACCACTTTAGGAATGTGACCAGATTAAAATGTGTGCTCTCACATGCAGATGCCAAGATTCTTGTTCATGCTGTCATTATGTCTAGACTTGAGTAGTGCAATTCACTTTTCTCTTTCCTAAGGAACAAAGCTTGCTATGTCACATCCTTCCAAACTTGCTTTTTACAGAGATTTATGGCTACATCCTATTTAATGCCCCATACATTCCAGAAAGATCAGTTATATGCGACTGGAATATTGTGAAATAATTGAAGACATAACATTATAGTACAGGCCAATTTATTTTATTCTTTTTTATTTCTTTTATTTTCTTTGTAATTTTATATGTATCTTACACACACAATGGGCCAAATACAACCTTATTTTAAATCAATTGTCTCAATGGCATTTTACTAAGACTAGGGATGAAATTAATGTATTCATCATACACACATTTCATATATATTTTACATGCTTTAGTGATAGAAACAGTCTCTTAGGATTAAGCACTTCATTATCATAGCCTACCAACAAAAGAAATTGAATATTTAAAAAATAAATGAAACTTTCACATTCCTCCCTAAATTCTAAGACACAGATTGCATACATGGTTCTTGAATTTAGAGAAAAGTTTCAGTTTGAGGGAAAGTAATTCACTTTTTTCCTCTAATGTTGCCCTCTTCTGATGCTAGAGGTAAGACTCCACTGTTTTAACTCCTTGGCCAACTTTTCCTTTTACTAATCTCTTATTTGGAAGATATTCAGCCTACGTTTTCCTTTGTTAAATCTCACCTCATTAGTCCTAGTTATATACCTTGTGGCAGTGCCAAACAATTGCTTTCCTTTTTTGAAGTTTACAGCTATGTAATACTACAAGATAATTAGTACACCCCCCTTAGTCATTCTTTGACCAAGCAATGTGTATTTAGTACTCATAATCTTTCCTCATTAATCCCCTTACAGCTTCTGCTACTCATCCTCAAAACCTCTCAAGTTATTAGTCTCCTAGCACTAGGTAACAGGAATTAAAGCCTTGATTCTAAAGGCAAGATTTACTAGTGCTGTGGATAAAGGGTCTGTTACCACAGTTTCACTTCAGCTGGACACATAATGCACCTCATAAAACCAGAGCTGGGTGTCTCCACTCCCAGAACCAGATCCCAACATTACAGAAGTTGATTAAAAGCTCTTGGAATTCGGTCCAATTTAAACTTCCTCTTTGCTGTCTTTAATATAGAGTCTGTCAGTCCAGATAGAAGTTATTCCCCCAAGGAGATACTTTACTTTGGGAAGTTCTTCATTCTCAGCCAGATCATTGTGACAAAGTGAAAAACTACTTCCCTGAGTAAGGGCAGATTTTCACAGAAAAGGGAAATCCCAAACAAAAAAGCAAAATTAGAATCAGAATTTTTAGGAGCAATGGGAATGAGGGGGAATTAAGCTCATTGGCCTTTATAGTTAAAGCATAAGTAATATTAGCAATAGGAGGACTCATATACATCCTATTGCTAAACACTAGCTTAGATGGAAGGAAGGCAGACTTAAAGTCTGGAATTCCCTGAAAACAGAATATTGGACAGTGCTGCTACGTTCTGCTATTCCAAATAATTTATTTAGTACTTTTTGTATTTTCATGTGTTTTGGTATGAGCTGGACTAATCAACTTTAGATTGACTGAAAACTGGCTGGACTGCTGGGCTCAAAGCATAATAATAAGCTATAGATGATGCTGGATTTGAGGAGTTGGGTGGCATGTGAAACATCAGACTTCCAATTTAGAGTGACCTTAAGAAAACAGAGGATGAAGCCAACAGAGACCTCATAAAGTTCAAGAACTGCAAAATTCTGCACCTGGGGAATCACTCAGTTTTGCACTTGCCTCATTAAAGGCCAGGAACCAACTGGCCAAGGAACAGCCCTGCTAAAAGTGCCAGGGTCACAGTGCCAAACGGAACGCAAAGCAGCAGCGCGCTCTCACTGCAGGCATGACAAACTGCATACAAGGCTGTGTGAGCAGGAGAACCAGGAGAACAAGAGAAGTTATTATTCCCTTCTACTTGGCACTGGTAAGGCCATACCTGGAACACTGTGTCTGTTGTGGAAGGATGGATTTTGGAAGGCTGCCCAGATCTAGAAGGATGTTGAGAAAAGGGGAGAAAACAGAGAGTTACCACAACTACCTCTGACATACAACCTCTGAGGAGAGACTCAGGCAGCTGGGCTTGTTTAGTCTGATGAAGAGGAGGCTAAAGAGCAATCTAATAGCAGCCTACAACTATTTAGAATGAAATTACAAAGACAATGGAGCTAAACCTCAGTACTGCCAGATGGTAAAACAAGGGGTAACAGCCACAAACTGCAGCCTGGGAGGCTTCAACTGGAGATTAGGAGGAATTTCTTCATTTTGAGGATATTGCAGCACTGAAGCAACTTATCCAGAGATAAAGGAGAAAGATCATCTGTGGAGGCTTTCAAGACTTGGCCAGATAAATCTGCAGCTGTTCTGACCCATATTAGCAGTAAACCTGTGCCAGGCAGGAGGCTGGAACAGATAACGTCCAGAGATCTCTTCCAGTGCACATTCTTCTAATTCTGTGAGTCTATGTTTTACTCAGAGTCTACATCAGACTTATTGGGAAGATTTCTTCCCAGTGTTTCTTTGATGTTTCTTTTCATGGCTATATACAAAAGAAAGGTTAAAGTCACAAGAAATGAATTCTGCTACAGAAAACTGAACTGCTCTAGCTGTTCAGGTAGTGGCCAGATGTGTCTGTTTCAGCTAGAGCTTACCCCAGTCATCATCTCCTGCTGATAATCATCTTCATCTATCACATATATTCTTCACTCTCTCTCTTGCAATATGGCACCCTTCAAACTGGATGTTTTAAATACATAAACAGTTTCTTTAGCCAACTTAGGCAGAAATGAACCACATTTAAAACCTTGCTGTCAGGCATGGTTAATTAGCCTACATCATTTTAACAAAACTGGGCAAGTGAGCAACCACAGATGCATTTACGCCATCAGTGCCAAAGGGAATAGAACCTCTGGAGGAAAAAGGACAGCAGTAGTGAGCAGCTGGATGCACTAACTGCTTAACCACACTGAGCTGCAGTGAGAGCATCACCTCCAACTGCACGCATAGATCCCTATCAAGGAATCCACAGGCAGGACATAAGGCTTACCGTAAAAAACATGAGGCACTTGTGAAGCCGTTGTACCATGTGAAGCAGCAAACCCAGCTTTCTGTACCTTCCATAACCTCTCTTATATGTAGTGAATTTCAATTGCATAAGGTACAAAAGGAATAAAAGAGTTAGTATGTATAATTCATAAGACATGTAAATTATTTCTGCTCATTTCCAGATTAAAAAGTGTGTGGGTGTTTGTGTGAGGAAGGAAATTCACAACCATCCTGAAGAAAGGTAAGTAGGGAATCTAAAACAAAGAAAGGGGTACAAAGAAGGGATGGGGATCACTGTTCCAACCAACTGGACTAACTGGGCCTGTTCAGACATCATTATTCTATGCAGAACAGAAGTCATGAACCTTATAATAGTTCTCTGTTGAGTCTGAAATTTTACGCCTGTTGTCAGCCCTGAATCACTGCCTCAAGAGCAACCTACTGAGGCCTAACTGCAAGTCCAAAAGGAAGATCTGCCTACAAGATTTTATTGCTCATACACAGTAGGGGCCATCTGAGAGTCCTTGTTTTTATTTGTACAGAAAAGGCTGTGGCAAGAGCACAGTATAAATGTACAGGCAATGCACCCACTGATGTAGATTTCCCCATTTATTGATGATGACACCATGTTTTCATAGTTTTTCAAAAACAGGATGACAGAATCACGTGGATCCTACTTGGGATGAAAAGTAAATTATGCAGAAAGGGGAGAGGTATTTGCTTACTTGCATTATAGATATGGCTGAGTCAAAGCTTAACAAAGATACCCAGCCCAAGGCAGAAGACTAGGAACGTGGCACTTGTGAGGGGAATGCTTATCCATAAATAAAAGGTATAGACTGAATTGAGCCATGGACAGCAAAGTGGTATTGTAAAGAAAGGAGCCTGTGGCATCTGTGCATCATTAGACAGAGAGATGTCTGCTTTGGCTATAAACTACTCAGGAGTCAAATTCCAGACCTGCTCATGGCTGGGTTCTGTGCAGAACAGGAAATCTAGCACACCTTCTGAACCTGCTTCCTCCTCCCAGATGCAGTACGGGTATTTGAAGCAGGGATATAATAAAAACAAGCATCAGAGGAGAAACTAGACTGGATTATTTGGGGATTTTTCTGGAATATGTGCAAGGTAGCTATGAGAAGTATATTCTGATGGACTACTGAAAGCAGAAAGAAATCCATGGCATTTACAAGCCTCTTTCCAGTTCAAACAAACTCAGTGATAATGGATGAGTGCTCCCTTCATGAGAATTTCCCATTGGATTGAGTAGCATTGCCAAGGCTTCTGGTCCACTGCCAATGAGGATATAGCCAGGGTTTCTTTTTTTTTTTCTTTCCCTCTGCTAGAAAGAGCTGTAGTACAGCCAATTCAGTCTCTTATACCACTGGGGTTACAACACTGGTAGTACATGTACAGTTCTTGTAGATCTCAGGAGATGGTAAAGTTTCAGAGACAAATTTCTGGAACTAGGCAGAAATTCAGACTTTAAGGAGACATTAAAGAATTAAAACACTCCAGGGAAGCATGTTGCTGGAGAGTCCTAAAAGTAAAGACCCAAAGAGCAAAGGTATTAAATTAAGCATGTTGTCTCAGAATCCTGAAGTACTGACATAGGCCATCAAAAGGCATTTCAGGATGAGACAGGGAGGCTCTGACTATTTATAAGGCAAGGGTTGCAGCAGCTAAAAAGACTTTTTTTACTTTTGGCCACAGGACAGCATTCCAAGTTAGGCTAATTGCAAATGTTGATCTAATATAGATTGAATATAAACAAAGAGAAGATAGCTTGGTGGGTTTCTTTTTTGTTGTTTGTTTTTTTATTTTTTTAAAGAACATCCCACTTTCAGTGTATTTTCACTTCCCAAGCACTCTCTCAGATTCCCCTTCTGACCATTTGTCAGGAGTTCAATACATTCTTTATCTAACTTAGGTAAAGAATAACATCTTCCAGGACATGTTAGCATTTGCAAGATTTTAATTCTTCCTAATTGGCCAAATTAACTCCGTTCCACTTTTTCTTGCTGGTTGTTAGATGGCTGGATCTACTGTAGGCTGGCAATTTGTTTCCCTCTTTTTTCCTTTAACCCCTGAACCTCAGTCTGTGCTCCCACTGCTTTGTAATTGCTCTGTACCTTTAACTTGGTTTTCTCCACACCTTTTCTTTTCCATTGCCAGTTTTCCTTACTCCCAAAACATAATCAGGTGTCACTACAGCTTGATCAATCTGGTGTAACTCATTGTTCCTTTCATTTTACCTGGGGTACTACATTTCATGCTTTTTTCCCTTTCAGGTGCAGAAACGTAGTTATAATAAAGATCTAACCTTCTAGTACTACACTATATTGTGTTTAGGAACATAAGGCCATCCCTATGCTCTGCCAGTTCTCCTTAGCATCTATGATACATGCTACTTCTTTTAGTATCTCATTATATGTGTCATTGATATCTTGCTTGGCCTAAAGCCACATGGCAGCCTGACAAGATTATGCTGCAGTTTGGCAGTTTCCATACAGGGCACAGCTGTCAGCATCTCTTATCCTCCATTTCAGAAAATCAGCTGGTACTGGCAAGAGATCATAAGCTCAGACTAAGCAGTAACTGTGCATCCTTTTTAGCAAAGTAGAAATGGAAAAATCATTGCAGAGATCGTTTTTTGTCCTTGTCTTTTTGGCAGCCTTTTCTTACTGACAGCAAATCTGATAGTTACTTCTTTTGTGTTTCAGCACTTCAAACCCTATAGAATGGGTTTTCCCATTCTCCTTCTGTCACTTGTTGCAAATGCACAGCACAATGCTAGAGGAAATATAAAAGGAAGGATGCTCATTACATATATGAGCATATGCTCTGCCTGTTAAGAACATATACTCCAGCTGCTTCTGCAGGCCACTGTCAGGAACACAGGGAATTAGCTTACTGAAAGAGAGATCGAAGGCTGTCTGCCATGCTGACTAATGTCCCACTTTATTATTTTATGTCAGAAACTATGAGGATCATATGAAGTGAAATATAATATCAAAGGACAGAAGACAAGAAGCAAAAAAGGGAGAAAGGAGCAGCAAAGAGAAAAAAAAGTCAACAACAAACACAACAAACAGGAGCAAAGCAAAGTAAAAGAAGGGAAAATCAGAAGGAAATTATTTACAGAGAATGCTGAACAAAACTACACCTAGCTTCTTCCAGAACACCATGTTGACTTTAGGGATGATTCTATTACGTTCACTGATACACTGATCTATTGAGAACCAAATAGGCAGCACAGGTAAGAGGAAATATGGCTGTCGTGCAAGAGAAGATGATAAATAGTCACAATATGTTCAAGAAAGAGAAAGTGAAGAAAAGTGGAAGTTGTAAGGCTGGGTGCCTGTAGCTGAGACTACTATTATACTCTCCCTAGAGAAGCAGGTACACTGAAAAGAGTCCTTGATGACAAGTCAGCCCAGGATCATCTAGGAGAAAGTGATATTAATGAAGATAAGTAGGAGTACTGAGGAAGTCTAGGCCAGGGTAAGAATGCAGAAAGGACGTGGATCTGTAAAGCCACAGAGGAAGCTGACAGGTGGAGGTTGCCAGACTTCAAGAGTTGTTATGTTGGTATATTTAGGACCCTCAGACAGCAGAATTACTCACACAAATAATTGCTCATCAGTACCAGCAGGGGAATTGCAATCTGGCCCATTACTGTGAGCACAGGCGGCACACCTGAGTGCCTCCTACCCTACCAGTGAGCACATGACCTTCTCCAAGGGAAATCCTATACACTGAAATACTCCTGGAGCATTCATTGCTGTATTTAAAGTAGATTCTGAGACCTATATCCAAAGCTAGGTAAATGTGTCTATACCTGATAAATAGAATACATAACCAAAGTGTGACTATAGCCCTTAAAAGAGAAAAGAAGTACTCATATTTATCAATTACAGTAAAGTTGTGATGTGAGTATATTTCTCACTTTGATTATTTCATACTTGAATTGAACCCACATTGCACGGTGCCTTGCTTAGCAGGATGCACTTAAATCCACCGTGCCACCTTGCAGGTAAAATTGACACCAGTGGTCAAAAAGAAAATTTCCAATAGATATCTTCTTTATTATATGAAACAAGGTTTTAGACACATGAACTCCTAATAAGCCTTATTTTCTTCAATGTCTCATGTCCTTGCCTGTGCTCTGCTGCCTTCTTTTCTCTTACTTTTCATCCTGTGTTTTGTTCAGAAGCCTTGTCTGCAAACTGCAGGGTCACCTGTGAAAGGAAAGAAAAAGAAAGGACTGGATCAAGGGCAGAGTAACAAATCCACATGGTAAATGATCTGCTCTAATGCCTGGCAGGAGCGCTGCAGATCATAGATGTGAGGACTTAGCTGGAAGAGCTGATGTTGTCTGGAGTTACTCTCCCTAGATTAAGCCATGAAAAGGGCTGTTCCAGAGTGGATACATGAGTACACACAACCAATACACATGTGAACTGATTGCTTCACAACACTGTGCTTCACAGAAATCAAGATGTTGCTTCCTGAAAGCTGCTGACTCTGTTAGAACCTCCTGGTAAGTTTTTCCCATGAGACAAATTAAAGCAGGATAAATCATATATGGGTGACTTTCAGGAGTTCTGTTGTTTCCTTAAGTCATTATGACAAAAAGCCACAAAAGACAAGAGTTAAGACCACAGATATTGTTTGATTTAGCTGGAGAGGTTTTCAGTCTGATTCCTCAAATCCATGCACACCTTTACACTAACTTTTGGACTTACTATTTACTGACAAGTGTAGATGCACTCACACACAAACACAGAGTAAATGGATGCAGACTGCAAACGTGCAAATGCCCAGGGCCTTTCAGCCTTTAATTTATGAAAATCAGTTCCAAAAGGTCAGAACTTCAAAGATGTTAAAACAATAAAAGCCACTGTAAGCATAGTGTTCATGATCTCGGAAGGAAAAAGGACAAAGACATGAAAACTTTCTGTGCCTCACTGAAAACCAAGTGACACAGGGAAAACCCAAGAACAGATTCTTACAAAAAGGTATGAACTGGCAATATTCTGTGGAAGAAGGGGCAGCAAGAGGAAGATCATACATTCAATCTACATCTCAAAAAGCCTGTGTATGCCTAGATCTCTTTCAAAAAGATGTATTTTTATCACTTTGATATTTCACTTGCAATGAGGGAAAAAACTTCAAAATTATTATAAATCTAGTTGGATTTGGGAAAGAACATTAAAGTCTGAGATCATAACTGAGCTTTTTTAACTTAAAAGAACTTTCCTGAAACCTCAATTTTGCAAGATACTTAAGCATGTGCTTAATGGTAATCACCAGCTGAAATCAGTGGGACTACTAGCATGCTTACAACTAGTATGAATGCTTCAGCCCTTTAATAAATTGAGACTTACTACTCTGAATAAGTATTGAGAACCCATCAGGAGATTAGTTTCTTGTGGCATTCTGCTATTTCTACTTCCCAACTGTTACAATATATACTGCAAGTTCCCAGATTCAAAAATGCATTAGTATTATGTTTGTAGCTGCAATGAAAACTGAGCTGGAGCTTTAGAGTCTGTTACCTGTCAACACGATTATTGTCTGGCTTAGTAAGCAATTGTGTCTCTATTTTTCTAAGTATTTCCATCTCTTATAATGAAAGTAGGGCTTATAACTTACTGTCCCACAAGAATAAAATATTTACTTGTGTTTTGGGTGGTAGATGTATTCATGAATATAGGAAGCTATTTTTTCAATTAATGGCAAAACCTAGGGCTTGTTCACTGCCTCCATTATGATATCCAGTAGTGGGATAAGAAGATTGTCTATCATTTCTATCACTCTTAGGCACACTATCTGCCCTGACAAGCAGAACTGCCAGGCTCAATCCTGCCACTACTCTTACTTGACATCTCCATAGAACCATCAAGGGATACTCTGAAAGCAACTGCCAACATGTCTTTGACAGGTCACTCAAGTTTTTTGGTTTTGTTTTTGTTTTCTTACTCGATTCTGACTGTGCCATCTAAGTGAAGACTGGACATCAGAGTTTGAGTGATAAATAAGTAAAATTAAAAACATCAGGAAAAACAAAATGAATCAAAGCCTGACAGAAGTAATGTGTTTTAAAGAACCTGTGCATAATATCACCATTCATCCGTCTGGGATGTTGAAGGTAAAACAGCAATTGGTACTGGTTCATGCTGGGCATCATGCTGCCTTCGCACTGTCAAACCCATCAGAAGAAAATTCTTCATCTTCAGCCAGCAGAAAGGCTCTTCTTAATCTTCTCAGATGATGGCCTATCCTGTCTTTGTTCCAGGCTGATACACTCTAATTCAGTCTGTTTGGGTCTAATCCAAAGTTCTTAGGAAAACTGCAGATAAATCAGAGTTCAGAGCAGCAAGAGTAAAAGACAGTATGATGTTCCAGATCTTCCCATCTGCCAGTGTCTCCCCATTCACTAGGCTAACTTCAAAGTTCTATCCCTTTACTGAAGCAGGCAGTTTCTGAAAAGACTGGTACTTTTTAGAAGCTGGTTATGTTTGTGAGGAACTGTGCGATTGGAGGAGCATGGTCAGAAACATGCAGAGCTAAAGGAACAGCCCTCTGAGTATAACTTCTCCCAAAACAAAGGAAAGCAAGCAAAATATTACTGAACACAGACCTACAGCAAAAAGAGCATTTTTTTTCTGCACCTCACAGCTTCTTTTTACAGGAAGTGTAGACATGACTGCAGGTGAATCCAAGACTTTTTTTTTTCTGTCTATCCTGGATAACATATGGTGTTGAATTCTGGACTGAAAGTGCACATTCTAGTTTAGATGAACTAGACCAGCACTCTTGGAGATCTTACTACTCCCCAGCCAGCTTCCTGGCATCTATATTCCTCTGTAGTCCCTGATCTTTGGAGTAAGTAAGGTTGTTCTGGGTTTTGCAAGAGAAGGCAGTTTGAGGCTGCTCTGATTTCTTCAAGCAGTAAGTCATCAGTGAAGTCATTCCATCATCAGTGCATGTTGGGGTACATACAACCTGCTTGCTGGCTGTGTTAACACATCCTGTTTATCTCCTAAACTGGGAGAGGATGTGATCAGCAACAGAGAAGGTGTAGTACAGAGGCACATCTAATGCCTTTATGTACAGCCTCAGCTATGCAAGGGGGATTCTTAATTGGCTGCTTAATAGCAGCAAAGGGAACAAAGTGGGACTGAAAGTCTGTCCCCTGTTTTAAAGTAAGTAAAGCCTAGGCAAGGAAAAAACCTGTGTTTCTTACTGTGGTTGGTTGTTACAGCAGAGTTCAAATCCACTGTGAATTTAGATGATATGCTACACCTCCAGGTATCTCCAGCAAATCCTAGAACAGGAAAGTATATCCAACTGTTTCTGCTCTGCCAAAGTTAACTATTATTACAGCACAGAGATATAATATTAATTTTGTTCCAATGAAATTGGCTGGCATATGTGTTTCTGTGAGCCAGGCAACAGGTCATTACTGAAATAGCAAAACAAACCTGTTCACCATTCTTGTTCCAGCACATTGCATTTAGATTTTAAGATCGTAACTGTTGGATACCTCTCCTGCAATGATGCACAAGACCCACTCTGCCAGAAGCTATATTCTTTCATAAAATGACTTTGCTGTATCTTCCTTTTCCAGACCCATCTCAATATAACGAAATTTAACAGTCCTGCAGACAATGCCAAATATCCTTCATTCATAATTAAGGTGAAGGCAAGTGGTACAAATCTCTAATTATCTTTTATGTCATATTTATTTTCTAGTGAATTATTAAGTAATGATTTATAGCCCAAATTCCATATGTGTACCTGCTAATTCAGGAGGAAAAATATCAGCCCTTCATACTCATTCAGCTAATGGGCATCGCTAATTGAAAAAATGTTCTTTCCACATATCACTAACTTTCCAATCATTTACTTGTAGAGAAGTTTGAAAAGTTAAAAAAAAAAAAAGAAAAAGGAGAGATTCAGTGGAACTTTGAAAGCTGGGTATGGGGCTATGCTGAGTTATCCCTTCTTTGTGCATCCAGCAGGCAGAAATCAGAAATATCCTGTTGCCTCATATTAGTTTCTGACAAAGTAGGAGGTTGTCAACTGAAGTCTGAAACCAGAGTTTATATCCCATGCATTCTTTTTAATGCTTCCTGCAGGCAGGATGTTTTCCACAGTGGCATGTCTTGATGATCTCACACTGAAATGCACTAATTTCTTAGGACCAGAATTTCAATAAAATTTTTTAATCAAGGCTACAAAAATGTGTTTGAACCTGAAAACGTCTCTGGATTCTTTCACTGAATTGAATTTTTCCTGCAAAAGCAGTTTGCCTCTCAGAACTAAAGCCACCTCCTGTGCTGGATAAAAGTCCTTGCAAGAATCCTCGCTCCATCCTGAGCCACTGCTTTTGTATAAGGACTGGTCCTTTGACAGTAGCAAAGAAAATCCCTGAGCACCATGAAGACAGGAAAAGCAAAATCAGAGACTACCTACTGCAAGAGCCACAGTACCAAACCCTGTAACCTTTCTTCCCTACTTTTCTTTTTTAAATTTCTATTGTTTTCTGCCTAAGTCCAAGTAACTTCTCCCAGTGCAGGCTTTGCTGTCTGTACTGTGAAGTCAGAAAGCTTGGCTCTCTCTGAAATGCATTTTTATACATACATTCGTTCACCCTAAAAACCAATTGCTTGGGTTGAAATTACCACATATTCTGATATGCTATTAAAGTAGAGAAACATTCTGTCTGTCTTTTTAAATCCCATAATCCTTGGGGAGCAGATTTATGATTTTTGACCTGTTGTAGCTGGCAATACTGAGAATCAGTCCTAAGCAGCCTGCCTACTCTTTTCACCACTCCCTAGAGTACCTGTGTGGACATGAGGTACAATTGCTGCTTTGCACACACGCATCCCTCTGTACCTATCCCTGAATATTAACTAGCAGCTGACACCATGTGCTTTTTACAAAGCAGCTGTAAAGAGTGCTGCAAGCATTGCTGCTCTCCTGGTCCCCTGTGGCATTTTGGTCTGTGTGCAGGAAACCTTCTGCAGTTGATGTAACACCAATCCATCCACCACTAGAACAGGGAAGCAAAACAGAAATTTGTCCCATAGTACACATACATACACCACGACTTTGACTTCAAAGCTGTTAACCAGATGCTTTCCTCTGTTACATGTTTATTTTTCAGAATGCATTTGGCTGCTATATCCACATGGGTAACCTTGGTCTCACAGCCACCCTGGATTTGGTGTTGTACAATGCGATTATGACCTAAATGAAGCCTGCAAGTACATTCTAGACTTGGAGGAAAAAATAGAGGAGCAAGTATTGCTCTGCCAACCCCTTTGTTAACATGAGAAAAAAAGACTAGTTAGTACATAACATTTTTCTGACCCTAAACTTTGTAATAATTTAAATTCCTATTGTTAACGCTTTACAAGTGACTCAGAATAGTTTTCAGAAAGGAAGATAAAAGAACTAAAGGTTTTAATTTAATTTAAAGAAGAGAATGAATCCATTCTTAAAGTACCATGCATTAACCTCACTGTCTGCTTCAGGAGTCTAACCTCTAAAGTTGATACAAAGGTAACCCAAATCCCCCCTGTGAGGACTATTAATATCCATTAATTGTTGCAATACGAGATACTGTAGGTCCGAGCTGGTTGCCAGTTCTTCAGTATCTGAAACATACTCACAGCAGAGTGCAGGACACCACTGGGACTCATTTAGCTCTGACTTTCACATTAATTTTGCTGTGCTGTGAAGAGCAAAGACAAAATCAATGTCCATCAGTGATTATTCAAGGTAAAATATCTAGTGATACTGAATACAAATGGTAGTAGTGAGCATTAAACTTACTTAAGGATTATGGAGCTGATTGACAAAGCCGTTTATTCCAGTTTCACTTTATTTTCAATGAGGCATAGGAGTTTGGAAAAATGCAGCAATTACAAGGAAAACACTGGATTGCAGTTTGCAGCAATTCAGATTTTAAATCACAAAAAATATTGTATATATAAACTTTTTACAGTGCACAGTTCAGGGAAGATTTGAATCATGCCAGGACATGCTAAATCTCTGCAAGGCACATTTCCTGACTGAGGGAGCTAGCCTCTGCAACAGCTGTATCAGTTTTGGCATTGGATCGCTTCTTTGTGGCTCCAGTGCTCAGAGTGTAGCAAAAAAATGCAACTTAGGTAACTGCTCTACCACAACAGTCCTGTTCACTCTCTCCTCACATTTGCCTCAATAAACCATGTGTGAATTCCTCATCGAGTTAATGAGAGTTTATCTGATTTCATCATATAACTTAAAACTAAATACAGCAACAACAAATTGAATGAGCCCAGGGTTTCTATTGACAGTTGTTAGGAACATTTCTCAAGTTTTCCCCTGAGATTCTCAAAACTATTTTTCTTTCTTCCCTGAAACTTCCCTGCTACTATTCCAACGCTATTGGTTATCTCCTGCGCTCATCAGAGCTCTTAAAGCACAGTATTTACCTTAGCAAAAAGATAACTGACAGCCCAGTTCTGCTCTTGTGTAAACCACCGACATAAAATCAGATCCATTTAAAAGGCTTCATTAGTATTGAATTCCTACGAAAATTATTTTATTTTACTCCTCCCAATGAAACTGTAAAAAAAAAAAATATCACAACTCAATGGAAAAAAATGCTTTGAAAAGCAAATCTGGATGACTCCTTAGTATTGTTTACCTATGGAAAATAATTTTTCTTATTTGGAAGGCAGGCAGCTTTCAGACATAAATTGGTATCAGAAAATCAAACTTGCTACAAATAATTTTGAGGAAAATGAGTAACCAGTCCTCATTAGTAAAGACCATGTTTGGGAATAACATCAAGGCCAGAGATTAAATCAGCCAGTTTTGATTGTCTCTAGGCAAACACCAGCAGAGATGCTGAGAACCATCTTGCAAAACTGCTTTTTCCTGGATTCTTCTAGCGGTGTCCAGACGGTGACTGATACACAACAAGTGGTGAAACATTATCACTTAAGGCAAATATTGCCATTCCAGATTTGGAATAGCTTTGCAAAGATGGTATTTTGAGATGCTCTTGGTTTACCACAAAGTAAAGGATAAAGTAAACACACTCAGTACCTGTTAAAATCACAGTTTCTTTAAAAGACAGTGAACATAGTGTGGTCAACAGATTTTTTTTTTTTTCACTGTAAAGAAATCCAGTGTATTAAAAGGGTAAAAAGAAACCCTGAGGAAGCAAATGAGTCCTTCCCAAAACAAAGACTAAGCTCACAACAATGGGGAATGCAAGCAGAGCAAATAGCCAAATGAGAAATGCCACTAAAAGGGTCTAATAAATGATTATGTCTTTGATTTTCTTGTTTCTCAAGCTGTAAGCACCATTCACTGGCTTTGACCTATAGCAAAATCTTGTTCATAAGACATAGAGGAAAATGAAATAGGATTTAAACAAACAAAATCTTCTTAAAAACATAAGCCACAGGGGGGATGGAATTTTTCTCCTATCTTCAGTTTACACTTTGTCCTTTATTCTGGCATCAAAATTGTTAACTAATTAAATTCTTTCTTCTAAGTAAAATTCCCACTGAATATTCATTTCTATTCTAATGATGCTTTTTTTTTTTTGCATCTAGCCATGAAAAGACTAGCAGTATTTGAACACATTAATCTCTGCAGTTAAGCAGACAATAAAACTCCTACAGCGCCTCTTTCGTACCACAACTGTTCCATTGTTTGAGGTAGCATCGTTTCCAATGCACTGCGTGTGCAGAACAAAGTATGGCCCTAATCCTACATTGTGATCTGCCCTAGCAGGAAATGCATCTGCCCAGCTGTCCAAATCACAGCCAACACCACAATGTCTTCAAAGTATTACAAGGTTTGCTGTACTGATCTACTTGAAAATTGAGTTTAATAGAAGCTGAGTCAGAACCTCCAAATACAGCTAGAAAATGACAAAGCCAATGGAAGTAAAAAGGTGAAGGGGCAGAGTCTGACACTGGGATAATAATTAGCTCTATTCAGGGAATGACACATCTACATTGAAATTACTGGCCACAGTTATTTGATGTTAATATTTTTAATTGCTCATTTATAGGTAAAGCACATTGATATTAATGTCTCTGGTTCAGACACTCAAACACAAAGCACCTTTCCCAAAGTGACAGTTAGTCTCAGAATCAGAACTAAGACCAGTTTTCCTGCCTCCAAATGCCATGCCTAATTACCTAAACCATAGTTCCCCACAGGAACAGAATCTGTGCTCATACAGGAAAATCTCTGTGCATGCTACTCAAGGAAATTAAAGTGCAGCTATAAATCTCAGCTAGTAGCTGCTATCTGGCCAGCTGCCCAAATTAAGGCCAGAGGTGTCCTCACTATGAAGGAAAATATTTGCTACTTGTAAATTGATTTTTGTTTCTTCTTCCAAAGGCAAAAAAATTAAAAAAAATCAGCCACACATATCCAGCCTTCTCGATTTAAAATGTCACACAATAAAGCCTCGCAATCATTCAGGTGACACACCAAGTTTATCTCATGTGATGCACTGTAAGTTCAAGGGACACACCAAGGAGAGTTCAGTGACATGTTAATTGTATCTCCAGCAAGAACATCCACTTAAAAAAAAAAAAAAAAGGTATTCAAGTATATGTATCCCTTTAGAAGGACAGTCAGAGACAAAGAAGATTGTTCTTTTGTTCTTATTTGAGAAGGACCACTACATGCCTCTCAGTAACCAAAAGACACAACAACCTTGACAATATACATTTAGCTTAAATCCAATTGCTGAAAAAAGCCTGTAGAGTGTCAATAGAAATATATATACGATAATTATACTGATGATCCTGTGCTCTTCAGCTAGGAACTTTTGAAATGGAGATGAGTGGCTGAAGATGATAATATTCAGGTTCAGGATATGGCTTTTCAAAAAGTCGTTTTGAAAATGAATGCAATGTGAAGCAGGTCCATTGGTTCAGATAATTTTGAATTATATATCTTCTGTGGAGGGAGCAATTGGACTCACCTTCTGTTATTGTTAGTCAGTGCACTTACGCCCCTGCTGCTGAAGAAAAGTTCATAAACTCAGGTTTGCCAAAGAAGGATGAGCTATAATATGCTTATCAGAAGTTACCTACTGTTTTATCTTCCATTACACATTTTCAGTGTTTCATTTTTCCACTGCCATACTAGGTTGTTAATGAAGACGGCCAAATGGATCATGTCAAATTGTACCCCTATACATATAAAAATGCAATTTGTCACCATATAAGAAAAACAATTCTCATGCCAGTTTATCATCACTGTTACTATCATCTGCATGGGTTTCTGCAAGTATCTTTATCTAAAGGTTTAAAATGGTTCTTTTGGCATCATCCAGAGAACCATATTCTCTCAGCAGTATATTTCTGTCCCTTCCAAAACGATGACAGATTTTTAACTACTGGCAGCAATAAAACAAATTTCTTTCCAGCACATGATCTCTCCTGGAAAAACCTTCCAAGCATACAGTTTCTCTAATGTTTGACAGTCATTCCTGCATCATCACATAGAGTGAAATGTACTGCATCATAATATATACACACCTGAGATGATAGTTTTAAACTGTAGAGTCTGGGGGTCAACTGCAGTTTAGCAGTGGCAGCAGAGAATTTGGAGCGCACTGTGAAACCCGTGTGAGGATTTACGTACATACTTGGAAAGTTTTCCTGTCCTGAGCTCTCTGTTGCTCCTCAGGTCAGTCAGCAACAGGGATCCTAGCTCAAAGATAAACAAGCTGTATACCTACAGCAACATCTGCAGTACAGATATGCTAAACTCAAGATGAACAGAGAATGTCGCCTTCAGCCTCATTACTAGATCTCGTTGTATCACAATAGGAAGTTACTCAAGAGAGCGCAGCTGATGCAATTAGTTTGTATTATTAATTTAATAAACTGTCCCTCAACTGTTAATCTTTGGCAGAACTGTGATTTCCAACCAATAAAACATTTATTTTTAGGCTATTCCACCAATGCTACTGTACCCTTTGTAATGCACATCTTTAAAAATCCATTTGTTCCGTTATGGTGTCCCCCTAGTGAAAAGAGTAATAATGCTAAAAGGGTTTTGTATTGGTACTTATCTTAAACTACTATGTATTTTGCTGAATGAATGGGAAGAGATTTGGATGTGACTTTGGAAATTAGTTTTAACAAATTGTCAGTCTCTCATTGCAATGAAATGTTTGCCAGAGTTGAATATTTGCTATCATCAGTACTTGCACCACATCTCAAGGGAAGAAATATCTAACTCAAACCAACATAAATGGCAGAAAGAATCCTTTCAAAAATAAAGGGCTGAAGGCCATGTCATGAAATGTCTCCCCTACTTCCTCTTCTCTGTTTTTCACCTTCCTGGCAAGGTGAGCTTTCTGACAGAGTCTTTTAAGCGCAGCCAGGAATGCAAAGGAGAGCAGTAAAACGGGCAGTCATCATGACATTACTGGTACCAGGTGAGGCAGATAAACTGGGTAGATGCCCAGCCACACACTATGTTTAAGAATAATGCAGCCCCCAGAATACTTTGTTCTTTTCTTAGTACAAGAATTGAACACCTGAAATTCTGAAACAGCTCAGAGAAAGTTACCAAATTATGCCACATGCCTGGCTTTTTATCGGGTACTTTAAAGATCAGGTTAAGGCCGGTGTCAGTGGACTACAATGTTAAATGGTATATACATGGTTTTTGTTTGTTAGAAATAATTAGATGCTCATTATTTGTGAGAGTCTACAAAGTACAGCTTCTAGACAGCTAACATATATTTCACTTTATTAACTAATTATTTGCACGTAGATGTCCCAGACAGATAATTTGTTTTTAACCATTAGAAGGTAACAGAGCTGGCTCCTGAAGGTATTGGTTTCAGAGGCCCTGAAATATTCTCAGGATACACTAGCTGACTCAGTACTTTAGAAAAAGTATCCTTTCTGCTTATTTTTCCAGCAGTTTTAACCCTGGCAGACAGTGGTGAAGTACAGCTGATCCCAGTTTAACATTTCACACAACCAGTTGAAGATCTTGGATATACCCTTTACTTCCAATTTTAGCTTTGGATTATTTAAAAATTACCAGCTGTAACTAGATTCAGATTTTGCTAGTACTTTAACAAACTGAGAAATTTCAGGATTTAAGCAGAAAGGAGTGTGGATTCTTTAATGGTACCCTAGAAATTATTTGTGCAGATACACTTGGTTTTTAACTTTGTAATTTTAATGGTGACTGTATTAATATGCATAACCAGAGATCCAAGCAGTTATTCACAGAGAGTAGTTTTATTTTAAAATAAAATGCTGAGGACAAGTTTTCTGCTAATCTGGTATGCTATGACCTTAGCACCAGGGAGCAGCTCTGGAAAGGAAGAAGTGGAAATAGGTCTCAAGGCAGGACTGATACCCAGAGTGTGGCCTTTCACGTCAGCCACTGCCTATCCATTTGCCATTTGGCTTAGGGAAGAGGGCTCAAAGGCCACAAGTGCTATGTGATACCATAGATTTGATTCTTTTCTGGAGGGTCTTTGTTTCCACAGCTGGATGGTGGCTCTGGTAGTACCTAAAATAATTGTCTTGAACCTCTGAAAAGTAATGGTGCTGCAGGTTCAATCGGTCCTGCCACACAACACTAAGACCATACTGCCAGCTTTATCTGCAGTGAATTGTACCTACACAGGGAGGCTCTGACATCAGCACCTCACAGCTCCTGTTTTTCTATTCCTCAAGAGAAATCTGCTCTTCTACCTCAGTAGCAAAGTACATAGGTAAGCTGAACAATGCCTGTTCTTCACAGGAACATTACAAAAATATTCAAATACTCAAACATTTGTGTACTATTTGAATAATATTTTCACTCCTTTATATTAGGAGTCAAATCCTGGCCTGTAGGAAGATACTAGCAGATCTGTAGTTGTGTGGGAGTAGCAGTAATGTTCCAGCACTAAGACTGGTGATATGATGAACGGCTTTGCCAAGGAAATGTCACTGGTGAGGTTCAGGAAGAACTGAAAGTTCATATGGGGATGGCTTCTACTGCCAGGCACAGGCAGTTGCCGTGATGCACTTCGCGCCAGGGCTCAGCCTCTGTGCCAAACATCTGAAGAGCTCTTGGGTTTTTCAGACTTGTATTTTGCACTCACTCTGCAATCTAGTTTCATGTGGTGTTACACCATTCTACAAATTTCTTAGCATCTGTAAGAGTATTTTCACTCAGGGGACTCTCCTTCCGTTTTGAAGAGGCTCTCTGTAAGCCGTGCTTTGTGGAGAGACAGCACAAGCCCTGGGCCCTCTGTAAGCATACCTGCTATCTCACAGGGTGTACTAATCTTGAACTAGGCTTTTACACAAGTACAAACCTAGCAAAAGCATCATTCAGACAGTTACACTGGGCCAGAAGTGATATAAGAACAAGTAGTTTCTCTTCTTATTTTACATACACATAAGAAACACATGAATATCTTATGTATTTCTTAAATCAGTTTTAAAATTTACAGTCCTTGTTTGTGCTTAGCGTTATCTACCAACAACTTCTTTTCATTCCTGACAGAGTATTTACTTTTACAGAAAAAGCACCTGATACAAAAGGGAACAGGAAAATGGCTCCTGAGACTGTATTATTGTTTGTGAAGCTCCAGGACACAAAGCAACAAGAAGGAACTGTTTTAATTTACAAAGAATACCTTGAGTGATTACTTTGTTTTCCTGCAATTGAGATCTGCCAGCTTGGAAATGGCTATTTAAAGGTTTGTGAGGGTTGTCAGCATCATTTTAGAACTGCATAGTTCTGTATTAGTGGTAGGTGCTTTCACAGTCAGCTTGTATCTTGACTGTTTAAATCTCCCAGTTTTACTAGGCAACATAGATACCTTGGGATATATTTTCCACTTGGCTGAGGCTTGAAATCCTTTTCCGGTGGCGTAAGTTACCCGGTAAAATGTGTGCCTATTAAATAAATTGCACCCACAGTTCAGTGAATGGTGCAAAAATGTATATCCCTCAAGGTTTTAATAATAAAAAAAAACCCCTTTAAGTACCAAGCTAGCTTATTGCTTTTGAAATTCATTCAGGTTCCCTCATGGATCACATTTTGACAAAATGGAACTTTTCATGCATATTTTTTAATTTTATTTTGCCAAAGTCACATTTTCAACTGAAAACATATAAAGGGAAAATGTTCAAACTAGTTCTAGCTAGAACATTGCAATCTAAATGATAAGGCCAGCAACCTCTTAGAATCACCTTCAAGGACTACCTTTATTTGTGATGTTAAGGAGTGCTGAATTTAAAACTCCAAAAATTTAAGTCAGCACGATAAATACCTATGGAGAAAGGACACTTCTCATAAAGGCAAAAGGCCGTGCCTGTGTTAGGTGGATCCCATGGAGTTCTGATGAGCTGGAGGTGTTTGTAAAATAGTCTCTGAATATTCCTGCTTCATTTGTTTTTAATGTCTGATGAGACATCTCAGAAATATTTCCATGCAACTTCACCTTATAAATGGAATGACACCTTTTATATCCTCACAGATCATCTGAGGATATCTGGAGATGCTCGAAATGCAGATTTTGCAAGGTGTACTTGCAAGGTTTTTTAAAACTGTGTAATACATTCTTGGACACTGTCATAGACTATGACACTACCTGTTAATGCTTTGCCTGCCTTCCTCAAACTCTTAAACACTCACTGTTTTTTTACATACTCCCCCAACAGGAAGCAGCTCACCTCAATTTATTAACATCTATGTTTAAAAAGAAAAATTGAATTTTTCTGTATCGCCTGGGAACATTTTCACAGATTTCAGCAGAAGGAAACAGATTCCAAAACACTTGTGGTAGCTGGTAGGCAGTTGAGCTTCCTGAGGTATTCTGAGAAACTGACTGTTCCCCAAATAGACATCACAAATTATTTTTGATCCTCAGAAGTTTTTGGTTTAATTACTGTGTCAGACATTCACCTAACCAATGTATAAATAAGGGTATCTTGTTATTAGTCTGTTAGTTTTGTAATGAAGTCACAGCTCTCCTTTTTGTATAAATAATGCTATGGAGTCATTTAAATGGCTAGAGAGAAGGTGTAAGCTATATCATAGTTATCTATAATATAACAAATTGAATAAACTTTTAAAGAAAATTTTTGTGGCTATGGTGTCCTATCAAAGGCATAACAGAAGAAGATAAATGTCAATAGGAACTATAATTTACATATGTTCATAGTTTTCTGGGTCAGGAGACTTTAGTCCTCTTGCATACAACAGCATCTGAATGGACTTCTGCTCATTTTCTTAGGAGTACCTTTTTTGTTACTAATGCTTCTACTGTATGTCCTAAAAGAATGCCACAATGCGTTTATGTCCTTACAAGCTTGCTACTGCCAAAAATAACAGACTGCTAGGTTACTAAAATACTGATTTTATCTTCAGCTCTGAACCAAGCTTCAGTCCAGAGGAATTTGCCAAACCTAGTCTTGCTTTGGCCATACTGAGTGATGAGCGGTAACACTAGGTGATCTAACTGCACATCTCTGTGTCAGCTAGTTTGAGATCTTACAGTACATATGGCACAGGAACACACGTGGAAAATGATGTGTTTTGAACCCAAGTCTTCAGAGATGATTCCCTGGCTCAGGATGCAGCTGAGAATAGGTTTTTTGATATTTTGTATTAGCTGTAAGCAGCAGAAAAGATAAAAGCATTGGACAGTGCTTGGTTTATGAGGTTGCACAAAACTATGTCAGCCCAGAATCAACACCATGGAAGCAGTTGGATGCACAGGCCCCATTTTTTTCAAGGCTCCCATTTTCCAAAAGGAGGATGGAGAAGAGCCTGCACTAGGTCTTTACATTGCTTACATTGTTTTTTGGAACTAGGCTTAATTGGACTGAGTTTGGACTCCGATACAAGCTCAATGCACAGCACAAACAATTCCAGGGAGAATTATTCCTAGAAGATCTGTCCTATGTTCTACTGTAGGTGCTCTACACATAATGCCTTGTTCAAAGGGAAGGTCAAAATATTTCACTCCACTGGGTTGGGAAAAGTGAAATGTTCTAAATAAAGAGACAGAGAAATAAAAAACTAATAATACCCGATCAATGAAGAGTAGTAGTCTAAATGGCCTGACACTAGTCACTATTGATGTCGGGGATACGGTAAGTAAAGAATATTGAATGTCATGTTGTCCAGCAATGACCAGCACTAGTCTGGTCATAATAACAAAATATCAGAGGTGACAAAATAAATCCAGGCCAGCTGGGGTTTGAAACAAAAGAAACTAGGTGTTTGTTTTGCTTGCTTGGCAGTAGATTATTGAAATGTCTTACGCTGTTACTGTCAGACACACAACTTGCACCTGTAGCGGATGCAGCAGTAGAACACGGGAAACAGACAGAATGGCGGGGCCTCGCAGATCCTTGGAGAGAGATCAATTCTGGACTTGCTACAGCACCAGCCTCAAAGAAAGGGTGATAACCTACAGCTCCTGGAGCACACTGGGGGAGTACAAAGAAAAGGGACAGACCATGTCCATTAACTCCAATTAATGTAATAAACCTCCCCTGAACTCTGTTCAATTTTAAGTCCAGGTGTGTACTACTTTCCCTTATCAATCTTTCCTTCAAGCCATTAGAAGGAGTGTGTGTCTATGTCCTATTTCCCCACAAATGGAGATTCTACACAAATGTGGTCCCACAGCAGGAATCTATACAGGATAGCATAAAAGAACCTTTTATCAAACAAAAGAATTAATGCATTTCTTTCAGCAAAAGCTCTGCATGTCTCCCAACTCAAGCCGTTTATAAAAGGACAAGGATTTTTGTTTAAAATGCAGGTAAAACCCAATTATCCAACATGAAATCTCAAGCTATTTGTTTGGGATCAAAACCGAATGTGGGAGAAGTAACCTGCTCAGTAACGTGTGCTGGAATGTCAGTGCGTGTATTTTGTGGACAAGGAAGCCACTGGGAAAAAAGAATGATTTTAGCATTTAACATCTCAGGCTAGCGCTGTTTTCAGCTTTCGGGCCAGGGTAGTTTAACTGCAACAAAGCACCACGTCCAACAGAGCCTGTTATAATTTCAATTTTCATAATGAAAGATGTGAATAGGTTTTTTTAGGAAATCTTTTACCAGCCATTTTTCACTCTGCTTTTTAGAGCAGTAAAATGAAAATTAGTATCGATTTCTTGTCATTGTTACAGCACCACAACCCACAAAAGCATTAGGTGCTACAATGGTGGGCATCACGGAGCTGAATGGCTGGACATTCAAGCTCTAACAAATCCTGTTATGATGGTTTCACAAGTGACTTCCCCAGCAGCCCTCTCCACTTCTCTGTCAGTTTGCCATTCCCACAGCAGAAGGAAATGTATGCTCAGCCTTCAGCCATCACAATGCAGAGCCTGACATTTTAGCATAAAGCACCTTTATGGCCGTACAAATGAAGTGTTCTGACTGAGGAGCTTTGGTGATGGTTTAACACTAGTGTTTACTTCACCTTTCAATACTGAAGGTGCCCCCTATAGCAGAAGTAAATATATACTTTATCCTCAGAAAAGCACTTCCCAGGACATTATACTAGCTTAAACTACCAGTGAAGGTAATATTCTAAATAACACATTGATGTTTTTTAACTTGGCTCTTAATAAAATTGAGGATTATATCACAATTACATTAGAGAATTATATGGATAAAGAACTGTAACCAGAGAGTTAAAATCTCGCATTGACATTGAAGCTAAAATTAAAAACAAACAAGACAAATTGCAGCCTGAACAGACTCCTACATAATTTGGAATTTCGATGCATCACTTTGCTGTTAATCAAAGTCCCCTTTCTTTTAACCTTAACTGTTTGAATATCTCTCCTGCCTGAATGTCAATATAAGGCAACAGTGAAGGTCAATGAGAGTGCCTTGCCGTTCACGCTGTGTCCTTTATCAACATGTTGTCCTTGTTGGGAGTCAGGCAATGAAACACTAAGCGACATCAGCAGAACTTACATTCCTGAAACCACAAGATTTTTCTTTTCATATATTTCAGTTCAATGTGGAGCTTGTTGACAGACTCCATGAACTACAGACACCTTGGTAAGTGCAGTGGGAGGTGGGGGGCTGTGAAATGCCATAACGTGCAACTGAGCTGGATAACTGCAACACAGGTAAAAGCAGACCCATTGTCTTCAGGATGGAATAAAGGATATTAGCCTCAAGAGGCATTTTATTGATAAACTGACAATATTGCCAATAATTGGGAATTAAATGTCAAATAAACAGAGGCACAGAAGCATTTGTTGCCAGTATTACGAGGGCTGAGTACTGCATTCCCACTGTTATCTGTAAGAACTAATGATGCTCAGCAGTTGTGAATATCAGCCTCCATTCCGAATCCCAGCCATGATGCTGGTTACAAGGAAGAGAGATGGCTCAGCTGCTCCATCCCTGGTTTTGCCACAGTATGTGAGGATAACAGTAGTGCTGTTAAACTGCTGGAGTATCCCAAAGACTCCACCAGTAGGTTTTTCTGGTTTTCCAACAAATAAAATAATCCTCATCCCAGGAAACTTGAAAGGATATAGAAAAACCTACATGAAAGAATGGGCTACAACACTATGGAGGAAAAAGCAGGGTCAGGATGTAAGGATGAAAACTATACATAGTTTGTGCATATGCTGATAGAAATACATTTCCAAATGCTCTCTTCTGTCACCACCGAAGTATCTTGTTAATCAATCAGTAATCCTCTTATTCTATTACCTGTGTACACTTCATTTGAATATCACCTCAATTATTATCATTATTCATTAGCCCCAGATCCTCTACAACCTGACGTTCCTCATCACGCACTTTTCCTCTCAGCATTTGGTCAGGCAACCTCATCACTGAGCACTGAAATGCTTGTGAGCTAGCAGATTCCTGCTTCCAGCGATGAGGACTGGGGAGGGTGAGCCAAGGAAAGGCTCTTACACAGATCCTATATTACACACCCTGGTCTCTTTGGTGGAACGTGACAAGGACAATCACAAGCAACCAGCTTTTCTTTTTTTTTCTTTCTTTTTCTTTTTTTAAACTTTTTCAATACTGATGAGCTGTAGCATAGGGTTTATGCAAAAAGTGAATTTACCTCCTGTCAAGTATGTGTCAGGTTTGTAACGGTGTCCCTTACACATCACTGTTTAAAATGTGCTGATAACTACATTAAACATAGCAAGAAAATATGGGGAGCTCAGATGCACAGGAGCTCCCATAGAGAGATGACTACAATAGATTCAGTATTTTTCTGAAAGGCATTCAGTGACCAGCACTACTGTGTCTGAAACCAGTTTGAGATGTTCTGCTAGGATTTCAGAAGTGGTTAAAGGGAGTCACTCTCCACCTCCCTTTTAAAAATCC
This sequence comes from Caprimulgus europaeus, assembly GCA_907165065.1. Next base: position 7,535,713 of record OU015536.1, read on the forward strand.
TGGATTTCATAGGTAACAGCACCATAAAACCAATTAAAAACCAGCCAGACAGTCCATCAGAATGAGACAGAATTGAGAGTATTTGTTTGTCACTGTATTATACATTTATCTTAAAAATGTTTCCAGATCTATAATGAACTCATTGATTGATCTTTCAATGTTTAGATACACTTTCACTGTAATTTTGCCATCTGCCATGACCAGAAAAGGAAAAAAGTAGACACTAAAAATTGTGAAAAGATTTATTTATGGCACCTGGATTTGCTGTGTATGTAAACTATAAAAAATAGGAACAAAAAAGCACACTCAAGTTTGAAAACCTTATCCGAAAAGAAGGCTTTTATGCAGTGCAATACCATTATAATTAAACCAACCTCCTTTGGCTCTGCACAGTCTGCATTCATGGCCTCTTGGAAGAAGCATTTAGTCAATTAACTATTTTATTAACCAATTGATTTTTCCTGTTAGTCCTTAACCTCTTTGTACTTGTTAGGAATGGTTATGAAAGCTGAATAAATTGGTTTCTTTCATCTCTAAAAGGCAACAATAAATAATAAAACAGGTTGAACAAGGTTTCAGTGGGGAACCCAAATACGAATAAAAATACCTGCCGTGTATCATATAATGTAAAATACTAACTGCTAGGAGCACACAGTATTTCAATAAATCACATTGTCACACTGACCTTTATTGATATACTGTTTCTCAACTTAAAGGATTGGCCCCGCTGCTTTAGGAGATCTTTTCTTTTGAAGAGCCTGCAGATTCATCAGGTAACAAAAAGATTATTTGCCCACTGTAGGGCTGCCTAAGTCTATATGCTAAGCAGAAGCGAAAAACTCAAAATATTTTAGGGACAGTTTAAATGTAGAGATTTATTTGGCATCACAGGAGAACAAACATGCATTACTGAAATAAGTATAAAATGTGATTTATACTATCACTTAATACAAATTAAAAAAAAAAAAGGAGAAGAAGAGAGAAAAGCTCTTTCATTTCTAGTAGATAATAGACTGCTGGATTTTATGTAAAGTTACACTGTGTTGCAACTATGCAATAACAGTCCAGTATTATACAACTAAATTCACCACACTGGCTGAAACTCAGCAGAGTTATTAGTTCCTTTGTACCAATGGCTGAAAGGAAATTAAGGAAGTGCGCAAAGGACACATTTTTGCAATGACAGAAAAAAATCTCAAGAGTAAAAAAACCCCACATGTGCCCTTTTAAAGAACTATTCAACAAAAAGGGCAGAAATAACCTGATCCAGATCCAGAACATAACTGAATTTGTACTGCCTACCTAAAGAAAAATCCAAACTATAGTCTAGAGATTCTTCCATCACACAGTCAAGAGTTGTGGAATGTTTTCAGTCATATATACAAGTCTTTTGTACAAATCAGTGAAAAGCTTATGAAAACTAATGTTCTTTATGAGGTTCCTACTGCTTCAGATGATAAAGATCTCCTGGAAACTTTTGTTCCTGTTAATTTTAAGGTTGACTCATGCTGGTTTGAATAAAATTCTGACTCCAGACGTAGCTGTCCAGTGAGGAAGGAAATTGTATTGTTTTGAAAAACAAAACCAAAAAGATTTGGAGGTCTCTTATTGAAGCATGAGCTATTAATCTCTCTGTTTTTATGTGGCTCTGTAATGAGAAAGGTGTTGAAGGCTGAAGGAGAATATATTTAAAGAACAGCTCATTGAGTGCTCAGTAATTTATTCCCTGATCAAAGATCCGTGAAGATAGGTGAGAAACCTGTACCTTGCATGATTCCTTGTGCTGTGACTCCTTTTCTCTACAGGTTTCCGGTGGTCTTACACTGAATAGTTATATGGTAGGGACTGGTTGCTGCTTCTGTATCAGATTCTAGCAGAATAATCCCCACATCTTGCTATAAAATCTCTCTTTACAAATAAATCCATGTATAGTTCTTCAAATAATTAGCTGACTTTGAAGAGCCACTATAATGCTTTTTTCCCCCCTTCTTTCTCTAAAAGAAGAGCTTTGCTAAATTCCACACAGAAGTATCCATGGCTGGGCTAACCTTCAGATAATGCTTGGCTGTATTATCTGTCCTTTCCTTTTCCTCTGACAGCTGATATTCTGCAGTGTCTCTGCATTGCTAGCTATTGGCACAAATGTGTCCTTCTGCTTCTTCAGTCTCTTTTGATGTTCCACTAACCCAGCTTTCTCCCAATCCACCTTTCCCTACTCTGCTTATCTCCACCTGTTTCTCTAGCAAAAAACCTAACACAGCTTTCCTTGTGCCTCTCCACCCCAGCCTCCCTGCTCCAGTTACTCACTCCATATAACTGCCAAGGCACTCCATCCACTGCCCAACCCAGACCACTGCTAATCATTCCCACCTTCTTTCCTATTCCCAGTCTCCTTTTAACCACCATAAAATTCACAAAGAAGTCTGGATGACGGGCACAGAGACAACAAGTCTTGCATTTAAATACAAAATTACAATGCCACCATATGGCACAATCAGATCAAAATTAAGCAAGTTGTGCCAGGGTAAAGCCTTTGCTTTCCCAGAATATGCCACCAATGATGCAGATATGCCATTCCCTTGTTGGCAATGTTTGTGTTGGGTGGTAACACACAGAAGAGCTGCAGGCAGTATATTTGTTGATATTTTTGGATGTACCTGTCATGCACCCTGCCTTCCTGGCCCCAGAACTCTACAGAAGAAACAGGGCATAATAAAGTTGATTGATTTGTGTTTGTCACTCATCCAAGTGGCTTTCATTTTGGTGTCCCTCAATTTTGCTTTTTCATTTTCATTTGGAACCACTGAAATCTCACCTTCCAGAGAAACCAAGCTGTTGGATTTGTCATCTGGTTCAAAATGTCTGCACAGCATGAACAAAATTTACTGTCCTCTGTGCAAAATGTTTTGGTGGCTTTAATAGAAAACACAGCAATCCCTCTTTTATGCTCTGCTAGGAAACAATCTGTGGTGGGTTTGGTTTGGTTTGTTGTTTTTTTATGAGGAGAAAAGTTTTTGACAGAATTTTTGCTAGCTTTATATAAACAAGAAAATCCTCAAAAACCAGCATGCAGTCAACAATACTTACAGTGAATGTGAATGTCCTTACTATAGTTTCCACTTAGATTTAAAATCTTGGTTAAAGCAAAACTTTAGTCTTTTAAATTGCCAAGGCTAAAATGTGGCAAAACGATTATATGACTCATGCAGCACTGTGCTCAGCTGAAGTCTTAAAGTCATCAGCACTAATTTGTTTTTTGTCTTTTCTCATCCTGAAGTTCGTTGTCCATTGAAATGTATCACTAGTATATCATCTTGTGTCTCTTAATCTGCAAAACAACAGCATTCCTTAACAAAACTTTTCAACTGTGACACGTTTTTCAGAAGTGTTAAGGTCCTTGAGTTTTAAATGCAGAAATATATTTTTTTCTCCCCCTTCTCTCTTTTTTTTTTTTTTTTTTTGGTTACAATTTTTTATATAAACTATGTGGCTTGCTGCTGTCAGCTAGAAAGGCCCCAATAGGAGACCCAAGGTCACTAGTAGCTGAAGAGAGACACTGCACAAGTAGTTAAGATGAAAGAATATCCCACTGGGGTTTTGGACTTACAGTTTCTTGGCTCTTATGACTTGAAATAAATGTATCATCCCTGTCTGGAGCCACCAGCCATATTCTCTCACTCATGAAGCTAACATTACAGTCAAGACTTAAGCAGGTGAAGAGCATAAAAACCTTTATCATTTATTATATATATAATGATACTTGCTAGGGACATGACAAAAATTTTTACTGTCTTCTACAGAGCCTGGAATTTCACACAAATATTTTAGGAAAGCTCTCTGCTCAACAATTTGTTGAAGAGATTTAGCGATATGCAAAGGGATAATGACTTAGCAAAAACCCCAAATTCTCATACATGCTTAACTAATCTTATTCAGAATGTGGTTTCCTTTTTATAATCCTTCAAGAAGAATTTAGTGTCCTTCTGGGATTCCTCCCCCATAATTACAGAAGAGAGAGACTGAAGTAAAGAGATCTTGTGTTTGGAGCCTTTACACTAAAGTCTAGGTTACCTCTCAGGTTTTGGTACTGATTTCCCTTGTGATCATCTGCATGTTGATTAAACCTTTCAGTCCTTATCCTTACAAATGGGATTAAAACACATCTGTGCTTTATTTGGATATTGAAAAAAAAACTTCATTGACAAGTGGCTACTGTGCTAGCTTATAAAAAAAATCACAAGAATACAAACATATCGTCAAAAAGAAACAACCTGAATGCTTGTCACTTGGGACACTCACAGCCACCTGGGAACTGACCACAAAACTTCACTCTTTCAGAGTAATTTAATGAACTGTCTAGCCAGCTCAGTCTCCTATGGTTGGGAAGAAATAAACAAAAACTCTTCACAGAAATTTCCAAATAGAATAAGCCATGCAGAAAACTAAAATCCATCGCTGACCTTCTACTCTGTCCATCTGTGAACAAAGGTTGGCTTATGCACTTTAAAATCTAAAGATATGGAGAAAGAAAGGATGAGGGACCATAGATAACCTGCTTAATTCTCTCACAAAACACAAATGTTCTCTATACCTTGCTTAAACCTTTTATCTTTAACAGACATTCAACAGGGAATAGACTCAATTAAGTTTGACTTTAGCTATTATTAGTGGTATCTTGGATAAAATGATTTACCAAGCAAGCAAAGAATAACTGAATTTTGGCTCTCCAAAGTAATAAAGTAGAAAGCCATCACTGAGATATACTACTGCAAAAGGGCTGGACAGAACATCTCATGTTCTGCTGAGCTGACAGGTCTTAAGCAGCGGCTCAGTACTGTATGATGGATCCAAATGGACATGAGATATCACAAGCCACAGTCATCCAGTACAATATGAATATGAAGGTTTTCCATTGCACAAACAGGGCTCCTCAGAAGCTAGCTGTCAAAGTAGGAAACTGCAACAGGCTTCTCAACACCAATACTTAATATTTAGGAATCAAGAGTCTCACAAGAAATTCATTTTTGTTCACTCACAGGATCTGGAAGAAAGAATAAGTCAAGAAATTCTATCTGTCCTTTGGGTCTTGATAAAAAGTGTGCTTTCTTAACAAAAACCTCAAAACTCTATCTGCTTCAAACAGAAATCTCGGACTGTCTGAAACATCAAGGCAGCAGTCAAAATGAGATCCCAGGGAGAGACAATGCATAAGATCAGAATGCTGCAGCTTAAGGATTTTCACAGTGGAAATAAACAGAGCATCAAGCTATGTACAACACCAAAAATGCAAAAATGGCAGAATTAAGGGCTACATTATGTCCTTGGCCTTCAGCATCATTCACTATTCAGCTTAAGTGAAGTTGCTTGCATACAGATGGAGAAGATAGAGATAAGTGCCTTGAGGGTCTGAATGAAATGACAAAAGGCAGGAATTACTCTCTTATTAGACCGCTAAGTGCATATGCTTCTAAAGTGTGCAGGAACATTTCTGCCCCCTAAAATAACATTGCAATTTTTTTCCACTGGTTTTCTAAAAATCTCAGAGGAGTCTTGACTTTTGCCATTCCTGGTTTCCTTAAAACGACAAAAAACTGAAAGAGAAAAAAGGGGCTTTTGTGAATTGGTTACTGATTTTGTTTTAGCTGCAGCGTTTCTCTCTCTTGGCTGTTGCTGTCCTTACCTTGTCACCCACACACCTCACTAACTAGACAAACGCAGATACCCAGACCTTTGATCTTCCCTCTGTTCCAAGCATCAGCAACACACATTTCACTATTTAGATCACTATAGAAAGATCACTGAGAAGAACCGAAGACTAAAATAAATTATAGCAATGTAAACATGTTCCCTACTGTTCTAAACTCCACTCTGCTTGTAAGCTGGGAATGCCCGAGGAGAGATGAAGCCCCAGGAGAGCAGCAGCAAAAAGGACACTGCCCACTCTCTGGAGAGTAACTCTTTCTGTCAAGTGCTCTCTTGACTAAAAAGCATGGCTGTCATGATAAATCACTTCACAGAGAAAGACAGTTTATAGTCTGAGATACTCTGACCTCAAACCACAGACTGCTAGATCAGACATAGGCTGGAGATCCTGTCATGGTTGTGCATCATGGTGAACAGGAGCATTCATTTGGAGAGTGGCACAGCTGGTGTGTACTGGATACGGGCCTGTGCCACTCCCACACTAGGAAACAATGCTCAGAGGTGGGATGTGGGACAGGATGTGCACAGAGGTATGTCAGTAGGTATGTGCACATACCTATTAACATGTGTTATCTGAATGTACTCACAAATAGATATAACCAAGTGAATCTCATCTGTTGCTGACACAGAGTTCCAGCTTGCCCACAGGGTAGTCCCAGCAGGACACAACGTTTCTCACCTCTACGATCTAACAACGAGAGGTGCTGACATCTGCCTCTGAGTATCACCTGCTGAGACTGATCCTCACAGTGAAAAACCTAAGCTTTAGGAAAAATTTTTGTATAAACTATGGATACATACTGAACATAGCTAAGTGTAACATGAGACCTTCTAAGGCTGAGTGACAAGAATTGTAACTGATCACTCTGTCTAAAGTGCCAAGATTCCTAATGTTTGGTACCTGGAAATTTTAGTTCAAACACAGTTATTGCGATCCATAAAATCACAGAAGGGTAGAGGTTGGAAGGGACCTCTAGCAATTCCTTAGTCCAACACCCCCTGCTCAGTGGAACATCAACTAAACCAATTTGCTCAGGATCATGCCCACTCACATTTTGAATATCTCCAAGGATGGAGATTCCACAACCTCTCTAGGCAACCTGTTCCAGTGCTCAATAGCAATTTAATCATAGTCTACAAAGTTCAGAGCAACTACCCTCCTCACTTCATTTTCTGTCCCTGCATTTGATTTTGTGTTCTGCCAGATCAATATAAATCTCATTTCAGTCCTGCACATTCAGCTTCTGTTCCTGGAAGTCAAGGAACTGTTTTCCTGTGATTTCCCTCTGTTCATAAGAGAACATGCCTTCAGCAAACACTGGTCAGACCAATACATAGCAGCAACATGCTGTATCCTTCAATGTACAGCCAGACCTTAAAATACAAATGTCTGAAGAACATGCTCTGAAATAAAGCACTAGAAGATCAGGCTCAATGTATTTCAGCTAAAAATACATACATACATACATATAAATACAGGTAAACCACAAATAAGAAAAATGGTCAATACATACATTAATTATCCTTGTATTGAACTCCATTTGCACAAGTAGTCCCTAAAAGCTTAGTTGATTGTTTAGATTTGTAAAGTTATAGATCAAAAAAGTATTTTAAGACTGAAGCTGTAGATTTGGAATTACAAATTCAGACCATCACTCCAAGCTATTTCATCCTGTATCTTGGGGAAAATTTTGCTTTCTTGCTTGCTCTTCACAATAGCCAAAACTGTAAAGGGTTGCCAAGGGTAATTTCTTTTATTATGCAGTTTATTCTGTCCCTCTAAGCCAGCCCTCATTCTCACCTAGCTCTTACTGTTCCTTTCTGAGTTACCTAAACTGTTTAATATCTTTTGAAGAATGCATGCAAATTCACTACAGACAACTACATCTGACAAATCAGCAAAATATTTTTGCATCTCTGGACTCCTAACCAGCGCCACTGTATCGCTCTGTGAATATCCATCCAAATTCTTTTAATGAGTTTTTAGGGCTGTGGGAATTCTAGGACCAGCAATTCATTTCACATAGCTTCAATAGCTATCAGATGGTTGTGATTATCCTCTTTTCTGTGCTGGACTTGGATAAAATTTTAAATGATGAATAAAAGCTATAAATCCCTGCACTTTCCTTGACCATTATATTAATTTTTTTCAAAAAAAGTATCAGTTAAGCAATGATGTATGTTGCCAGTGTACCCAATCTATCAGATATTTGACTCTGCTCTCAACTGTAAAGATAGACTAACATCAATTTTCTTCCTGTCAGTAGCTCAAGTAGATGACTTACACATTCAGTTCCATTCCACAGAAATCTGTACTGGGTTTGTTAATTCTGATAAAATCTGCTTTAATTTTGCAAATTCCGATACGCTTAATCTACGCAAAATATCCCTGAAAGATTTCAGAGAATCACAATTTGACTGAGATCAAAGCTCTGGCAGACATTCAAGTTACATTTGATTTGAAATGACAAACTGTAGACCATAACACTTGACTGTGACTACAGCCCTTTGGGATGCTGAATGGGTTTCAGATACAAATCCTGTTCATGCTTTGATCACCCAGCAAACTGCTGCATACGAGTAAATAAACTGCATGAGAAAAAAAATCATATAAAACTTCAATTTTATATAACCATAGACAATAGTACTTTTACAACAGAGATCACAGGAAGTAACCTACTAATAGCAGCCCTATATGCACTGATCACGGGCATAAATATAACTTGTGAATTGTACTATAACCTTTTGCATAAAGCACTGGAGTTCTACAAAATAAAGCAGCATGGAAAACCATATGCAATTAACATGTTTGCCTTCTCTTTAAGATTAATAGATCCCAAGCTATTGGAACCATGACAACTGTCTCTAATTTAACTGAGCAATACTAGTTTACACCTGCTAAGGATCTGACCTTATGTAAACTGTTACTGTGCATAAATAAATTTCCTAAAAGCATAGATATGTTCTCCTAGTGAATCTAAATCATCTTAGGCAGCACAATTAAATAGGTCAACCTCAGCAGTTTGATAAAAGACTTCAAAAAGATAGTGTCATTATGGCTTTGATGTTTTGAAGACCTGAACTGCATTTGTAAGTGAATGCATTGAAAGCATTAGCTGAAGGAAAGAGTGCCTACCATAACAAGTAGGAAAAACAGTCTTAGAGCCGATAATAACAACCCCTTGCCTTCAAATGGAAATGCTTTCTCATTTAGATAGGAAATTGGACTCATAAACTTTAGCTAAGTATGACCTTCTTCTTCAGACTGTCTATCATCATGGATAAGTATTGTATAGAAAAGAATTTTAGATCTGCAGCTCTTTATAGTCAGAAGTGCTTCTTATTATTGTATCCATTGCTCATAAACTAGCATACAGATTTTGTGCTACTATATATAACAGTACAAAAAAGCTAATTCAGTGCTCTTTGGGGGGCAAAAATCTGTATTAGAAGAAATACAGTCTTTTACATGTTGACATCTAATGTGGTAATTCTATCATAATCAGACAAAACATGCAGACAGGTCACAGAACTACTTTAAGTTAGTCTGTATTTCTTAAAAGAGATGATTTAAATATCTCTGTAAGGGGTCCTTGGTTCCTGCAATTTACCATTTCAGCAGACTATGCAAATAATTTATTGTCTCTCATTTCACTGTGATTGGCAATTACAGTGATATAGGACATTTTCACTGAGAAAATTATGTTATGGAAAGATGTATTACTCATACAGTCATGAGCAGTCACAAATCAGCCTTTGGTATTCCCTTTTGTAAGTTAAAAAGGAAACCACCAATCATCTTCCTTTTCCTAAAAGTGCATTTGAGGCTTGATTTTTGGTTTCAAAATGAGATTGAAGCAGGAAACATATGCTCCTTTACCCAATGCTCATAGAATCACTGCAGCCCAGCAGCATCCACCCGTTTCCAGAGCAAGGGTACAGTATTAAGATACTAGGACACCATTTGGAGCTGGGTAATGTATCTCTTCCCCACTCCACCCTGTACCATATTTTCTTATCTGGAGGGAGGAGCAAGGACTTGTCTTTAATTTAGTGAGTTTAACAAAAGCAAATATGAAAGTGTGGAACTGTCAATGGAAATGTGAAGACTTACTCTCTTTATTTCACCTATCTGTCTTAGATCTCTTGCTTGCCAAGGTAAAATGGTTGCTTGAAAATACCTCAAAATCCTTTTGCTCTTTCATACTTGCATACAGCAGGGCAAAGGCAGATTAGCTTCAATGACTAATAGATTCACTCTGGTAATTCATCCTGAACCCTTCCATTTAGGAGTACATCCTTTCCTGGAATCCAGCCCACCACAGAGAGAAAAACCAAACAGCTTTTGTGCTTAGCCATAAAAACAGATCCCACTTCTCCAGTGCACTATGCCCTGTAGGGATGTTTCCACCCATAACAATATGAGCAACTGCAGAATTCTGAATTTGAAATGATTAACCACTAGGAAAGATTTACAATCATACTCCAGTAACACAAGCCTGCTTTGTAAGACTCATATGCTTTTTTACAGAGTTATAGATAACACCCTTCTACTACAAAAAGGTATTGTTCAATGCAAGTATATTTCTTTTGCAATTTTATGATATATTGTGTCCATACTTCTCCTAAGATGCTGTCCCCTTATTATTAGCAATTTTAAAAAATATAAAGCAAAATAACTGAGTTTGCAGCCTGTACAGAACTCAAAAAGAAATTTGGATCAATAGAGAAATATTTAAAGCACTTGAATATTCAGATTATGAATTGCATCTATTGGAAATGTGCTTTGCCAACTGCAAGGCTCTGAAGTTATCAATTTCAATATGAAACAGTTTACGCCCTTTCCAAGCAATTTTAGATGAATAATAACACTGGCAGTAATCAGTCTTGAGCAGCATAAAGCTTATCTTAAGGGCAATTACACCCATCAGCATGGTGTCTCCAAAAATCATCCATGATCTCCCTGAAACTTGGTTTAAGTTATGATTCCTCCCACTGCAAATTAATACACTAATTTTTCTCTGTCCAGTGTGAGCTTGTTTACATCAGGAATATTTGCTGAATTTATAATGGTGCTGACTTACTCTCATCAATTTTTGGCATCAATTTTTGCAAAATCAAGAGCAAGTTATTTAAAATTAGTAGTTCTCATCCACTACTAGCTAGATGTTTACTTTATTTTATTGGTGACTTAGAGCTTCCTTAATTGAAAGCTGTATCTTCTGGCCCAACAGACAGCCATAAGTCATAGGGATCACCATGCCAGAGTAGTTGAGCACCCCTTATAATAGGTGTGTGGGTAGCTGCCACATGTTCCATTGATGCTCAACCTCCAGAGGCCTGAACCTGCACAGAACAGAAGCCGTTGCTCCGCTGAGTGACCATGTTTTACTGATCAGTTTAGACATGGATGTGTTTTAATCCTCAAATGGAAAGACGTGCTTCACCAAACTTCAATGTCGTAGGTGACAGTGACAAAAATGGAACAGATTTGCACTGTGAAAAAAACTATCAGGTACAGACAGATCTATGAGACACTAAATCATCACAATTTCAACAAAATCCTTTTCTAAAATAAATAACCATTCTGGACTTGTTTTTTCATCTGACGTGTTTCATTAAGTACACAGAAACAAAAAGCTCCTGTCTGGGGATTCAAAATGGCCCAAACTTGGAGAAAGATCTGCCTAAGAGCTCTCCTGTACTAAGCTCTCCAAAGAACATGGAGAACTTTTACACTCAAAAACAAAGCCAGATTTTATTAGAATATAAGCGAGAAGAAAGAGCAGAAATTAAAAGGCTCGTAAGTAACTCTTCCTTAGTTAACTGTCTCTACAGATGCATCCCTGCTTCCTGACATTAAGATGAATCAATGATTTGCGAATTGTGGGAACACCAACCCATCCCCTTTAACCCTCTTGAAGTTTTTCTTCCTGTCTTTTCTGTGACCCAGATGCCTGCTGTCTGCTCCTCTCAGTTTCTCTGCTTGATCTACAAGCTCACAATCCTTGTTGTGACCAACAGGGACCTCTCTCATATATCCAGCAGCAACCTCTTCATATATCCTCCTGCCTGCCTCCCACTGTAGTCGCTGGAATCCTCTCTGCCTTGCATCTTCTCAGTTACCAACAGCACATAAAACCTCTCCTTGTCCTTCCAGAGGGCCCACTTGACTCAGTCATAGTCACTGAAGAACATGAAGAACAAATGAATAAAACACATTCTATCTAGCACATCCACTAAATACATAATCAGTTCAAGTACAAACACTTGTTGAGAGCAAGAACACCAAAATCCTCCTTTATTTAGAAGTGAAGGTAAAATAGCTGCAATAATGCCTGTTATAAATCCTTTTCCTCTGTAGATCTCAAAGCACTTCACAGCAGAAGGTAGTTATCTCCATTTTATTCAGATGTGGAATAACAAAGTTTACTAAGATACTGATAAAATAAGAAAACCTTGGTTTATAGGTTTCTTCTCAACACATTAAGGTAGTCAGTATCATTACTATAAAGCTGGGGAAGCCAGCATAGGGGTGACAGGACATGCTCAAACTTCCTTTGATAGTGAGCATCATACCCACACTCAGGCCTAGTGCTCAGAAGAGAAAGTAGAAGGGATCTGCACAGAAAAGACAGGATGTCTCAAGAGCAGAGTCCTTACCCTAAAGTGGTTCAAACAATTTCAATTCATGTGTCCACAGAAGCCCATACATAAACATTTCAGCACTAACCATAATATGTTCAGTCCCTATTACTACACCACAGTGCTTCTGGTTTTCAATGCTCATGATGAACTTAGTTAATTATCTCTTACAAATAGCATTCAGAAATATAGTAATTTGGGATTCCAGTCATTAAGGAATCTCTGTCCTTAGTGACCGTTCTCATCATGGATGGTCTGGCAGCCATTTGAGCTCTTGTATTTGCCGAGGAGAATAAAAATCCTTTAGGGAGAATTTATACACTGTTTAGCAACTCTGGACACTCTGACTATGCCCAGAGGCAAACAGGCTCTTTATAAGGGCAACAGGATAATCCCAGTGAGATTTTTTTCCCTGTGTCTCTCTCTTCCATCTCTCCCTGCAACTCCTTTATCTCTTAAATGTATGCTAAAGAGAGAAGATATAATCACATTATGTCTGTGAAAATACAAACAAAAGAGTATACTAAATGGCAGAGCACCCATCTCTACCAATAATGTTTGTCAGGATGTGATAGGAGAAGAGGGACACAGAGTATCCTGTGGCCATCCTGGAAGCCAGTACTGTTCCATTTGCTCTTCAGACACAAGCCATGCAAACCACCAATACCGTGACGACACAGGAGTGCTGAATGCACGTACATACACTGAGCAGAGTACAACTGCACTTGCTTCACTGTCCTAATGCTACATTATTATCATTAAAAATCCTGCGTATTATTTTATATAAAGTCACAAACATTATTAACTTAGGTACTAATCCTTTTGAAGACAATCAGCAAGCTTCCAGCTTTACCACCGGTCCCACTGACACAGAGATCACTAAAGTGAACGAGATTTCCATATACTGATTAAGAGTCTCTATCTTGTGCTGCTTTGTGATTATATCTGCCCAAAACACAAAGCCCTGGTTCACGCAGTATTAACCCAGGATGAATTCCTGCTGGAGTTCAAAGTCATTTTGCTGGTGCACAGACTGCAAGAATGTCGGTCAGGGTAACTAGATATACAATGTCATGTTAAATGAAAGACTTCTGAATCTGTTACAAATGGATTTTCCCACCAGAGTAAGAAGCAGCATCTTATTAGATGCCATACACTTAAGCAATGTGCTTTTGGTTTCCGTATTCTCTACATTTGCTGCATTCAGGTGTACAACAAGGTTACCCTGGAACACTATACTGTCACTGGTTCCCTCCCATTTCTGCTGTATTTTCTCTCTTCTCTCAAAGGCACAGGTGAGTTAATGAAAAACTTTTTGTCAACATGTAACTTTATAACATCTCCTGTTTCTTATTCCAGGAAAAGATGAGCTGAAGTTCTGTAGGTATTCTAAGACCACAATAATGGTCACTTTATTAACTGAAACATCTGTGCTTTGTATATATTTTAAAGGAAGTTGATTTTTAATAGTTTAAGAATAATCTAGCTCATTGTTCAGTCATTCTTCAATTTCAAACAATTTTTCCAAATATTACATCATATCTTCTTTATGTTAATGATACATGAAGTACAAAGGAACATTAACATAATGAACTAGCATTATTTTTAAATCAATGTTGAAAAACACAGCATCAAGCAGACACTTTTAAAGAAAGATTGAATGCTCTGATATAACCAGCTCTGCACTGCATTAGCACTGGGCCCATAAAATTAGGAACATGTTAAAAGACCCAGACAGAGTGGGATTTTTTTTAAGTGTGCACTGGAATATATTAATTAATGCCAGGTAAGTCTTGCATAACACCTTTCCTGAATCTGTGAGGAGAAATACAACAGACAGAAAATTCTTCAGAAATAATGAGAATACAATATAGGTCAGGTAATAAAGGACAAGAAAAAAACACACACATTTTTATCAAAGACCTCTAGGATTATCATGATTTATCAGACACCTGAATAACAATTACTTCAGTCACTATCATGCCCCACTTGTACCACGGGGGACAAAACAGGAACTGCAAGGCTCTAAAGCCTTGGACATTTCCAGTATTAGGCACTACTGGAAAGAGCAGCAAGATTGGGATAGATATAGCTATATTCTGTACCTGCCAGGAGGACTTTCTGAATTATTATTTACTTGAAGCTTTTAAAACTACTTTAACCACATTGATTGAAACTCACCAGGACCAAGAGTTCACCTGAGACATTGCTTAGTTTAACAGAACCATATTTACAGTTAGAGGAATAAATCAGCTACATAGTTGATGCAATAATTTAAAACATGAAAATCCAGTCTATTTAGTTTAAATGTCCTCTAACATGATTTTAAAAGTACGTATCTCTTTTTTTACCTTTGGTTTGACCTACAGACCACAATTTGTTTTGCTCTGAGAGCTGTGTAGGGAGGTGTCTTTTTAAGGTGAATAGAGCTTAATGTGATGAAATTACGAAGATATCTAAATATAAAGTCCTCCTGCTAGCTTGGCATTGACCCCAGTGAAACTTTTCTGATAAAGCATGCTAGAAGTGACAAGTACATAAGTAGGACTTTTGGTTTACCTCCAAGATAGCACGGTCATTCATAGCCTGAAGAAGTTCCTCTGACGATAATAACATAACTTTGTGTCGTATTTAATCCATGCATTAAAAAAGCTCTGCATAAAATACTGAACAAAGACCTTACTGGGGAACACAGCAAATAATATATCATTCAAAGGGTAGCCAAGAAGGAAAGTGGGCAGTGATGGTGAAGAGACAGTAATTGGTTTCCTTTGTACCTGTCAGAAAGCTGTGTGGTTGATATATATTTAAAACTCCATTCAAGTATAAACTAGATAATAGGGGACATCTATTCCTGGATGTTATCAACAGCTTTGTGTAGAACACAGAATACAGATATTAAGTTTACAGAGTTGGCAGGGAATGGAATTACCAAGGAAGTCCTATCCAATCTAGATTATCAAATTAGCATGTCTAGAAACTTCAGAAAGGAAAAACACATTTTACAAAGCGATACAGAGGCTGAAGAAGTTACTCCCTCTGTCCTTACCTGTATCTCTTAACTGCCATTTGCAGTACCATAAAACAGAAGTTTTACTATGCTTTGAATGTTTAATATTTAGGGCCAGTATTGTGACATTATTGCAATATGGCAATATTACTGCAGAACTGCAAACCAACTTTGCAAAAGGGTGAGCTATTACAGGCACCAGTCACCTCACCTATACACGGGAAAGTTTCAGAATTTATCTTTCTTTGAGCTAAGACAAACTGGATCAAATACTACAATTTGTTTCTTATTTCTCTCTCAATAACAAACTAAAACTACTCATGAAGCCTAAGGAATTGCATTTCTTATACTGTTTATTTTTTGGCATAATAATTTCCCATTTATCTTTTCCTCTGGATCCCTGTGGAAATTAAATTAACATTTTTAACTGCCTGTTTTAACTTTGCCATAATAAAAGAGAAGAGTTACGGATAAGCTTTGGAGCATCAAAATCAAATGTAATAGTGGTAAAGCAATTTCTCTAAAATTTGTAAACAATATATTGCCCGGGAGAGCCTGCTGTTGTTAGCAATTTTGGACTGAGTCCTTTATAGCTGCATATTCTAACATGGTGTTTCCATCCTGTTAAAATGTCATATGGATAAAGGAGTAAATTTTGACATCTGTGACAGGATTATCATTGCCAAGGAAATCACATTCCTGGTACTCATATGTTTCAGTACATCTATTTTGCTTTGTCTCTGGCCTTGCCTGAACTAAAAATTACCTTCTGAGACAAGAAGAGAAACACCACAAAAGAAAGAAACAAAATATTGTTATTCTCTTAAATAACTTGATGCTTGAAATTACAGCAATAAGAAACAATCTTTTAGGGTTGTTATTAAATCCATTGTTCAGATTTTGAGGGAACACAAGACTTCTCTCTTCAAGGACATAGCCAATATGCATTTCATCTGGGCATACTGAGTTATAGGGGGGGGTTTCTTATACGTATGTTACACAAGAAACACTGTGGAAGCTTCTCCTAGCGTTAGCCACTCAATCTGTTCAGCCACGTGCAAAATGGATATCAAAAACCCCAAATGATATTTGCAGTATCCTGAACTTTTGGACCAGGGGAACTGCCATGCTGGATCCATCCAATTTCAATATCTTATCTCTGACGAACGCCAGTGTCCAAAACCACAGAAACTGCAAGGATCCTGCAGTTCACAAGCACAACTTCATGCACTGGTTAAGCATAACTTCATGCACTGGTTCTCCTTCTCTTCAAACAATACAAAACTGAAATAGCAGAAAAGACAAAGAGTGGCAATAACTGTTATTAGTGTTGGCATTCACATATTGCCTCCCAGGGTTCACTCCTGAAGATTACTTGATATAAAGGGCACGTAGGTTCCACTGATTGAAATGCTGATTTATGGGCTCTGAAATACTATCCTCAGAAACACAATCTCATCAGTTATAGTAGCAGTGGTCATATTAAAGTGATTCTCTGAGCAACTGGGAAAGAGGGTATAGAGGGAGTATAGAGGGAGTAAAGTTGTGCTAAATATCTGAATTAAAGCTATCAAATACTTAGCATTACTCTTAAATCATTATAAGGCTGTGTTTAGAAATATGCAACACTTGTCACAACAACTCTCTGTGCTGTATTTATACTGACATAACTAAATGGACATTTTTTTTGATGCTCTGGCTTCCAAAACTGCCACATTCGGGTATTTGCAAGGTCTGTCAATCTTGATTAATGTCCTCAGATTTTGTTTTCACACAGAATTGTACTAATTAACCTGTTCTTAAGTTATTGTAATTTCTGCAGTAACAGTATGAGGCACAGCTCATATGCCACCATCAGATCTCATCAATATATCTTTATACCCAATGGTAAGAAGTCCTTCCTTTCCAATAACGATCAATGTGAGTCCATACATTGGTGGTATATTTACATCATTAACAGTTTTGTAACAGTACAAAAATAGAACACAGTGGTCAATACACTATTTGGCCAATCCTGTAAAACACCAAAGCTATACTGTGAGGATGTTCTACTGCCTTATGGTTCTTTGACAATCTATTAACTATGAGCCCTATGTTTCGACACATAATTTACAACTGCTGGAATACATTTTCTATACTCATTACACTCTTCCTGCAGGGCAACGTATTCCCTTCAGAAATATGTTTGTCCACCAGAGATAGTCTTCCTGTTGGTTTATTCAGGCATTTCATAGTCTGTTCCTGCTTTCACCCTTTACCCTGTCCTCTCTTTCACACAGAAGATCAAAATAAACACAACGCTAACATTCTACCATTTCACAAGCATGCCCCAAAGAACAATCATCAGCAACAAAAAGGCCACAAACACACAGCCACTTGTGAAATACGTGCCCTTCTCAAGCAGAAACAACATTTGCCCAAGCCTTTGTTATAAGAACAGCCCCTTTGTCGACTAGCTAATGAAAATGTTACATCTGACAGTCAGAACTTAAAAAAAAATAAAAAATAAAAAATGACAAAGGCCTTAAGGTAAGGTTAGCTACAGAAGTTCCTTTATATAGGAACTGACTGAGGGTCAAAGCTGCCAAAGCATTTAGGTACCTGAAGATAGATGGTGTGTTACATATTAAAAATACTTGAGTGCTTCTGTAAAACTCACTAGGCATTTATGTTGTGCTAAATTCCTAAATACATGAAAAACCTAGTTCCTGACATGCAAATGACATCGTGTGCAAACCTGATTGTGCAGTACATTAATGTAATAAGCGTTGCTGTACTGTGGCGTACATTATCAGCCTCCCTTTAATTGCACACACGAAGCTCTGCAACTGCTTGCAGCATCCATTTCACACCTGCAAGCTTCACTTCACACTTGTGCTGCTTGCGTGGATGTCATTTTGTGTTTGTGAATGCAGGGCTTTGCATGGGCAAACAGGTGCACTCAACACCAATTATGTTTTGCAAGGCTGATGCCAAAATGCTAATGCTTTTAGATTTAAAAAAAACCAAAACACAACAAACCAACCCCACCCCATACACTTCTTTCCTCTTTACAGTGTCCTATATAGAAGATGAGTCAAACATAACATCTGACCTGCCTTAAAACACTTCTCAAGAATGAACTAACTCCCACAAGCACCAGTGGGCTTGTATCAAGTCCTTAGTACGACAGTTCTGTTCAAGACTCTTGTTTCTCTCTATTCAATATTTATTCCTTTTGATTTTTGACATGGTTTGTATCACATAAAAATGATATTCACTGAATAGTAAAAGTACTCTGTACTACACAAAAAGCCTCAGGCTGTTGTTTGAAAGATTTTGTAGCTTTAAACATTGACAATATCCCACCAATGGTCCTTTAGCTGCTTGAGTGAAACATAAACAAGAAATACACACACAGTTTAAAATCCTTGAGAAAGCCATAATTATACATTCATATACAATTTGTTTCTTTGGAGATTTTATTACCCACACACCTCCAGTTAACCCTGGTGTTTTTATAACAGCAAAGTTCACAATACTGCAGCTAAGGGTTTGTCAGCATTTTCATTATGAACTTTCATTCCATGACTACAAAGCATCTTGCTTGTCTGGAACTTGATATAGAGGCCTCACTCTCTTTTAATGGTTCCCCAGGTAAACCCTATGTCTGTATCTTGTGAACTTCCATCTCTGCAAGGAGTAGGCTCAAGATCTGAAGGTAATTTTGAAACCCTTCCAAACTTGATATTTGAGACAATGAACATCTTTTTTAACATCCCAAGAATCAACAGTTAAAATCTTTTAGAATGTTCATTACAGGGAAAATAACCAGTCTCTGGTCTAATTTCCCTAGACATTTAAGAAAAATTCTTCCTCTGGTACTAGAGACATTTTCATTGATAACCTCTGAACAAGTTTTGCCTCTATTTTTTGCACATTTTGCCTGCTTTTAATCATACTTTTCTGTTGTATGTTTATAAAACATGTTTTTAACAATATAAAATTACTAGGAAGACTGTGAGGATTCAGAAGTTCTCCTAGCCGATCACTTTAGTTACTGTACAGCTTTAAGTCAAGTGTAAGGAACTAGTAGCCATATTGATGAAATTTTAAGAGTTTTAAGGGTCAGGCTACTTTCACTGTAAGTTAAAATACACCCTGCACTGCAGCTTCAATAGGTTTCCAAATCTCAGAAAGGATCTCTGACACCTGACATAAGCAGCAGAACCACAGCAATCCAGGAGTTTCTAAAGAGTAAGAGGAAGGGTAGGGGAAGAAAGAACTCCTGAGACTCCTCTAGAAAGTAACACTGCAGTGGCTTCCTAGAGTCAGGCTCAGACAGGTTCTACATAAACAAGTTATTTACTATTTGCCCCAAAGTTCCTGAACTAATGAGAACTAGTTCCAATTTAAATCTTTTTCATCGTTTCTGCTAGAAATAAAATCAATTTTACATCACATGGATTTTTGTTGTTCTGTGCAGTTGTCTCTTGCAGTGTGACATATTTTTTACATTTCCAGTAGGACAGTTAATTGGGGCTCAGATTTACAAATGTGTATCAGTCCCTAAAGACAGAGAATATAAACTCAGATTTGAAAAGTGTCTGAATGAACCTGCTGGTCTTCAAACTGCTGATGGAACTGAGGAGCTTTTCTACTTCTGTTTGTACCTTAGTACTTCATTATGTTTAAAAACTCGACAAATCAGTATTATACAGCCCTCCTTTCCATGTGATAATAATTTTGTTAGAAAAAAGACAATATACTGCTGTGGCATTTTAACTTCTTTTTCTTGTCCTCTCATGCTGGCTAATTATTTCTTTGAGGTTAAATGAGCTAATTATGCCTGTACCAGACCTCTTTGAGAAGCAAGAATCACTTTCTGTTGTTGATAATTAAATGAACTGAGCTTGATTTTTGGTTTGGGATACAGTTCTAGGCATTTTTCTTTATTGCACATAGTATAAAGGGGTAAAAATAATTACAAGTGATGTTTTGTTGGTGACAGAACGGAAGCAGCTTTTCAACTGTGCCGTAAAGGGTTTTGTAAATTGATTCAAATTACCAAGGGTGAGACTAAGGAAAAAGGAAGGGGAATTGTACCCCTTCTACTCATCCCTAGACAGCTTTAACAACAATTCCCAAGATACTCTGGGAGGAGAATGTTATGTAAATTCCTTTCACAACTATCATATGACTAAAACATAGATTTCTTTTTTCTTCAGTTTCACTCATTAAGTCATGTGCATATATTTCCCTGTGGCACTTGACAGAATGGAACTACAAGAAGCTGAATGCCTTATATAAAAGGTCAGATATACTGTAGACAGCACCTACTCTTCTCCTTACCCTAGAAAGGATGCCCTCTTTGATCTGAGAGATACTGTCTGCTCAGACTGTTTCAGTCTTCATCCCAGTTCTGCTCTGACTGTCTCCTGACCAGAGAATATCACCCGTATCCAGTTGTACAAATTATATATAGCACAGAAAGACAGAGGGCTCTACATCAGGGATTAAGCTACAACTTCTAAACTCAGTAAGAGCTGAGAGCTGCAACAAGACATTTAGCTTTCATACAAAGTTACCAGCTGAGCTGGGATCTAACAGCAAAATGCTGAAAGTTTAATTAAATGCATATATATAATTTGTTCTCTCTTAGCCCACTTCAGCAAAACACATTTTCACTTACTGGCATTAGTAACGTGGTGGACAGAGGGAGATTAATTTTAATGTAGACATTATCTCACTGTCTGCTAATCACATCTGTATAATGTCTGGTCTGTCTATAAGGCTTGAATCAAAGTCTATTGATATTGATGGGAAAATGCATATTGATATCAATGGGATGTGGACCAACCACGGTACAAATTGCCAAAGCAATTTTGAGCATAGGCGTAACTTGTTCATGATAACCTACACTACAGTATGAAGACAAACCCTGAGTACCACAGAAATGGGCCTCTACTGAATGAAAAGAGGTTTCTGGAAATGAGCACTGGAGGGAGAAGCAGAATCACAGCAATGACTTCTTTGGTTAGTGACCAAGAGGTAAATAGTCACTGAGATTGAAGGCTCCAGACTGGCTCTGTGGGTAACCCACGTACTGCATTGCTTACAGTGAGTTTGCTACACTTGAATACTCCCAAATCTGAAGCAAGCCAATTCAGAGACCTTGATTCATTATGTTTGTCTTTAAATATTTATGTTCTTTTGCAAGAGTTATTTGACTATTTTCACGCTTATTTTAAATTATTGAATCTCTCATCTCCTCATTTCAAAACCAAATCTGAATACAAAAAAATCTCATAACTGACATATATGATTGATATTACCTGACTAGAAGAGCATCTGCTGTGAGGATCAAAAGTGGAATGATCAAGCAATTAACCTCTGGCACTCCAATGTTTGTACAGAATTGACTTTCTTCCACAATCTAACTTTCACTCAAAAAACTTCAAAGCAAACTAAGTTTCCATTGTTGGAAATTTCCATTGTTCCATGTTGCCAAGGAATTGTTTAATACCCAACTTTAATCTTCCAGATGCTACAACAATCTAATATGTCTATGAATTGGCAATGATCAATTAAATCCCGGTTTAGCTTGGTATTAGCATTTGACTGCCTCCAGTTGTTCTGCAATTAGTTTCATACTCTGTATTTTTAGCATGTGTGAGAATACATTCCTTTTTGACTTCTAACATCACTAAGATGCTCTTTAACATCTGACACCAACTTTAAGGCAATTAATGTTTCATTTGCAGCTCCTTCTCCTGCACTGACATTTATCAGCTATAGAACTACTGAGAAATACGCTTCTCTAGATTATAGCTGTGTCAGCTAGGACAGTTCCAAACAACAAAAAGAGACCCTGACCCTCTCGCTGGGGTATGCTGTCATATTCTTGTTTGCTTCTCTTCAGGAAACAGCACGTGTTGAATATAGAAATGTTTATATTGGCAAAGGGCACCATTAAAATAATTCTTTTAAAATCTGATTCTGTGAAATTGTGATTTTTATGGAAGGGTTCTTTATAACCCTAAAAGTAAAGGCTTATGGACTATATTAGAAAATAAATACTTCTTTTGTGTGCTCATATCTAGGTTTGCAGATAGTCTCTTTATATAGTTATATTGTCATCTTTATTTAAAAAAATCAGACAAACTTATTTGCATGACTGAAAGATATTTTCCTTCTACTAAATTATTCTAATGGGACTTGGTAGAGATAAAAGTAAACTGTTAAAATATTCTGCATGGCTAAGTCTACTATCTGCAGGTAATATTCATTCACTAAGATAACATTTTTAGGGTTTGGTACCTAGCTTCTTGAGGGTAAAAATAAGCCTTTATCTGTCCTTCAGGATTATTAACAGTAAGTGATTTCCACATTAACATCAATAGCAATAATGAAGATGTCCTTTTCAATTCATCCTGGGGAACTTTGAGTGAGAACTGTTATTTGGTGAGGCTTCATTCTTTAATAGAGTCCAAAGATAATTGAGTATTGAAAATTCCATCTAAATCAACCAAATAAATCTTTCAGTTACCAAATTAATAATTTCATTGATGCCATCAGCCTTCAATTTTCACTCCATTAAATTCCTAAACTCATGTAAGAATGGCACAGCAAACAAATTAAAATGAGTTTCTTATAAAAATGAGAAAGATAAGATTATGCTTTCTAAAAAAGCCATTTAACTCCAATAAATTATTTTTAAATTATTAAATGAGTCATTGCATGAATTATAGAAGAGTTGCATAAAAGGGCACTGGCCTATGGAAAATAAGACATCTATAGACCTCTATCACCTTGGACAGTTATACCTGTAATAATTGGCTCATAAAACTTTATGGCAATGTGTACAATATTCCTTTTTCTTAAGATAACATTCTGATCAGCAGAATGATTAGACAGAAATGAACAGAGACTTTTTTTTCCCCTCAGGAGCACATGGTTAAATGTTTTCAAATAGCCTCTTGTTGCTTTGCTCAACATCGAGCATTACAGCAAAGTGTTACCTTGGTTTAGTCAGTTTTTCTGTTACCCAGTGACCCCTCCACACCTGGGAAAGGGACTTGGGGAAAGGAAAGGAGACCTGTGGGTTGAAATGAAAACTGATTTAATTAAATAATAACAGCAACAACAACAAATATTAATACAAATACTAATATAAAATACACAAAGTTATACTCGGGCAATGAAAGCCCGATGGTAACAGCAAGTGGGAGAGCAGGTCTCGGGAGCAGAATGACGGGTGAGACCCTCCAGGGAGAAAGGCCACTGAGGAAAAGGAACGTCCCCAGCAAACTTTCCAATGTTTATGATATGGAACACTTCTGTTGGCCAGCTTGGTTGAGCTGCCCTGGCTTTTGTTCCTTGGAGCCTTAGCACCTGGCTAACTCTTAACTGCTAGAGAGCTTGATCACTATGGAAACCCACACACCATGGCTGGCCACAAAATAAAGTGTCTTATCAACTTTGTTCTCACCAAATCAGGTGCTGCAGTCTTCTTCAAAATGCAGCTTTTCTGACAGAGGATTGATTCTATGATTCTATCCCAGTGAAACCAGGACACCTGCTCCATATGGAATATTAAAATCACATTTAAACTAAATCACATTGTAGTAAGGCAGCCTAGTGTCAAGGAGGTCTGCAGGAAGAATTCAGGATACAAGACAAGAAAATTCCATAACTGCTTTCTTTAGACTATGTGTTCAGTTCACTGAAGGCTTGAACCTTTAAATGTCAGGTTTGATATGTTGTCTCCTTTTCAGTTCTTGTTCTGTCAACTTCACAGAAGGCCAAAATTATGAAGAATGAGCAAAAACAAAATAGCAAGAGACTGCAGTAACATCTTGATAGCAAAGCAGTGTGAGTAACAGAGGTTTTTACATACTTCCTGAAAAAGGAATAAACACTACCTCCTGCTGGTGGTGGAATCCTATCAATAATATACAAAAAGCAAAATACAAGGAGCTGAAGAAGTGTTTCACAAATGTACTAGACCTGGAAGTCTGAACAGGTAAAATTAAGTTCTGTTAAATGAAAACAAATTAAGCTTTTCTACCTGGCTGTCTTTGCACAGCCAACTCCTCCTCAATCACATACACATCTCTTTACAAGTGCCTCGTTTTCCCCACCTTCTGTTCACTTGAAAAATCAGAAACAGAAATATGAGCTATGTACTAGAGTTAGATAAACATTTCATATTCTATTTGAAAACCTGATGCAGTAAAATATATGCAAGCTGTTTCACTGACTTCAATGAAATACCATGGCTTAGATAAGAGAACTGCAGTGAAGTCAGATCTACTCCTTGTTTTCAGGAGATAAGAGGCACATATAGCCGCTAATATGCCACAACTTCCTAATGAAAGCCTTTTGGGCACGCATTAAATCCTTCTCCAAGATCCTCTGCTTGCCTCCCCTCAGTACAATGAAGCAGCCTGCTCTCAATCCAGAAGCCAGAACCCCTGCTGATTCCAGTAATTCTTGCTTCTATGAGCTAAATCCTTTTGTGGTTTCCCTTCACTCTCTATTCTACACATTCCAGCTAATTTTAAAATGAAAAAAGTACCAAACCAGTCAACATGAAAGAAACAGAGGCACGAACTCTATACAACAATGTGAGTGCTGTTTGAATTAATGCGCTACAGGGTTTAGATATCCCTGATTTCTTCACCTTTGATTTCCCAGTGATGTCCAGAATAAATAATTGCCTTATTAAAGGACTTCTGAAGCCAATAGAGCAAGGTAGAAAACACTGAAGTCACCAATTCAGCCTTTGATTCTGTCTGACAGAAAATTAAAAATTAATGAGAAGAAAATTAATAATAAATGTATTCATGGCCTTATTGGGATTCATGACTCTCTTGCCGACATTAAACAAGTTCAACCAATTGTTCCTTTTAAAGTGAAATAGCATCAGAGTTGCCAACTGTTCAACTAGTATCAGTATATTTTTTCTTCAGTACAGTAAATAAAAAAACCCCAAAACAACAGAATACTGCCTCAGTTGCAAAATACTTTAAACTAAGACTTTTAGCAAAGTCTTTCAAGAAAATTCTACTTTCACATCTGAAAATAAAACTGCATACTAATGGCCTTTAAGCCAAGCAAGGGTTTGAAGACAGGCTCTCACCCTCTTCTTTACATCAAACAGTAATTTGACATCAGCAGGGTTCTCAGAGTTACTGCCTCCTTCATCACCCAGGACATGGGGCATTTTACTAGGACTACCAAAATATATTTGCCCCAGCCTTATTTTCAGACGAAAGAAGCTGTACAGGTCAGTTACACCCTTCTTGAATTTCAGCTCTAACACATGGGGTTTGACAAAGTTATAAAACTGCAGCAGGCCAAAACAAAATCCTGTCATAGAAAATGGAAGAAAAGCACAATACAAGCAAACTTGTGATTCTGTCTACTTATGTAGTTACAACAATACAGACTTGTATAGTAATGTGGAGAATCTCAGGAATCATCGGAAAATGCAGGTTAGAAGGGCTCTAAGGCAGTCTGTAAAGCAGGGTCAGCTGAGATCTGATCAGTTTGCTCTGGGTTTTATCCATTTAGGTCCTGAAAACTCTCAAGGATGGAGACTGGACAGCTTGTTGGGATGTTTAACTGTCATACTGGTGAAAAGATTCTCTCTTTCTACCAATTCTGAATTCTTGTTTCAATTTATGTCTATTGTCTCTTTCCCTTTCAACATGCATCACTAGCCTAGTTTCATCTTGTGGACAATGTTCTCGTAGGTGTTAGGAGGCTGCTATTAGCTCCCCCAGAAGCCTTTTCTTCACCAGGCCCAGTGCCTTCAGACTTAAGTGCTCCAGCCCCTGAACATCATTGTGGCTCTCTGCCAAACCCGTTGCAGGTTAGTGATGTCTTTCTTGATAGACTTAAATCAAGATCAGTAAGTGATGGGAAAGAATGTCTAATACAGCAAGTCTTTTAATATCATGCATGTTCCTGTGTCTTAATTCAGAAATTACATTATCTACTATTATCCTTTCAATGCACTTGTTTGGTTAGAATGGACATCTTATATCATTGTACTTACTGACGAGATCTAGAGTCAAAGGAAGATTAATACAAATTAAGTTTTTCTAATTAGTGCAAGGCTACTATACACTGTCAGCCTGTTCCAAAAATCATTTCTGTGGCTGATTCCCTGGAAACCAACTTGTAAAACACAAGACTAAAACATCTCTAAATCTTTGACTGGGAGAAAAAGGAAAAAAAAAAGGAAGGAAAAAAAGTCCTGGCAAAGTCTGTATCTGCACAGCTGGTGAGAAAACTGATTGTCCAGACTCCAGCACCAAAGCTTCAACATCACATCACAGAATATCCAGATCAAGTGTCCTATTAAGTTACAAGAGCCTGTTATAATCCCATTCATTCAGGAAAACCAAGGAGTATCTGCCCTGGTGTCAAAGTAAATTATGGCACCATAAATAAATGTAATGCTGAATTAGCAGCAAAGAAACAAGGTAAATAATGGGTCTCTTTTTTAAAAAAGCAAATGCTTTCTGCAGCTCAGTAACGACATAGACAAATAAAAATAAAGGAAATAATCTTTGCTGAGAGAACTGTATTTCTTATATTTCTGTGAGTGGGGTTTCTATATTTTTGTTTTGAGAATTGATTTAGTATTTGGCTGTTGGATCAAATTCATTAACAAGATAACTCAAATAACTTCAGTGGCTTTTTCACAGGGATAAATTTAAACCTAATGTAAATATATCTGTTGATTTCAACTGGTTTTGGATCAGAACTTCTATGCAAATTTGCAAAGTGAGGCTGAATGTGTCTCATTGGGACACATTAGCTTAAATATTCTTGTCAAAACCATATACCATTTCCAATCCATAAAATTAAATAGGGGCTCATAAACTTATAAATATGTTTATCAGTCTTTCAGAGACAGGCAGAGACTAGTAAACATTTCAAAGTCTGCATCCCTCTAGCCCCAAGGGTGTCTTCTTTAAAGAAGTCATTGATTTTTGTCATCAAAAAACAAGTATTCAAGTAACAGTCTCAAACACAAGCTGATGGTAAAGTACCCAGGATTCCCAAAGGTGCCATCTGTAAAAGGATCATTGATTTTGACCTTTTGGGTGGATTTGTCTTTTTTCTTAGTGTTTTATTATGTGCATCAATAACAGGGAAGGCAAAGAAGACAAAATGAGAGAGAGGAAATATAACTTTTTAGAGATGTATGTTTGGACTTCTGCCAGGAAAATATTTTTGCATTCCAGTATTCTACTGTTACCAGCTCCTAATCAAGAACAAAACCAAACCAAAACCAAACCTTAAAACAAAGTAGCCCTGAAAAATATGATCGTTTTGACCAATAGTTGGCTAAAAACTTATTCTAATTAGCTGTTTTTTTCAAATTTCTTAGGGCTTAGCATCCCTCATGCATGGCTTTAGTAAACATATCCATATCCATTACCCTCTCCTCATATGAAAGCATAGATCTTGATTTAGGAGGAGGAAGCTGGAATCAGATTCAATTGCCAGCTATTGTTAAAAAGAATAGAGAGAAGCACCAGTAAAATCAGCCCATAACCCCACAGGAAGAGGACATCGAATCTTCCCTGTGCTATCTTGCATAAATATTTTTTTGCTGTTAATCCCAATTAGTGTATGAAGTTAAAATATGGACTTATCTGGCTCCCTACATTTCAAACGGGGTTAGGAAAAAGCTGATATTCTAGTTTGGCGCCAGTAGAAATACTGTGTGATGTCCAGGACACAGGAAGAAGAGCAGCAATGTTAAAAAAAAAATAAAAAAATAATCTGCTTATTCTCCAGCACTCCAGATGAACAAAACAAAGAAGCAGCTGTCACTTCAGTGAAGTGGGCACGTACCAGGATATCTGGAGAGTATTTCAGATACAGGGTGCTGAAAACAGTAGAAGTCGTGTCCATTACAGGTGCTTATTCCATCTCCAGACTGGCAGAATTCTGCACATAGTGTGACAGGATTGCCTTTATCTTCCCCCAGCAATGCAGTCAGAGAGACAGTGGAGGAAGAAGCATGGAAAAGTATTTTACTGGTGCCAGACAGGGTTTGGCAGCAGACCAGGCCAGCAGGTAAAGCCATGGCCTCCTATCCTGGTTGACGACAACAGGGAGCACCTTCAGATGCCAAGCCCTTCCCCTGCATCAGCAGTCTGAGCCCAGTCAAAACACTTAAGGCTGCACTTCTGATGCCACCTATACACCACATATTGCCTACTTTAACAAACCTCAAACAAGAAGGCCATGTCACTTTTATTTGCTAGCTTGAACTAAGCCATGTCAATATCTGCCACAGGTATTCACATGTACTGGAGTCATATCAAGCACACGTAAAGAGGAGTGCGCTCTCCAAACCTGGAGTCATGAAGATAAAGTGCATGTGATTTGCCCCATTAAACAACTTGCATCTGTTCCTCACTCTCCCAGCATATGCGGCATGTGAAAAATGAGAAGTGCACGCTACATCCACAGTAGTTATCTGTACTCCAGCTGTGAAGGTTTATACTTGTATTCCTTTTCAGCTCCTACAATGGATTTAACTAAGGGCAATTTTGCACATTAGTAACAATTCTTCTAAACAAAACAATCCTTTCAGTAAAAATGAAGAGGCTTTGAAAATGATTGCAAAGTGGATTAGGATCACTTATGGTAGATAGCTGTTGACAAGATACTGCTTGTGATTACCATGAACATACATTGATAGGTGCTAGAAAGGAAGCTCATCATTGCAATGATATAGACATTTCAGCATATGCTCTAACAGAACATGTTGTGTCAAAGAATTCCTGTCATTTCAGCAAGAAAATTTCCTTTGGCTACCTACCAGAGGACATTCAAAACAGCCCAGCACCAAGCTGAGAATCAGTTACCCATATGATTCTCATCCACCTCGGAAAGAAGCAATTGCACCCTCATGTGAAGTGTTTGCACACAGTCCCTTTCCTCGCGCAACGGATATTCCCTTTTGGTGAATATGCTGAATATTAAACATCTCTCACTCTTACTCTGTTTCATTCCTCTTTATAAATGGGTATGATACTACAGGATTATCACCCTACCCTGTAGTAAGCAGGCTAACATTTAGCTAATGCTAAATACAAGAAAAATCCACTGTTTTGTAACTCTCTGGGTCCCTATACTCATGCAGTTGAACATGTACTTTATATACTCAGGTGAGAAGACAAAGGAATCTGCATAGATCTATCTGTTTATACCTCTGCAGAAAAGTGTCACTGCTACCATTGTACAGATCAGGAAATATAACAAAACATTTTATTTGGGAATGGTTTGGGTTTCATTTTGGTATTTTTGATTCCTTTATCTCCCTTATTTTTAGCTTTAGATGATTTGACTTTGTCAGGTAAATTCCCACAGCTACCTTCCAATGCAGAAGGCAACAGCAGGAAGTCAGGATGTGGAAAAGGATGAAAACAGTCTCAGAGGAGAATTTTTTATGCAATCCACACTTTCCCTCAGCACCCTTTTGCAGTTTTCACTTCAACTGCAGCCTTACTCCTTACCATAGGTGCAGGCTAAGCCCTAGCCCAAGCACCCCAGACATCATGCAGATTAAAAAATACACAAGAGAGAATTATTCTTGGAGCTTAATCCACCCTTCGCGGTATCTTAGGGTCTAGAGTTAAGTTCTCCAGTTACTCTTGGCTCTCTTTGATTTTGGGTCTCTGTTCCTCTTCCTGCCCTGCTCCAAATTCCCTCACATTCAGGCTCCTTTAGTCTTAGGCTTCTATATTTTCCTGATTGGCCTTGCCATTCCCCGTGCTTACTCTCTCACTTAAGTATTTTTATGCTCATTTTTGCCTCTAGTTGAGCCTCACTCATTTCCTTCTCTTTTTTTCTTTTTCCCTACAGAGAGAGATCCGTTTAAACTGATGATGAGGTCAGTACAGCATATTTTGTTCTCAGTCAGCTATAGTGCACAGTAACCGAACTTCAATCAATGCTGCTGAAGAAGATGAAGGACACCAAGAGACAAGCCAGGCTTTGGAGAAAAAAGAATTCTGGTGCTTTGTGCGGGGGAACAACCTATACATTTGCCTAACAAACTTCTATCATATGCTGCCATGGTCTGCCAGGCACCAAGAACAAAATAACTGTCCCTAGATTGTGCCAGATTTCAAAACACAACAGTGCTTTCAGAAAGAAAGCAACATGGAAGCGCAAACTTAATTGAGATCAGTGGCAGGACCTGGATTCAGGACGGAATTAGCAGTAACACGGAGTACTTAAACAGCTCTTTGTAGGCTCAGGCCCACAAACCATTATTATTTTGCACAAATATGAAACCTAATGCCAGAAAATCACTGGGGTAAGCCATGAGAGTTTGTTTCATCCTGGTACAACCACTCCTCCTTTTAGGATGTTCTTATTGTGTCTGTCAACGGGTGGTCACAAACTGGGGGAGACTGACCAATTAGTGGAGTCCTCATCTGTCGGGGTGTCATGCTGCGTGTTTGTCCTACGCACTACTGCATCTGACACTCAAAATGGGATTCACGTGGTGTCCTGGCAGCAGCTCTGCCTGAGGAGCCAAAAGGGAGCCTCCCTCTGGGTAAGCCAGCAGGTGTTAAGTGTATGCTAAACTGGTCTCAGTTGGAAGCCAATCTTTCAGTGTTAGAGGATTGTCTTGCATACCCAGCATCATTTTCTGAGCATTTAACTAGAAATACAGAAAAAATAATGCTTCTTTTATCTATTTCCACCTATCATTAATAATAAAATTAGTTTGTCTCCTTTTTAAGGCAGGTTCAATAATATTGCAAATTTAGAGTAAGCTCTAACTGGAGCAATTAAATCAATTCAACTTCGGGATTATAATAATAAAACAGAAATGACATGCAGAAAGTTAATTCAACACTCAATTTGGTACAATGTAAGACTCTGGTAACAGTGGCAATGTGCAATGTTAATAACATGCTTATTTGAGAAGGGTCTGTGTTTTGAGATCTGAGGGGTCGGTCTGTTATTTCCTTTATTGGTACCCTAGAGACTAAATAACATTTACTGTTTATAAATATTTACAATGGTCTACATTTTAGAATTGAAGACTAAGGTATTCCACAGTGGACAAAAATATCACACATAAATATATAAGTATGTGCCTTATCTTTAGTTAACAGAGAAGTAAGCAAGTAATGGGCTTGTTAAATATCTATCAATGTGTATCTCCATATATATGTGTGTGTATATATATATATATATATATATATATACACACACACACACAGAGCACACACAGTGTTACATTTCATTGACTCTCACTGACAGATAATTTAATGTTGCTTTCTTTCTATCTCAGGGAAAGCAAAACAGAGATGGAAATAATCTTTAAATAAGCTTTTGGACAGTTAACACATTGTTTAATAATGGGGAATGGTGATTTCAATAATGCTTGGAAATAGCCCCTTACGGGTTGTTTTTCTGTTTTGATAGCAGCCAGGGATGCTACAAAAAGTTGAGGCATATGCACAAATGTTCTGAGTATATTCTCTGACAGTTGTAGGTACAGATTTAAAGTTGTAATGGACAGTCCAAGGGTGGATTTTATTATCAGTTTATAGGAGCAGCCATGACAGTTCTTTCAGTAGTTTGAAAGAGATTCTAGAACTTTCTGATTCAAAAAGAAGTGTGTCAGTAGTGACAAAGAAACTTCACAAGAATGCCTACAAATATCCACACAAGACACATTTTATCATTTATCTAATCTGAAATCACAGAGGAAGCTCAGTGAGGGTATGCAGACAGAGAACTTGCTGTCTTTGCAGGGTCCAACAGTGAATGTTTGGCATAAATGGAGTACCAAGCACATAACTCTAACAGCAGACAGCTCCAGCTTCAACACTCCTGTTGACATGGCATTGGGAAACACAATCGGGTGCACAATACCTGTTTCTGTTTTGGCAGTCAAGGGGTGTCATAACTGCCTGTACACATACTGTTCAGCTTGTTCCACTTGGAAACACTTAAGATTAATCTTTCCTTGAAGTTTAAACTAATAATGTATTTTAACTGACTGAAAAAGGATAAAAACAAGCATGTACACACTCCAGGGATAATGAAATACTCTCAAACGTTGTTGTGGGTCACATTACTGATGTCATAGATTAAAAATTCATTCTCTCAAAATATTTCCAATTGCTATACTTTTAATGGCCATAGGACAATAATATCTTGTTGAATATGCACCAGCAGTGAGTTTAAAATTAAATAGTCAAGCCTTTGTTCTTTCTTCCAAGCACAGCCTGAACTGTACTGTCTCCTCTTAGCTCTTTTAAAATTACAGGAGACAGAGCTTTTTCATTAGGAAAAGATGACAATAGAAACGGGAGGCTGTAAAACAAAGGCGGACAAAATGCATTAGCAAGAATGTCTACAAAACAGTTGTTAAAATGAAAAGCTTTTCCCATAATTGAGGAGTCCTGGCTGGTACCTCTACACAACAAAATAAAAGAGAGGGCAAGTGCATAGACAAAGGAAGAAGATCTTCATTAAGACTATTGTCTACCACATGGTTCCTCTAAACAAGAACTTTCTAAAGGACTGACATTTCCATTAAAAGGGCAGGCAGTTTGCTATGAAATGACATTCAGTTTTAAAGGCTCAGCTTAGAAGCAATTTAGAGCATGAACAACAGTTTCCAATGCCATCTTTCCATTGCTTGGTCGACTCTTTACGTGATATGACAGTTGCCACATGAA
Source organism: Caprimulgus europaeus (assembly GCA_907165065.1). The sequence continues at coordinate 7,568,797 of OU015536.1, forward strand.
CAATAAGGGAATGCCATTATCACCAACAAAACCCATTATACACATCAGGGTTTGTTATTTACCCCACAGTCCCTTTATACTGCTTAGGAAATCAGAATGCACATGCATCACATTTAGACCCACATTAGAATCATAGAATCATAGAATGGTTTGGGCTGGAAGGGACCTTAAAGATCATCCAGTTCCAACCCCCCTGCTATCAGCAGGGACACCTTCCACTAGACCAGGTTGCTCAAAGCCTCATCCAAACTGGCCTTGAACACTTCCAGGGAGGGGGCATCCACAACTTCCTTGGGCAACCTGTTCCAGTGTCTCACCACCCTCACAGTGAAGAATTTCTTTCTAATATCTAATCTAAAACTCCCCTCTTTCAGCTTAAAGCCATTTCCCCTTGTCCTGTCACTAATTGTCCTTGTGAAAAGTCCTTCCCCAGCTTTCCTGTAGGCCCCCTTCAGGTATTGGAAGGCCGCTGTAAGATCTCCTATACACCGATAAAGTCGATGAAAAAGCGGTTTCTGATGGCAGGACTTTGGCTCACTGTACAGTAAAAAATACTAATGTCAGTAGGACATAGTAAAATATCCTTCATCTCCCACTTTTCCTTTAGGAACAATGCACAAGCATGAACTCTAAAGGTAACCAATTCTTCTAACTTTGTGTTTCCCTGTTCCCACTTCATGTCTACACTCAATGCCACTCAATCTGTTGGCAACAGCGAGAGTCTTTTAAGGGTTTTCATCATACTTAAAAGGCAGGACAGGGGAGCTCTAAATTAGCTCCCCAATCAACTTTTTAAGTAAGACTTAATAAGCCTACTGACTTTTCAGGAGTCATTTAGTGCCACTTCCCTTCCCTGTCTTGCTGTGACACTCAGCAGCACTTGAGAGGTGACTGTGCTTGCTTAAATGCTGAACTGGAAGCTGATTTAGGTCTCTTCTCCTTCCCACTCCAGCAATTCACACTCACAAGGCCAAGGACAGTGAAAAAAAACCCCAAAACAACCTGCTAAATTTAAGAAAAAAAGTAGATTTTTGCCAACTGTACACAGTTCCTCTTTCTCTCACGAAACAATAGGATCTCTCTCAATATTGCTAAGGACATAATAATATAGAAGTATCACCTTCCTTTTAAATTTACTTTTTATCTTAAGCCTAATGGGAAAATGGCTGGAGTTCTGCAATCTTTTATAAGTTTCTTGAATTATCTTGTGAGCAGTTCTTTTTATTAACCTCCAGACCTTACCATTTAACCACAAATAGATTTAGGTCATGCATATTGAATTGTTTTGATGACAGCCCAGTGTTTAACAATAAACTTTTCTCCAGAAAATTAAACAGTTCCAAAGCTGTGCTCGACAAATGTGGTTTTGGAAATAGCACCATATGACAGCTCAGATGGGCAAAGAAACCACAGGACATTAGCAATACCCAGAGCAAAATGTAAACTGAATAGCTACTTAGGGATGATTACAACAGAGATAACAGGATATAACAGAAAATAAAAAAATAATAAAGTATTAAACAAACAATGCCAGACAGCTGCCTATTAAAAGGCTACCACCAAGCAAAAATCAGTAATTTAATTACAAGTTCTTTAGGACCCTGAGAGTCATCCTTATCCATACCTAGTAAGCATTACTCATAACTTTGATAATCTGATGTCCTTTATGGAACTTTATTGTGTAAAGACGAGGTAATATTTTTTGGTTTACAAATCAGTCCATCTTAGATACTTTTTTTTCTCCTTTCTATTTACCACAACATTTTTTTTTTTAAACTTATGTACCTATCCACTGAAATATTTATGCCAGTTGGGTCCAGAGGGAAGTAATCTTGTTTTTGCAGATTGTAGTTGGTGCTCTGAGACAACTCTGCAGAGTAAGTAAACACAGAATAAGAGAATTGGTTTTATGTGTGCTTTCCTCGGGCACATGCTCCCCACTAACTGTAATATCTGGAATTTGGTATTATAGAAGTGCTAGCAGCTCTGCTAAAGTCAACAGGAGTGAAACATTTGAAATGTGCTGAAGATCTTTCCAGAGATTACTGTTTTTGTTCTTTATCAAAGTTGATAGAAGCACTTATTCTCTCAAACATAATAAATGGGTTATCAGCTACATTGATCTGAGGGTCAACCACTTCATTTCATATGCTGTTCGCAGTACTTGATTAAAAACGTACTGGGTTTGAATGTAATAACGAAAATGGACTTCCTTGCAAAGATTAAAGCTTAAAGATGGCTTCCTGAGCAGTAAACATAGCCAAAACCCCAAGTATTTTCATGAGAAGTTAATTATTTGGAACTGCAACACTCAGCCTTTTATCACAACTTTGTCAGTGGGGATCCTCTGTTGCTGTTGATATAATCAGACAGTGCAGTTTCTTACCTGAAAAAATTGATGGAGCTCTCTCCAGTTCTAGATCATCAGCAATACACTTCTCACTCCCCAAACTCCTATCTGTTGGCAACCTTACTAAGGACAGCTGTCACATCACCAAAGATGGTGCCACACACTAGTGGTGCAATTTACAGCTTCTGTGACTAGGCAGTGTGACATACACTATTCTGTCACCACTGATTTGTATAACAACTTGTGTGGGTTAAACAGCAAACTCAGTCTATAACTGTCAGCCTGATAATTTATTCGAATGGTAAGATACATAAGATAAATGTATTGCAGAGGAAGACCATGCAAAGAATAATTAGGTTGTTTTCCTGTTCCATAAACTTTCAGTATCTAGAATTTGGGCTCTCTAGTTGAAAGTATCAATTACACTTTATGTGTTAACGTAAGCATCCCTGCTAATATGTACTTTCTTGATTGAAAACTTCACTAAACTGCATCTGTGGATTTTTCTTGACCTTGCAGAAGCTGTAAATAACATCCTCTCTAGCCATTTGAAAATAGCAATACTAGTGCTTTTAAAAAAAATAAAAATCTCTTCCTCACCCCATCTCATGTACTTTACTCTTGCTTCTTTCTCAAAACTGAGTTCACCTATCACCCATCTATGCTGCTGGTTCACTTTTTCTGGTCCTCCCACACCCCATTCCTCTTCTCTGCTTATGATCCACCAACATTTCCTTCACCTTCACATCTTTAGTCAAATTTCAGATTACTTCCTTTCTACCAAAGCAAAAAACATTCTTTTGATTTCTTTCACCACTGCCTTGGGGATTTCTCTCTATTCTTCCAGTCAATCAGATTACTGTCCATTCATTTTTCTTCTAACACATGTAAAGTGTTATGAAGTTTTGTCATTTGTTCATCCACACATTTGTAAATTATCCAGTACTATTTTTTCATTCTGACAACAAAACTACTTGAAAATGCATCACTTGTTTTCCATCTTAATTCAGTAGCCTCCATGTCTTCTCTGATTTTTATGATGTCCACACAATACCCTTTTAATTCACACAAATGGATGGATATGGCAGGCATTCAAGCAACATCCCTGGGAGAATTCTAACTCTCTCATATGGCCAGAAGAACAAAAGCAGGCAGCTGTTGAAAAGGTCATCAGGAAATACAAGCTGCAAAAATAGCCCCATCATTTAACCCATACTAGGTCTACCTTTCAGGCCCTTCACTATACCTGTGGCACATCTCATCAAACTGAATTTGTAGCACCTTCATGATATGCAAAGCTTTTCCCTGCCTACACTGGAACACTCCTTTCTTGTGAGAAGCTGCCTGACATTTAGACCCTCGCTCTCTAACTAACGTCAGCCTTCCCACCTTGTGACTTTTCTTCCATTCAGTGTTGGCCTTAATAGCCCTAAGTATGGAACCAATGACTCACAAACACTTCTGCCCCAGTACTCAAATGTGTTTCTTACACCCACGCTTGCTAGAGTTTGGTAGGGGAAAAAAAAGCAAGTTAATTCATTGTGTCTACCTTGTCTTGTTAAAAATTATTTTTTGCCCACAATCATCTTTTTGCATGTCTGAAGACTCCATCCACATCCTGGCCCAGCTCCTCAGCTGGTATGAACTTGCTTGACACTTCAACCCAGTTCTCACCCAATGGGGCTCCTTCCCCAAGTTAGAACTGTTCTAATAATAAAACCTTTTGCCAAACAAAAGAAAAACAAAACAAAACAAAATAAAAAGTCTACAGTACAGAGAGGCAGTAATGAATGCCAGTTTACATGTTATAATATTGTACCTTGCCATATGTTCAAGTATCTTTCCTTGGAGAATTCCACTTCTCCCTCACATGGACAGAAGAATGAGAACAACAAACTGCTGAAAAGGTCATCAAGAAATAAAAACATCACAGATGGCATAGGTGAAAGCACTGCAAAAAAAGCAGAGTGCAGAAAGAACGTGTAGGAGTATCATTCTCTAATTGGCAGTACTGAGATAGAAAGTGCACTTGTACGCTACCTTTATTAATATTAAAATGCCTCTTGCAAGGATACCTTATGATGTACTTGCCAACCAGTCCTTTTTCTAATAGAGAGATGAAACAACTTCTACTGTCACTGACATTGCGTACTGAATGTTTCTCTTTTTCAGTAGGTTTTAAGGAAAACTGAGTAATCTAGTGATCGCACAGGGACGCTCTGATGTCCTGCAGAGCGGTACTCTCTTCACAGAAAGTTACCTCAGAAGTCAAGGTTTTAAAGTACAACTCCTGTTCTAAGCAGGAATAAATAAATTCCTTACTGATGTCCAGAGACCCTTCACTCCCTGTTGTGCCTGTTAAGGAAACTCATGAAGACTACGAAGAGCTTTACCAGTTTCCTCAGTGGCTCTCTTAGATTAGATGATTTTTCTTACATAATGCAAGGTCATTGAATCACATTTCATCACAGCTAAAAGAATTATATAGAGAAAAATGTTAACACACCATGACTAAAGCACAAGCTGAGTACAGACACTGTTAGAGTAGCTGGTTGAAAGTCCAACTTGCTAAAAGCAACGAACAGAGTGTTTTCTGTAAAATAGCCTCAGAAAAATAACATAAAAAACCCTACAAAACAACCCCGAAGAGAAAAACAAAAACCCTCTAACACCACACTGCCACAACAGGGAAGGTAATGGATGCTATCAAAAACTCTGGACTCCTCTGTGTTCTGAGACATTGTTCTGTTTCCCTATATATAGGAAGAATTGTGATAGTTAAGACAGACACAAAAAAAATAAATACAGATGTAGAGACTCAGAACTATCCAATCGAAGAGCACTTTTTTCATTTACCACTGGAGGTAAAGAGTAGACTAGGAGTATGTAAGAGTATGGACAGAATAGGTACACAAGAGTAATGCTCCACATTTTATTTCCCACAGGCTAGAGCTGACATAACCACTCCTTTAAGATGGTACCAACACTGATATTATAACACCTAAATTGGAAGGATGTCAAACAGGTCTAGCATCTTTATCTTTAAGCCAACAGTTGTTCCAGTAGCTACAGCACCAGAGAACACTGGAAAGTACTAGCCCTACTCAAGAGCTCAAAACACATATTGTAACCTTGGACATGACTCTCCTCCATTCAGAACTGATAATGGAGACTTCAGCATTTCACTGTGCAGTATGGTACTGGGCAAAGAGAAGGAAAAAATGCACTTGGAAGAAAGGATCACAGCATCACCTAAGGGACAGACCATGATCATTCAGGCTGCCATAATCAGAAAGAGGATGGCAATGACTTCTCATACTGGGAGATAGAATTGCTTAGCCCAGAGACATTCACTATTTGCAGGAACTAATCACAATAAAATTGTGATGATTTAACAACCATTCTTTTAGGAAAGCTGTTTAATGCTAATCTGCTGCTCATCAGGATTGTTTTCTTCAAACTGAAAGCCTAAGAAAGACTAAGGCCAAAAGAAAAGTCATAAATAAGCTTAAAAATCAGCCTGATTATGCAGCAAACTAGAAAGCTTAAGATAAAGCTTTCAAGAAGCATGCAGAGATAGTCTAACCTTAAGAGCTTGACTACACAAGGAGATTACTAAGCATAAATTACAACATGACTGTAACATGCACTAGCAATTCCACACTCATTTACTAGGTGGGAATATCAAGGATTTTGACTTAACACAGTCCATGGAGTATGTTAGAACTGCTGGCAAAGTTATCCTCTCCTACTGTTTGCTACAGCCCCCTCCAAAGGACTCGTCAAAACCAATGAAATTTAACAGTCCACACAACAGCTCCTTACTTCCTGCAGACTGTCGTGTTACTAACATATCTGGCAGCAGGTTTGGAAAGTTCTTCACAGAAGAACTTACTATAGGCCATGCTGTGGCATGTTAACAGTGGAACCAAGTCCATCACAGGGAACTGGGCGTAGTGACTCTGTCAGTCTCACCATTTTTGGCTGTGGCTAATAGTGAGTCAATAACTGTATGTTGTTACAAGAATGCCTTTTAATCTACTTGCAAAGTGAAGGGTACTCTAATTGTGAAAGAAGAACATCCCTCTAAGTGTTAAATAAGTGCATTCAGAAGTAAATCTACTGCTGAAGGGTATTACAGGATACAAATTATTTTTAGCTCAAAACATGCAGAATGCTAGAGAGAAAAAGAAAGCGTAAGATGCCCATATCCAACAAGAAAAACAAACCAACTGGAAATAACTCTTCCCAATGACTAGATCGAGTTTGTCATAGTATTCACGTGGCCTTTCAGACAGGATATTTTCTGTATAGAATGTATTGGTCATTGCTCTAGAAGGGCAGGGCTTGCAAAAGCAAAACCAGACATTTTTTATCTAAAGAGGTGGGAGGCTTTTTAACTTCAGGCTCCCTGCCTGAGGTTCTGGGACTTGAAAGAGAAAAAGCATTTTCTCACATTCATTTTCATTTTCTTTCTCCCCTTTTATTAATAATGAGCAGTTTCAGAAATGTGATCACACTTCATGCACTTTCTCTGTCTTCACCTTTATGAACTTTCACAGAAGCCTTCGATTAGAGCACGGCAATTCATTTAGCACCATCATTAATTGTTTACTGGATTTCTTAATTGTGACAGAGAGGCTTTCTGAGTCTCAAGGGATTACTGCACTTTCTTAACTGCACCAGAACCGAAGAGCAAAACTGCATTATAAATATGGCTGATAATCCTGAGAACCATCCATAAGTCAGATGGCATCTCACACAAGTACAACACTGTGTTGGGTCTGGATGCAGAGCAGCATGTGCTTTGACTGGATGGAACAGGAAAAAGGTGAAGGAAGACACACAACATTGTGAGAGAGGAATTACAAAAAGAGATGACAGGTATGAGTAAAAACAAATGAAAACATGAAATATTCTTTTCTTGGAGGTTCACACGGAGTTGAAGGGGAGACAGGCAAACAAAACCATAGAACTAACCTTGACCCAGAGATATTCTCCCAACACGTACCAGACAATTACCAGGTATCTAGGTCAGGTGTAAAGATTTATGCTTTGCATTCCAACTGCGGGGTGTCAAAGAGGTATCTGAGGTGGTCACTCATGGTGAGGATGTGAGAGAAGACAGGTGGTATTCTGTTAATCGTCTTTTAATTGTTACAAACACCGCTGCTCAGGACGGTATTATGCTCACTGAGGCCTTCCTGTCACTGTTCTACTGCAATTACACCTTGACTTTAAGCCTCAGGTGGATGTGAATTTTATTTTTAGCAACACAGTCTTTCTAAAAGACGTGAGTGGAACCCAGTTGGGTTGTCAGGGAAGAAAAAAAGAAAGTGAGATCATGAGTCTGAATGTTAATTGTCATTTGGAAGAAGCTGGCAGGAATGACAAAATTTACACAGGAAGGGAAGAGAAGGACAAAAAGTTTGGAAAACAATATACTAATTTTAAAGCCTTTTGCTCATCCACAATCTTCTACATTTGCCATTTGTTTGTACTACCTTGGTTATTCTGATAACTTTTCTGGAAAAAAACCTTTTTTCCCCTGTTTTCTTTAGTCATTATTCTGACTTAGGGACTCCACTAGACATGGGCCTCCAACTAGACTCTGTCCCACTGACCACAACTCTCTGACTTCTTCCTTTCAACCAATTCACAATCTACCTCACTACCTGATCATCCAGACCACACCTTCTCAGTTTAGCTGCAAGGATGCTGTGGAAGACGGTATCAAATGCTTTGATTAAATCAAGATAAACCACATCCACTGCTCTACCATCACCTATCCACCTGGTTATGTCCTCATAAAAGGCTATCAGGTTGGTTAAACATGACTTCCCCTTGGTAAAACCATGTTGAGTGCTCCTAATGACCCTCTTATCCTTGATATGCCTAGAGATAGTGCTGAGGATAAGTTATTCCATCACCTTTCTAGGGATGGAGGTGAGACTGACCATTCTATAGTTACCCAGATCCTCCTTTTTGCCCTTTTTGAAGACTGGAGTGACATTAGCTTTCCTCCAGTCCTCAGGCACCTCTCCCGTTCCCCACGACTTATCAAATATGATGGAGAGTGGCTTAGCAATGACTTCAGCCAGCTCCCTCAGCACCTGTGGGTGCACTCCACCAGGACCCATAGATTTATGGATGTCCAGATTGCTTAGTTGATCCCTAACACAGTCCTGGTCAACCAAGGCAAACTCCTCTTTTATCTTGCCTTCCTCTGGGGCCTCTCTACTGGCAGCAATCCTTAGTGTGCTTCCATTCCTAAGGGAGAGGTTGGTTCTACCCATCACTTCTAGAGTGCTTTTGGCCTTTCACTGCATCATGGTTAACATGGTCCAGCACTAATTTATACAACACAGGCAGCAATTACAGAAACTACCATCAGGTTAAGGCTTAAGATTCCTATTGTAAGTCTGTTTTCCAGTGTTTCTAAACACAGAGGAGAGATTTAATGGAAGCTTCCGAGCTACAACTCAGGTGCTTTTTTCACATTGGTTCCTGAAATTTTAAGAGTTTGAGAAAACAATCAGAAAACTGTGGTGAAATCCTAGTCCCCAGTGACATGGGTAGGTGACTAGGATGATATGAGACTTTAAATATCTACCTAGAAGTTCCCTTGGAATTTTGGACCTATTAAAAAAACCCACATAAACAATTTAGATAGGAAACAACAGGAACTGACAAGTGGTTTTGTCTCTTTGATCTGCACGAAGACTGTTATTAATTATTACCTTGATATTGGTGTCTAAATAGAAACTCGGGGTAAATTTATGAAAATATGAAGTGAAGATGCATTAAATTCCTGTGTGAACAGCAGGGAAATCAAACAGTGGATTTCCTCATAAGCCATAAATCTGGTACAGACTGTTGCAGTATTTTAAGACTTCCAGATCTCTAAGCCAAAGCCACAAACTTCTCTGCCATAACTAGAGATCAAGAGCATACTCTTTTAAATGTACTTTGATTAATATGTCTAACATCTGCATTTTTACTTAATTCCCCTTAATTAACAGTGTGAACAAGCTTATAGCCCAGAAACTGCCAAAGCCCAATTCCAAATGGGAACAGAAAAGGGTCATCAATGAGGTTCATTAAACAGGCTAATACTGGTGGGATGCTAACAAGATACACACATGCAATGCTCGGGTGATATTTTTTATGTCCTTTTCTCTTACTTAAAATGTTGAAAATGTTGTGTACCTTCACTGGCTTCTTTAACATCACCTTGGTGACCTTGAATAGTTTTAAAGCAAACTAAACACCTACCATCAAACTATTGGCTGTTTTGTGGTTCAGCTGTCTTCCATGCTTAGCACTGGAAACACTAAGAGATCCACGCTTCATCAGAAAGCAAAAGAAAACTAAGAAAAACAGTGTAGCAGACAGTCTCCCAAACAGAAATATTGCTTAGTCTAAAAACAAGGGAAAAGGATGTTTGACAACATTAAGAATAGCACACAAAGACAGTGAGTCATAGTGGGCAATCTACAGAGGACCACAAATCAGCTACAAAGGAAATCAGAGGGATATCAAGAAATGAAGTATTAGCACGGGAAAAAACAAATCACATGGCACTGTAAAACTGACAAAAAAGAAATCCCAAACTTGATAGGGCAGCTGGATCATCATCCTCATGCACACTGTGTACCTACAGAAAATGGATGTAAGAAACTATAGTAATGAAAACTGCAGGTTTCCTGGGCACCACGTGAGTACGGCTTTGGCTCAACAACACAAGGTGCAAACAGATGGCAGGTCAGGTTCAGGGTGCTCTTCTTGGTCTGCTACCTCCAAACATTTGTCACGTTAAACCTGGACTACTAAGCTAATGTTGCAGATTTGGGGAAAGACCGAGAGCCTGACTCAGATGATCAGTGTCTCACACAGTGGCTTGTTCCACTGTCTAAACTAGCACTAGTACATATGTCAGACTGGGCTGTGCTACACAGTGCCATAGCCACCAAATCGCATCACCCTCTCTCCCTGCCCCCCCCATTCTCAGGGTGCTGCTGTATCCTCAATTCAACAAAGTATTTAAGCAGATTCTTTTGTCCATTTGCATTTTAGGAAACATTTCTGAAAATTCTTCATTTTAGGCACCAGACAAAAATGGGACTTAATCAGAATCCTAAAAATAAGTCTGAATTTCTGTTTCTGCTGGATATAAGCAGGAGGTTGAAATGGGGACTTGTATGCACAAAAAGTCTTATGAAGGCATGTCAGGAAAAGTTTAACCAGCTGTGCTTCATAGTATGTTAAAAAAAAAAAATTTGAAGGCTGCACTGGTCTGCCTTCTCCTCATGTGGAAAAGAGGGGGAAGGTTTTAGAATGGACAGATTATTCATGTAATAAAATGCCCCTTTATTCAGAAGACAGTCTCAGGGGAAAGTTCAGAAAAGGATGTCAAGATGATGTGGAAGGAGGGGAAAATCTCTTTCACATAGAAAAATGTTGTTGCATTTCTCCAATGAACAAATATTAATACCTCATTTCTAGCCATCCAAAAAACAGCCACAGCAAAATGTATCCCCAGCAGTAAAAGGCACTGCCCTATTACCCTCCCACTGCACACATTTAAACCAAAGGGCAAATAAATGTTCACAAACAGAAATGTGATGACTTACAGTATTTTCTTTGCTACAGTAGCTGGGAGGAGAAAAAAATCCCCTAGAAAGATTAAGAAGCAAACATAAAATGATCTTGAAATTCCTATTTGTTGATGCCCCAGGGCAGGTACTTTTTCAACATTACACCTATTTTTGAAAAGTACCTGCCTGTTGGGTCACCTATGCCACTGAAAGCTGGGTGTTTCAGATACAGAAACACTGACTCACTTGGTAAAAAAATAAATTAACCAACACTCCCCTGATTAAAACAGGATTAGACATACAGAAAGTCTTCAGGAAAACTTCTGTTGAAAAATATTATTTAATTTGGAGGGACTTTATCTAAAAGGGAGGGAAATGTATTTAAAAGGACCTGAATTTTAAGCCCAGGAATGATTCCTCATTTTGTAGGCTGTCTAAACTGCAGACTGCAAATCAGGAGAAGGATTAAACTCTATCCATCTGCAAACTAGATAGCTGTTTTGCCTTCAAGGTTCCTTTTTCCTTTCCCCTCAACTATTCTGGCATTCACTGGTTAAATCTTTTATATGTGACAGATATGCAGGCTGGAATATTATTATTTTTAATGGACATAAGATGTTCTCACTGGCATAATTGTTAATTCTTGGGGAAACTTTCCTAAAATTACCTTACCCCCTGCCTATTACTATTCTAGCTACTAGCAGGAAGGGATTTTTTATTTGATGCTTACTAATTGTGTTTATTTCAAACACATTTGATTCTTAGCAAAGCTGCTGAGGTTCTACTTGCACTTTAAATTTGCAGGTTTACTGTAAAATGCCAGGCACATTGAGATGAATCAAACTCATCTGAGCATGAATGAAATGTAGTGAGAAAGTCCCTTCTGGCATCATTTCTGGGATTAGTAATTTGTGAAATTGTGGTGATGCAAGGGAACAGCATGAGAAAGCCATTTCCTTCCCCTTTGTCCAGTCTAAATGCAAATCTGAACTTTCTTGGCAGTTTATTTGCATATTAATGCATATAGTATTCCACTCCAGAGATCATTTCAGATTTTCTAAATTAAGTTGGGTGGGTGGGCTGAGGGAAAGAGGTCATTTTTGTCCTACTAGCACAAACATTCTTAGATTCTTACCAAAACGCAGTCAATTATTTTACTTGCCCCATCTCTATTCTAATTTGCCAACTGGACCACCGAGGAGATGCAGAGGATAAAAGGCAGTGGTTGACCAGAAGGAGGGAAATGCTTCATGTCACTGAAGAAGAACAAACATGATGAAATTAAGAAAGGGTAAGAGTGCACACCAGTCTAATTAGCATTTCTTCCTAGTAGTTTGGAAAATGTCAGCCACCAGTTGGTGGCAAAATAAAGATGTAATGTGAGTAATAATGAATTAAATTGTGGCTATTTGCATTGAAATGTTAAGATAATGATCTGAAATTACTATTGTAAATATTCCCCTTGACAGTAGAAAATTGGACTTAAAGCTAAGAGTACTTTGGATGAACTTTAAGCCATGAAATAACTTTTAATGCTTTACACTCCTTTTGGCTATGACAGTGCATTTCAGAAAGTTAATTCACCTCCGTTTTGTTCAAGCTGTTTGGTGACTGATGCATACATCATGAAGGTTTTAATGAACAACTACAGGGACTATTTACCCTATTCACTAAGTATAACTGAAACACTTGATTACTACTCCTGAGCTGAATAAACCAATAGAGCCAACACAACAAATACTGGAGGAGGTGAGATCTGTTTAAATGCAAAGAAAAAGACAACATTTTCAGAAAATGCTTGAACATTTCAGATACATCTTCGTGCATTAGGCTGCAATTTATAGTGTTGCTGTTAGCATTACAAATCGCTTAGGGAGAATTTATGTCTGTATGCCTACAAACTAGTACTGTCAGAGTAAGGTTAGCTGACAAGATGGAAAAGCAGCAGACAACTTCACAACATCTGCTGTGTAAATAGCTTTCCAGTAATAGTGCATTTAAAATGAGGGTTTATTTCCAGACTATAGAGTCTAATTACATTGTAACATTATTTTTTGCCATAAGGCATGTTTTTATTTAAAGATAGATGATGTAAAAGCTTTAAGATTATACAGAATTACGTCATGCTCACAAAAAATGCCTCTGCACAATTAAAAGGAATGCGAAAGGCTTTCAAGAGCAATGAGGCTTCTGAGCATCTAAACTGAGATCTCCTTATATCTGTGTAACAGCTCTTGCTTTCAGTGAGCATCATCACTTCCCTGCAATGGGCAGTGAAATATGGATGCACTTCAAACAATCACATCAAGCTCTTCAGATGTAACTAACAGAGCTCATGAGCTTCAAACTTCCAAATCTGTATTCAGTACAACAATCCCCCAAATCTGTATGAATAGTCAAAACTGCCTCTTTGAACTCCACCAGAAGTCTGCCGTAGCCTAACTCATGCCTCTTTCCAGCTGTGAGTAGTCCCAGCTCTTCATGAACTTTTAAGAGATGGGTCTGTAGGCCCCAGTCTCCCTGTCTCCTGAAGTCAAAGAGCTGTTTTTTTTCATGTGCTGACTCTAGCATTGAATTATTGAGCCAAACTACCTTCCCTTATCTATATGGATCAGCCACTTTGTTGATCATCATCTCTTTAGTTATTAGAAACACATATTATGTATATATGAAAAAATATAGAAAAATAAAACCAGACATTTAGTATTTTAAATATAGATGGTTTTGTAAAGAAAAAGGCTCTGTAGGCTGACTATATGCAGCTTACAGTATTTCAGGTGTTAAGCTCTTTTTCTGGATCTGTGCAGCTTCTGCACAGTGTTCATAACTGGGTTACCAGAGACCAGACGAAAAATAAACTATTGAATCATCTTGCATTTCATATACGCTATGTTATATTTAGGGATGTAACTAAGCAGAAATACTGTCATTGTATTTGTCACGCATTATCCTACTGCAGAAAAAGCTAAGAAAGATTTTCTTTTCCAGTTTGCATTCAGAGTCAAGTGAGTCACCGCATTTCTAGTTTTCCTAAGATTTCATATTTTAGTCCTTCTGTATTATTTTTCTGGATAGATAAAATATAATTTCCACATCTACAGAAATGTCATTGTTTAAGCAGCATAAAGGCCCATATCAATGAACAAGTATCCCCTGGTTGCTGTGTCCACTGCTGTTCATCCAGGACTGGATATAAAGCTGCACAGGCTCCCACAGCCTGAGGGAGTTAAATAAATAGAATTCAAAGTATCTTGGAAAAACACTGGCAAAATACACTGGTACTCCCCCTAGCAGGAAACTACTAAGCATCCCTGGGCACCGCTTTCAACTGTGAAAGCCTAAAAATGTCATACAACACATAGCCAAAAAACTGGAAGCAAGAAATATAGTATTGACAATGTAAAAAAATTAAGATATTGTGTAACATATTTGATACAGGCTCTTAGTGTTACCTTAGTATCAAGATTCTGCTGTGGGTGTATTTTCTGTAACGCAGATCTGTGTAAAGCATGGATGAATTTGAGACTTTGAAAGTGATCTGTCTTGAAGCAGAGTTATTCACAGATAGAGCCTAAATGAGAGCTATTTGGGGATTTGGTCAAAAGTGACATGGAATGAAGACAGCTGAATGAGAAATAGGGGTGGAAAAGATTCTGCCTTGGAGCCATCTGCCCTGCTAGTCATCTCCACTTCTTCTAGCTCCTGTTTATCATCTCAGTTGCTGCTTCTACACTCATCTCCATCATGGAGAAGCATAGACAAGACATGCCAAGTAGTTGCATATCTACTTACAGCTTTGATGCAGTGAGTGAAATGTTTATGTGACAGACTTGCTAAAGATTTGACTTTTGTCAGCTCTGTGTTTATATATTTGATCAGAAAAACAAAGATGGAAAATGCTATAAATGCTAATACAAGTTTGATCATGCACTCTTAAAGCTCCTGACTTTCCTATTTTGCCTCTTACCTTAGCATTAACAGCTTTGGACATTTGACTGCCTTGATTTTTAAGGGTGGGAGGGAGGAGAGGAAGGTGAGGGGAAAGAAGGTTGCTTCTTGTTTACAGTGTTACTATTTAAACAGTTCCAGTTAAGCTTTGAAAAGCACCTTCCTCTCAGGTCAATAAAATGGCTGCAGGCCAAGTTCCCATCTGTGCTTAACTTGTATTTGCTGGCTGGAGACAATTTTCTACTAGGCCTGTTTAAAAAGAAACCAGTGTAGCGTGATAGCTCTCTGCTAGCATGTGTCTAAATGCAAGTTAGGTAACCATGATATCTCCAAAGTTTCACACTGATGTAATATATCCTGTACTCTAGTTCTGTCCACAGACAAGAAGTAAAGCCTTAGTGGTAAAAGTCAGGATACTCAAGTGGCACTACAATTATTTACCAATTAAATCCCAAAGCATTCCAAAGAATGCTGCTCTGAGGTATCCTAGAAGAGACAAAAGAAAAACGTTTCTCATGAAACTGAACATATTTTCTTCTCCCCTTTCCTGATCCGCTCCCACACACATGCTCCAGCTAAATGAACTGATGATGACTTCTCTCTAAGTCTTGTTCTTTCTCTTTATGAAGAATTGCCAAATATCACCTCAAAACGTTTTGAAAGTTCCTGCATTACTACACTACTATTCCAAGGCCAATTCTTACTGTACAGAGACACTATACCACCAAGAGACGCCCGTCCTGTGCAGCTAACAAGACCCTGAGACATGAGGTGTTTCCATCTACAGATAAAGCCTCAGCTTTCAGGCCTCTTGATCTCAAAGCTTAAAGTCCTGGAACATGGAAGTTTCCTCACTGGGTCCATAAGCAGACAGGCCCAGAGCTACTCTTGTAAATTTCCCAGCCCTGCCTTCATTCTGTCCTGCTTTTCCAGCAGACTTTGTACTTCAGTGGAAAACAATAACTCTGCTTGGTGAAGTAACAGTATCACCAAGTTATATTACAATTTAGGGAAAAAAATAATTGGTTTCAATCTGATCCTGAAAAAATGCTTCCTCTCTCCTTCCTTGTCCCCTTGTGCATATGACTGCAAACAAAGCAGCCAAATGAATGTATCATCTCTGCTTCATCTGTAGGTGCTGTCCTTTCTCTCCAGAATGGAACTGCAGCCATTGCAGTTTCAGTACTTCTGGAGTGGTCCTGCATTTCTGAGAACGGGGGAAGAACATCTTCCCTAATTGGTGGTGAAAGTGAACCAGAAAAGGGAGAGAATTTGGGGTGACAACACTGCACAGTAGACCTAAAAGACACAAAGTTTTCCACAAGAGAATGCCACAGTACATCTGCAGCAAAACATACAGCAACAACACAAGAGGCAAAGCGGAACAAGAGTTGACAAGGAGAAGCTGATGGGACATTCTGGAAGGCTGAAGACAGGTTGCCTGAAACGCTGACCTATTCGATATATAGGTCAGCCTGCCATATGTAATGAGCTGCTGCAGTATGTTGTAAAACTGCTGCAAGAAATCACCGCTATAGCTTTATCTCTTTCCTATTAGGAGTAAAGGTCAGGCACAAGCTCCTTCTGTTGCTGTTGGCTGTTCTGAGTGAAGGCCATGGAAGGAACCCATTACAGAATAAAAGTGAATTGCTCCAGGCTCATGAGTTGCATCGCCAGTGGGGAGGCATATTTCTAATAACAATGGTCTGGTAGTAAACCATTTAATTTCTTGGCTGCTCCTACTCTCATTTTCACATGGGAGTTGATATTTCAAGAGCTTTAAAATTCAGCTCTGATCAGGAAATGAATTCAGTTGTTTGAAAAGCAGCTGTTGAAACAGCTTTGTTCCTTCTTTAGCCTCAGTGGAGCTTGAAATCAGCTGATGATAGAGAGATGCAAGTGTACAATCCTCTGGTTTTGGGGGTTGGTGGTTTTGTTTTTTTTCTTTCAAATAAATTACAATGAAATGTCCTTTCTTATTAGCATGTGGTTTCATCAACCTTGCTAGGGCTTGCTAGAGAAAGGACTGCCTATAGGTCTGTTAACTCACGTGAGAGCCTGGGTTCTACCTGTGCTGCTCTCTGTTGACTGATTTAAAGAAACCACTCCATTCTCCTCTGCTTTTGTGCCCAGTCCTGTTTCAGGCCATCAGCTCTTTATTTGCAATTTTGCCTTTTTTATGTAAATTTGTGTAAAAATGTTTTTGACTGAGTTTATTTGCAATTTTGCCTGTTTTATGTAAATTTGTGTAAAAATGAATGTTTCCAATATCAGGTACTGTTATTACAGGATATAAATATCATCATGAAATAAAAAATCATTCTTAAATTTTGGGTTCCAACTATTATACTATGCTAATTGGAGAGGCAGGGCTTGGACAATTAATAACTCATTAGGATCACTGTAACTTCGAGGTATATCCAAACTTCAACTTACTTGTCTTTTCTTTTACCTGCCCTTAGAGACTTCCTGTTTGACTTACACCATATTCTTCCTCATCTTGGATCTGCAAGATATTAGCCTGCTTACACAAGTGTTCTACCACTACACTGCTCCAATCTCAAGTTGGTCAATATTTTGCTGGATGAAAATCTGAAAGTAAAGAATACTTCTTAGCTGTACTTCTGTATCTTCAGAGCACAGGAACAGGCTGCCCAGGGAGGTTGTGGAGTCTCCTTCTCTGGAGACATTCAAGACCCGCCTGGACACTTTCTTGTGTGACCTACTGTAGGTGACCCTGCTCCGGCAGGGGGTTGGACTAGATGATCTTTCGAGGTCCCTTCCAATCCCTGACTTTGTGTGATTCTGTGATCTTTGTGACTGCTGAAAGTGATGCATTATTACTGCAATCAGGATGTTACTTTCAAATATTCATGGACCTGTATTATTTTTTTTGTCTTGTTCAGTAGCTGATAGATTTTAACAGTCCTCCATATTGACCTTACACTTTGCACCAGCCTAGTTTAGTGACCAATTTCATTTTAAAGGGGCTTATGTACCCTATAAAATTAAGGTAAATTAGTACATTTCTTGCATTTCCTAAAATCTTCAGAGGCCAATATTGCCATGAAAAGTACTTACATTCTACTGAGAAGATTAGGGGATGTGGAAAGGCTTCAATGAGCTGCACATAATAGGACCCTCCGCATCATAAAATAAGATTCTGAAAAGCACACTATATTAAGAAAAATAAAGCTTAAGTAAACATATGAAACCAGTTTATTATATTTTCTTCATGGCACAACTTAAGCTACTTGCTACCAATTTTAGCACAAAAACAGATTTGTGTGACTAAAGAAGATCACTTATACACCTCAGTGTAGGCATCCCACAGCTAACTTATTTTCCCAAAGTGATATGAAAATTAGTAAAAGGAAATCAAGCAGTTTTGTAATACCATGCAGAGGAACAAGTGGTTCTGATTTAGCAAAATTAATTAGAATGACAGTGGAAAAAAATCTGCTGCTTAAGAACTGATTCTTAGGTTTGCAAAGTACATTGTCCTTTTTTACCTTTCATGCTAGCAGAAGTATTTCCTGTTTTGTTGTTTCCAAAAACTTTAAAATCAGCATCAACAGTGGGTGGCAGGAAATGGAAGAATATCTTCTAAGTCACTTCATACTCATCTTTTTGTTCATGTCTAGCATTCCATTAGGTGTCAGAGATAAAACTTTAAATATAATCAAAAGAAGGTAGTTATTAATCCTGAAAAGTAGAGAATTGGGTCATTCTTCACTTTTGTTAAAAACAGAATGTGATTAAAAAAGCTTGTAGGTTTCGCTGAAAAATTTTTACACTTTTCAGAAAAGTCCTAATAGATAAAGAAAAAAAAGGAACAACAGGAAACAGATAAAAAAAGAATTTAAAAGATATTTAAACTCTAATTTATGAAACCAATGGAAAGCCTTTTCAATTCCAACTTTGTCTTAGGCTTTGGTTTGGATGAAAGTATGTTCAAGTCTTTTCAGTATCTGACTTTGAATCAGAGTTCTGAGTTTCTATTTCCAGCTCCACTACTGCTTTGCTCTGCATTTTCAAACACAATGTTTCCATTTCTATGCTTAATTTTCCATCCTACTTTACTGATAATGAAAACTCTGTCAACTCACAAAGCATCTTAGAACACAAAAATATGAGCAGTGACTTATGGTAGGTACTTATGGTATTGGGATGCAGTTATACACTGCAATACACTGCCACTTTTAATTTGTTGGACTGACCTGGGGATACACATGACTACTGCAGTAATAGAGTGATTCAGTTATTTAAACAAGTAATGTACAAGTCACCTATTTTGTGTGATAGCAAGTGACAAATGATAAGGAATGATAGATTCAGAATTTCAGCCTCAGATAATTATAGACTCTGCAGTCAGCCTCCAGGAAGCAGTTGATAGGTGTATACAATCCCCTAACTGTTCAGAACTGCCTCTGTATGCTTTGTAATAACTGTTTTGGCTGAAGGCATTCAGATTTTACTTTAGAACACGTTATTATACAAGAAGAAATAAAAGGCTAACTATTTCAGTAACTTCTCTGCACTTTAAACAATAAACATTTTTTCCATTATTGCAGATGTACCTTGGCTTTTTGGATATACAATGTCAGTACATAAACTGTGTTATTATCTACCACGTATTTGTGATTAAAGCATCCAAGCAGATGGTGAAGTACAAATACTACTACAAATAATACATAGCATCTCTTTTGATTTCAAATAGCTGCTCAAAAACACAACTGAGGTGCTTACTAAGTTACAGCCTCTTATTTTCTTTTCAAGTGATAAGCTCTTAACAACTTCAAGAAAGTACGAGGAATATTTGAGACCTCTGAAAAAAACAGTAATTTTCAAAATTAAATGAAGAGCAACATTAATAAAGTAAGCCTTTCCCGCATTTTTTGCTTGCATTCTTTCAATAAAAAAATATCACAGAAGACAAGATCAACACTCATCAAGTCCAATATGTATTTCTAGTGCACTGCCCTGTGGTCTTTCATTTAAAATTTCAGATCCTTTAAACTTCATCCATCTTCCTTTTTTCAGGTCTTGCTCCACTTCCCGAGACAAGTTGTTTTCAATTTCTGTATCCCTGTCTTCTTCCAGAAGGCTGACAATTTTCCTTTCACTACAGCTGAAACTTGGTAGTATCCAGTAAGGCTCACAGTGGATTTCAGAAAGAGGACAAACACAAACTAATCATGTCTAGATGTATCCTCCCAGCCTCCAATTATCAACAGTTAGTGGGCTTCCTATACAGCCTGATTCAGAGGCTCTACAGCCCTGATGGACTTTTCCTCTGTCAAATTGTCTAACCCTAATTTATACCCTCTGCTTCCACAACAACCTGTGGCAATGAGTTCCACAATTTCAGTGTTGCTAAGCAAAAGTACAGCCAATAAACATAAACATTACTCATTTTAGTGCAATTTCTATGCTTGTCATAGTTTAGGAAGGTGTTCCAAAATGCTTATGGGATATGCACATTAGCATGACTTTATAATCTAAGACATGCAAATTGGTCTTTATATCAATGTAAAACCCATTAAGTCAATGGAGTTTCACATGGATATATGGTCTGCCCACATAGATTGAATTACATGTTGAGGGCTATAATTGTAGCAAACAGCACATAATTACTAGAATGACACTCTCTTTGTTACCTCTGAACACTGAGAATATTTCCTACACTAAAAAGGTTATTCACAAAGATAGTACAGTTCCTTTACGAACAATAAAATGAAAAGCTACAAGAAAGCCATAGCCTATTTTTAATTCTTCCATTTGTCATGAAGTGACAGAGAAGTCAAAACTTCAAATTAGTAAAATACAGTAAAAATGTATATGAAACTTCAATAGTGTCTGGTAGTTGCATTTTGCAATCGTACTCATCAAAAGCTATCCTGACAGCTTTTTCATACTAAGTTAAAGGAAAGTATAATTATTTGTTTATGTTTGGAAGTTCTAAGAATTCTGTGTACATATTTCATTTGACTGTATCACAAAAGAATAATTTATTGCAACTACCTAACAAAAAGCTCCCAAACCTGACTGTTTCAATTCCTCACTCATTTCCTGCAGAATGTCTTTTTCATGTTGCTGTAAGATTTCATCTCTCCAGCCTCGTACTGTAAACTTATAGACTGTAACAAACCTCAGCCTCAAAAATGTCAAACACAATGAAAAATGGAAATCACCACAGAGTAAGCGGGTCTCAGAGCTCCTCTGAGCCTCACTCAGTCTGGCTCCTGGGTCACTGCCTGAGCTGAACATGCAAGCTTACCACCACCACCCACATTGTTGTTGATTCTCTGTACTATGTTACTAGAGTGGAGTCCATAGGAAAAAAAAAAAAAAAAGCAACCATCCAATGCTCTCCCTTCTCTCCTCTTTTCCTCCTGCCTCCTTAACAAGAACGTAGCATAGTAGCTGTAAATATATAAAAATAGTTACATTCAATAATGCCTATTTTTCTTAACCTCCACCATAAGACACACTTGCTAAGGACTTATGTGAAAAACAAGAGTTTTAAAGAATATACCAATATGTTCGAAAAAGGTTACAGGGCTGATCTGGGCATATATTCCTTTGTTAATTTAACAGTGTCTTTAGACTTGCTATGTTATGACATAAATACAGAATACAATACATGCCTTAATATTTGTTTTGATGGTAAAGGAAAATTCTAAGAACTCTAAAAGGGAAGATTTGGTTTGCTGTGTCAATTTTAGCAGCTAAGTGAACAGACTTTTCCCTGCAGTCACACCATAGCCTGGCTGGGGCAGGCAGCAGATAAAGAAAGGAAAGTATTTTCCCTCCAGACTAAGCTGCTTCTAGAGGAACCTCCGTATTTCCTCAAAGCTCAAGATCTGTGTGGCCTCAGTGTTTGTCTCTGACAGAGACATTGCCACAGGAGATAAAGAT
This sequence comes from Caprimulgus europaeus, assembly GCA_907165065.1. The sequence continues at coordinate 7,590,613 of OU015536.1, forward strand.
AGGGAGGAAACTGAGAAATCAGCTGAGATACAGACAAGCAGAACAAGGTGATTATATCAGGCACTCTGATGGTACATTAAGCTACTGTCTAGTAGAACTAAAAGAAGTTTGATTTTTATTTCCATGCTAGATTGTGTGATATTTTTTGTTTGCTTGCTCTGGTAACCCTCAGGCAAGTTCATGTACTTAGTTAGAGAAATGTTCCTTTAAAAAACACAATTTAGTTCAGCTCTGTTTTCCAGCAGATCTTACTCTAGCAAGCAGTAAAACCAGATGCTTTAGTGGTGCAAGTGACATTGTTTCAGTGAGGTTAAGAAAACTAAAATGATTTAAGATATCAGCTGAGGAGCTGGCTGCATACATGGAATTATCATTAAATTACAGGAAGACAAACAATAGCGAGCTGCTTGAAGTATATGGAAGCCTACTGGTTGCTCATGACCGCACGCATGCATTTGCACACTTTCTGACACTGGTTTAGCTTGGCCAGAACAACACTTAACACGATTTCAGTGTGCACAGTCATACATTATAGATAGATGTGTCCTGCTATACAACAAGCAGCTCTCTGACTCACAGCAACTGGTACAGGAACAATTAATTCTGACATGCAAGGTTCTCTCACAGTGTGTGGGCTCTTTTAAATTATTGATAGTGATTTGGAGAATATAGAGCCATGAATAAGAGTGCAGCTGTTTCAGTTGTTTTTTTATGGTTAAAAAAGACAAACAAATTATATGTCTTAAGTGACAGTCTATGGAGATTAAAGGTAATTTATCTTCCTTAAACCTAAGGTTTTAAAAAATATTAAACAACAACAAATTTGGTATCATCTCTGAAATCAAAGAACAATGAAAGTACCTGGAACCCTGCTGATTAAGAATACTGATTTCCCAGAACAAAAATTAAAAACTATAATTTGAATCAGACTGTGGTTTTAATAATGCTCATGTGTGAATTTCATTATCATAATCCAACTTCAGCAGTTCTGCAGACCAGCTGAGGTCCTCAGTGGTACATAACACCCAGAAATACACCAGCATCATGGCACGCATAATAGTGTAATGCAAACATATATCCAACTGATACGACTTCTGTGATTAAAAACATTACAATATAAAACAATCATTGAGAGTTTACTTTTAATTTACTTTTTAATCAGCTTTATTTTAATCAGAAAATTGTATCTAGCAAAGCTTATTAAATGACATCTATAAGGAAAAAAAACAAAACCTTACTACTATGTGGGTAGTTTTTATGTAAAGTTTAGAGCTAGTTTACAGCCAATGAACAAGTTATAAGCAGAGAAACATCCAGAAAAATACTTGATATGATACAATCCAGCCCTTTAAAAACATCTCAATGTATTATTTTTGGTAATGCTCAACAGTAAGCTTTTTATGGCATGAAAATCCATGTTGAAATCAAAACATTATCATCATAATCAGGAAATGTATGACTATATTAACCTGCATTTTAATTTTCTTTATAAATACTGCCAAAAAGATGGACTAACAGCTTTTGCAAGCTTTAACTCTAATTGCCTTTTAGGGCCAATGCCTCTGTATTATTTTTCACCTAATCTCTGTAAGACTAGAGATAAACTGGATGGCTTTCATAAGATACCTTAATGAGCAGGTGTTAGTCTAGAGAAGGGTATGGGAAAAAAGACCCAGTTTGGAGCAGGGAGCTGAATCAAAGCCTCCCGTTTCCCAGGAAAATTCAGGAAGCTGCCAGTGCCACTTGGCTCTACCTAGTGCAGATGGTACCAGCACTTACTGAAAAGTATGAAAGGATTTAGTGTTATCCAGATGTTCGAGGTAAAATGAAATGCTTTGTATAGATTTTCATGGAAATGTGATTAGTGATGCCTAACACTGTTCAACCAACTTCCAGCAAAACAAAACAAAACCACAAAAATAATGCTGTGTGTCTCATGCTAATCAAGTTCTTTCTCAAGACAGTTAAACTTAGAAAAGAATGACCCACTGATAAAAGATGTTCACGAGTCCACAGACACTATTGTTGCCATCTACCCACTCCAACTATTAGCCTGGTAACTGTCTTTCATACTAACATTGCGTGGGTTTTGGTAGATAAGCTTCTGGGACTGAGCCTGTAAATTAACACGGTGATCATTTCCCAGAATTGCTGCAGGAGGAGTCATTCTGGTAGAGAACCTGAGGGATGGAGAGCATCTCATCTGTGCAGCTGAGAAAGAGAACTACCCACAACTAGGGAAATACCAGGACGCAAACAAGGTCACAGCCATGTGATACACCAGTAACAACAGCTACTATTTAAAACTGCATTAGTTAGGAAGCTGGTGTCAGATTTAGACTGTGCACATGATCAACTACGGCTCAGCTATAAAAAGTACCTTGCCAAACTATGTAATTGATCACTTCCAATCATGTGACGATAACCTCATGTGTCAAGGGAAGTGTACTGCAAGGCAAATTATTTTTCACCATCTGTTTATTGTGTAAATATTTTTACTCCCTCCATTAGTTGCCATCTGCAGGATTATACCAGTCAGTTTATAAAACTTTATGTCAAAAAGCAAACAGTGCAATAGAGCCAATTCACCATCATTAACTTCTCTGCAATATTCATAAAGAATTAATACAGAATTGCTCTATAACAAAGACACAATTCCATTGGTTCCTAATAAATCAATTAATTATAAATGGAATTATAATTTCTTATTTAGTAATTTAGATGTCCAAATTATAGAAATCAGACATATAGAAATCAGAGCACAGGTTAGTTTCATATCATGTTTACACTATATCTGGCTGCAAAAAATCTGTAACGTAACTTACACAATTAAATAATGACTCTGACAAACTGAAGGAAAGAATGAACAGCCAAAATGTATTTGCTTTCCATTAATATGGCTAAAAAAAAAAATTAAAAAATAAAAAAATCACTGTGTTCCATGTAATTACATGTATTTTAGAGGGCTGATTCACAATCTGCCCTTGAGAAGGCAAATTATCTGGATCTTAACTGCTTTTTGTTTAAAGTATATTTTTTTCCCCAGAATTCTTAGCTAATTTTGACATTTTTTTTTCTTAAAAATAAATTAACATTTCACTGATATTAGTTAAAGGCATGCTTACTTATACCTGAAATATTTTTACAATTAAAACATTAAAGTTGTAATATTTTGGTCATAACAAAGTTTACCATTCTGTTCAACCCAATGTGTTCTATACTCTATTTGGTAGGAAATACTAAAAAAAAATGTTCTTTTTCAGAACAGAAAATTCTAATCTACTAATTTTCTCATGCAGATACCATTATTGTTCCATAAGCTTTAAAAAGATTTATGTAAATGGTTTACTATAAATATCAGGAATCTACAGGTGTCAGGAACATAACCTTAGCAGTATTGCAGCACCAAACAAATTATTAAAAGACACATGGTATGTATCCATGAGGTATATATAAATCCTTATATAATACAGCACTAGCTGCATTACTACTCCAGTGCAGAAGTACTGGTGAAACACATGCTGGCTTGCTAACTGTTCCTGTTAGTGAGGTGCATTTTCTGCAGAAGCTTCACCCCCAGTAACGCACGCAGAACCTGAAGAAGAATCTGAGCACTCACAGCACGCGCTCTGTTCACGAAGCTTCTCCCTACTCAAACTGAAGCTTTGCCATAGTCACAACATGGCATTCTGACTAGGTCAGATCAGCATATTTTGTAGTGCTAAAAGAGTACATGCCAGTTCATGCCATCCACTCTGGAACAAAGCACTTGCAGCCTGCTTATCAGTGGCAGCAATTAAAAGATATTAAATCCAGATGCAGAACCAGTTTTTGCAGCTTTCAGGTAAAGATTCTCAATAAGAGCACACAATGCTTCACACAAAGGCCTATAACCCCTTTTAAAAAAAAAAAAAAATATATATATATAGTTTTTAGAGAATCACTAACAGATCCAAATAGAGAATTAAGCCCTATTTATAGGTAATGCAAACACATAAATCATATTTACACTTTGGCCAAAGAATGAAGAGTTTGCAAATATACATTAAATTACTCCGAGGATCTTTACAACTAACTATGTAGTGGGGGGGAAAGAAAAACCAACAAACCAACAACTATTTTTAATCTATTGAAAGACTGCAACACTGGCATATTTTCCAGAACACTCTCTGCTCTGGAACAGTTGCACCCATTTTACAAGCCAACCAGCACATGAAAACAGCAAGCAGATTTACATTTTTTAAAGGTCTAAAGAGGTCAGAGTGGTTCAGTGGTTCCTAGAACACATCTGCCATTTGCCACTGCCAAATCCAACTCTTACAAAACAGAGCAAGAAAGGGGAGGGTGACTGGTTTATGCTGTATTATTATTGTTCAAGCACATTTTACATGGGAAAGATCAGGCTTTAAAAGAGGTATGAATGTAAAGCACACACAGAGAGTACAAAACATTGAAGTACAACTGACCAAAGTGAACAAACACTAAACCAGCAAAGGAATCTCCACATCTCATGGAGGCTCATTACCCAGTCAGCTGAATGCTGGAAAGTTCTCACATTCTCTGTAGGTCATGAATTGAGAGGTGATTGGATAATGAAAGAAGATGCAAAACAGAGTTAAAAGAAATAAGGAAAATTGGACTTCAGAGGGACTGAGAAACAGACATTTTGTGGTAGAAGGAAAAAGATGGCAATTTAATGTACAGCATTATGAACAATTAGTTTTGTTCATAATGAAGAAATACATCATATCTGAAATCTGGATCAAAAAAAATCACTTAACCACCTCTCTAAGTTCAAGTCTAAGTAAGCCTCACAATCTCATTTGGACTTTGTAACAAAAAAGAATGAAAACCTGAGTAAGTTTGTGAACAGATTTTTCAGCAGTTTTTCTACCTAGCCTTCTTTTTCCTCTGTATATTGCTAGAATACATGACTCTTACTTATTGCATTGAGTTCATCAGTATTCAACATCATCCTGGAGCACGATCATGCACCCTAAATGTCATGATCTGGAAGATTTCAAGATAAGTCCATGAAAATATATATTGTTTTCTATGAATGATCTCAGAGACAAAGACTAATCATAATCTACAGCACTATTATGTAAAAAAGGAAAAAAAAAGTCTGATAAAAATGGCCATAAATGCACAGGATGTTTCTTCATGTAAATTAATTCTAATCTGTAATATGATTATTAAGTGGCCAAAACCACTTGATATTTTCTTGAAAATGCATACACAAGGCTCCAGCCACAACTGGCATTCTGATTAACATGGTTCATGAACAGAACAAGGTCAGAAGAAAAACAGATTGTGGCCTAAAAAATTATCTAAATGTGTACTTCCTCCCCCACCCCCCCCCTTGGAAATGTTCATTTGTTCCTCCTTAAGCTCTTCAAATCCCTTTCTGCATGACCAAGTTACTCTAAAAAACACTAATTAGTTAAGGTTTTTGACAAAATTATCCACTTAGATTTCTCCTCTTTGCAATTTCCTCTGCAAGTTCTCCACTTAGTAGGAAACCAATTGATAACAACTTATATTTTACCATTATATAATTCCTAAATTTCAACTTGTGTTACTGTAACTTCCTGCTAGAAAACAACAGTTTAACTCACAACTAAACAATTCTTCATGCGAGTCCTGCATTGGGGGTGGAGCAGTATTTTATTTTAACCAAATTATATTTGCTATTGAAACAGTTTCTCCATATTAAATCTACTCTTGCGAGAATCATATTAAGGAGGAAGAGAGGACTGTGATAATGTTATTCTTTTGGTCTTGAAAGACTATTTAAATCTTTTCTACAACATGATATACGCCAAATTGAGTTGGATAGCGTGGGGGATCGACACATCACCCCATTAATCACACTCTAACCTTTCAAGCTGTTCAGCACCCTCTCCTCACACGTTATAGCCAGATTTTTCAGTGGAGTGAAGGATAAGGAACCAGATGGAGCCTGGTGGTTTCTGCTTTTCCACTACCCAGTTATTTTATCTCCTCAACTGTTTTTAAGCTTTCAAAGATGGCAATTATACATCTCCAAAGCTGTGTGTACAGAAAGCTTTTGGTAGGTTATACTTATTAGGCCTAGATCCATTAAACATTAAGCTCTTTGCCCTGAGAGTTTAATTGAGAACCTCATATGAGGCTGCCTCTATACTATTTGTTTCTGTTATGCACAGAGAGAATTTGGCAATTTGTTTTTCTATTAAAAAATCGCTATTATGATAGTGGAGGAGCTGCTTTGAGTAAGAAGTGGGAACCTCAGTCAGCCACAGCTGCAGCCTTCCTGAAACAGGTACATCCGACTTCCACTCTCTGCAAGTTAAGTCTCCTTAAAACCTCAGAAATAAACTCGGGAAAACAACCAAAACCCCCAAAACACTCCAAAATCCTTGTTAAACTGTTAAATAAAAAGCTCTGAAAATAAACCTTTACTTGCATGCCTGCACAGATCGGTCTGTTCTTGCAACCGCGCTTCAGCGCAGCGTCCTGAGCGGGACAGACAGTGCCCTCAGGGCGCAGGGGACGCCCCCCGCCCGCTGCCTCTCCTCCTTCCCGCCCTCCGAGACGCGCCTGTGGGGCGGCTCCCGGTCACCGACAGCGGCACGCGGTTCCCTGCCCGTAAGGAGACAACCAGCGCCCCCCTCTCCTCCGGCCTTTGCAGGACACAGCGAGCCGGAGCCCCCTTCTCTTCTGCCAGCAGCCTCCTCCTCAGCAAACCACGAAAATACAGGCATTCAACCGCAAACAGCCATTTAAACAGCTCAGCCAGCTACTACAGCCGAAAATTTCACCTTCCTCGACATCTCTCCTGTTCTTAAGGCTGTCCCCACGCCGTCTGTGAAAAGAACATCAGAAATCCGCCAGCATGAGCTATTCCCTAAAGTTACAGCAGCGGCCTCTATGGCCTCACACGACGCCGGTCCCCTCATGGCGCGCAGGGGAAGGAGCGCGTGTTCCCGCCCCTTGCCTGGGGCAGCTCGGAGCGGCAGTCCCTCACCGCCGCCTGCCGCGCTTTGGGTGCGGTTGTTCCTCGTGACGAAGCGGTCCCATAGCACAGGAAGGCCGAAAAAATTAACAGCATCAGAAAGTGGAAATGCAACAGGGAGAAAGGTAAGTAGAGGGGTTAGAGACTCATACCTCTGCAGTTTCTGCACTTAATCCAGCAGTTATTGTTCATAATTAAGCGGCCAGACTTCATTTTGAATGTGTATCCTACCAGGTTGTGGTGTCTGGGTTCCCCTTTCTTTCCCACAGCATACTTATTTTTGGTCAGAGTTACTCAGCTTTAATGAGGAAAGTAGAAAAATGCATCATGAGTAGGTTCCTATCCTTGGAAATGAACATTTGTAGATCTGAGTAGACTCCCAAACGCTCCTTACAATAATACCCATTAATCAGGGACTCATGATCTTCTTGTTTCTAGTTAGTGTTCAAACATGTTTTCAAGATAAATGCTGTTTTATTCAGTTATGGCAAAATTTAGTCCAAGTTAAGGTGCAGCTTCAAATTTAAAATAAAGGAATTTTGGAGTTCCTTCCTTTGTAGGATCAACTGAGCAAGCTTTCAAGATCATGATTTTGGACTCATGGGGAATTTACGTGCTTGAGTCCCATTTACAAGTCTGCATTTTTCTTTGACTCTGCCCCTAAGGCCCTTTAGTACAACAAGAGATTTACAATGCCTTGGGTGATATTGTTCATTTTGATCATAATCTGGCCTTAGAGAGACCAGGGAGTTAACTGAGAAAAATTTTCCTTGTGGAAGAGAAATTTGAATTGTGAAATAAAATGGGCAGCCAGCTTTTTAATTTAAGCATAACTAATACTAAAGTGCTAAGTAGGGTTTGATTAATAAGAAACAGATTCAACTAATTATAAGACATGGAGTAAATGTTCTTTCACTGATTCCCTCAACCACCTTACTCCCAGTGATTAATTGTAATAGCATTTTACATGTAGATAGATTTATGCACGTGCATAATCTTATGAAAGATTAGGGTCTAAATCATATGCAGAGGTCAAATTACTGTTCAGACTAATGATTCCCTGTGTATTTGTTCAACTCTAGTTTATTGTGCCATGGCATCTAACAATGAGGGCCTGAATTTGTATGTTCACAGCAAAAGCAAAGATTTTGAACAGAAACCTGTAGGAAGTAGCATGTGTAGAGCTGCTGTGGACAGTCCTTTTTCATTTAAATAGATGGGTCAGTGACCTCCATCATCCTCGTATCTGTGCTCAGTGTTCCACTGTGCAGCACAATCCCTTGATTGAGAAGAGCTATTAGAAAACTCAGCCGGCTGAAAAGTATGACCTGCTGAACACTCTTAGGTACTTTATAATCAAATAAATGATCACATAAATTCTCTGCTGACAGCTTATGACTGTGATTGCAGAATTGGTGAATGTTGTTAATGTCGCTACAGTTCTGTAATGAATTGTTTCTTCAGTTTCTGATTTACCTTCTTTAACAAGTTTGTTTTACTTTAATATTTTTCAGGACTGTAATCAAGAGTACTCCAGATTTATCTCATAATGTTTTCAAAGACTTCCCTTGATAAGCTTGTTTTTAGCATTTGTAGCTCCTTTGTTGTATTTGGGACTTTGGATTTTTTTTTTCTTAATTCTGAATTGTCACAGATGAGTTCAGAGTTCATCTTTCAGTTCATGCAGGGTTTCTCAAATATGTATGAATCTAAAATGAGATAATATTAAAGTATCTTTTTTTAGTACTTACTTAAACATTGATTGCTTTTCTGTTCCTTTATTTGGTAACAATATTTCAAAAAGCACATAATTTTCATAACCATGAACCATACATTTATTTCAAGTTGTTCCCCTGCTTTTGAGTTAAGTGAACTTTAGTTAGACTGAAATGTAAATTTACTATTATCCTGTTTGTGCTCTTACCCTCAAAGCATTATAGCAGACAAAAAACGTCAGAAGCTGTCCTGTGGCGGAGATAAAATGCCAGTGTTAGTTGCTTAACCAAAATGTGCTAGAATTGTGAATGCAGCCAAGCTATACCTTTGAGCTTCATTTACCCTTTACCTTTGATGCAACTAGGACAAGCAGAAAAACTTGCTCTAAAAGACATTCATTTGGCTTCTATAGAGCAAAATGGTTAAAGCTATATTAAAAGCTCTATTCTTTTCTTGTTGAACATTATGATTTACCACTGGAAGGAGCTAGAGTAATGATGTTGAATTACTGAAGAAGCCAGCACAGGGCCAGCAAAATGGTTAAATAGCCTATGAGAAAAGGAGAAAGGGAATCAGAATCTTACCTGGGAGAAAGAAAAAGGAATCAGTTATTTTCTGAGGTGCAGAGAGCTGTGTTTCTGATTTAGAAACTCTTACGTATGAAAAATGGGTCATGTGAAATGAAAAGCAAGTATGATAATTTTAAAATGGAAATTAATTTTCTTCTGTTAAAACATAAATTATGTGGGTGGAAACAGAGGGAAGTTAGCAGAAAGAAAAAGCCACTCACATAAAAGCTTGGTAAGGCTACAAGGTCATAGACAGGAACTGTTACCTAAGTAGGAAAGTGACTCAGTTTATTAAGCATATTTTTTAGTTTGTTTGTTTAAAACTTATCATTTTCATAGGGATGATGAAAGTTGATTAATAACTTGACAGGAATAGAAAGCCTTCTAGTCTTTCTTTTTAATGTTATTTATGTTGGAAACTTTCACCTGCTTTGCTCACAAAAGATGTGGTTTTAATTTCTAATCCAAGGGAGAGTGAAATGAGGGTATGCATGCAGTAGAGGAAGTTTAAAGACTAGCAGGGTGTTTAATCTGTCTATTTTACTGTAAACTGCGGGAGATAACAGTTTATTGTAAGCAGAGTAGTTTTGGTATACAACAGCCTGAAAATTCTGGATAGAGAAGCAGAGTCTGACTAACAGTTACAGCACAGAGAGTAGAATTGTTCTGACAAAACCTTCTTAAGTTCAGGCATTTTCCAAAAAGCAAGACCTGAACCAGTGGATGCCACAGCCTAGGCTTAGCACAAATGCCTAGCATGTTACAGCAGAAGACAGAGCTGGCCTGCTGCAAATATGGGCTGTATGCAGAGAAAAGAGTGGAAAAGATGGTATTCCTGGGGCACAGTATAAACTCAAATCCTAATAGAATACCTAAGCTTGGTAGCTCATTTGATGCCAGTTTTCTTCTCATGTTCCTCCCTCATGGCAGGTTTGGGGTTTTTTTTGTTGTTCTGTTTTGCTTTGGAGTTTTTTCCCCCCTTCAAAATTGGTATCAAGAGCCAAGAAGAGTCAAGATCAGCACATGCTTAATGAGCTCTTTCATATTTGTTTGTATCTGTTATTAGGACAGCAAAGTTCCTGGCTATCGTCTTTGTTCTCGTCTTATAGCATACTTGGGCAAAAGATGCTGATGAATAACCAGTCACTCAAACTGATTACCATCCTGTCTGGTCTCATTCAAGAACTAATGATGAGTTACATACCTTTATCCCATCCTAATGTTCATTACTGGGGTTGCTATAAAAATTGCTTCACACTGAATGAGAAGTGAGTGGTGGAAAGAGTTTTATGCTTTGGTGAGGCTAATGGCTATTTAAAGATGAGAAAAGCATAGGTGATGCCATAGGACTTAATGAAAACATCTTCCCTTTCTAAAGAATGGTGCAGGGGGCCTAACCCATAATGCAGTGTCAAATCATCTCTTGATGTGCAACTCTGAACCAAAGCCTTTGCACAGACCTTGCTCGTAGTTTCCTGTTTGCTGTTCCATATTGCTGCTTGCAACAGTCTCTTTTCTACTTTATATTCTGTGTAGCCATTTGTGTCTCTACAGTGTAACCCACTATTTTCCAGTTCTGATTTCACTTACACACTGTATAAAGGACCTCACAAGGACAGCAGGAAGGCAAGCCTGTTGCATTTAAAAGCTCTGTTCCCACATCAGCCTGATACATCTGACACCGGTGTCTTCTGATTCACTCCCATTCCCTGTATCTTGACAGTTGCTCAAGCACTGCATTTTGTTGAAGTTGCTCTTTTAAATTAAAGTATTTCAGAGCTGTGACTCCTGTCTTTTAAGAACAAATTCTTGCAAGGGTTGCGATTACAGTGTTATGGCTGTTGCCTAATGGCTCAGGAAAAAAACTCTCCTATGGTGTTTCATTTATTTCATTTGTTTTAGGCTGGTCCCTTTTCTCTCTCTCTAATTTTACTGGGATATCTAAAAACATTCACCTGGAAAAGCTATACCCAGCCTATTTTAGACTCATTTGGGTGTGTGAGGGTAAGTGGAGAGGAGGGTTAGGCAGGCATGTATGTTTCTATAAGCCTCTTTTCTGATAATCCTTAGTAACATTTGTCTCTGCTTTAATGGAACAGAAAACTGAAAGCCATTAGTTGCAGTAGTACAACAAGGAATGTCTGAAAAATGTTGATTCAAAAAGATAACCATTTTAGATTATGGGATTCATCAAAAGACTTGTCAAAATATACTGATAACAATATTGACCTAATCAGCTCTTCACAATTTATTCTTTTCCCAGTAAGAGTAGCCATGTGAAAGCCCTGCTACCTTTTCTGTAGCCAAATCCTGCATACTGTATAGTATGTAAAGGCTACATGAATACAAAATCCTGTATGTAGCTTATCAGGGACAGTGAGCTTCCTCAAGGACCATTAATAAGGCTGCGGGAACAACTGATTGTTCTTTGTCCAAAATAAAAAACAAAGAAACAAAAAACTTGTAGGTAGTTCCATGCTCAAGTTTTTAAATATTTTGGAAAATCAAAAGTTAACCGCCTTCCCTTCCTTCTGTTACTCACTGGTTTGTTAGACTTTTTTTGGGTTTTTTTAAAATCAGATTAAAATTATTTGCAAAATTCAGGCTTTACTTATAAGTAGTTGCTGGTCAGGATAATGTTTTCCACAGAGTCTAGAAACTTAAAATTTATGCAGCCCCATCTATAGTGTGCACTAGAGCTTTATTTATATGGTAATACTATTTGATGCAGAAGGATCAATAATTCACCATCACATTTTAAAGTGTTTATTCAAAGCAAAACAAGTGCTATTTGTAAGACTCCAGAATTGGAGTTAAAAATGAACCTCAGTTTCAGTTCTAAATATGAAGGTAGGTATTTAATGCTACTACTGTAAGTGTGCATTTTATACCTGGACTTTTCCTCCTGCATGCTGTTTCACAATCCATACTATGCTTAACCAACAGAAATACTGTTATGCCAAAGCTGACTATGTTATCAGAAGTATATGCAACCACTCATAGTAATGTTGAGTGTCAAGCTTCCTTCACTCATGAAACTATTGATAGAGGCATGACAAACAGGTTAGTTGTGTAGACTTCATCTGAAAAATTAATCTGCAGAGAAACAGAGAGTGTGGTAGGAATACTAAAAATCTCTATTTTCTATTCAAGCATCCAGAAAAAAAAGAGAAAGAGACATAGTTAAAGAAAATGAGTTATCCACCAAGAGAAGGTGCCACACGATTGACTGACTGTACATTTAGCAAGAAAGTTAAGAACAGAATAACACACCATTTCAAAAATTCCTAAGGCAAAGTTAACTGTTCATTTTCAGGTGCATGTGAGAGAAAAGTATATGAATAATGAATATGAATATAATATTTTTCCCATGCATTATTGAAAATATGTGCTGACTACATATAATCACATGCATTTTCCATTTTCATTTCCAGTTTTGTGATGCACTTAGTATCTTCTGTTGATCCCATTAGCGTAAAGACATCATATTGGATGTGTTTTGCAGCTTACAGGTTTTTGTTTTGGTTTGGGGTTGGTTGGTTTTTTTTGAACTTGAGATGACATACAAATATTTTAGGAGATGATTCATTACAATATAAATTCTTTATATCAACATTATAGTGTTGGGGGGGAAAGGTTCTTTTCCCCAAAGGATTGAAGTGAAAATAAAAAGCATTTGCTAAATCATGTTTTCATAAATGCCTAAGCTTAATAGCACACCTCATTAGTTTTGTGGCTCACCTTTTATAATAATCTTGAAAGCTCTATTGACTCTTCAGTAATATATATTGCCACGTTAAGACTGCTCCTTACTACACAGCTACAACATAATTGGAAGTTCATGTGGTTTCACAAATAAGAGACACATCATACCTTAGGAGGAGCACCAGGGGATGGGAGCCACTAGTTATCAGAGTGACACATTTCTCACAAGTAGCTGACCTGCCTACTACTTCAATTAAGAGCAAAATCCCAGTGCTAATGACATCACTGATAGAATCAATTCCATGATGTTAGTGCCAGCAGAAGTTTTCCTGTGAGCTTGGGCAGGTTCAGGATTGTGTAGTCTTAATACAAAAAAAAAAAAAGTGTTAAGGGAGTATTCCACAGAGTAAGTAGCAAGCACTAGCAAGTGAATTTTTTTACTCATCTACAAATAAAATTTATATGAATCAGCATATCAAATATCTCATTAATGCCTGATACAGAGCTTTGTTTTATGAGACTAAATCTAAAGGTATGTGAATTTAGCAACTACTTGCAGTGAAGGTGAGTGTAGTGCACTAGAATTGTAAGGGGTTTGGATACAAGTACCGTTCACAAAACCTGTAAGAATGGAGAAGTAGTTGTGATAAATTCCCCACTGTGGAGTTTTTAGGTAACAGAAAACATATTAATTCTGTTATAATTGGCCTTTATACTATAAGAAGGTATTTGAAAATCAGCAATAATGTGAACATACTGTCAGAGAATAAGTATGCATGTTGTATCAATGAAGTTTCATAAAGCTCCGTGATCCCATTAATTTTGTTTTATTGAAGACACTTGGTTATTTCTGTTGAATCAGTAGATTCATAAGCTGTAGTTGATGCTGAACAATAAACAAGGAATGCTGTAGTTTAAATGTAACTGCAATTCATTATTAGACCCCTTCAGATACAATACATTGATTAGTATTATTTTTTTTGTCACAAGTCTTATTGCTTGAGAGACTCTTCTTTTATGAAAACAATCGTTCTTGTCTTTAGTATGTCTAAAAATTCTTTTGACCCTGTACTTTAGTGACCTACTTCTATGATTTTATTGAAAATTGAAATGTACCATGATTCATCAATTACTGAGTCTTGATTCTGTATAAATGGAGGTCAATGATAGAGCCTCCATACAACATTAAGAATTAGATTATTAATTTTATCTTCCACTCAAATAAGTATTTCAAAATTAAATAAACTTACCACTTTAAGCAGTATGGAAAATGTAATTTTAGTTTGCTGGAAAGAAAGGAGAACTTACTAGAATTGTTTATTACCACTAATAGTTACCTTCTTAAACAAAGAATGACAGTTATTCCTTTCACTATGTTTTCTGCATTCAGCCTCCATTATTCTCTTTGGGTTTCATTTTAAAATGGAGCACAATGGTTGCTCAAATCCAGGAACTCCTGAAATCAAAGTGACTATTGCAGGTCAGACCTATCAGTCATGTAACCTAACACCTAACTCAGAGCTGAGTGTCAGCAAAAAGTTCTGGTTTATGACTTAAAGCAGGAGAGATTATTAACAAACAAGAAAAATTTTCCTTTATTAGCAAATTATTTTTGGTGATTTGTCTGTAGTAAGAAGTGTATTATTGATATCTGTTATTATCAGGCTCTAGCTATTCAGATAAGCTTTTATTCAAATCCATTACATTTCCATCACTTCCAATCCTATTCTCTTAACAAAACTAACCAACCAAGCAAACAAGAAAAAAAACCCCACAAAAACCACAAAACAACTCAAAACACTTCAGACTTATAGTCTGAAAAATATGTGAAAAACATACTGAGCACATCTTGTGTTCTTAAACTTTTTCTCTCAATATTTTTTTTTGCTGCTTACAGTCCACTTCATTATAATTTCTAGAGTCCTTGTTAAGAACCTCAGTTAGCATCTTTGCAGGAAATATTCTAAGGGAGTTAGATTATTGATTCTCATTGAAGCAAATTGAACAACTGCTAATTTACATTTATTCATAGACTCCACCTCTTCTTTACTCAGGCCTTTGAAATCTTGCTTTTTCAGACTCTCTGTTAACAGAATTTGAAGGAGGAGGAGGAAGGGCTAGTCCAGGTGAAGGACTACAAGGAGTGTGAGTTCCCAGAGCTTTGAGGTGACTGTACCCAGACCTTCTCTTACCATGAGCTCCCTGAAGAAAATAGAAGTATTTTAAAAAGATAAAAGGTACCACACAAGACAGATGAGAAACTAAGGGTGTTTTAAAAGTACCTTTTTTTTCCCTCTTCATGCATGTAGTCTCATACTTTGTGTTTCAAATGAAATTAACTCATTGTCTTTGTCTTTCATCAAACTCTGATCTCCAACAATTTCCTTCAGCCTCAGCAGCCTGGCTGGCTGCTTCCTGCTCCCTGCAGCAGTCTCTACCAAAGCAGGCCAATCCCAAAGAATATTATAAGGAACAGAAATTGAAACTGAATATTCTTCATCATTCCTCGGTACAATTGTCATAGGTTTTTTAATGGCATGTTTTTTAAACGTGCCATTCCATTTTACAGTTATGAAGGAGAAATAATCCCATTATTTTTCAGAAGGAGGGAGAGGGGACTAAGCTGGTGTGGTGTGTACGTAGAAAAACTTTTGTTCTGAGATCTTTGCACTGTGAATCCCACATTACTGTTACACAGATTTATTTTTGTTGCAAGAATTTGAAATTTAGAACTGTGACTTTTATTATCTTAATGTATCAACCCTCTCTGTTCTGCCAAAGAAAGAATACTGCAATACTAGTGCAGGTTGATCTCTCTTTCCCCATCCCCCTTGAATAGGAATGCTTTTAAAGGACTAGAAGGGGAGGAAGATTTCCTCTTTTTTTTTTTTTTTTTGCTAATATTTCATTGAAAACAGTTTGTAAATTGAAGGTGAGAAAACCAAGTTTTAAGTAAGTGATTCTGGAGTACTAAACACAAAAGGTGCAAAGAAAAGCCATTGCTATTATATCCACTTGACAAGAGGGAGAAAAGAATAATTTCAAGTGATGTTTTACACCTTATTCTTCCTATTAAAGGCAATCAAGATTCAACGTGGTAGAAAATGCAAGAATACGCTTTTGGGGAATTTTGACAGTTTCCGAGGCATCATAAAATGTCCTTTGCTGGCCATAATCATCTTCATATTCCTGAAATCTTAGAGTCAAACTGTCCATTTTAGTCATCCATAGGTGTTAGCTGTCGTAATTAATTCTGCTCTAAGCAGGATGCAGTATTTATTTAGGGATCAACCATGTAGTGCCATATAACACTAAGTTCAAAATCTAGTAAGATCAATGGAAAAATAGGCTGTTAATGTCAGTGGGCTTTTGGTCCAGCTGTGAGCATGCAGGTGGAGAGAAGGACTGCAGCTCTTCAGTGTCTTTGCAGTTCCAGTGCTAGTCCTCTCCAGGTCAGGATGGTTTGTTGTAAATCTGTACTGTGAAAAATAGATGGCCTCTATTCTATGCAAGAATGTATTTCTCACCTGTGAGGAAAGACCATTGGTTGCCTCCTAGACTACTGTAAGTAGCTATTTCAGGAGCATTTTCACCACAGTTCAAGTTGATTGACAAGATTACTTCATGTAGTGGAAAACAATTTGTGTTGTTAACAGGAATATTTTGTCATGGGAAGTTTCTCTGGGGATACTTTTTTATTTTTTTCTTTACTGTACACAGAGTTGGCAAAGTCTGCCTGTGCAAGACTTCCAGCTCAGTTCTGAAAACCCAAGAGGCCTGAATAATCTGTGGATAAACAAGCTGACTTTGTGGCAAAGTCTGAGTTGCCAAGCCTATTGAGGCTTTGTCATCAAATTCTCATTTACCAAAGAGTTATAAGATTTGTTAATGTTATGTAATTCATCACTCCACTGTGCTGGCTGATGCTCTGAGAGCTCAATTCTCTTTTCACAAAGTTGCACTGATTTTAAACCACAGCAATTTTAGTAGATTTAGTTCTAAACTGAATGACCCCCAGTGAAGAATCAGGCTCTTAATGTTTCATGTGAATAATATGTCAGTACTGTGAGTCACAGCAGGAAACTCATAAGCATAACAGGTTAAATACAAAGCTGCAGTTTTTCTGAATTGCTTTTGTCATGGGAGGAACTGTCAACTATTCTTAGGTTTAATGCCTCTTTCCACTGCTGGAGCTCTGCAAAGTGGTCGGAGCCTACCTGTAAGTTCAAGTGAAGATTTTCATTGCTTTTGCTCATTTGAAAATAAAGGCATAAGACTGACACAGCTAGAATCGTACTTTTTTTTTTTTTTTTTTTTTTTGCTTTGAAACAAGCTGTCACACTTGGACAGTCAGAACCAGATTTTAGAACTCTTTAAGCATGTGACTGTGGGATTAATTTGTGATTACAATTACTTCCTTTATGTGTGCCAGCTGGGTAATTAAACATTGAAATGCCATCGTATGATAGCTTGTCACACAACTATCTGTATATTCACAGTAACTGCGCATCTAGAATATCTGGAAGCCTCTCCAACAAGAGGAAGAAGAACTGAACACATTTAATACAATTCTACGTTAAAAGTCATACAAAATACTAAAGTTTACTGTATGCCACAATATCTATTTGAGCCAATACTCATTTTCTTGCCTCCCTAAAATTCTGAAGGCTGATGGTTTGATGAATTTGAACTAAAACTTGACAGGGCAAACTAGCCTGAATAATTCCACCCTTTAATAGCTTTACAGAAAGCATATTCTTTTGTCTGGCAGAATCATTCACAGCATGACCATGGTATTTTTTAAAATTTCTTTAATTGTGATCCCAGTTACCCAGATTAGCTAGTTTTGCTGCGCAGCTTCCAGCCAGTTTTAAATACTCTTGATTAAAGTCTTCACTACCACAAAATGATGGTTAAGGCTGTGATAGTGTTCAGTCTAGTGACTAAGAGGCCAGACCTGGTGGAGCCCTCTATTCAGGGACAGAAGAGGGTAATGCAGAGCCTTTTAAAGATGAGAATCCTTAGGGAAATTCATACATTGGCTTTGTGAACCTTGATTAGTGCTGAGTATCTGAGCCATTGTTTTTACTCAGGTCTGCTAATAAAATGATCCCCTGTATCCTGAGGTTGAGGTTAGCTATGTTAAGAAATACTCAAGCTCCATTAATAAGGTTGTCTAAAAAAACTTTCAATTTTCCTTAGTTAAACTTGGGTTTGCCATTCAGTGATACCAAACTACTTGACCCAGACCTGTGGCAGCTCTTTCCTATTGCTTTTCCCCATATGGCAAAGAGTGTATTTGGGTAAGGGAAGTACACTGAGAAGAAGTGGGTAGGTGCGGATTTATGTACCTGTACGTATATTTTATGCAAGAATGTGTGTCAGTTTTCTTATCGCTCCCCTCAGGTGTCTCAGCATGGTGTATTGAACAATATGACTAATCTGCATTAGTCCATTCCTTTCCATCAAGGTTTCTTTCAGAGACACTTGGAAAGGTTTGAGTCAAGGGAAGGCATATACTGCTCAGAGACCTGGCTTCAATAAGTCTTTGTAGCTTCTGCCGTAATACTGGCTGACTGCACAAGTATTCCATTAGCAAACTGCCTCACCCTTCCCCTCCCATGCTCCACATTTAGCCCAAGTACATTATGAAAGGTCACATCTTTTTTCTTCTCCTTGCATGTATTTATCAAGCCTGTGCTTAAACTCTCTGGAGCTTCCTTCCTTCAATTCCATATGCTTTTGGCTCTCCACCGACCTGTTACGAGTTAGCCTCCACACCCTTCACTTATTAGCATTTGCTAGACTGTGTTATTGACTAACCAAAGTACTCCCTTTTCTTAACTTTGATTAGGTAGGGTACAAAACCACAGAACTGAGGATTATTGACTAGTAAGTACTGATATGGTATGTGGGATGGCACTTCAGCCCAAGAAACTAACAATGCTAATTTTAGAGTTTATAATGTCTTGTTTCAAACACTGTCTGTCTTACCTTAGTCTGTCTTCTGCTTCTCTTTAGCCCAAACAACTAATTCTAGCTTTCTAAAGTGCTGTTTCTGTGTTTGAACACCTGTGGTTGAACACTGACTTACAGGCCTAAATCTCACTAAATTCCTAAACTGAAGCATACATGTTCTAAGGAATCTTCAGGTTCTCCAAAATAATAATCTCTGTTAGAAGCAATTATCTTAGTGAATTAGACTGTGAACTGTGGCACAAAAAAGTAAACATGTTTTATAAGTAAATGTAACGGAGGAATGTGTACTTTTCCTTATACTTTTGCAAATTTTGTGACTCTTAAAAAGTTCAACTTTCTGTTCAATAATTTATGTTGCTACTAGCCCTCAGTAGTTCTGGTAAACTTTCCTGTTTATGGCTATCAGTTATAACCATGGGCAGTATCAGAGTCTGGAATTGTTTGGGGCCTACTGTGCTGATAATTTGAATATTTCCAACTTTATTAATGATGCCTTTGGAGTACTTGGGTCAATATGCATTAATAAGTCCTAAATTTATGCTAAAATTAATGGCATAAGTGGTCCCATTGATGTCAGCTGCTTTGTGACTGGGTCCTTTCTTTGTCTTTCTCTCCAATGTTAATGTTAAAAATATGTTCTTTATGATGGTCAGAAATTGAATGTGAGAATTTAAATGCAGGCACTTGAAAAAAGGAATTGAGCAACACAATTGAGTACATCACCTAGAAGTGTGATAATTCTCACTGACCTGTAGAATACCGCTGCTTACAGAAGCTCGGTGCAATTTGTGATGAAAGTGCTGCTGGATGATATGTGCAACAGGAACTGACACAGTTTCCAAATCTCTATGGAATAGAATATAATAGATGGATTTTGGGAAATGGTATTAGAGGAATCTCTTTTAATCTGACACAATTATCCTAGGTAGGTGAAATGATAACAGATTACAGTGTTGAAAGAGAAGTTAAGAGAAAGAAGTTCATATTTTCTTCTGTAATTAAATGTTGAAAGTGCTGTGGTTTCTACTGTTGTAGAAAATGCATGGAGTAACTGGAACATTTTACAGTAGTTACTGAAAACCACTTTTGTTTTGGTGGTTTTTATGTTGTTGTTGTTTTGTTTGGGGTTTTTTTAATTTATCGGTTATTTTTGAGCTTCTCCCAAATAACTTGTTTCTTCATGTTAAGCCACTATTTTTCAAGGAAAGAAAAATATTTTTTAAATCAGTGCATTGATATATTGTGATTTTTGTTTGTTTGTTTCAGAGTGCATCACTAGACATAAACACAACAAAAATATACTGAAACATTTCAATTAAAGATTGGAAGTTCAGTAGTATTTTTTAGTATCAGATCCTTGTTTGTACACCTAAGTAGAAGCAAATCTTTCCTGACAACCTGCTGCAATTATGGATGCAGTGCAATTGAAGACCTCCTCTGTGGAACTCATCTGAAAAGGTGTTGATAGCCTATGCGACGAGAAGTGCCTGTGCTCCCGCAGAAGCAGACTTTAACACAGCTCTAGAGTTATGTTACACTGTCAAAGGAGACACTGAAACATGACCATTAGTTACATGCTAGGATGTAAAATAAATGATGATCTGTCCATGGCCTTGTACATCAAATGAAATTGCAAAGTAGGACACTAAAATTATAAGTACGGTTCTTGACTCGCCCATCTCTGCTTTTGCATCCTTGACTGGAATAGATTCATGGTCATGATGGGGAAATTAACGCTGACTGATGACACGCAGCATACAAATCTTTGCCTTCCTCCTTCCCTTCTCTCCACCCATGAAAAATACAACTATGTTCCCATCACTTCAGCTTGCTATTCATTGACTCCTAAATTTCTCACTATAATCTTCAGAAAGTTAATCTTCCATTAGTAAGGAGAAATTTTTATTTGCTAACTTCATCATGTAAAAATTTTAGTTGTGCAACTTCAGAGTCTATTTGTTATAAATGAGTTTAATGTACCTATCCAAAATTAATTCTGCCACAGAAAAATACTCTAATTACATTTTATGCTGTGACTGAATTTATTGGTTTTACAGATAACATCGTTTACACATAGCATGTACTTAAATGGAAGAAAAATGTCTCTTGAAATAATTGTTAACATATTTATGCTAAAACACAAGCGAACAATCTGTAACTGAAGGATATTTTTAAAGCTCATTCCACATCTTGATCCATCCCAACCTTTTATGGCTTAGGTGACAATGGCAAAAAATACATAGTGATACATCTGTCTGTCTGTATCCGTCAGTCATATTCTTTTTTTTTCTTGTACCACAGTATGTTTTCCTATGGCAGTATAGATGAATTCCAGTGTTGTCTCAGCCTCAAACAATAATACACAACCAAATTTCAAATATCAAAACTGTAAGACTTCTTAATTGTGACCACACATTAGAATAGGTGTGAAGATTGTTCTTCAATAACAGTTTAGTGGGTTTACAATCCAGATTTTTTTACTCTCAGCATTAGCTTTTTTTGTCTGCCTTAAAAGTGATTCTTTAAAATGAATAACAGAGTTCAAGTGTGCTTAAGAAACCAGGTTAGCAAAGACAATGTCTATCCCCAGAAGTGTAAAGCAGTGGTGACTAATAAAAGGCAGACCCAAAAAACTACATTTTTTTCTCTAGTTCTTAAACTGTTCCAGTTCTTTGTATGTTCTTTCTGTTTCTACACAGCAAGCACATGACATGACCTGACATGTACATAAACAGGAATGAAAGTGTCTGCAATTGTGCTTAGAGTCCATGTGTTACCATTTCTGACTTTCCCAAGAAAGCCAAGGGAGAGGCATTTCCACAGTTGTCTTCCAAAGCTCTCTGCATTAGCTTTTGAAAAATAGCTCAAAGATCATCACAGCCAGCACAAGTGAATCACCACAGGGTTGCCTCCTCAGTTTTCAAGGACTTGCAAGAGATTTGCAAGGTTTGCAGTCTGGATCTAAAATGGTTTTGGTCCTAGAATACAGGATTAATTCATATCAATCCCGTGGTGTTGGGGACTGCCAGGGACAATGAGAAGGGCCACCTAAGCCACTTAGTGGAAACTGTCTGTGTAGCTTTGAAGGCTGCTTCTGAGCTTGCAGAATAATTGCTACATTCATCTGGGCTTTCTTTCCTGATCACCATACAACAGAAAGGTATGGAGAATCTGCTTTAAGTCCATGTCCCTTCCATGTAGCTTTTTTTTCCCCTTTGTAAAGCCTCAGGTATATCACTAAGCAGACAGTTCCTTGGAAGCCTGTGCTGCCTAACCTGTGTTGTAAATGCAGGTACAAGCAGGGAAGCCTTGACATTGGTAAGTGTTCCAGAATCGTGATAATAGTAACAGGTACTGGTATCGTGCAGTCTGGACAAAGACAGGCTCTTGCAAACTGTGTAGGAGAGGTTCAAGAATTTATAACTGACTGCAAGCACCCTTCTATAAAGTGGAGCTTCTTTTCTCAATCACTAGGATGTGGTAAATGACCTTAGGGACACTTCCAGTCTCTTTCAGTATAAATTATAACATGTTAGCCTAAACTGAAAGCATCTCTTTAAGCCACTTCAACACAATCTGTAAGAAAGTGTGTGGCTATGCCCTTTCTTGCTGTTTATGAAGCTTCAACTATAAATATTACTGATACTGACACATATGTTCTGTAGCTAGTTTGTAGGCATCTCCATCTCTCCACCCCCTCGAGGAAGCAGAGCATATTCCTTTTGGGTTACTGCATCTGAATTTCTTCTTTAACTGGTCCATCCATCTCATCTATGTGTTTAAGGAGGGGTATTGATTCCTAGTCATATCTTCCCTTCTTTACATCTCAGTGCAACAGAGGGACATACCTAGCTTCTCCTCCTCAGATTCTCTCAAAGAGCAAATCCATGTGAAAAAGGAAGAGTACTAACATTACTTTTTCACAACTCCTGACTAATGCTCACTCTGCTAATGAACTAATAACTAGGCAAAGTAAGCCATCTTATGGAAGGATACACTTAATATAGATCATAAATATTTTGACATCCTTGATGTGGGGTTATTGAGTTACTGTCAACAGAAGAAAAGGGGTTTATATCTACTTCAGCATAGAATCATTTAGGTTGGAAAAGACCATAAAGATCATAGAGTAACACTGCCAAATCCACCACTAAACTATGTCCCTCAGCACCATGTCTACAATGGTAAATGCATGATGGGAAAGTGAACAGGACTACCAAACAGAGAAAGGTGAGAAAAGGCCACATTATTAGACTGTTTTCCACATTGCTCCACTGCTCACATACCCTCACCAACACCCTGGTAGACTCTTGGGATGAGACAGTGTCCCTCTACCACAGAATTTCTGCCTCCCTAGATAGACTGTAGCTGTTTTTTAAAAAGAAATAACTAAGAGATTTTGCATGAGGCAGATAAGATAGTGCCCTCTAGATTCTTGCTAGTTGATTATCAAGTGGCTCATCACCTAATACAAAGAGAAAGAAAATGTGAAAGATGCATGTTAAACAACAAATATTTCCTTTTCCCACTTTCTCTGATGTTTTCTTAAGGGTGGAGTGGTGTCAGCTCTAGGAATGCCATCATAGCTCTTTTTATTCCTACCTAAAGATCTCATCATTTTAAATAAGATGGCTCATGCTTCCCAGGCAGTCTATGAAAAAGAAATTCAAAACCTTTCAGTTTTCCCTCAGGGATGTACAACATCCCAGTGCTCAAGAACCATGAGTATGAACTTTAGTGAGGTGAACCTCCTGTGAAGTAGTTTATTCCAGTGCCCCTGTATTTCTATTTCATTTCTCTACTTCCTGGCCTCTCCCTCTTGTGAATAGGATGAGTATCTGTAGCCCTTTATTCCTGCATGATTTAATGAACTAGCTACAGAAGGCAAATAAAATGGCTCCTGTAGCACTTGTGTAAAGAATAATAATAGTAAACATCACAGCAGATGTTGCTAGTCTTCCCAGCATTATTCAGTTCCAAACAATCTACTTTCTATTAATGAAGAAAAATACAAATCTGGCAGTTGAGAGGGAGTAACAAAAGAGAACTGTGAGTGAATCAGTTTGTCAGGAAGGAGCATTACTATTGCTAGTGCCAGGGGTTATTTACACATCTCTCACTTTTTTTTAACAACTGACCTTCTTTTCTAAATTGTGTGTGTATATGATGAGTGTGGCTGCTAGCTACCTGGCTCTCAACCACCAGCTTTTCTTGTATGCCACATATAACAGTCAAATTTGCAGAATGAATTGTGTAACAGTTTCTTAACTAGGAAGAAGATTCAATAGTCACAGAGAAAATCCACAGCTCTCTGGGCTAAAAAAATCTCTATGTCTTCTGATGTTTGTCTTTGCTCTCTTGCTCTTCTTGTGGTTTTGTTCTATTTTTAGTCTACAAGACAACATTATTGAATACTGATGAGACAAAACATAGTTCAGTTCCAGGCAACACATTTTTTAGTCTTTTTTGGGAGCCATCTCTATCTGACCTACACTATTTTGGTTATTGTTAGAGGCAGTTTAGGCTGATAGATTACGTTCTGCTGTTATTTAGGGGTGTGGAGGGAGAAGGTAAAAGGAGACTGGTAACAGAGAACTCCTCAGATGATAAGGTGTTTAAACTTTTGCCTGTCTAGGTTTTCCTCTGACAGTTGATCTTGTATTATTTTTTGATATCTAAATTATTTTTGTAAATATCAGATGAGATGTCCTCTACTTGAGGAACTATTAACATTAGACAGATCCTGAACTAATGTAGTTTCTGAATCTTCAAGCCAAATGATCTTTAAAGGCTTGAGGTATATGTGACTAACTCATTACAATGGTATAATATACACATTAGAGGTTAACTGTAGTAGATAGAGATTTCTATCTGCAGTGTTATCACTATAGAAATCTTGTGCAACTGAGCTCACTTTGATTGTAACAAGATCTATAAGCAAACTAGTAGTTTGAAAATTAGGTCACTTAGCTAAATCCCTTAATGGATTTAGGTGAGTACAGTAGCCTTATAGTTAATAAAATTACTGAAGGGTAATTGAGCCACTTGGAATATCTATATAAACTATTCCTCCTGAGATGGGTGCCTGAAATAGAACCGAGCGTCTACACAAACCACAAGCCCAATAAAATCTCTATCATATTTCTACATGACTCTTCCCTAAGTCTGCATGTTTCAAAAGAGGAATTAAAATGACTGTGGTGCTCAAAGCTTTCCTCAGCAGTATTGCTCATTCCAGATGCAATTATTTATTTATGTATGCATGGTTTCCCCAGTATATATCCCTTAGAACATTTGAGTTATCAATTCTGGAAATCAATAAAACAGATCTGGTAGGTAAAATTTGGATGGTACCATGCTGTGATAGCTTTTGTAATACTTCCTACATTCATTATTAATGGTTCATTATGGAATTAATAATTTAAAGTTATCTCTGATAATTTTAACAGTGCCCAGTCTGTTATGGGTTTTTATTATTATTATGCTTTTTTGGGTATGACTTTATGTTCTGGGACCAAACGCCTTGATATATGTTCAAAGCTTCAGGGACTAATCAAAATACAGTAAAGCTTAGAGAAAATGAATGTATAAATGTTACTTAATATAAAGAAAAGGTAAGTTGTATGTGAACCTCATTTAATTCTTTTTTCTCTTTCTTAGAAGACTTCTACTTTTTTCCTATATTGGTAATTCACTTCTCTCATATTCACTTTACAGATATAAGGAGTCTATCACTTCTGGGACCTGAATAAAGATGAGGTTGAGAATTCTACCATTGGAATAAAAAAAATGAATATCCAACAGTTCTTGTAGCTAAAGATAGTGGTGATCTTAACAGGAAAGTGTAGGATTTCCAGTATCAGTGTCAACCTATCCCTGTAAAGAGAGAAAGTTAATTCTTATCTAAGTTGAACAACAAAATCAATGGTGACCAATGACTTAGAAAGGAAGTATTTTGTTTATGATATATTGTCCTTTTGTATACTGAAGTACAGACTGAGTACTAACTTGAAGGAATTATCAGGCTTAGTAGAAAGCCTTTGTCATCATCTCTCAAGATGGTTTTCATTGCTATGTGTCATCACATGGTTAGCTGATATAATAATGCAACCACCTTGCTCAAGCTGGATCCATCCCATATAAGAGATTCGTCCTCTCAAACTTTGTTGCTTTATGCATTTTGAGAGACAATACTTAGCTAATTTAATATTAATTTAATATTTTAGTAAGTAAAAATAAATTTTTGGTTTGCTTTTTTGTTATTTGAACTTTAACTTGAAAGGTAACTTTGTTATCTCACCATTGGATCTGTCAAGTTAACACATATATGCATTTTACAGTGATAAATGTATGAGCTACAGTCTTTCGGCAAAAGGTTATTTTGACCCTTATCTTTTCAGGGGCATCAGTGTTTATGCAAGAAAACACTTGTGTTTTCATGCATAAGGAGTTTTATAGGTCCTAGACTGTATATACAGCAACATGCCTAATATGAGTTTGATATAAATAACGTTTCTTCTGTCCATTTAGGATGGTTGCAATTATGGGCCACATTAATGTCATAGCATATGTTATGTATGATATGTGATCAGGAATGCTGAAATGTGTGAGAATCTAATGTAAGGCTCAGGGCTACAAGCCTGAGGAATTTTCACTAACATTAATGGGAGTCACAGACATGAAGGCATTCATTGACCTGCAAAATACATATTCCTTCATCAATGCTATTAGTAATTTTTAAGAAATATCTCAAATTTCTGGCTACAATACACTGAACATATTCCCTTAGCTCAATGCAATAACCAAAGATTGAAAATCTTCCAAATACATAATACTTACAGTGCTGTAACATGGCTGGTTGAAAGCTTTCCTTTGAAAGTGTTTTTAGACTGTTTTGGTGTTGGTTTAAGTTTCTGGAGAAATTAAATTAGTTACAAAAATATAGTTGGTTTTTTTTCAGAAAATGTCAACACCTTATGAAAAATGAAACCATGTATTTCAGTCAAGAAACAAAATCTGAAATGATTTGATAGGGCACTAAAGACTCTCATGGAAATATTATGTCAGTGCCTGATAATCTCACTGTCATCCATGAGCTAGATTGAACTGGCTAGATGGGCTAGCACATCTAGAGAAGGTAGTAGGTTTAACAATGCTAGCAATGTTCTTTGGGAAAAAAAAAAGAAAAAATGAGATTGTTTGAATTGATAATTGGAGCTAATACTTTAAAACTGAAAGCTACAATTCTCTCTGAGGTAAAAAAACCAGACTTATTTATGAACAACTGTGTAACAGCAACCAATTTTCCTTCATGAACTCCTCCTACTCTGGGCCCACTGAATCAGCTGTGGTTCAGATGATGCTTCTTTGTCTTTGCTGACTAGAACTGCTGCCAGCTGAGTGCAGATGGAAACTGTAATCCTCAGAGTGAGCTGAAAATCAGCATTTGTAGAAGGGACTCAATTTCCAAACACAGATGAATGTGAGAGAGATAACAGTTCTCTCTTTCTTAAAGAGTTAATTTCATTTGTTTTGTAAGAAACATGGAAGTCATAAGATAGGAGGGTGATTCAGTATAGCTAGTAAGTATTGTGGATGTGACTTATACAGACATTTAAAGTAAGATCAGTGAAGGTCATAAGCATTATATTTACTTTATATATATGTCATATTTGGTCTCAGACTCTGACATCAGATCTCAACCTTGGGATAAATAAAGGTCTGAGTATGGCTAAGAGCTGATGTAAACTGGAGCAGCCTCAAGGTCTATTTTGTTATCTGGGGACTGCCAAAAATTAGAAGTCCAGCGCTCCCTGAGAGTCATTTACCCCCCAGGCTGAATCTTTTTCTGGATGTTGGAGTCAAAGTGACTGGACAGAGGAGCTGAATACTGGCCTATTATATCTATATATTTATCTGTCCCCCACACTGTAAGTGTATCAGCTTTTATTATTCATTAAATGTTATTAAAGAAGCAAATCTTTCACTGCTGAAAGTATTCTGTGATGTGATTTCCCCTTAACAATATCATAGTGGAGTGTTGGAACAGACAACTTTATAATAAGATAGAATGTAATTGATAATTCAGACTTACTTGATAGTGAAAAATGAGGCTGTCACCAGCCTCATGGAAAATCATTTTGGTAGAATAACCCTGCAACTGAAATAAAAGAAATAACCCCAAAACAGACAACTGGTGTCTATTAAAATTAGTTCGCACACTGCTTTCCTATTCTGTGCTGGTTTAAACACTTATTTCTTGATTAGACCATCTTTGATGTCATTTGTCATTATCAAATCATTGGGCATACTAATGTTTCTCTGAAAGACCAATAGACTGAAATAATCAATAAAAGAGACACTTCTTAGGGCAGAATTCAGCCCATCTTACTTGTTTTGAATAATACCTTATTCCATACCTGCTTCTGGTTTTTTTTTTTTTTTTTTGCATCTCTGCTCACTTGCACTTTGAAAGATTTTGAATAAATACTTTAATCTATTCTTATTAATTAATAAATAATTAGTTCAATGAGAAAAATGTTATAATCATCTTCAAACACATTCAGGTTACTAAAAAACTAAACAAGAGATTACTTACAGGAGTATGTAAAGGCTTTATACTCTGAAAAATTGTATACATTAAAAGTAAGTACATTGAGGGTGAGTGGATACATGTATAGCAAAATAACCTAAAACTGAAAATATATTTCAAAAGAGGCAAAGGAAGTCCCTGATATGCATGTTTCTGCACCATCAAAGTTAATGTGTTAACCATCTATATCCATTTTAAGATGGACCTGAGAAACAGATGAAGAATAAATATGCTCCAGAGAAATTCCTCTATTAGCAAACTTAAGTGGTGTACTAACCATTTCCACCTCTATTTTTTGTGATTCTTTGATACATCTGTAATTAAGCTGCTGATCCTTAAAATGATTTCTGATGAAATAAGATATAGTACAGCAGGAGCGTCAGTAAGCTAGCCTTTCGTAGGCTGGAGATCCAACAGAAGCACCACGTCCTGAAATAATTTTTCTCTCTGGAGTAAACTTTACGATTGTAAGTGATATCCAAAATATCAGAGTATAAAAACTAGAACCTAATAAAAATGTGTATCATACAAATTAGGCACGTTGCATTTCTGTTAGCATTTAAAATTGAACTTTGCTCAAAACTGAACAGCAATAAGTCAGAGATCAGGGTTTCCTGTGGTACAGTGTTTTTAAATATCAGCTTCTTTGATTAAACGTGACTCTTGCAGAGTTGCCTGACCAGATCTTCTGCCATTGCAGCTGGTCTCACAAAATCATCTTCCCCTTTCTATCATGAAGCCTCTTCTGATCTACTGCCAGCATTGCACCATGGCCTTTCAATGCCATCATGATACCCTGGGCTAGACTTTTTGCCATTGCTTTATTTGTCCTCTGCCAACATAAACAGCTCCCCAAGTCTAGGATCACACTAGGGAGAGGTGATGTAGTGGTGTTCTTGATCTATGGATAGAACACCTCTTAGGATCTTGCATGTGAGAGGCTCCCATTTTCCTTTCCTCATTGCCCCTTTCATCTGCCTCTGAACATGGGACCTCGTACACTGGTAGAAAAAAATGTGAAGAAGATAAAACACCTGGTGCCCAGGAACCTAGTGCAAAACTCATAATTTCAAAGCAACTGTCAGATTGCTGACACATATGGAAATCACACTTTCAGAGTTCCCATGAGCTTAAGGGTAGCTCCTCTAACGTATATTGGAGCCAATGAAGCAACAACACCAAATACAAAGTAAATGTGCATGTGCAAAAATTTTCTTCATTTCTTTTCCAAGCGTCCAATTAAAGCCTGGCATTCTGGATGCAATGGCATCCTGATTTGAGCAAATATCATCCAACACATCAGGTTTACCAAGATAACCTACATGTTATATATTTAAAAATTCCTTAAAATAACTATTGCTGACATTCAGTGTGCTGCTTGACATGCTGACTGAAAACTCATTTTAAAATTGAGCTAAATGGCTAAAGTATTAACTGCAGTAAAACAAAGAAGAAACACTATCTTACTAATTCTACACCATCTTTCTGTAATTTAAAAAGAGTAAACTTTGTAGGATTTAGTCATGTAGACAAGTATGATTTGCTGTATTTTATAAATGGCTTTGACAGAAGATGTTAACTTTATAAAAGGGCTGCTAAGCACACACAGTGGCAACTTTTCATAGTGTTTTTATTAATGATAAAGGATTTTGAAGCTATCATGATCTGAAATAACAATTGTAATACTACTACAATCTTAGCAGCAGCATGTCACTGAAAATAGGCCAAATTAAATCCTATCTAGCTTTCTGTTCAAATGTTCAGTGTTCCTGATACTAAAAGACGAGTGCAAGAACACCTAAACCAATTCTGCACAGAGTGGGAATGTGTCTGGTAGGGCTTATCAGCTCAGGCTCAGCACTTACTCTCACAGCCCAAGATTGTTCATCAGGGAACCTTTCAAGTATTTCTGCACTGCTTGACCTCATGCATCTAGGTTTGAGAGAACTTGATCAGCTCAGGCTCAGCATTACATGAACATGGGTAGATTGCTTTAAATTTGGAATATTACTGTGCATGTCTGTGGCGTTGCATATTTGCATTTGAAAGTGTGAATACATGGGAGTACAATTCAGAGAAAGATTTTAGAGGCATGTCAAATCTAGAAGTAGAATAGGATAAGAATTTTTGAATCATCTGGGTTTCTCAGTCTCTGGTGATCATGGTTAATGGAGACCTCACTGTAGCTACTTAGTCTTTGTAATATCAAAGGCTGGAGGAGATTTCTGCTGTTAGCTCTTCTCTCCAACCCTTTAAATAGGAAGCATCATTTGTCAGCTGCACAGACTCCTCAAATGCCTGGTGTTAAGTGAACAGTCCAGACCACTAAATATCCTTAACAGGTCTAAGACCTCTTAACCTGCTTAGCAGTTGTTAAGGCATTCATTTTCTTCACTCCTCTCACCTATTATTTTTAATTTTGTATTTTATTTTAAGTATTTAATTATCTGTGGTAAAATTACATGTTCTGTCACAAGCTTTCACATACTGACAGTTGTACTCATATTCCTTGGATACAGCCTTGCTTTTATATATATAGATAGATAGATATACATATATTAATTGGGAAGGGATAAAGCATTCTTTTTAAGTGACTTTGTTTTATTTTAACATTAAAGTCAACAAATGTTGTTCCCACTAAGGAAATTCTGACAAGACCTAAGCAGTTTATACTTCCCCTGAAATATAACAACGTTTCAGGTAGATTAAACCTTGACAAAAAGTTAAATCAAATTATATTCTCTATGCTCAATTTTCTTTGGGGAACCAAAACTCACTGAAGTGTAAAAGTCTAATTAATTATGTAGTATGCTAATAATTTTTAAATTAAGGACACTTGTGATTTAACTCTAACATGCCATGAATGTGTTTGCAATTGACTATGACAAGAAGATTATGAGAGTGAAAAAAATCAGAAAAATAGGAATCCAGTCACCAAGACTAGTTCTGCTGTGGAGATTTGTACAATAGTGGTGAACAGAAGAATGGCAAGTCTGACTCAGACTAAAGGGGACATTCCTTGTAACACTGAAGCATAGTGAAGGAGTAAACAAGTTTGTATTACTGTTTTCCCAGATATAAGCTCCCAGCTTCTGGACAGATGCTCTTTAGAGACTTTCTGAGACAATGATTGCATTGCGATCATCCCAATAGGTATCACTGAACATACTATTACATGCCACTTAGATGTCTACTCTTTGAACCCACTGAAGTTTTTGCCTGCAAAGCACCTTGTGGCACAGCATGGATTTTGGATTGTAGAAAAAGTTATTTCTTTCTTTGAAACCTCATGCCTTATCAGTTTTTGTTGTAAGACCTGGTTAATAGTCCTTACTTACCTGCTTTTTTGCAATTCATGATCTTTTCCAAGGTTGTGAATCATGGTTTGCTCAGCCTCCCTCAGCAGAGTAGCTGTTCCATATCTCTGATAACACTACTAATCTTCCCTATGTCTATTTTAGCCTTTTTTGAGATATGAAAATTGCATGTCATGAAGATGTGAATACAGCACATGTACAGTGATACAGTGCTGTTCACTGCCCACGTACCAGTCCCTTTACTAATTATTCCCAACAGCTTGTATGTCTTTTTCATGGCTATTGCATGCAGAGTTGCTGTTTAACGTATTTGTCATAGACTCTAGCCTTTATATCTACTTGTAGAAGCGATTTAGACAATTCTAAAGTTGGCATACACTGGCATCAGGTGGCTTCTTTGAACAGGTGCATATCATGTGTGTGTGTCTTCACTTATTCCTTGAGCGACCACTCTGCAATGTGAACCTTCTCTTGGTTTTTTATTGAGGTGAGATTTGATACATAGCTATGCCATGTATGGATGAACTCTAGGTACAGACGATTCTCAATGTTCTATCACCTCTTTTCCTCATGGAACCCACTGTACTGACCACATCACTGCTCTCCTATGTACTTTGTCTGGTTGATGGTAAGGGACAGCAGAACTTGGATTTCTCACATTCTGTCCTCTGTGTTTTTTCTTCAGGCTTAACACCTCTTGGTTTACTTCTAGGTAGTGGTGGTTAAATACTTTGTGCTTTCACTTAAAACCTTCCTAGAGTTAGAAACCTAATCTGAACAGATGCTGTAATACGTTCTTGTGGCCATGGAAGGGCTAGGAACAATCTGTCCTGTTTATAAACACTATGAGGAAAAAATAAAACAAGCTTTTTTGTTATTCAGACAGAATTTGAGATACTGATCCAAGTAATCGTGTAAACCTCACTGTAGCTGTGTAACACTTTATCTGCCTGGAATGTGGTATCACATATTTCCATCTCATAGAATGACATCCAGAATCCAAGTTTCATCCATTATAATAGCATGTGATAAAATATTCATTTCTATTTGCCCATACATTAGGTGTTTTCAGAAGATGAAGACTTTTCTTAGAATCTGATCTGGTAACTTTTGTTTGAGAGAGAATATATTGCATTGTATCAAATTGAACTCTCACATTTACTAGAGTTACATAAAAACAGAAGTATAGGACATCCTGCACAATCTGAAATGTACATGCTGCAAGGGTAGCAAGCAAAAGCCCATAATAAGAAACTGAAACTATTTTTCAGTGTACTTGGGTCATCTCATATAATATTTAACCACAGTCTCAAAAGTGAAGGAGGCTTTAATGTGGACTCATAAATAAGATTCTTGCACCTAATAGAGAAGCCTTGTAAAAATTGAATTGAGCCACACAGTGGATAGCAACACATTACACAGTAAAATAATCAGTTTTGCCTTTTGTTTCCAATGGTGACTTTTTGAGAAAGCTCACAATTTCATGTCTGATAGGACAGAGAAGATAAAAATCTGTAATTGTGTCCAAGATCTCTCATTGGTGTAAACTATAAAAGAAGCCAATATAGAGTCCTATCAGCAATGCTGATATTCTAACACGGAAAATCAGACTCTCAGGCACAATAATGTTCCATTCTGAAGCACAGCTACCAGTGGCAGAACCTTGTTCCTGGCAGTCATGATGTGTCCACTATGATATCTCTATAAACTAGGAACTGCTGGCGCCGTGTGTGATTTCGTATCCTTTTGTAAATGAAGAGTAGTTAAATATATGTCACAGAAGTTGTAAGTGAAATATTAAGATTATAATAATAAAACTACACACATTTTATTGTATTTTTGCTAATGCTTTAGTAAGAAAGCCTCTATTACCATCCCTACATGAGGGCAATGAGAGAAAAAGAGGCCCAGAGAAGGGTGTAAACTTACCTAAACAGATCCAGTAGTACAGCAGCAGTCTCCAGTGTCTCAATATATTGCTCTAGCAACTTTCATAGCAAGGCAGAATGGGTCTGGGTTGTTGCGGGGATAATAGACCCTATTCTATGAAGTGCTAAGTGACTTTGGGAAGAAACTGAACCATGTTTTCATCCTGTTCTCACAGAATTAAGTATAATCTCTTTTGACTAAGAGGAACCTCAATTTAAAATGTGTCAAAGAAGCCAAAAGGTAAAAATTTTGAGAAATCCAATAAGCCAAGTAGAGAGGGAGAGTACTGCTAGATCTTTTAAATATTACTATTTATGAGAAGTATATCATTATAAAAATAAAATTATTATGGTTGGTTTTCTGTGTATGGTGAATAATTTCTTATTATTTTTGCCTGTATTTGGTAAGAGCTTCTAGCTTGTGCGTCAGGGTTTTATCCTCACTCTCACTTCATCTAACTCCCATCGGAGCACTGCATACAAAAGAGCTAAAAGATAACAGCAGTATATCACACTGTTGCAGAAGTACTTCTGCATCCATCACCTTGAGATTTCTTCTTTATATGAAGAAGATACCACTATAAATTCTGCTGCAAGAAAATACATGAAGATAGACAGAAGTGCAATGAAAAACTCATTCTGAACTACTGGAGAGCTAAACTTTAAAGTAATAAAGATCAAAAACTAACTGCATGAGACTGCTTTTGATTTACTGAGCACTATGACTAGTTGCACAGCAAGCAATTAAGAATGATAACTGGGAGAAATTAGTTCAAGGTAACAGTATTTACAATTGATTTTTTTGTTGTTGTTTTCCCTGCAATTTTTTAAACTGGGTATTTTTTTCACAGAGTTAAAACTATCAAGCAGTCGATTTTTTTAACAATACAAATTACAAACATGTCTTTTTTTTAAAGCTAATATTTAAAATAGTTCAGGAAGATGACATTCCTATTAAAAGAAAACAGAAAAGGAAATGTATTTACACTTCTTGAAAGCTAGATAAACCCTGCTTCTTTCTTCAAAAACTGAGAAAGCAACAAGAAAGCTGCCTGAAAACCAACCAGATATTCAGCTAAAACCAATGAGAATCTAGAAGGCAATAGTTCTGTAAAATTTAAGAATTAATTAAACATCTTCCACAAAAAAGGTCCTGTCCTGAGAGTTGAAATGCACTAAATCATTCTGAATTCCTTGAAGCTTTCTTAGGGTAAAATGGTATTCGCTGAGTAATGAGACTCTGTAGCGAGGCAAATCTTAGTTGGAACTGCAGTACCAAAATGGTGTCCAACAGCTAATGTGTTAGTCTTTTCCAGAGTCTTTTCTAAAGAGAAAGATAGGACTAGATCTCCAGGATGATTTAATCAAGAACTGCCAAAAAGCACCTTTCACATGGGACTATGCAAGAAAATGGACCTTAGACAGGGACCTCATCACGACCAAATTTGAAGCTCATTAAAGTCAATGGAGTAGTTTCAGAGCAACTCAGCACTTCATACCACCTCCCAGAGATGTGCAGATCCCTTTGAAGTCACAAATTTAAAACCTAATGGGACAAGATTCTAATTTACGAAAGCTGTCATTCCTAACCACTGTACCCGAAGCTATTTTATACTTCATTAGGTTTTTTTCCTAATTTATAGGTAATCTAACATGATATCAGAATATCTTTTTTTAAGTTTCTTGTGGGTTCCATAGGAAATCCTGGTCTGTTACTTCACGTACAAGCATTTGCTTTAACTGGTTTATTCAGCATGATCCACATTTAATCACTTTCAGAATGAAGTGATTTGCTGGCCTGAATGTTAATGTTGTATATACTTGAAGCAGAAAATCTGCATTTAGTTCAGCAGTATCAATATGTAGGTACTGAAGCAGAAGGTAGAAGCAGCATGTGCACCCATGGAGAATAGAGTGCTTTTGCAAACAGTGTCACTTTTTTTTGAAAAATACATCTGTTTTGCTCAATTGACACTCCATGATACTGCAATTATGAGCCATATGTGAGTGTGATAATTTGGGAAGATAAATTAACATTTTAAAATCAAGACCTGGTGATGTTTATATCATTGTGCAACAGTTTCATAAAGATGAAAGGCAGCTCCCTTACTTTTAGGGCAGGATCAACTGCTATTAGATACATTGAAAGAACTGTACTGGGACTGTACTGCTACACAAATCCCCTGAAGGAGTCCTGGCAAATTCAGAGCTTGTGTTCATGGTATGGCCTCTGTGGTTTGAGCATGCTTCTACTGCTGGGGTAGCCACAGAGCAGGCACCGTACCTACTTCCTTTAGACATTAGGGTACAGTCTTGGCCCCAAATGTGTTAACGTCAAGATTATGCCATTTGCTCCCCTCTGGGCACCTGCAGTCAATTCATGTTGGACCTGACAAGTTAATTATTGTGCATTTGAAATAAATGGCATTATACTGGGTGAATTCTAGTAATTTAATAATTATTACATTTGGGACTGGGAATCTGATTTCTCTAATAAAATGGTGAAATAATCCAAAAGTAGTCTGGAATCAAAATTGTAATTTGAAAGAAAACTAGAAGGAAGGAAATGTATTAACAATATGAGGTAGGAAAAAGATAGCTTAAATTGTGAACACTAACAGGTGGCAGATACTTGGGAGCATGTGCACGTGTGGACACATATTCAAAATTAAACTTCTGAACTTTCAAGTAGGAGTCTGCTCCTTGCCAGCTGCAACCAGTGTGGGCTGGCTGTAAGTTTTAATGACAACTGGACTAAACAAAAGTCGCATGTCCCAAATCTTCCAGTTTATTAATAAATAGGCATGACACAGAACCACCAAGTAGGAGGCTGAGTGCACATTGTGCTTCTGCACATAAACTATTTAAATGGAGAAGATTACATTCTAGAAAGAAATGTTGGTGGCAGAAAGAAAGATTCTTGAAAAGAAGAAGTGGTCTTGGAAAGAAGTTCAAGATTTCAGCTGGAAGAAGAACTCTGGAGATCAGAGATGGGTGTGAAGAGAAATGCCAGGAGATGCCCAGGGACTTTAACACCTGAGACAAATCTAACTCTGGAGAGCTACCCAGCACAGGCAGGCAGAACTTTCTGCCCAGGCTCCCTGGACTAGGAGTGACCTCCTGACCGGGAACGAGAATCAAGCTGTCATGAACATAATGCCAGGGTGTGTGAATGAGTGAGTGTGTGTGATAACCAGGTAGGGTAAAAGCTCTAGTTGTGTTGGTTCTCAAATAAACCCCAGTATCCAGATCCACTGCAGGACTTTGTTACCTCTGCCTCACCCATGACATGGTAGCAGATGACTTTGAGAGGCAAGTTGACAAATGTCTATTTCTTTCTGCAAAAAGAGCAATTGTCGGAATCTTCATGGCTTTCAGACTGAAAGTTCTTTGAGACAGTGATCACAGAGGGAGTTTGTCAAAAGCATTCTTGATTGCATTTAATTTTAGGAAAATATTAATAAACTTCCATGAAACAGACTGGTTTTATCCAGCTTTATGCCAGTCTCAACTGGCTTTAATGGTGGTACAGAAATACAAAGTATTCCATGTAAACATAGAGATATGCATCCATAGTAGATCTGATAATATAGTGAGACTTGAATATCAATTAGATCTGAGTTGTGCAGCAAAATGAGTCTTAAGGAAAGTCATCCTTCTAACTGGCTTAGTAATCAATCAAGGTGAAGATTTAAACTTCTTTTATTAGTCTATACAAAGGTCTAGCCTTGCAAACAGCCTTATAGGATCTGATTAGTTTGAAGTGGGAGATGCAAAGAACTTGAGTTCTTTCTAATTGCCTTTTAAATTTGCATTTATGTTTTTAAGCATCGTAGGTAGAAAAGATCTACCACTGTGTCTCAGCATAGGCAGAGAAGTTCCCTGCAATGTATAAAAGCCGAGATATTTGAGTAGAGCTGGGGTTTTAGCTATCCATCCTCTGTTGCTGTTTTATGACTCAATCCATGATTCAGATTTTGGTGTTTAAACCATGGTAACCATGTGTTCATTTCAAGATAAATGAAAAAACATAGCATTTATCATGGGTAAAGGATTTAGAATGCAAATGAGCTAAGAATACCAGTTCCTTGTCAGCCATGAAGTGTGCTGTATTAGAGCACCATGTAGTTTATTTTTACACGGTGACGGCAGCCTACATTCAGTTTGATCTATATGATTGAAGGCAGGATCTTTGTCTGTATGAGAGATTGCTAGTGTGGGTCAGATAGAAATAGGGTCTGGTATAGCATCATATATTGCATTGTGAAAAAGCTTTAAAGATTCAGCTGAGAAAGTTTTGTCTGTTTCTTGGCAAATAAGCTTATCCTTTTGAATTCTAAATAAAGAGTAAATCAGGTATTCCAATCCTGTTACCATACATGAGAAAGAAAAATAATATACTCTGCAATATAGGTCATCAGCATAGATATTTTTATCCTAGGTTGCATTTTAATTTAAATACTGGGTTTTTTTGTGTGTGTGTGGATCTTTTTCACAATAATGAGACCAAATGTAAGTTTGCATCATAGAGTAGGCAGGTAGAACATTTAAATTACCATAAATAAATGGAGAGGATAAAACCATCATTATAGAAAAATGCGAGCAAATACAAACCTACAGTTTCTCATCAGTCATTTATTGAGCTATCATTATTTATTTTCAAATAATTGATTGGAGCTAATGCCAAAATATGAGTGATACATGCAGTGGCATCATGGGTTAAATTTCTTTGCTTGAACTTTGTCAAAGAAATTATTTGTTGCAACAATAACCCAATAGTTGTTTTGCCTTTAACCCTTCAAGGGGCAAATGGGAACTGGCTCCCAGCTGGACACTGTATTTTGAATAGGCTTAAGCCAAATAGCTGCTCTTGTAGTGATAGTCAGAAAACAGCACTTTTTTGTCTTATTCTGCTGTGGACAGCCAGCTGGCAGTCCTTCGCACATTGGAATTTCAATGGACTCCTGGCAACTGTTTCTCACTTATCCCTCAAATGAGTGGCATACTGTCTTACAATGTCATTTTGTTTTAGTTTATTTCTTGTATAATGAGCAACATTGACAGGGATATTTGCAAATTCTTAAATATTCTGGCATCCCACTGGTAAAACCAGTAGATTACCATTTCAGTTTGAAAGAGCTTCAAAGAAGATAATAATT
Source organism: Caprimulgus europaeus (assembly GCA_907165065.1). The sequence goes on from OU015536.1 coordinate 7,629,575, forward strand.
TTATACCTTGATATGTAGAAAACCAAAAATAACGCTGGTTATCTTTGTGTTCTCCTTTTAAAAGTCAATATTTACCAGTAATAAGTGAACAGTGAGTCTAATCCTTCAGGCTTCAATGACCAGTTCTCTGAAGGAGGATGCCTTTTACCTAAATAATCAATAATTGCTTTTCAGAGATTTCAATATTCGGTTCAGGAAAAGGATTTAGAGTGCCATGTCCACACCACAGCGCATATGCAGTAAACACATATTTGGTCATATGCTTTATATGACCAATATACTTTTAAAGAAGTCCAAGGATCTTTTGACAATTTTAATATAACATTCATTTCTCATAATGTCTGGTCATGTCAGTTTTTCAGTTATGATTAAAACTGTGAGCACAAATGAATGAAAGAAATGTTAAGATTTATCAGCATGGGGTATATATGATTTCCAGTCTATATATGGAACAAATAGGAGGTTTTTCACTGACATGTGAACTCCTTATTTGTGCAGTGGTGTGTGGCATGAACTGGACTCTAAAACTGTGAGATTGTCACAGATTTGTGTGTATGTGTGTTTCTTACCTCATAGGTGAATACCGTATCATGTAGGCATGGTCCTGTGGGAGGATAAAGGAAGCAAGTAATGTATTTGTCTAATTACTCACCTAGTGAGACTTCCTACACAAGTTTATTAATATTTCATTGTTTCTTTAGCAGAAGAAACATTCTTTCACACTTCTGTGTTTTCTCTTATTTACAGCTGAGGAACATGGGCTCTTTTATGTTGTTCATTAACAGACATTTATTTGACAAATGCTGGTGGTTGTTGTTTTTTTCATGCAGAACTTCTGTTGCAAAGACTCTGCTGGCTACTTGGTTGAAGGGCGTTAATGCAACAGGAGGAATATTTGGAAGAGTCTATTTCCCATCTGCTTCTGAGGCAAATTGGTTCAATCCATATTTGAATGCAAGTAAGCAAATCTCTTCATTTCATCATGGGAAGAAATGAGACATGTTTTAGCTCAGGATCATATCGTCTACTGAATATATCTATTATCTGGATTGAAAGACATGGTCTTGATCACCATATAAGGCTCAGGGAGATGTTGTTTTAATTATTCAGAGTAGTAAGAAGTTCACTGAAAGATATACAGGTTGACTTTGTGTCCCGATCCGATGTCGGGATCATTCAAATATCCCGATCCGATGTCGGGGAAAGGTTTCGATGTGATCCCAAGGGCGAGATTAAGACACAAACGAGGTCAAATGCCGCATTCCCGAAACATCATTTATTACCAAAGAAAAAGTAATAAGGAGGGTAGCGATAGGACAGAAATGGAAAGAAAGATGGAAAAGAAGCAAGGAGTCGGGATAGGGCAGCAAGAATAGTCACCACCATGGGTCCAGCGGCGAGGCGACGGTGAAGGGGCGGGTGAGGAGGTCTCGGTTGCTTGTTCCACGTGGTGCGGTCAGGCAGTCAGGTGGTCGTCCTCTCTGTCCCTCTTCTCTCTCTTTCTCCCCTGCTGCTGTTGCCCATGCAGGTCTTCCTTAAGTACCCCTTCGAGGGCTGTGGTTACCATAGCAATGGCACGTCTCTTTGTGCCCCCCCAGCACTGGGGCAGAGACATGTCTGGGCAGAAGACCTCCTGCGGGCAGGGCATTTCACAAGTCGTTTCCCTCTCAGTGGTCTTGTGAAAACAATCTTGCCAGCAATCTTGCAGACAATCTTTGAGACAAGACAATAGTGCCGTTCCTCACACTTTGTTAGAATCACAAGTGAGGCACAGACTGTATGTGTAATAGTAACTGAAGGAGTTAATTGCTTCTGCAATATGACAATGAGAATATATGCTTGCTTTGTTATTGGCAATGGCAACTGTAACTATAGCTGGCATATCTGCTTAATCACACCCAGCTTTTGCAATGGAATATTTTAAGGACAAGCCACATACTTAGAAAGCCCTCAGGAGTCACAGGTGGTTTTAAATCTTGGTTGATGGACATGAGTTGCCATTTTTGGTTATAGTTGCATGTTATTTGCATTGCCCTACTTTTTTTTTTTTTTTTTTTTTTTTTTAAAGGAAAGCTGTACTGGTAACCAATGCTTTCAATGGACTTTAAGTCCTGTCATAAGGCAAAGGTACAAGTCATCAGAATTCCAGCTCAGGTGGTATGCCTGGGCCTAGAAATGTGATTTTGGTTGCACATGACTTTCGTTTATCAGTTCACTTCAGTTTTGTATATGCATTTTGTTACTCTTTTAATACTTAAAGTAGTAGTATTTCATTGTTGGTGAAGAACACTATATACTTTTTTAAAAAAATCATACATTCCTTATGATACACAGGACTACTCTTCTCTCACTCTCAGCTTATCCAGATGGTGACCAGAATGAAAGCCTAGCCTTGGCTAACCAAGCTTACTAATACATCATAGCTCAAAGGGGTGTGAACCAAATACTCAGGTCAGACATGCAGTCAGCAATGTGTATGCAGCAGCAGGAAGCAAATACCTTCCAGCAAACATTTTTCTAACCAGCTCAGTGATATTAAAATGAATGTTTTATTCACATGCTGATCTTCACATTAAGACATTTTCTTCATCATTCATTTAATTTCATAGTGCTAATTCCATACACATATCATGAGCCTTACTTAATCAAAACAAAAACTCCCAACAACCCTGAACCATGTATTTCATAATCAACCAGCAGAACTGTACTGTATGTGTACATCTTGTCTAAATGCTAAACTAAATGCAAAACTTCTGTTCTCTGACTTCCAGGAGCTAGGCTGAGCAGTGGGGGTTTCAATTAAAAACCACAGGAAAGGAAAGGAATATGTCAATAAAACCACAGACTTGTAAGTACTGCATACTAGTTTGCAAACAAACACAGCAAGCATTCTCCGAGTATGAGTCTATTACTGTAAATTTAGACTGAATGCATGATGTTGAAGGTGACTGTCCCAGCATGATCTTCCTTCATTTCATGTATAGTGAAATGCTCTCTAGTTTTACGTTCAATAGCTTGATCTAGTCAGTCTGCAGTGAGACTATTACTAATGGAGGAAAATGCCATGAAGAGGAGAATGGCTTGAGCCACATTAGCAGTGTTTTGTTCTATTTCAAAAGAAAATGAGAACTGTAAAGGAGAGAGTAGAAGGTGGAAAAAAAAGAGAAAGTTGTGAATAGATTCTAAGGCAATATCCTATGTGAGGTTTTAAATGTAGACATCACTTGAATAGAAATGTAAATGCCATGATTTGCATTATAAAGCTTTGTTAAATAATAACTGTCACTAGAACAGATTATGTTGATAATTAATTAGTTACAGACTGGGTGCAGTCACTTTTTAAAAAGGTTGCATTAGGGATCACGTATTTTATAGTGAAGAAATCTTGAGTAAGAATAGTGAAGGTGAAAAAAAATTATAAACAATTTAGAATTCATAGGAAAATATATACTCTAATGCATTTTTTAAAATGCAGTGCACCCTATGGTGCTTTTATTGCTCTCATATTAAAGAGAGGAACCAGTAAGAGAAAAAACAGTGTAGTTTACCTAATTAAATGAGCAAAATGCAACTTAAATTTACAGAAGGTTAATAACTAACATTTAATGTATTGGCTTCACGTTATGTTTGAACTGTTAATAAAGTGAACTCACTGACTGCTAAAGTATTACAATTATTTCTCAACTAATAAAGAAAGGAAAAAGGGGAAACTTAGTAGCAGAAGTAGTACACAAATGTTCAACTGATTTTTTTCCACTTTAGCAGTAATTTCTTTATGCAACTCTTCCCTAAACAGTAAAGAAAGCCACAAAGAATAGGAAGGACATCAGCTTTGAAATTTGATGCTGAGGTTCTTTGACTACATAGAGGCTGAGCTACTGATTTAATAGAGATTTTCAAAGGTGCTCAGCACTGACCTAATTCTGCTGCATTTTAAATCTCTTGGTATTTACCAATGTCTTCAACAGGACTGGAGTCACACAAAAGCTGAATGCTTTTGAAAAGTCTGGGTTTCATCTTATCCACAAAAATGTAAAAGGCTATGGGTAATACTGAATTATGTTCACCTCCTATCTGAAAATTGCAGTGGGGACATGCTCTAATGATTTTTCACATACTCAGTTTTTTAAATTCTGAGCTGTTCTGTCCAAATCAATGTGAAAGTCTTTGCAGGACATCTGAAATGTCAACACACCACATAAATATAAACAAGTGCCTGACAGTCACTGAAAATTAGAACCCTGCAATGTATGTTTTAAGATTATATGGGCTCAAGAATGTGCTGCCATAATCCAAGGAGTATTTGCTATTTTATGACTGTGAAGCCTAACTATTTGAAGAAGTGATGCTGGTGATTCTGGGCTAAATCCTATTTAATCTGGGTTCTAAAGATGTTTGGTGCTAGGAGAAGAGAGCCCAGGCTGTGAGAATGGTAAGCAGGAGAGATGGTAGAATATACACCTATGTCATTTGAAGAAAGAAAAGTGCACACTCTACCTGAAAGTAGAGCTATTAATATGTCTCGGTATAGGTGCCACAGTGTGAGTTCTGATCTGATGTTGGAGGCTGCCCTTAGCTGACTTAGCTGAAAATAGCCAGATCTTTTTGTCCAAGATGTCAAAGATAAACACATGTGATGGTAACTGGATCACTCTCCTGTGTGCTCTCAGTTAGAAGGAAATTAATTTTTCCTTAATGCGTTAGTGCAAACAGTCATCTTGATTCAGAGGGAGCCTGGCAGCAGGAAAGGGGCTTCAGAGCCTTAATGAACTCCCCTTACTGGCCCTCCCCAGCACTCTACCCTGAGAACTCCCTCTCCATATACCTTCCCCAAAAACTTTATAGCTGCTACTTTCTTAGTTCTCAGTTTTTTCCACTGAATAAGTATAAAAAGAAGGGCAGAGTGAAGGTCTGGGAAAGGAGATCAAGAAGTGTTTTAAGGGGAAGACAGCAGAGATGAAGGAAAAAGGAAGAGAAAGTGGAATGTTCAACATAAATGGGTGGTGTTCTGAAGAATAGTCTAATAGAGGCATGGAAAGCTTATAGAGCCGGTTCCGAATGGAGAATTGTGATTCAGCTGTAGTTTAATGAGGATTTTACAGAGCATGGAGGCATATATGCTCTCATTGTGCTTTGATTTCTACACATGGTAAAGGTTTCTGATATCATATACTGATGTGAAATCTTATAATTGCATACAGAGGTGTATTAAAATATATTGCTTCCAGTTTTAGATTATCTCATTTGTTTCCAGCTCTGAACTCATCATGTAGTCCTGGTGGAGACGGGTGCTGTATGATGGTTAGACTACAGGGTAGTTTTTGGAATCCTCATTTGGCTCTGTTTCTTGTAGTTTGGATAAGTAGATGCCTAACTGGTATAATTCTTAAGAGTGTAAAATGTTAAGAGTTTCCCCCCTAGAAAATCTCCCATTGACTTAAATGGGAGTTGAATTAGGCCTTTTGAAATAATATGCAAAAATAACTATTTCCACTCTTTGTCATCCACTTTCTTTCTCAACTGACAGCTGATCCTAGAATGTATTGAGTGTTCTGTGTAATTATTGAGAGTAATCAGCTTCCACTGAGCGCTAAGCTCCCCCAAGAATTTTCCATCTCCTTGCAGGATTAAATCCCTGGTTTACTTATTTCTCACTCTGAAAAAGAATAAACTAAATGTTAACAATGGACAATTAAAATAGCAAGAAACAAGAAAGGAAACATAAAATGAAGGATTTTTACATAATGGAAGGTAGATGAATTGGTAGTAAATAGCAAGATAAATGAGAGATACAAAAAAACCCATGGCATATTCTGAACTGTACATACCAAGTGTAATATCACTCATTTCCTCTGCAGAGGCAAAAATACTATTTGAGAGACATGAATATAACCCTGCAGATAACTGTAAAAGATCACACTAAACAAAGAATACTGATTAATTTTAATTTGATCAATTGATCAACTCACTTTTCTGAATGCTCTTCACTGCGATTATTCAACTGATTTTTGTATGACAGTTGTGATGAGTGACTGGTGATTAATCTCTGCTTCTTATGAATCTAAAGCACAAAATATTTTAACATGTACTGTGCTTTAATAAAGGGAAAGATACCTTGAGCATCCAAGAATTTGGATACAATGTGTCTTAGAGTTCAAAAACTTGCTTTGTGCAAGTTATCTAATTGTATATATATTACATAGGTGTATACTTGTAGTTAATTGCTATTCTTTCCTTTTCATTTTTTGTTTCCTTTTCTTCCTTTGCTTCCTTTCATATTCTCAAGGGACTTTAAATTTATATACACTAGTGTGTGAAATAAAGCAGTAGATTCCAGAAGGACCATTAACACATCTTCAGTATGTGAATTGTCTGGCTGGCTGAAACTCTATGGTGTATATCACTCAAAATAGTGCTAAATTTCACTCATTTCACAGTTCTGGTTGTATACTGGGGTATTACAGTGGCTGTCCTTTGCCTCTCTCTTGCAGGATAATGAAGGCAGGTGCCTCCAGGATCCAGTCAGAAGTGCAGTTGCCCTTTCATTTATCAGATGTCAGTTCTGCTACTCCTGATCTTCTGAGACCCCATTCTGCAGTCCAGTTATGGCCTGTCACAATTAGTCTTCTCAGACATTCCATGGAGGCAATCCCAAAGACTTACTCAACATACAAATCCCAGGTTAGAAATCCAGAGCAAAACAGACTTTTGGGTAGAATTTCTTCTTTAAAATGGAGCCACCTATTGCTGTTTTTTTAAGCTGAATCTCTTAAAACTAAAATCTATTCCTCTTGAATTCAGGATGAGTAAATTGCTCAAAGACTTTTTTTCAGTAAAATTTCCATGCCCTTTTTCATAAGTGCAATTACAGTGATGATTAACAAATGCAGCACTATGGATAAGCAAATGTATAATTCATATGAACGTACCTGGTCAGAGCTAGGGATTTCTTTTGCTCTCATTCTTTATAAATGGAACAGAGATTCTATCTTCTTAAGCCTTCTTGCTCTTCCTTATTTCACAAATGAAACAATTTAAATAATATCAAAATGGCATAATAAGTTTTGAAAACTTTCATTTTATATTTTTGGCAGAGAACTTTTCAAAGAATAGTTTATCAGTTTTTTCTAAGCACCATTTACCACTACTTGGTAAAATTTACCAGGCTGTATAACTTAGTATTGTGTTGCTTTTGTAAAGTATGTAAAATGCTCTGAAGCTATAAAATGTAACATGAGATCTCATTGTTATTTCTTTGTTTTGATTTCAGATCACTTCCCACTGACTTTGAATAGAACTTCAGCTTTTTCTGGCTGTAATTCTGCAAAAACAAAAGAGTGAGTAATAAGTAGTGTTTGACAGTCTGCATAGCATTCCTAGGTCTACAGACAAATAAGTAATAATCTCCAGTCCATTTTTTGGTTGTGCATAAGACCCAAATAACCCCCTCTCTTCTCTGTTTGACAAGCATAACTCTTCTAGATTAATCCTAAATTGGAGTGCATATTAATTATACTGGATAGTAGCAAGAAACCTTTTTTTCCAGGCACACTAGATCTATATCTGGTATGTACTTTAGTAGTGGCTAAGGATACTTGTTATAATTGCATAATCTCTTTCTGAGATCAGTCAAAAGTATTCTGTGTTCCAAGGCTAAAGCATGCAGGAGTGCCTAGTATTTCTAAAAATAAAAAAAACCTGGAGGATGAAGAGACTGCCTTGCACTGTTACATTGTCTATGTGTAACTATTAAAGTGGTTTCTTTTCTGGAAGATTTTCTCTGTAAATACTACTTTAACCACCTACTGGAAGCATACAGATATACTCCCCTTATTTACAGAAAGGTACAGACTTATTCTGCAGTTAACAGAGCAAAATCTCTGCTATGGATAACTTTCAGTATTCATTACTGGACCTGGATTTGGACAGTTTAGCAGGTGCTCTGTACTACAGTTGGTCATTTTAACATAACTTTTCTATCCCTCTTGTTCATGTTACGTAGCTGGGAAAGCCAGCATGCCAGCTCTCCTCTCCAGGAATAGTCTGTATGTTTGAGTGAAAAAGAGCATTGCAAATATGCAAAACTGGAAAAATAGATGTGGGCCAAAACCTAGACCATAGAACTTCAGAGCTACAATCATATAAAAAGCCATATATTCCACTCTAAATTCTGAGGTAGAATCAAGAAAACAAAAGTATTGTATACATTTACATTTTAAATTGTGTAATCATGTTATTATCTGAAACTAATACCATGCTGTTAAAATTTAGATAAAGTGTCCTGCAATGCATACAAAATGTTCATTTGTTGAAGGCCATTAAGTTAATTTCCTGGGAACAAGATTAAATGCAAGGCATTTACATAATCATTAGTTGTGAGGTGTAGAATAGATAATTAAATATTCCACCACATTAATTTATATTTAATTAACTGTGCTTCCATGATCCTTCTGCCTGAATATTAATATTGTGTAAATAAACAATTAGGATGCATGCTCACTTTGCAAAAGCTTTATTGTAAAAAATGTGATCAAAGAAATTCTATGAAATCTACTTAAATTAATAAACACTGAAAGATTTTGTAAAGCAGAGTTGTCGATCTTGAAAGTTTTGCTAAATAGCTCCAAGTATGACAATTTTTAACACTTTAATTCTTCAAGTGTTCAGTATGTCCGAGTTGTCATAAGAAACTTGTAATTATAATATCTTCTATTCTGCATTTCACAACCTCTCATTTAAATTGGCTAACATACGTAAAAGCAGTAAAGCATGCAGAATGAGCTTTGCATTGTTTGGAAAAGACAGTAAAGCCATAGGAAATTAATGAACATTATATTTTCAAATAAAGAAATACAGTTTCAGAGCTCCTGTTTTCATATTAAAGGGATATAATTTGAAAGCATTCAGGCCATACTTGATAACACCAGAAAAAACACTTTTTTTTCTTTCCTTCAAAAAAATACATTCTTACCAGGAGCATTTTCAGCTGTATACATAGATGAACAGCATACAAAGGCTGATCTGAAATTCAGAGCATCTTTTGTTTTATGTAAATACAAGTTATTCATTGCTATTACTCTATAAGGGCTCATCTGATACTGTCTTATGTTTCTAGTAGGAGTACCTCTAGGAATTACCTATACTCTAATATGCCACTTGTAGATGTATACAGTGGTATTTTGACAAATGGAAAAGAAGCATCATACCATAACGACAGGGAGAAGATACCTGTGGAAACCTGTCTGTCTGAAAGGAAACATGACAAAAAAGGAGACTGTCCAACAGACTCTGGAATTTTGAGGGACAGTGTGTATTATAGGAATCCTTTGCAGATCTATGATCTTCTGTGGACTGTGCTATGAAGGGTGGAGAAAAGACTTGTTAGAAATTTTACTTTTGTAACTGAAAAATCTAAGTTTTCGTTAGTTTTGATTTGCAGAGTACTGGGACATCTGAAAGTCCAGTTGCAGTTAGTGCAAGTTGAGAGGGCTTTATGCTTCGGAATGTATGTCTATCCAGTATCTTCAGGATTCTTCAGAGTGAGGAAGTGATTTGGTGCAGGTTCTCTCCTTTAAGAGATAACAGAAAGTTCCAACTCATGATATATAAAAATGTATACTCGTTTATATCAATAGATAGTAACTTTTGACTTCCCTCTCCCCCCTCTCTCTCTTCCCCTGAGAAGGAAGGACCAGCAGAGACAAGTGATGAACTGACCACAACCCCCATTCCCTGTCCCCCTGTGCTGCAGCAATGGAGGAGGTGGAGAAATCAGGAGTGAAGTTGAGCCTGGGAAGAAGGGAGGGGTGAGGAGAAAGTGTTTTAAGATTTAGTTTTATTTCTCTTTATCCTACTCTCTTTTGATTGGTAACAAATTAAACAAATTTCTCCAAGTTTACCCTGTTTTACCTGTGACAGTGATTGGTGAATGTTCTCTCTCTGTCTTTATCTCAACCCATGATCCTTTTGTTATATTTTCTCTCCCCTGCCCAGTTGAGGAGGTGAGTGATAGAGTGGTTTTGGTGGGCACCTGGCATTTAGCCAGGGTCAACCCACAACACTGAATAGAACTAGAAAACCAGAAAAACATGTAAAAGCTGGGCTCAGAGCTGATGTGAAGGTGCACTAGCAGTTAACATCTGGCATTCCTGCCTAATACTAACCAACTGGCCAGAATAACAGTATCTCAGCAAATATGTGTAGGATTACTGGAGTGGTGTCATAATCCTAATTGATTTCGGTGGGTACTTGCAAAATTAATACTGTGTAGTCCGAGGATGTAGCTTTTAAGTAGGATCATTTTGTTTAATATAGATGAATACTGCCATTTCTAACTTTGTTGTTCCAGAAATTAACTGTTAGTCACGTAGAGACTCACTGTTGAAGTAGGGAGAAAAAAGCTATCCTCAATCATTTTTGAAGTAATTCTTCATAACTGAATGGACACAAGCCCTTGGAATGTGTTGTAAGAACAGCAGCGACAAGTCCTAGGTCAGGAAAGAATGCTAAATTAATAAGTCTTTGTCTAGAAAAAGGAAGGTTTTGAGAATGATCTTGTTGCCTCTGTGCTTTGGAGTGTGTCAAAATGGATAGGGTCTTAGGATGAGAATTCCTAAATTCTAATTCCATCACTACTACTATTTCATTAGCTGTCATGGTTTGACAGACTGATAAAGGCACTGAAAATTACTAGGTCTTTGTTAACATCTGAAGAGGCTGTAGTATTTGTATTTTTTACTGTCAGTGATTAGTGATACATTGGTTGCATCTTAGTCCACCACTATAAATGGAGAATTCTCTAGTCTTACCTAAGAACAATGCTATTAGGCTTATAATTGGTTATAGTCATGTGCAGTATTAACTAACACAAACTGTTAATGCAAAGTAGTGCCTGTGGATTCGTATTTAGGAGAAGCTTTTAATGCAAAGTATTAAAACCTGTAATGAGAGAACTAAAAACTATTTCTTTTTAATATACTATATTATCAAAATTGCTGTTTATTAGAGTCCTCTTTCATAAACATTGTTGTGTCAAATGTTTTGCAGAGACATACAAGTGCACTGCATTGATTTCCACTGCTATGCTGACTAATATCATGCAGTTTAGTGCGTCTTTTAAACTTAAGACTGTTATCACTTCTTAAAATGTACCATAACCTTAGGAGGCACTGATGCTCTGAGTTTTGTAATGCAATTACCTTGAGATAAGATGATTGTATGGTAAGATTATCCCCTAAAAAGATTATCTTCTGACACAGTCATCCTCTGACAAGATTATCGGTAGAGATGATGTTGATAATTAGCTAGGGATGTAGAAGACTGATCTAGAAAATGTAACAAGTGCAAACTAGACTGAGCACTTAGTTGAACCTCAACTTTGTGTGGAAGTATGGCGTATGTTAAATTTTTTGTATCCATTTGAGTCTTCAGACTGGCTTTGAGATGGGGGTTGGTGGGGAAAAAAGCATGGGCAACTTTTTTACAAATCTTAGGACTGGACATTTCTACTTTAATCAGTGTATTTAACATTCATTGTAGGATCTAGTTAAAGAAATGTCTCTACTTTCAGTGAGATAGATTAAAAACTGTTGTATTCATTTCATGGCAAGTGTGGATACTACTTAGCTTAAAATACATAGTATGCACATGGAACCAGAAATAATGGATTTATTATTTCTGTCTAATAATTGCTGTTCATCAGCAGACATTTTCTAGTTGCAAAAACAATGTCATGCTTGGTGTTTTCTCTTAGAGGTGGAAAAAGATCGGTGATGTCAACTTCCCTTTGCACGTTTGCTTACCAAATGCATTGATCCTTGATACTACATGAAGGATACTAACAGGAGGAGCCTAATACAGAATCCTCATACAGTGAGTAAAGAGAAAAGGCTTTTACTGTTTCCAAGGAAAGAAAATATAAAAACATACTGGTTTATCATCAGTTCTTGAAGCCTCTGCAAGGTTGAAGTAAATAGTGTTATTGCTGCCAAGAAGCTGTAAGCTTTAGATGAAAGTTAATGTGTTGGAGAGCATCCAAGTATGAAATGATCAAAGGGACATAGGTCTGGAGGTTTTAGCTATGCTGTTGAGTTGAAGAATAAGAAGTTACAAAGACAAACTTTGAGCTGACCTTAAATACTCACAGGCAACACTTGTGTAAACGAACACTGTATTTTTTTCATGAGAATTAAATGCATTTTGTTTGGTTGGTTGGTTTTTATTTATTAATCTAAATGTGGATGTTGCACTTGAAGGTATTAAAAAGCTGTAAAATTGAATGCAGTTTTGTTTCCATCTACCAAAGTTATCTGAAATCAGTGGTTAGTCCCTCAAGTTTGTAATCTGTTGCTTGTACTATGTACATAGAAAACTTCTTCTTCAGGGAAAGGATCCTCCACTCGTGTTGGCAATCTGCAGAGTGCCAAATCATTGGGAAATTAAGAAATTAGTCTTTGACTTTAAGTTAGGAAGGATGCTGCAATGTGTAGGGAGTTGAGGGTTTGTTTTTTCTCTTTCTCTCTTTATCAGACCATCAACACTGATCATCTTGGTCAGCTGTCTTTGCAATAGTCAAGAGAAAAGCTTAGAGATACCCTTGAGCAATGGCATATCAACTGGCTGCTAATCACAGGACCATCATATATGTGACAATTTTTCTCTCACTCTAGAGTCTTCTCAAATAAAATCTCTGGTTAAAAGAATAAAAAGCATTAAATAATCTTAAAACAACTCCAGTGAATAAGCCTGCCAGCTAGGATTGACCTATAACTTCTGCACAGGGAAGAGCACAACCCTTTCAGTAATTCTGTTTACAGTATTCTTAGTCTTCCATCCTTCATCTGTTATTACATTCCTCATTAAAATAAAAAGATGACAAAAAATGAAATATTTTAAGTAATCTATAGACATTAAGTATTTCTTGATCACTCAGTCTTCTCTGAAAAAGACTCACTAAAATAATCACAATAAGAATTTATTCCCCTTTTGTTCCAAGATGAGCTTATGTCTCTGCATTAATTTATTTTCTTCTATTTCACAAATAATTAATAGAAGATACTGGGAAGTACTTAACTTGACTTCAACCTATTTGAAGTTTATTACCCCTGTGACTCATACATCACAACCACCTAAAATGGATAAATTATAAAATCTACAATACTAAATCTTCACTTCAAGGACTACTACTCCCAAATCTCCTAGCAGTACATTTTTAGACTGCCCTTTCTAATAACTTAGTTTCCCACTGAGTAAAAAGCTTTTAGTATGTTGAAAATGGAGCAGTGTTATTCTTAGCTATTCGATTCTCAAACTTCCAGTTCTGCCATGGTTCAGGTGATAGCTCTTTTATATACTCATTCAGCAAACCATTTTTGTGACATTATTATAAAACATTTCTTTGTCACATGTGGTAATTCCATCAAATTGTCATTTGATTGATGTGATTAGAATATATTTATATATATATATGTGATTAGAATATACGTTTTATATATGTGATTAGGATATATTTATCTGCCTTACGAAGAGAGGCTGAGAGAGCTGGGAGTCTTCAACCTGGAGAAGAGAAGACTGAGAGGGGAGCTTATCAATGTCTATAAATATCTGACATGTGGGGGCCAAAGGGATGGGTCCGGGCTCTTTTTGGTGGTGCCCAGTGACAGGACAAGGGGCAATGGGCAAAAACTGGAACACTGGAAGTTCCAGACAAACTTAAGGAAAAATTTCTTTACTGTGAGGGTGACAGAGCCCTGGGACAGGCTGCCCAGAGAAGGTGTGGCAGAAGGCTTAAACACTGCTACTTTAAATTTAGTAAGGTCTGGTAATATTTCCTGCATTGTAGGAATGCTTGTAATACTCACATACAATTTACTTGTTTGAGTTTGAAGATGAAATAACGTGGCATTTTCCATGAAGTTTGAAGATAGTTAGCTATCTGTCAGAAGTTACTGCCTAGATAGAAGTTAAGACTGAATTTTAAAAATAAAAACAAAGAATAATGATTATTTTGAATGAAGGAAAAAAATGTGTTCATAACACAAACTGAAAAAAATCATTGAATGTGAGAGACCAAAGAGAGCTTTAGCAGCGGCTAAGTGAAATTTAAATTTCAAAGCAGACAGAAGATTAACCTGTATATAGCACACTTTTAATCAGTTCATAGATTTTAAGGCCTGAAGAGACAACAGTGATCATTAGTTCAATCTCAGATCAGTACTTCCTACACGACATACGCAAATTCCCTAGTTTGATGGGGAAAATGTATCTATTAGAAAGCTGCCTAATCCTGATTTTCAAATGAAACAAATGCTTGGAATTTCTAAGTAGCTGCTCAACAGAACACAGGGAATGTATGTGAGACCTATGATAGGAAAAATCTGAGTTTACAACCCCAAATTTTTAAATGCTAATTTTAATATTAGTACTTCAGTATTCCACATAGGTGCATAACTAGTCCCTGCAAATACATGTCATGGGAGCAAATTACCCAAATATATTGTGTGCATTGAAATTTGATGGTGTTTCTTACTCCATAATGCATTCACTCCAAACTATACTTATATACCCAATACATTGCTAAAAGTCTGTTTTAAGTAGTTACAGAAAGGATCTTCAGCAACTCCTCCACTTGCATTAGTTTCATTTAAAGGAAATCTGTGAAATGATAAGTAGAAACAAAAATCAAATGATGGGGAAATGAAGAATCAGCAGCTAATTAATCTGATACCATTCAAAAGCTTTTCTGAGTACAGAGTATAAACAACAATAAGTTCTGGTCATCTACACAGTTTGTTTCACTGAGGGAAGAGCAAATTTTGAGAAAACATAAGAAAATATGCATACAGTATCCTAGTATAAAGTGAAACAAGCATTCAGAATTAATTGCTCTTGTGGCTAGCTAACTATTAACAAAATAACTTGTGAACAAATGTGACATCAGTATGAAATAAAAAACCAAAATTTTTTAACAGTGCTTTCCCACTAACTTTTCACATTTTCTCTATAACATTTACGTTTCCGTCACTTTTATCCAAAGTGATTTATTCCTTTGAGGTGAAAAGTCAGATTAAAAACGTACTATTGTACAATATCCACAAGTTCCTTCTGGACTCTGTTACACTTATTCTAGAATTAGATATGCATTTACAGTCTTTGTCCTACACAGCTTTGTCTCTCACTCTGTAAAACGGGAAATCCCTTAAGAAACTGTATTTGGAAGCTTAAAATCATCTCCTTTTTCACTGTGTGAGGATTCTTAAGGGAATTAAAAAAGGATTGTCACAACAGCAGATATTGAAAAGAGCTCTAGTGTTTTGAATCACATGATATTATTTTAGACCATATTTTATAGTGTATGCAGAATTCAGGTTGAGAGGTTTTGCACTTAACCTCCCCCTGTTCTCAGTAACGCACAACTTATTAGAAATTATTTACAGGATGGTGGTTCTTTTAAGATTAGATTAGCCTAAAGCCAGGTGTCTTTAAAGCAAATAATTAGATAAATAAATAAAAGGGAAGGATTCTGCACAAAATTAGTTTATCATTTGTCTGTAATACATTTACTCAGAAAATGAACTGTCTTGTTCTTCCCCTCCTTTTGTTTCATTACAATTACCTTTCCGATTCTGTTCTGACTCAGAATAGCTTGCCAGAAAAACAGCAAACAAGGCTTGACTGTTGTCCCAAAGGAACGTAAGTTTGTGAAAACACTTTATGTCAAGATTTTACTTTTATAAATGCTCAGCCCTACCTTGCTGCACTAGTACTTTTGAGTGATTTTATTCGTGGATCAAAGTACTGCTCAACATGAACAAATGTCCAGGGACTGTTTATATAAAGATCAAAGATGTACATAAGCAGGGAAAACTTATCCAGTGTAATTGCACCGGGGTCCACAGCTTACTAAGGCGCAGGAGGCACATTCTGAAGATCAGGAAAGGCAGCCTCAGTACTCGTGATCCTGCATTGCATTGCTTGCACTAGCACCAATGCCAGCTATGCTATGCCATGACATGTAAACACAAGTGAAAGCAAGAGTCTCAGCAGTATGCATCTCCTTTGCTGCCAGCCTGCTCATAATCCCAGTATTTCCAGTGTGCCGATATTATATACTGAAAACAGAGTCTACATTCCAGGTATTTTTTTAATCATTCCCTTAGCATACATGGAGCAGTTTCTTTATACCAGAAAGCCTTTCCTTTGAATTTTCTTTGCATTTTTCCTTTGCTAAATTATTGCCAGTCTTCCTCTGCTAGGGTTTATTTTTGACAAAGGGGAATTTCCCTTTCAGTTGAAAATGTGACATCCGCTATGAAGTAGTTCTCATTGCATATAGCTGCAGGGAGAGGAAAACTCATTTGAAACCTACTCGGAAGTGTGTGATCTGAGCAGAGAGCAGTGTTGGAAATAGTGAGAGCTTAAAGTTCCACTGGATTCTGGGAAACCCTCAGTCCTGGGCTGTGAATATTAATACCAATAATTGTGGAATCAAGGCATACTGTCAAACAGGAAACATATGTGCACAGTCTTTTTAATCAGAAATAACATGCAGGTAGTTTTTTCCCCAAGTGGTTTTGTTTTGGTTTTAAATTGAAATATTTTCATACAAGAAGATATATATGAGAGGAAAAAAAATTACTATTTTTACACACATGTGATTATTTTTTGTTGTCAGCCATTCTCTAGCATTTTTAAGCAGTTTTCTGCTTCAAAAGTAATCTCCAGTAGACAGATAAACTGTCTAAAGAGAAATCAGTTTTGTTAATCACCAATATTCCAAAAATTCTTCCTCGTGTGACATTGTTCTCATATTAAGAATTGAAAAAATAAATTTGGGTGTGAAAAAAAAGTTAAAGGAAAAAAATATTTTTGGTATTTGAGGCTGACGTTTGCAGTTTCAGGATTCTTCTCACAGTGCTGTGTATTTCAGCCAGATGTGGAAACAAGGTACAGGGTCAACAAGAAGATCATTATACCTCTAGGCTTTCCAAGGAAAAAATAGTTTCTGTGTTTCCATTGAACTGTGTTCTCAGAGCATTTTCTCTAGGATGAAATGGCAGCATGATGATGAGACATTCAGAAGTTTTATAATCCAGTGTGGGGCCCAGAGAAATGAGAAAGCATGAATAAAAACAAAGAAGGGTTAGCTCATTTTGTTGTTTTCCACATCAAACTGTTACTCCAAGTTAATTTATGGAGCTAAGAGGCAACAGTAGTGTTATTATTAAAAATAAAAGAAAACCACCAAGAACCTGTGATTTATTATTCTCTGTGAACACAGGTATGGCATTCTTTTGAAAAAAAAGAAAAAAAGATATAAAACTATGAAACAATATAAATAAATTTCTGGAAATAGAATGTTTTTTAAATAAAGCATAAGGATATTTCATATCTTTATCAGCCTTTATAAAAGAAGATCAGTGTATGTTTGAGAGCAGGTCATGAATTATGGGAAGTGACCAAAAATCTCTTCTTGTCCCAGGCACATAATGGGAACATGTACAAATGTCTCATACAGTCACCTATCCTTGTAGTTCTAGCTGATCTTTAAACTAGAATGCATTCAATCTTGAATTCATAGTCTGAGAAACTGAAACCTACATAACTTGAATTTTTTTGATAGCTGAGAAAGGAAGCCTGGCTAGAGAAGGCTATTTACCACATGTAAATATTAGATCTGTATTTAAAATCAGTTACTGCCATACACTGTACTTCCTAGCATAACAAAGGTAAAGACAGAGAGCCTAAAGGTGGCCTAAGGTTAATACCTTTATAGCATATATATAGCTCAGCTATTATAATAAACATAGGGTTTGCATGAGTGGATTTTACATCCTGCAATATTTATTTGAAAATTCAAGCATGTTCCTATTCTGCTTGAAGATAAAGCACAGGTCTGTTTAAAAAGTTGATCAGCAATACAATAAAAAGCACTCAGATAATCTAGAAGAGAAGACTCAGATTCAAGACTTTGCTATTCCCTATTTTGAGCAAGAATTTACATCCTTGTCCATATCCTTATTCACTGTTCTAATTCCCCAGCTATTAGGAAGTGGGTTTTTTCCTAATATTTCAATCTGTTATAGGATCTTTTGACTCAGGTTTGTTAAAATATAGGGGAAAAAGAAGGACAGGTATCACCCCCCCAACTTTATCTGAGAATATTCCCAGCTAGCTCTACCATGACAGTCACGTTGTCACTTTAACTGTCCCCCTTACTGTTACAAACTAGGAACGTCATAGCACAGATTTCAAGTCTTTTTAAATCCTCTGTAGCTGTAGACCCCATTTGGTAAAAAGAAAAAGGAACATAATAGAAATCAGAGCAGTATAAACGAAGCAATTCCTTTCCTCCCCCAGATGCGATTGTGGCCTAGTCAGAACAACAATGGTGCGTGGTTAGGGGTTGTAAATTTGCAATATTGAACCTGCAATAAGAGAATATTAAGTAGAAAAAATACATAGTGAGACGTTATGAGAGAATTGAAGAAAACAATGAAGGATAGACAGGGACAATATGCTGTACTAGACAGTACTATTTAACTCTTTTGTGGCAGAAGGAGATGGATATTAGTTTCTTGGCTTTCTGTCTTCAGTATAATAAGAAGTGATGATCCCGGAGGCAAAAAAATCCTGAGAACTAATGAACTCCAGAATGTGGAGAAGCCTAAAGCTGAGTATAAGCTTTAGGGAGTGAGTTTGAGTTTTTTATTAGCCTGAGAGCAGTGAGCCTTTCTGTCAGACAGAAGAGGTCATGGGTGAGAAATTCTCAGGTAGATCAAACCTGATTATAAGGGGTATGATAGAAACTGAAATTCTTCTGACATAGACAACATAGACTCTTCTTAAAGACAAACCACACTCACAAAGCAACAGCCAACAAAAACCTCATTCGTGCAGGTTTTTTATTACTAAGTCTATTCTTTTAATCCTGTCTGTGTACAGAGGGAGTACAGCAGCTCCTTACCACAAGTCGTAAATGAAGCATGGTAATTATATCTTCCTAAATGTGACTTTTTAAATATTACCTTTTTTAAACTGAAGATGTATGTATTGAATTTGTGGAATATATAGGTATTTGTATTCTGTGTTGCTATTCTTTCACCAGTCTCCCTGCAGGTGAAATTTACTTCTGTGCTTTCACTATAAAGCATAATTGCATTCTGTGCTCAGCTCTGGTTGAGTTTAAGAACAAACATGATTTGTTCGTAATCACAGATGCTCCAAGATTGAATAGTGAATCAGCCCTTGAATTTTCAAGAATGTTTGAAGTGTGTATTTGTGTGTTACTGATAAAAGATTTAGGAACAAAGAAACTCTAAAATTAAGTCTAGTCCCTCCTACTATCAATAAACATATGCTTTACATATACAATTAGTGAAACACTTGAAGATCCTGTATCTTTTTTTACCTCTTCTCCAGTTTGGCATCCAGAACTGTGTTTGATATACAAAATCCCTTGTTTATGCTGATTGTGTTTAGATTTTAACCAGTAATCAAGCACATTAAATCAATCCCTTAAGCTTCACAATCCCCTTTAAAAACAACTTTAGTACCTATCTGTCCATATTGCTTGATTTTTTAGTAGTAGTACAGGATGAAATGGCACTGAGAATTCCTCTTCACAGAGCATGGGAGAGGCAATTCTTTTTATTGGTTTAGTTCTTAATGATGTTTGAAATTCTGATGGAAAAAGGCTTCATATTTAAACTAAAATAGTTTATGATAAGCTAAAAATTCAAGCATTCACATTAGAACTCTGAACCACATATCATCTGGAAAGAAGAGATTAGCTAAATGAAGCAGGTGGACAAATGACTGTGAATGGGGGCCTCTTTCTTTATAGGTTTCATATGCCTCTTGTGAACATCAGTATTGTAAATTGGAAATGTAGTAGCTGGATTTAGAAACTTTGGAGAAAGTTTTGGTGGGAAAAAAGCCTGTGGAAAGAGAAAACTTTCATTTAAAGGAAAAGAAAGAGTATTGGTTTTGAGATCATTATTATAATCCATCAATTAGGTAATTAGGAAAAGTATTTTATTGGTTGCCTCTGTCCTAGGTATAATTCTAGTGTTAAGAAACCTACTGATAGGCAGAGAATTCCTTTTTATGAGGATGAAAGGGGGGAAAAAAAAAGGCAAGAGTATTCTTTCATACATTTCAGACTTCCTTGTGAAGATAGGTCCCAGATAATAAAAAAGAAACTGATATGGCCTGAGCTGGGAATCTAACATTTGGATTTGGATCCAAATCCAAATTTTTCAAAGTATAGGGAGAACTATTTGAACTGAACTTTTATTTTGTGAATACATTTGCTGAATACTTCAGCAAATGCTGAAGTAAAGAAGGAAGAAGAGCAAGAAAAGGATTTTGCCTTGTCTGGGAAGGAAGGAAAAGAATAAATGGAGCTCTTTCTTTTCATAATACTTGCTCCAGTCCAAAATTATAGAGATAGTTACTTTTTTTAAAAAAAAAAATATGCTATACATGTGTGTTATGTTTTACCACTATTACTTTCAAAGGTGCTACAATGGCTTAACAAAAACTGCTACAAAATAGCAACCTCAAACAAGTAAATCTCCTTAAGAAATAAATGTATTATAAGGAAAGAAACATGAGAAATATATGACAGTGAATAGCATTTCGCAGGGCAAGAGGACTGTGACCTTAATGTTAATTGAATGCATTTATTTTCTTTTTTTACTTAGGATTTCAATTAAGATTCAGATTTTGTTGAAAACCTAATTATCTGAGGCAACTGGTACTTTAAAAGTATGCATAGTTCAACTATTAACTTTAGGAAATTTTGCCAGATATGTTGAAATTTAAAAAAAATATCTTTTTATTAAAGTAAAAAATTCAGGATGGCTTTATTACTTGGGAGAAAACATATTATAGTTTCCCTTGGCAGAATGCAAAGCTACCTACCTCAGGGTCCGGTTTCATGGTCTGTTTAAGCTGAACTGGCTGGAGGGCTGTTACTGAAAAGAGCAACCCTCACCTCCTGGCCACTCAGCCTCCCCCCTCTTCCAGCATTTCCCATAGCCTGGGTGAAAACTAACCCATCGTGGGGGTAGAGAGGAGTTCTCTAGCAACAGCCTTGCACAGTAATTAGAGCTGACATATTGATGACAGCACAAGTGATGAGAAAGCCTTCATTGTTAACATTCCACTGATACAATTTCTCTCTGTTTGAACAAGAATAATTTGCACAAATATCTGCTAAAAGCAGCTGTTTGTACAATATTGAAGGCCAAATTATTAGTGTTCTCTGTATACTATAAAGTCAGACTGTTACTCAGCTGATCTCTTTCCTCTCAGTAAATTATCCAAAAGGTTCCATGTGTGGAAGTGTCTGCTTGTAATAAAGGGCAGCAGGAGATGTTTCCATCCTGCTTTGATCATAATCTCCACAGCTGGGATCTGAATCTCCCAGCTTTCTATTTTGTGCAGTCATTTTTGCTCATGCAAACTGCATTTAAGTCATTATGAAATTAGTATGACAGCGCTTTGTCACTGCTTCATAGTGTTCTTGGAGTACCCAGCTCCCTGAGCTGGAAGACAGGGACAGGGAGCAGAATGAAGCCCCCGTAGTCCAAGGGGAAATGGTTAGCGACCTGCTACACCACTTAGACACACAGAAGTCTATGGGGCCGGATGGGATCCAGCCAAAGCTACTGAGGGAGCCAATGGAAGTGCTTACCAAGCCACTATCCATCATTTATCAGCAGTCCTGGCTAACCAGGGAGGTCCTGGTGGACTTAAGGTTAGCAAATGTGACACCTATCTACAGGGAGGGCCAGAAGGAGGATACGGGGAACTACAGGCGTGTCAGTCTGGCCTTGGTGCCAGGGAAGATTACGGAGCAGATCCTCTTGAGTGTGATCATGCAGCGTGTACAGGACAACCAGGTGATCAGGCCCAGTGAGCATGGGTTTATGAAAGGCAGGTCCTGCTTGACTAACCTGATCTCCTTCTTTAACAAGGTGACCGGCTTAGTGGATGAACGGAAGTCTGTGGGTGTTGTCTACCTAGACTTTAGTAAAGCTTTTGACACCATTTCCCACAGCATTCTCCTGCAGAAACTGGCTGCTCATGGCCTGGACTGGCCTACTCTTCACTGGGTAAAAAACTGACTGGAAGGCAAGGCCCAAAGGGTTGTGAATGGAGTTAAATCTATTTGGTGGCTGGTCATATGTGGTGTTCCCCAGGGCTGAGTTTTGGGGCCAGCTCTGTTCAATATCTTTTATCAATGATCTGCATGAGGAGATTGAGTGCACCCTCCTATGTTTGCAGACAACACCAAGTTGGACAGGAATGTTAATCTACTTGAGGGTAGGAAGGCTCTACACAGGGATCTGGGCAGGCCGGATTGATGGACCAAGGCCAATTATATGAGGTTCATCAAGGCTCAGTGCTGGGTCCTGCACTTGGGTCACAACAACCCCATGCAATGCTACAGGCTTGGGGAAGAGAGGCTGGAGAGCTGCCCAGCAGAAAAGGACCTGAGGGTGTTGGTCTACAGCTGGCTGAACATGAGCCAGCAGTGTGTCCAGGTGGCCAAGAAGTCAAATAGCACTGTGGCTTGTATCAGAAACAGTGTGGCCAGTAAGCCTAGGGAAGTGATTGTGCCCCTGTACTCTGTACTCGGCACTAGGCTAAATGTCAGGAGAGAATACCAGCCCATGATCCAATACATCTCAACAAAAGGCATCATTGTTTCATTGTTCTTTTGGGAGCAACACTTTTAATACAGAATAACTATGGTTTTTAAGTATCAATTAGCATTAATGCAAAAGAAAATATATTTAAATATTTTCAAATATTTACTTTATTCAAAGTATTTGTTATTTTAATGAGCATTAAGATTTTTCTATACACTGGCCTTTATTTCAGACTGTATTCTTTTCAATATTTCCTTAGTCATATTTGCTCCCCACTACAGTATATGATTCTTCTTTGCTTAAGCCTATCTCAGGCAGTGATAATTCAGTTTAATGTATGAGGCTCAGTCCTGGTTTATGTCACTGGAACTGTAAGGAGACGTGGACTTTCTTGGTGCCGTTCCATTTGACCAGTAGTTTTCTCAGTGATGTCTGGCCAGAGTACAAACTCTGATGCTCTTCTGACAAAATGTTAATAGCAAAATTAAAGAGAGTTCATTATGTCAGAGACACTGCAGTTAATAAGTGAAGTTGTTCCCACAATGCAGAGAATGTAAATTGTAACAGAAGGAAAAAAAATTTAAAATCTCCCTGTTGTGTTTTAAAAGGGTAACACCTAAATAATGATGATTTAATTTTGGTCATATCAGAGGACCTTAGCATGATACTGTCTGAAGATGAAGAGCTGATTCTTGTTGAAGTGTGCAACAGCAGCATACTAAAATTTCAAATACAGTGTTGCTGTGGTTTTTGGTTAATATTAGAAGACAATGTATTTGTATCTGTTTTTATGCAGCATTCTCACTGAAGTATTTAACTGCCTGAAAAAAATATTAGTATCAAGAATTCAGAGGTAAGCTCTAGAAAGTAGATGTTTGTCTGCCTTTTGAATGCCATCAGAAATTTTGTACCTTCCTTTAACATTTGCTAATTATGTCAGGGGCTTTTGTCTGTTATCATATCTGCTTATGGTATTTTTGCTATGCAAATTCTCCATATGCAATCACAGTACTGTGATGCCATATATATTACATTAATAGATAACAAATGTAGTAAATACTAGTGAGAGGTTTTACTATTGCAATCTACTTTTTCAGTGTCATTTCTGAAGGAAATATAAACCACCACCCACTTCTACAGTACCTTTAGACACTGCCAAAGTGTATGTGAGTAGAAGGTATGCACTATGTAACAGAAAGTACTTTGCTGTATCTGAACTATTATAACTTGCTTGGTAGCCCTGTTGCCTTCTCCTGAAGTTTAAGCCGAGCTACCATTTTCAATTTAGCTTCATGTGCACTCTAGCAATACAAAGTCTTGTTTTGTATTTCATAAAAGTAGATCAGGGAATGCAATACTGTTCCTTTGGCAACAATTAGGAGAAAATGAAAAAACAGTGTTTTCATCCAGTGAAGGTGCCTACACCAAAAGTGACAGCTCGGATGTAATGTAGGCTTCCAGCTTATAAACATGTAGGCAGGTAAGACGTTTAACATATTTGAGTACTCCCTTTGAACTAAATCAGATTATACACTTGTGTAAAATTGCTCAACTGCCTAAATGTCTGCAGGATCAGGGCCTTAGATTGCAAAAACATAAACACCAAAGTAATTTCCCTCTTGCTGTGCTGTTTAGCCCTGCTCTCCCATTCAGTGCAATTGAAGTAGTGGATGGGCCGTTTTCCACTCCTATGTTCTATTATCAAAGGCTATAGTGGGAGTATAGGGGTACATAAACACATTTTTTAATTATAAAACATAGTAGTTGAAAACATTTCTATAGCAAACAAAATAATAGTGTTAAACAAAAACTGAAAATCACTGTCCAAAGATGAAGGGGAGACTGAGGATCGGAGAAGTCCTGGTCATTAAATTCCCACACAATTTCAAATTACAGAATTTTTAAAGAGACAATATCATATAGTCTAGGATCATATTTAAGTTTTTTGGTAAAAATGTTTTTGAACACAAAGACTTCTGTTAAATTAATAAAAGTAAATAGCCTTACAAGCCAACTGAAATCCATATATTTGTTAACATCTCCTTGATAACTTTGTAATATCAGCTGGGTTTTCAGCTGTTAGGAGCTGATTGATAGTGCTTGTTAAGTCCTAGTTATCTTTCTGAATGTTTCTTTTGACGTTCTAAATATCATCTTGATAAGATTTGCTGGGCAATTGAATTCTCTATCTTTGAGACATTCACAGCAGTAACTTAGAAATAGAAATGGCCATGCTTTAGTTTAAAATTTTTTAGCTTTAATTTGTTTTTTACCTGGGATCCCAAAGGCTGCTGAGATAGATCTTCTAGCACATACTAGTCATTCTGCCATGATTAATTTAAAGCAAGGTCTTCATTACAATGAAGATATAATCTCAGAAATGACATGAAGTTTATCACTGTAATTTCATCCTCCATTTTCTTTGTGTACCAATCAGTAACTAATCTTATATTTGCCTCAGAAAATAAGATATTAAAAATAGAGAACATCTCCTTAGGACCATGTATTCTATAATACTTTTAGGCTTAGTTATTTTTGAAGTTGCGTACCTATATATTTTTGATTTCTCTTTAGAAGCTCTTTGACTATTTTTTTATTAGAGTGAAATATGAAAAAAAGATTATTTCATATTTTCACAAATATGAGCTTTTTTTAAAAAGGAATGTTAGATATATTAATTAACTTTGATCAGTTCTCCATTCTTCCTAAAATGGCTTTTAATGAATGCATAAATTTCCTAAATAGAAAAATCATATTTTAACACTGTCATGTAAAAAAGCCTGTCTTTCTGTAGGCTTCATGACGTAATCCTTCAATAAATTCATATTCCGAAAGAGTACTCAGCTGAAGCAGTGTACGGAGTAGTAAGGGAGGCTGTTACTCTTCAGTGTTAAATCTATGGATGTATGCTCACTGTGCATCTCTGTTACATAGATGAAAAACTGTGCTGAAATATCCCCTGAGGCACATTTCAACCACAACCTAAAGATGTGTCTGAAGGTTAGGAAGGAGCCTGTGTCCATCCCGACCATTCTGCATGGACCCAAATTTGTACCTGACCATGTGGGTGCTAGAACAGACATTATGTCTGTTATCATGGCACCCTCCTATAGGTGACAAGTCACCTTCGTGGGTCTCTCTAAAATAGCCCAGACTTCAGCTGCCACGACAACAGATGGGGCTGCAGACAAAGGGTCTTGACTGTGCTCTGAACGGTCTGAACACCAGCAGCTGAATTAAAAGCCTTCTGCTGGCAGAAGTGAGAATGTGCCGTTCTGGGTCAGGGAGCTGCTCACAGGGTTGCAAAGGTGCAGTGTGGGGTTCCAGGTGGGCTAGGAGCAGAGTGCATGGAGTGCTCAAGGACATTCATCATGTAAAATGGCTGCTTAAATGGAAATGGAACTGATCACTTGAAAGTGTTAAAATTTGAAGGGGTTAAAATGGTATAAGCTGCATAATTTCATGATTGGTGCCTTCAGTGGTGACCACCACGTTTTAGAGGTTGTGTGCGTACTGATACTAGTCTGTGTATGTAACTCATACATATCACAAGCATCTTCTATTTTACAAGTCGAAAAATTAAAGTGATTTATCTCAATTTTCATATAATAGCAGGAAAGAAGCAATATACGGAGGTACTTGGAATTGCAGACCAGAACTGAGATTCTTTTCTGTCCCTTTCACTTCTTGAACCTGCTCTGTTATCAAAATGATTCATCTTGGGCAAGGGGTAGAGGAAGAGGGCAGAAGATATTCCACTTTAAGAGATAGAACATACTAAATCTATAAATCAAGATAATAAGCTGTAAAAGCTCCTCTATTTTTTTGGGTGGGGGGTGTTGTTTAGGGGTTTTTTTAATGTTTTCAATTGGTTTTGAACCCCAGAAGTTGGTGTGAACAATAAGAAATTTGCCTTTGCAGGCACTGACCACTTCTAAAACACAAATCATCAATTAACTTAAATTATTTTAGAGGGTTTATGAAAGAAAACTGCAAAGGTTGATTAAATGTTGAGTCTTGGGTGGTATTTAATTGGTAACCATTGGATTAGGAAATAGACTTACAATTGTTTGTACAGTACAAATGGGATACAGGCTGTAAACAATAAATGCTAATAAACTCAATGAACACTGAATACATGGGCAACAGCAGCCTGTCTAGAGGCAAAGGAAAAGATTATTTCACTGCTACGAAGCTAAAAATGAAAAATGAATCTTTCCCTATAAGAAATATTTTTTTTTGCCTGCCCCTTTTCTGTGAGCTGTGTAGCGTTCTCCTGTAAAACTTCTGTTGTGTTTGTGCTAAATATAAAAGGAGTCACATTAGCCTCCTCAAAACTGAGGTGAGGAAAGGTGTTCACTGCAGTGAAAGCAACTGGGACAACGCTGTGGCCTCAGGTCATGGTTAAAAGTTTCTATGCCATTGATGGCAGATCTGATTTAAGAGTTCACCACCTTCTCCGTGCTGCTGTGACTAACTGTTTAGTGTGCCCTGAGTTGCCTTCATTTAAATCTTTGTGTAACTCTTCTCACAAATGAATCTAGGAGGGAAAAAAAAAAAAAAGTGAAGAAAAAAAGAAAGAAAAGACTGAATTGAAGAAGCAAGAAAGTCCTACATAGAAAGCAGATTTCTCTGAAATGGGTTACTTTTAACCCAAGTGAGGTTTTTTTGTTTTCTTTAGGTTTTTTAAACTGCTTGAGTGATAAGTTTTAGCAGGATTTGTGGGAGTGAGAAGCACAGCACAGAGGATCTGATTCATGAGAGCAACATGGTTATGTGGAGTCATAGTCTCAGATGTCTCTGAACACCAAGTGAGCATGCATTATAGTGGTCATCCTGTCACAGGTGATGGTGTGTTACTGCAGTTTGTCAGTGCTTCAGCTTGTGTCCAGTAGGCAAATGAGTCCTTGGAGTTTCTCAAATCTCAAAGATGTGTTGGTCCTTTTGCTGAAATCTCAGCATAATTAGTTCCAGGAAAGACTCATATTCTGGTTGTATCTATTAAGCAAAATTTCAGTCTTGTGGAAGTTGACAGGAATGCTAGCCTGGCTGTGAATGGAATTGAATTTTCATCTATTATGCTAGAAAAATAGTGGAGGGTGAGTTAGAAACAGTATTATGGGTAACAGTGGTGATGCAAACTGTCCAGATGAGTGTAGGAGAAGCTGCATGGAAGTTTGACTAGTGAAGGACAGAGACCTTGATAAAAAAGAGTGAGACATTTCATGCTGTTGCCTCTTCATATTGGAGAATACACTGCTCCTTTGGATTACTCCTTTTCTAAAAGCATACAAGTTAGTGCAGAGACAGCAGTTACCTCACAAAGAGTAAAAACTCTTGGCTGTTGGGCTACACTTTCTGGTGGTAGCAGCTCATGGGCCTCTCATGGCTCAGTGTTAGAGTGAAAATAAGGAGAGATCCAGCACTGAAGCAAGCTTTAAAAAAGAGAATGGTGAGGGGCAGTAGAGAGAAGTAGAAGGGAGAAGGAACACATAGTATTTATCCATAACAGTCACATTTCCAGTCTTTCCCGAGATAATTCATTTTTCCATTACTGAAAATGGTTATTCTGACTGGAAGAATAACTACAGACAGTGTTTTTAAGAAGCTTGAAAATATGAAATGAGCAAGCTACACTTTAATAGAATTGAATCACTTCAAAGTATACATTCAAAGCCTGCTGGCAAATTTCTCGGGTGGCTGACTACACGCAGCAAAAAACCCCCAAAACCCACAGTTGTGGAGGTGTGGTTTAGTAGGCCTTTTCTCTGTTCTGACTGGTGTTTGTATATTTGTCACTTCAAAGGTGATAAATTAGAAATATCAAGCATCACTAAAGTCAGTGAGAATTTGCTCTTGACCTTATTGAGGCCAGAATTTTACCCATTATCACTGATCTCTTTGTTCTTCTATTTTGTCACTTTGGTCTGCAGCTGTGAAACTTTTGCTAACTTATGTTTGGATTGTAATCAGTTCAGGATTGGCTTCCAGGGGAGCTATTCTGTACTCACCATGTTATTATCAGGCTAAATTACCCTTAATACACTGACTTTACACTACTTTGAAAAGTCCTGTCACTAAGCATTTTTTCCAGTATAGGAAATGTAGATGATGAGATAATGTTGATATATGTCTTACCTATCTTAAAATATAACTTTGATATGTGCATATATGTTGTCATCTGCAGATTTGACAGGGTCTCTACATGGTAAGATCAGTATAAGCATTAAACAGTGATGTTTAAATGCACCATGTGTTTTAGAACAGCAAAAATCCTGTGGACCAGTAGCTATTTTCACAGAGCTGACTACAACTAATCCTAGGACACCCAAAATATAGATGGCTGATTTTTTTACAAAAAGAAGCCTTCCATCATTCTGAATGAAATCGAGGTTTCTCTGGGAAGGTGTTTGTTCTTCAGAGAAACTGGCCAAACAAAACCAAAACGAATCACAAACCCTAGTTTCATTACAGTGCAATTGACTTAATAGCAAAAAATGAAAAAAAACAAAACTCTCATCTCTTTTAGGATACAAAATCCATTTCCTGAACAGGTCTATCCCCAAAAAGCATCTTCTTTCAGCTGTTATTTCTTCTGGTCTCCAAAGCCACATCCACTTGTAGTTTGGCTTTTGCCGTGAGAAAATCCATTAATACAGCCTATTGGAGATGGAAAACATGATGCAGCAAGTTGTTAATAGGAGAGTGCATTTTCATTGTACTTAAGAAAAGTCACTGATGATGTGCAGTGACAAAGATACAGGGCCTGCAGAGTCTTTTAAGCCCTCTTTCTGTGTAGTGCTAAGTTCTTATTTTAGTAGGAACTGTAGTAGCTCAAAGTCTTCCCATATTAGCTCCTTAGTGAACCAATGCAATCAAATGTGAAATGTAAAATGAGAAAAGTAATTAATATTACCAATGGCATTTGTTTAAATGTTGCTTTTCAAAAGCACTTTAATTACAATATGCTTTTCATGTTGGTTGAGTTCATTTATGTAGGGAATACAATCATTAATTATCATAATTAAGACACCTGAATTCAGCCTGACTGGCATTCCTTCCACCCTGAGTTGTAGCATTGTTTTATCTCTGACAGTTAGGTTTTCAATCAGATGTTATCTACTTTTTCCTGATCATTAAGAAATGCTTTACTAATTAGCACATGAAATTCATCCTACATCAGACTGAATTGAATCAAGGTCTATTATCTTGAACAGTAAGACACTTCAGAATTCACAGTAATAGGGCATGAATATGTGATACAGTTCATACACATTTCATGAACCTCCACGTTACCGTTATTTTTTCAAGACTCTGCAATTAGTTATGCCATTTTCAGGTCACTTAATTCTCTCTCACTGTTTAACAGTCTGTTAGATTACAATACTCTAAAATCACAAGTTAACTCTTCCTATACCATGCTTTGTTGAGATACTTCTGTTGTCCGGTAAAGTTGCGTATCTGAAATGTTCCCTCATGTCCTGAGAAACAAGCTGCCATGTTTCCTTGAATTTTGTTTCTTAGAAAAAGAGGACATATTTTCAACTATTATACCAGTTCTAATTTTAATTCCTTAAAATGAATAATGAGGAACTACACATAAAACAAGTCCCCAGGATGTACAGCAATTGTGCTGAAAATTTGACCATGCTCCTCTATTGATCTTCCACTGAAGATATTGTTGTCGTAGATGGAATAGGCCCAACCAGCTTGGGACCAATCTAAACCTGATTAAAAGGTTTTAATCCAATTTCTAGTAAACTCTCCTACGTACAAGGGAGGACATGCCCTTGCCCTTCTCTGTTCTCCAAGGCACAGTTCTGTAGTTGTGAGCAGTTTTAGTTTGCCTTGATTAAGTAAGAGAAAGGATGTTGGGTTTTGTATGTAATTAATGCAAAACTTCCAGAACAGGTGGAGTTGTATGTTATGAACACCAGTCTACATTATTGCACAGAGAGATTAAAATTATTCTGTACAACATTAAGACTTCTTATTTATGTAATAAATTTTACAGACTTACAATCTTTATATTCACATAACTGGCACAAATTTCAGACACAATCTCCTATATGTGGATTTTTAAAAATACATTAATTTGTTTGAGCTTGCAAGTATCTGATCTTTAATGGTTTTAAAAGGTGCAAGTTTCTCATTTAGGCAAAATAAAAACATAGAAACTTTTTGATCACTAAAAAGTAGAATAATGCAGTATAAATACTGGATACTTAGACATTCTCACAAGGCCTTATTTAGGTACACAAACCATAACAGCAAGTGGAAATCCTGCCCTTGGCTGGATGTCCTGTGCAACTACCAGTACAATGGATTTAGGAGCCAATTTCCATCACAACAGATCACTACTGGGTTGTTATACTAAGCACTATCTAAAAAAATCTTCCACAGTCTTGTCACACTATGAACGAGACATGTGTGTGGATGGTGACAACTTTTTGAGCTGGAATTCCTAGAGTGGTTTTTAGCTTGATAGATCTTTGATAATCATATCCACTACTGTGTATTTTATCATAGAAAGTCTGAGAGCTTCCTACGTATGATGATGGAACGGTGCTTACTATTGGCAAGTAAACATGACTGTGTAGCATTAGAGTTGGACCTTCTTAACTATCCAGTCCCTATTTGAAGAGATAGGGGTAAGAAAAATATCTCTGCATTATTTGTGAATCCCTGTACAGAGCCATGAACACCTCTCAAGCCATGTACCTAAATCTAAACTGTAGCTTCTAAGACAGGAGTGCACTTTTGTGGTGTGCCTCTTAAGAATGTTCATCCCTACTTTACATCATATCAATCAAGTTAAAGTAGTGATGACTTTTTTTTTAAAGCAATGTATTTCTGACTCATAGGGCCTACAGGAGAAAAACTCTCTTTTTCTGTGTAGCTGTACTGCAGTTTTATGAATGAAAGAGCTTGAATTTGCAGTCTCTGAGTTAAACAGGAAGTGGCTGGTAGCAGAACACTTCCTCAGGGGAACTCATGGCTTTAGAAGCCATTTCCCAGCTTGCTGCCTTAGAGTCTGAGTTTCTTGACCTGAAAGATAAGCTGTAATGGGCTCTGTTTCCCTGGACAGAGCTGTCAAGCTTTAGTGCTTCAGGAATTCAATTACAGTGTTCCCATTTAAAAGTTGTTTAAGTGGCCAGAGTTTTACAGGTGTTGACTCTTTACAGCCTCGGTGTCTTCAAAATAATTAATCAAATGCTCAGATTATCACAGAGCTTCTGAGGTTGCCAAAATACAGTTTGTACCAGCCCTAGTTACATCTTTGAAAATTTTAATCTTTTAAATTCAGTGAAATGGCACTTACTAGGTTTTGGTAGCACGTGTAGGATTGAGCCCATGAAGATGAGTTTGCAGACTCATTTCACTAGCTCTGGTCCTTTAATTTCAAGTAAAGAGTTATTGTGGTTGCTTATAATTTATACTTTGCTTATGATTTATACTTCTGGGTTTTTTTTGTGTACTACATTGTAGTTTATGGTGTAATCCTATATTAAATACTTTGTTAGAAGTGTGTCAGCTATCCAGGTAAGAAATTACCTTTTCCCTGTTTTCCCTTTTTAACAGAGAGTTAATGTACGAGTTTATCTGGAGCACATTCAGTGAGGAGCAGGAAAAAAATACCTCAATCAAAGTAGCCGTACTGCTGAAAATGACTGATTACTCTTGGGAGAAGAATGTGGGGTGGGAGAAGAGCTACATCATACAATTCAATAGAAAATAACTTTTGTATGGAAACAGGAGAGTAGCATATTATTTCCTTCCACATCCACACTGAGCAAGTATATTTTTGTAGTTCATCATTTTTCTTTAGGTAGTGTGTTCAGTTACTGCTCATCTCCCTAAGGGATTATTATTAGTAATGGACGACTTCACCTGAAAATGGAGCATTCTGAAGTTTGACAAGTTGGAAAAATACTTACTTTTTATCTGAATGAAAAAGCTTATTATTAAAAAAAAGGGGCAAAGGAGAAAGTAAATGTGCATTTCAACAGTCTCAAAAGGTTACTATGCCATTTATGGAAAACAGTGTAATTATGACACATATTTAATTAGTTAATTACATATGTATTTATTATTCTCATATGGGGAATCATATTGTAAATAGTCCATGAATATATTTGTACCCATAGAATCCAAAAGCAAGTAAATAATGTTCTTTTAGTTCATAATCATGTATACCATGAGAGAAAGCATTGTCAGAGTGATGCACTGTGATTAGAAATGAGGAGATCTGGCTTTCCAAGAAGCTAGGTATGTACCTTTGGGCTTGAAGACTAAGGGTCCTAGAAGTTGAAGATAAAGTTTATAGTTGGATCTAATGTATGGATGAAGTTGAAGCACAAAAACAGTTTTCAGCCAGCTACACCATGACTCACTAGTGCTTTCACACAAAGGCTGTGTATAACATTGATTTCAACAATTTACTGAGCATAAAGTCACTTCCAGGAACATCACTGGTTCCCATGTTAACCCAGCAATGAGAATGTTACTAGAGTTCATAATAGCTCTGAAAATCAGTTTCTGTGGTACTGTGTGCTATTCCTTTTCCCATCTTCTTCCTCTGCATCTTTGTTTCATCTTCCTGTTGTCTGTTATTTGTTTTTAGCCTTTCGCTTTCTGTGACTGACCTGCCTCCTAGCTCTCACCAAAATTCTTACTTTGCAGAAGAGTATCTTATAAACTTGTGCATTTTGCCTTTAAAGCTGATTGTTAGAAGCTAACAGATTCCAAATGACGACCAAACAGAAAAATGTTTTCAAAAATGCTCCAGGTGCCCACAGCAGAAGAGAGGTGGCAGTCTGTTGTGCAATACGTAGCACAAAGAGTGTGCCTGACAGTGGAGAATGATAGCATCTGCCATCTGAGCTGCAATACCCTGATCAAAATTGGCATTGTTTCCGAGTCAAAACTTGCTGTGTGAGGGGAAAGTATCCTTCTTTGTGTAATCTTTACTGCATAACAACAGCTCTACCTTGGCAGTACCAAGAGCCGGTAACATACGACAAATGGTTTCATAGGGACTTGCTAAGCTAGAAAGTGAGAAGGAAGGCAGAGTAAGCACACTATCATTTTCCTTTGGCATTCTTTCATTGCACTCCTTCCCAAGGGCATATGTAGCCCCAGTTCCAATTCAGGGGTATGAAGACACCCCATCGTGTCACATCATGTTTCCATATCTCAGGGCTGTAGGCAGGGAGAGCAATGCACTGCCTAGAGGCCTTTATCTGCCACATATAGTCAGGAAAACAGAGGACTTGTGGCACTGGACTGGTTACCTGTGAAATTCTTACCACAGCAAAGGGAGTGGGAACTGAAACTGTTGGACTGACACTCTCTACTGTATCTGCACTGTGACTTCAACTCATCCACAGGGAGCAACTCAGGCAGGGGTTGATCTTGAATAGCAGTCACAGCTTGACCTTTCTATAGGTAGCTTGTCCGTGGTCAATCATGACTGGCACCATTTCCCATTTATAGCAATTCCCTCAAGACAGATGTTTCAGTCTGCACTCATAACTCATCTCCTGTAGGATAGCTCTGTCCTGAGTGTCTCCAGTGTGATCTTTCCCAGTGAAAATGAAAAATCAAGCAGACCAGTGGTGTCTACTTCAGAGGCCAATGTCTTAGTCAGAGCTGTGGCACTGCATTAGTACCACATCTTAGAACGTTTTTCACCTCCCTGCTGCTCACCATCTCTTGGTAAATGCATGACTTCAGTTTTTTGTCTTACAGACTTCATGAGTTAAAATCCATTGTAAGGGAAGGAAAATATAGAAAAACAGCAAAAGTGCTACCCAGAATGGCCTTGTCTATGAAGGCATAAATACTGATGTAAGACAAGAACTTGGAGAATAGATGACTAGAACTTCAAATATAACAAAGCTTACATTAAACTTATTTTGTTCTACAATCTCTAGATGCTTAAGTGTAAAAACAGACTTCCAGGATGAAGTGATTGCAAAAGTAAATTGCTTTTGCCCTAATGTTTCACTGGTTCCTTTCTCAGCACTCTAGTTTTCACCCTCATTTTACACACATACCAACTTCATTTTCTTACGAGTAGTTATTTCATTTTTGTTTTGAAATAAGGAAATAGAGGGTTGTAGTAAGAGTAATTTTCATGTATTCCTCTTCTCATATTTTTGTTTTGGTTCTTTCCCCCTCAGTAGTCTGTATCTCTCAGAATCTCAGATAGTTGTGCTTATAAAGCAACCCACACATTTTCCCATAGTATTTCCACTCTCCAGGGTAATGGGTTTTTTTGGACCGATATATTGTAATATTTAAGAGGAAGAAAATATCTTCTAAGAATTCTTATTTTCACCTTTTGATGTTCTCAACTGCCTTTTTTTTCTGAAATCTGATGGGTTGCAAGACAAGATTTTAAGTATTTACAACCATTTCTAATAAACTGCTTCATGGATATTTATGAGATGCTGTTTTAGCAGCCTGTATTATAATATTAATCAAAATCAAGGCTGCTGCTTGGAAACACTCCAAGAGTTAGATCTTTGCTGAAGCCTTTCCAGGTATCTTTATTTTCCCCATTCCTTTTGTTTCTTGTTGTTTATTTCCAGTTAAGTTATTTATCAGATGATATTTGAATACACATGAATACAGTTTTGACAGAAAGTCAGAGAATCCTAAAATTAATCTTTGCTTTAATGTTTATTCAACACTTTTATATTTGTTTTCTGTTTATTTTTAAAGGAAAGGAGTAATATTAGCAGGAATGGATACAAGGCACCCCGCTGTGCCACTAAAATTACATTGTGCAAGTTTATTGCTTACAACTAGAAATGCCCTAGCATATTCTGAAGACTTGTCTATGTAGCCTTAATGCAGTTTTCATATCCATCACTTAGAAGTCTAATGAATCCAGGAGGCCAACAGGTGCATTTTCAAGTACCCGCTTGAGGTTAAGGATTGTTATGCTCCAGCTGAGACCCTTAACTCTTAATTTTCAGGAGCACGTAAGTCAGGCTATCAAGGTGTTGAATGATTCAAACTTCCAAGATAGTGAACAAGGTTTAGTGGACATTTTTGAGATTTAGTAATTAAAAATTTTCACAAGTTCCCAAAGGTAAGGGCAGACCAACCAACTACAGGGCACCCAAGAAACTGCTTGTCCTTGATAATGCATGCATATATTTCTATGCTGAACATACTACATCCTTCCTTTTTAGCATGTTAACTTTAAAGTTGCTCTGATGTGGTCAAACAGGATCAAGACTAGAAATTATTTCTATTATGTCTTGCTTAGAGTTTAGTACTCAGGGGAAGCATGCCTTCTATCTTCTGAATCTCCAAGAATTACTGCAGAATTGATGGGGATAGTACTAATCCATTTCTTAGTTCTCTGTTTTAATGTTAACATTTGCCACAAAATAATTGTTGTTGTATACAACCACACCTGAAAACTCCATGATAAAAAAAAGTCTGTAGCTACTATATGAGAAAGACCAATGGCATGTGGAATGCTTTCACAAAACAGAATCAAAGCAAAGCCAATTCAAAGAATTAAAGGTCAATCATGAAATATATTTCATTTCAAAATATTTTTTCAGCTGTAATGATCTGAGATATTACCAGCAGCACATGTCATTTGAAATATACAATACTGTTTTTCCTGCCTTTCCCATTGCCCTTGTGCTGCAGTCATTGCATTATGTGAAGCTGTAGTTAGAAATAAAGATTACTGAGGGTTAGTGCTGGTCATTGCTAATTAAAACATTTCTTGTCTGTTTTATTGATCCATAGTCGGCTTTGCTATAGCAAAGCTACTTTCCTACTCAAGTGTGAAACTTGCCAGATTTGTGTGGATGAGTGTAGATTCATAAAATACTGAGATTAAACCTCTGTGCATCGTGTTAGTACCATCTGCTTGCTCCATCCAGTAAACTGTAACAGCTGATCTATCTGATCGCACAGACTTCCTCTATTCTTAACACAATGTTTTCATAGAATCTAATACTCTAACATTTGGTCAATAGCTTTAGGGAATATCATGGCAAATGTATCTGAGGGGAGATGACAAAGTCTGAGAAATAATAAATGTTGATGCTCAGACAGTCTCACAAGAGTGTAGGGAGTTGTCATATTCACTCTCCCTCTCATACAAAGCTTCACTTAGTTCTTCCATATTGGATTGAACTCTGAGGGCCCAGTTCTCCACTCCATTGTACTAATTGGATGCCAATGTAATTCCACTGACTTTAACAGAAATACAGCGGTTTAAGACTCATTAAATAATATGGCTATCAGGCCTGAAGTCACACAAACAGTGCTCAGTCCACTGTTCCATTATCTATTAGCCATTTTGGACAGCAGCATCACTTGGGAAATGTTACTATTCTTAGCAGGCTGATAACAGGCCATCAGTCCCTTCTGAAGGACCATCTTGAAGCTGAGAGCTGTAACAAGTTGTTAAAAATCAGATAGAAGGAAAGAGCAGGTCTCCAAAAGACCAGCTAGAGATTGGTGGAAACCTCAGTAGCATGTCTGCCTTTATCAAAACCTCAGAGATTTTTTTTACCGTTGTTGAAATAAGGATATTCTCGTTAACGCTGTGAAAGCACATCTGACTGTACTCTGGGGCTGAGGAAGAGCTTGTGGAAATTGCCTTTAAGAGACTGTGGGAGTTGCCTGTAAGACAATGTGGAAGCAAGCAGAATACATTTGAGGGTAGGAAGGAGGAAGATGCAGGGACAGATATTTTGTATCAGCAGGCTGAGTTCCCAGCAGTGTGAGCTTTTTACTGCTAGACTTACATGGAGACTCCAGGCATAGACCTTGTGGTCAGTGGTGTTCCATGTTGTGCACTAGACCATCTGTACTAGAAAGGAATGCTCTTTAGCAGTTAGAGATGCAGGCAAAACAATTGTGACTTCTATTGTGCAGAAAGCCTCTGGACAGGGTAGTTTTGTCCAGTCAAGTCCACTTCTACATATAAACCTCACTTTTGCAGTACTGAAATGGCACAGGCATTCTTGTGCAGATCCTCTGCACTAAGCTGAATTTCATCCTGATAGTTTGAGTGAATAATTAAACTTTAATTTGCCTGTGCCTACATTTCCAACGCTACAAGTTTGCAGAGAGAGTGCAAACATGGTATTGTCAGGAAGGTTATATGCAGAAATCTGTTCTGACTGACTGAGAGTGCATCAGCCTTGCTGTATTCTTGCAATATTTTTCAGCAACCGAGCGAAAGAGAAGGATGCATTACATCAATCAAATTAACAGGGCAAAAAGGCAAATACATGAGAAATGTCAGTACAGATGCAGATACAGTTCTTGCCCAAGTTAAAAGGAGGGAGTAAGGTGGGCCATTATACCCATTATTGGTTTGCCATACAAAATAAGCAATTACTTATACTTTTGTTGTTTGAGACAATTTTGCTGGCTGCGTTCAATTCCAGTGGTATACAGTTCTAGCTGGCGTGCTGTAGAGAGCAAGCAGAGAAAAGGCAGTATGCCTGAATTAAAACAGCAGCCAGTAAAACGTATTATATTTCATATCTTTAAATAATTCTGATTTGTAATTATGGAATTTCTTTTATCCAGTGTGTCAAAGTGCTTTGAAAACAGCACAGCTTTTACCTCTCTGTGAAGCAACTACACAGCATAGGTATTACTTGACGTAATATATCAGCTCTTGGAAATTTACCTCAGGTACATTTAAGCTGGCAGCCTAACGGTCAGTGCTAACGTGGTACATCACCCATGTTTGCATTTTCCAAATGCCAGGGAGATGAGGCAATGCTGGATGCTGCTGCACTTTGAAAGCTCTGTGTAAACTGGATAAGAAATCCTGAGCCCAAGCTACATATTCAAACTGCTTTCTCTACTTCCAAGCGCAAATGACAGAGAGTATCTGATTCCTTTCCTGGGATTATCCAGATTGGTACTCACCTCTTCGCGGCAGGATGAGTGCTTCTGCAGTTTATGTCCCCTGTGGACCTGCCTGCAGGATGTAGTCTGGACATCACAAAAAATGGCTAGATTTTTAAGGAGAGGCATTGCCATCTCAGAATGCCTCTCAATAATCACAGCATGAAAAACTCTAAAAGCAGAATTCTGGTAAAGTACAGTTCAGGCAACAGGGGGTTGGTTCTTAACCTTCTCCTTGCTCTTCTGACCCAGAAGGGTGTTTAATGGGAGAGGGCTTTGGAGTGGATCTCCTGCTGAAGATGAGGCTGCTCATGCACTTCTCGAGCTAATTTCCCCTTCACTTTTGACTGAGGTGTTGGTAGCCTAAAGATTGCACTAAGTTCCATTAATGTGCAGAGCACATTCACCTTGCACTCAGAAACTAGCTGCCTTGGTCAGTTCTCCCTAAAATCCATTTGGAAATTCAGCCTTGTTACTTAAACACACTGCAACAATATCAGCCTTTTGCTCAGCTCATATATCAGGCTGCTGATGCTAAAGGGATGCATTTTATCCTTGATGAGCCTGGTAAAAACAGGTGCTCACCCCAGGAGTTTAAGATACCCTAAGGGTTTGACTTAAATCCAAGAGAATTAAGAAACATTAAAGGAGGATCTGCATCTTTAAAGTAGAACCATTGTGTCTCTGTGTTGTAGATAAGCTTCAGTCAGTATAAGGACAGGGGAAGTTTCACTCCAGTAAGAGCCATGCAATTTGAAATGTTGGCAGCTGATAAGTGCAGGTGAGGATAAAGGCATGTCTGCATCCTTCACTTGCATTCCATTTTGAATATATTTTTCTTTGTTGGAGAATCCTGCAGATATGTGCAACCTTCTGCTTTTGGATCTACTTTATCTTACTTCTAGCATGCTTAATTATATACTTTCCACAAAATCCTCAGTTTTAGTATTCCTTGGAAGTATATTCTACCACCTCTCCCTAAAATAAAGTATAGTAAATACCTCTCCAGGCCTCCAACTCCAGAGGTCTGTGTTTATATTGAAAACGCAAATGAAAATGTTTTTCCTTCTCTGAGAAGTCACTTCTAGACCCCAAGGTTATGCAGAGTCTTGTTCTTCACAGAATCATAGAATCGTTTGGGTTGGAAGGAACCTTAAAGATCATCCAGCTCTAACCCCCCTGCCATGAGCAGGGACACTTATACCATGATAAATGTATATAACACTGATAACTGGTATAACACTTATACCATGATAACTGTATATAACACTGATAACTGGTATAACACTTATACCATGATAACTGTATATAACACTGATAACTGGTATAACACTTATACCATGATAACTGTATATAACACTGATAACTGGTATAACACTTATACCATGATAACTTATACCGTTATAACTGTTCTTATGTCATGATAACTCTAAGGGCCTTTCCACACTGCAGTCAAAACAAAGACGGTAGTTGGGTAATGGCAGTACACAAGGAGGTACAATTTGGAAGTGTACTAGCTATTCATTCTGGGAAATTCTCACACTTCCCAACATAGATTTTGTTCATGTTTTGGTCATGCAGGGAGAAAATAATGCAGCGAGGTTTCATTTACACTACCTGAGGTCCTTTCCAACCTACATTATTCTAGGATTATGTGACACTATGTATCTTTAATTTCACTTATTTGCATTGAGTTTAGTTTAACTCTTTGATAATGGGATCCTGTTAAAATATGTTGATTTTATCTGTTTTGAGTCTGAAAGTACAAGTAATGTCAAAATTTCAGTTGAACACATTTGATTATGCACCTTCATAAAGCGGTGTTGTCCTATAATAAAATCAAATAACCACATTGATTTTCACTTGGCATCTAGACTAACTCTTAAGGAATATATGTAGTAATTGATTTGTATGCTAGAGTTGCTACAGGGTTTATTTGCAAAATGAGATTTTGAGGTAGGTTATTTTTTGTTATTTAAAAATATTTAAAGGGATTTATGTTATCTTACTGTTCATATAAACTTAATTTTCAATTACTTCTACTGAAATGTTAGGGTATCCTCTGCCATAAATAACCCTTCTTGTGAGATTATATAGGAGTCTGATAAATCCTTATTTTTGCATTACTTCTCCCAAACAAAATCAAATAATATGGTTATCATTTGGGATCCTGTTGTTTTAATGACATTTTAAGGATATGAGCTGAACATGGTTTTCAGTTTTTTAATTTAGGTCCTAGATTTTGGCTCTTTTTTAAGCAATTCATTTCCATTTTTACTAGAATCTTTTGAACAAAAATGATGCAGATTTCATTGAGGAGTAGCCTTAATATCATGACTCCTTTTTCTTATCATTGCCTGGTCATTGTCTCTTGCCACTGCTGGCTCCTTCTGCAGTCCAGGTGGAGAGCTGTGGCTGACCTCCCATTCTTGGAGCTGCGTGTGTCTGAGGTAGTTGATTGGTGTGGTGACCAGCTGCATCTGCCATGTGGGCTCCACAGTTTCAGGAAGGCTGCAGATGCTGGAGCGTGTGTCTTTGCCCAGCTATGTCCTAACTTTTGGCATTTGTCTCGGTGAGAGGAAAGGGAGAGAGCTCTCCTGGGTCAAGTGGTAATTGCAGACGTGTAGCCAAACACCCGATTATTCACTGCAGAGCTGGGCTAGGCATCCCTGGGCTGAATGCTAAAATAAAATCTAATCATGTGGGATGGGATTTTCAGAGAAGTTGCTATTTAGTGATCTGTCAGGTGATTTGGATTTATTTTTAAGTGATCATAAAAGCTCACAATGCAGAAATCAGTCTTGTTTTCAGAGGCACGTTTAAGAAGCCACATCTGTGAGTCTCGACAATGTTACAAAGCTGTGGAGAAACTTAACTGCACCTTTTGGTTCTTAATATTACTCTGATACTTAACTCCAGTGGATATCAGTTCTATGTAAACATGGTTGTTAAAACTGCATAGTGATAGCCTTCCTGTATTTATCAAATACTCATGTGGTATTTTCAGGAGATGACAGCACAGGAAGGGAATGGCATCAAACAACTGGCTGACAAATCAGGCTAATTTTTGAAGTATCTGATTTCCTGCTCCTAATTTAGCAGACTTCATAATGACTTTGCACATGTAATTCAGCCTCTCTGAGCCTTTGTCACTCACCTGTAATGGAAGTGATAACATTCTTCTGGCTTGGAGAGGGGAAAGAGGATACATCTGAAAGATAGTAGTAGTAAAGGAATAAACCAGGTAATATAAATACCTAATTAAAATAAAAATTTGAAAAAGCAGTCACCAGGTTTTGAACTGGGCTTGCATGGGGCCAATAATCATCAGCATACTTAGATGTCTCTTCAGGGAGTGACTTTAAAACTTGTCATCTTCAACTGATATACACTAACTAGGGATATGTTATAAGGATACTTGACA
Organism: Caprimulgus europaeus; assembly: GCA_907165065.1. The sequence continues at coordinate 7,671,569 of OU015536.1, forward strand.
TTTATTGAGACAATTATTTAGTCATCAAAACATCTACGTACTTGTGCAAGGTAATCGAACCTTATCTTACTCAGGGGGCTGTAAAGACATACACATCACTTGCCTCTGGCCTCAAAGAGAATTAGTGACAAATCCAGGTTTACAGTCCACAGGAGGATTCCTGGCCCCCAGTGCTGTGTTTAGACTATTGATGACATCAATCATAGTGAAGGCACAGTGCCATTGTCAACCCCCCTATGTATTGCTGTTTTTTAAAGATAGCCAACACCAAGTCACAAGTACTTGAGCTTCTTTGCAGGAAGCAAGAGGTCTAGCCTGCATTCTGTCACTGCTGAAGAAAAATGCAATGCATTTATCACAGGAAAAAAGTGTAGACTTAAGATTTAGGCTTCTTACCATGTATAAAGAGTTGATGTATGTTATTAGAAACTACTCGCCTAGGCTGTATTTCATTTAAGCTTTTAGAGCCATCTAAATCAACTTCCTCAGCTTTAGGAAGATAAAGATTGTAAAACAAATTATCTCAGCATCAGGAGACCTACCATGTTGATTTATACCTGCTACATACAGTATGTAATTCGCTTATAAATCACAAAGCTGATGCATACTTTCAGAATTATCTGGGTATTTGGTTAGTGCAAGTTTAAATGAAATAATAGGAGCCTGTGTTTACCTTTTGTAAGGCAAGAAAGAACCACAGGCAAATAAAAGCGTTAAAAATGATTAAAGGTGCCAGGAATACAAGGCCATTTTTCTTATGTTGTCAATGCTTAGAAAGTAAACATCTGCCTGCTGAAGCATTGTTTGTAATAATAATATTACCTATATGGATTAGGATGTCTTACCAAGAACTGAATACATTTGCTCTACCTTTGTAAGGCTGTATTTGAAAATCAGATGGTTCTCCAGCTGACTGGAACTGGACATGTGGAATGAATTTCCTCACAACTCATTTTAGTTGCATTTCCATGTATGAGAATTATTTCTTCAGAAATACTCTCCTGAATATAAGCAGGAGGTACAGAAAAAGACAAAATGATGTTGTGTCTTGGTCATTTAAATAGAGAAGTTACCTGATTTGTGGCATTTCTTTAGCTACCGTTCAGAATCCCTTGCATGCTAACCCAAGACCAAATAGCATCTTGGCTGTAGCAGGTAACTGGGCCAGAGATACCAACCTCTGTATCCAGCACTGTGGCAGAGGATGACGTAACTAGAATCACAGCTTGGTTGTCTTTGATTTCCCTAGCTCGAAGGCAGCCATCTACAGTTGACCCATACGCATTTCTCAAATTCACTGCTCTTGTTTCAAAGACTTGATGACCATAATCCTGTTAAACAAACAAATAAAAAACCAAACCAACCAACGGTGGTTTTAACATGATTATTTCCCAACATTTTTGATCTTTTGTTTTTGAAAGGACATGGAGAAGTGGAGGGGAAAGGAGAAAATTTATTAATTTTTTTGCCCCTAAGAGTTAGGGGCTAGGCAAAGCTGCAGCAGTAGTTAGTCATCCCTCTGTTTCCCTCTTTCTTAATGAACTCCACTAGTTAAGTACTACTTACATTGTCTGTGGAGCTGTTTGTCGATTTCCTCATGATTCTCATTTCATAGGAAATGATGTATGTGTGTGATGTTTTCATATGGCTGGCTGTTATGGCCTTTGCAACACCCCTGAAACAAGCCCTAATCACTGTCTTCCTTATGAAGCTATTGTGCTAGACAGCTGAAAAAGTAACTGAATTCTGCTTTGCCAAGAGCTCTCCTTGTAAATAAAAAATTATATTAAAGAAATGTAAAGCTGTGCTTTAAGAGTTAACATCTGAGTATAATAGGGTCTTCATATTTCCATGGCAACAGCTTAACATGATCAGTAACTGGAGTGGACTATTTTGCTATGAGGCGTCATTAAAAGAAAAATCATGCTGGGAAACACACATGTATCATAGAACAAAATCTCTTCTCCACAGTTTTCAGAACAGTCAATTTCTTTGTTGCTCTATATTGATACATTGTTTTTAAAATGCTGCTACATTAGAAATGGAAACAGTAATTTACATGGGTTTTAATTACAGTTTTTGTGATTGCGGTGATGTACATTTAAAGGAGCAACTTTGCAACAGAGGTAATCTGACAGCTGCCACTAAACCTCTTATTTACAATATGTGTCGCCAAATACACTTATTTTTTTACAGCAGCTTTTTGTTGCTGATGTGTTGCATAGTTCTCTGTGGTAGTAGGGATGGGCTCAGCTGCCACTTTTGTCATTTTATTAAGAATATATTGATAAGTAGTGCAGTGGCCAGCCTTTTCTGCCAAATCTATTATTGTTAAAAGGTCAGAGGTCTACAGTGAATGTGATGGGCCAGATTTACTGCTCCTCTTTGCTCCATGTGTGCCACTCAGAGTGTGGCATCTGATTTTTTTCTGGAGGTTTTTGTTAACTTTTGTTGCCTGAGTCCTACTGTACATTTTGAAAGCAAGCAGAGGGAGTTCCTAGAGTGTGCTAAACTGTAGTTACTCCTTTTTGGCATGTCACTCTTGTGAACATGGTCTGGATGGAGAGAACATCTGAAAGTTCTGGCCTGTTCTCTGCTGTAGCCAATTTTCATCCAAATCAGGGCACTCTTCCTCATTTGAGGGTCTGTACCAGCTCAAGATGTCAAGCATTATTTTAACATCCTGAAATGAACTAACCTGCTTACAGACTGCAGTTTTTACACAAATTACTAGTTCACCCCATGCCATATGAAAAGGGCTAAAACAGATATTTATTAATCTTTTCTTATTGCTGCATGAAGTAAATCTGGCTGAAAGAATTTTTTGGCAAATGATGGAGTTCCTTATTTTTAATGATCTGAATGTTGGCACAGCAAAGCGAGTCACTCAGTCCCCTTTACTTTCCTCTTGTTTAGTTCCAGGTCCTTTTTTTTTGCTAGAACTTTGAAATCTGTTTCATCTCTTCACTGATACAGTGTTCTTTAGCCCCATTTCTCTCTGTTTTCCAGATTATATCATGTGATATAGGCTCCTTATCAAACAAAGCTGCCATTTCAGTTTTATTTTCTCCTTCCAGTGAGTTACAAGCAGTGGACACAAGCTGCAGTACAGAGCACTCCAATTATACAAGATAAAATTTTATCATCATGAGGGTAGTCAGATATGGGTCAAACCCATGATCTCTGTCATGGGTTCAAACTGTCAGAGCAGGGGTTCAGAGAGGAATATTTATTCTTGGAGATATTCAGAACTTGACTGTATGGTGACCTAAGCCACCTGACCTAGTTGGCCCTGCTTTGAGAGGGAGACTGGATTAAAGACCTCCAGAGTCCCTTTCAAATTAAATTCTTCTCTAGCTGTGTTCACTAATCCTGATCAATACAAATTATTTATTTCCCATACTTTTAATTTTAAACATAAAAAACATTACAACATGGCTTGGTCTTATTAAATTAATTGTATAGTGGAATAGAATCTAGAAGTGAGTTTATTTGGTAATAAGAAAACATGCCCAGTTGTGTTTTTGCCAGGCTAGTGCCTAGCTGTACTGCACTGTGTAGAGGAAACATCATGAGGCTGCAAGCGAGATAAATCAGTGCTGATACAAAGGGTGGGAAAATAAAGAGAGCAGGACCAGTTACAGATTGAACCTTGCATGTCAGTCATGATGAAAAAGCCTTCCAGAGTTATTTGAGCAGATGAAGAAATCATGCATGAAGATGTCAGTGTGTCTTTGACTGTAGAACATGAAAATCCATTTGTTTTGACCTCCCTTTGCCTCACTTGAGTATTTCAGCAACAAACACTTCTTGGCAGAAGTGTTTTACTATGCATGTCACAGAGAAGCCCTAACTGGACCTTCTAGGCACTAATGTCATATAAATAATATTATAATAGAGCACATTTAATAGAAGAGTCAGAATGTGGTAAATGTGGAAAGTTATATTTGACAGAAACAAATAATATTATTTTCACTACCAGGAAAGAAATAGTGTGTCAATGGAATCCATAAATCAGGTTATGTCATTCTCACTTAATCAAATTTACCTTGACATGATTTTACTAAGTATCACCCATGTATTACCTAGTGTCAGCAACTGTTTGCATCCTTATGCATAAGAGTAATGCAGATGATATATAGAACAGTCTTGCACCTTGCGCTCAAAATATATTTGTCACATCTTATTGCTGTCATTTGGCACTTGATATCAGACCTATTAAGGTGTAACTCAATAAAAATGATGTTAAGATAAGGGTACCTCCTTTCTTTTCAGATATATCATGGAGGAGTGAACAGGAACGTTGCAGTCTCCTTGTTTATTAAAACTGTGTATGAAGTCGTGGTAAATCCAGCGGGGTTGGACAAAGTCTGAGGATAGGATTGACCACTGAACAGAGCACTGACCCAAGTGGGATTCAGGTAATCTCGGTTTTGGTCTTGATTCTGCCATTGTCATGCTCCATGATATTGTATAAGCTGTTTTATCACCCTAATGTTGTGTATCCCTTTCTGTAATTCATTTGTTATAGATTGTAGCTTCAAAGGGACAGGGACTTTCCCGTGGGTTTGTACAGTGGCAAGGACCGTAACTGAGACTTCTGGAACATGCTAGTATATAGATAAGAACAAGCAACAGTATAAAAGTGTATATACAGACTTTGTTACTCTCCAGTCCATTCAGATCTTGTCAGCTTCTATGCAGGATCTGTGCTCAGTTCTTCCAAAGGAAAAAAGTTAATTAGATTTGTTTAATTTTTTTTTAGCACAAAGCTATCTGAAATTCCAAGACTGTGCTTTGTTGATTTGAGCTGATTTTCTTTTCAAAATAAGGACTGATCCTTTTTTTCTTTTTTTTTTAAATCAAGCATACATTATAAATATTCCAGTTTCCAAACCAAATTTTAAAGCCTTCTAAAAAGCTGTATGCTGACCCCAGGTCTGTAAAAATGCTTTCTGTAGGCTGTCATCTAAGGGATACATTGCTTTCTGTAAGAAAATAAAAAAGAAGGAAATAAGTTGCAAATCCCAAAACAGCTAAGTGAGAGTGGAAAAAAGTGCCTTGGGTTTGCAGAAACTGTAAATTGTGGTTTAGTGATCCTACTAGAACCTAAGGGAAATGAAAAGAAAAAATGGTGTTAAAAATAATCACAGAGAAAAAATACAAATATATGAGAGGAATGAGTCATGGGTGACAAGGTGACAAGAAATTTCTGGAAGGTCTGTGTTCTGAAAATAAATGTCCTTCACCATAAGCATTCCCAGCACCTCTGCATAACAGTATCAGACCCCTCCTGGAAAAGGTCCTGAAGCAGTGGGAGCTGTGATGGGTGAACTGGATGCAACAGAATTACAAGGCAACAGATTACAAACCATGAGCATGCACCTCTCTCTGAACATGGAATAAAAGCAAACACACATGTGACCACGTTAAAAAAGTGACAGGTTTCTGCCAGCTCAGCAGGGGCAGTGCAGGGGTACAGCTAACGCTGTGATGCAGGGAATTGTTTTGGCTCGGCTGGCCATGAGGAGGTCTCGTACAACTCCTGAATGGCAGTATTATTCCATACTGTACACAATCCCTGTGGCTCCAGAAGGAAATCCAAGGCAAGGCAGTTCCAGAAACATGCTAACAGCAGCTCTCCAATATACAACTTGCCATAGCCTGATACAGGATTTGGTCTCCAAACCTCTTTAGTTCTCAATTTGCTTTTTATGCTGTTTTGTTGAATTTTATTTTTGTTCACTGCTTCTTATAGCGTGCTTCTTTATTGCTGCCTTTGAAAGTGGTGTTTGCTTATGATAGCAATTATGGAATATCCAATTTCTGTGTTTTACAATTCTGCTGAATTTTGTTCAAAAATGTACTTCATATAGTGTTGTTTTTCTCTCTTTACTGGGAGATCAAGCATAGAACTAATATTTTGAGAACATCTAATCATCTAGTGAACTTCAAATTTATAATTTGTGAAAACAGGTGCTCTTTCAGAAGGAAAAATGTGACATTTATACAAATATTTCTTCTAAAATAGATTTGCTGTCTATTCATAAAAATGCAAGGGAACTTTATCTCTGTGGTTTCCTTGTTCTAATTCATTTCACAAATGAATTTAAGACAGCTAGCAAACTGAGAAGAAATTATCCTTGTTGAGGTGTTATTTCATTCAGTTTTAAATATTAATGTATGATGTTGCATCGTTATGTAGTACTCTTCACAAAGATGATATAAACCGTTTGTTAAAGAAAATATGAAGCTTCTGAAATGTCTGCTCATAAATGTTTACAAGAGAGATCATAGGTAGAATTATAGGCAAGGAAAATGAAGAATAGATGAGCCTAGGGAATGCTGGAATAAGAGGTGGTTGGCAAGCATCTCAAGCTGAATTTGTAGATTATGACCTTTTCTTTCTTGAAATCATTGTATTTTTGCATTTCTAGGCCACATGGTCATGTGATCAAAGTGCCTGTATCTTGGTTCTGTATATGAAGTGGATATGCATAGTGAAATACATAAAGTAGGTAATTAAAATGGATGGAACTTTTCAGTGCCTTTACTGTGCTTTGTAAGAACTGCAGATATATGGAGTCCTAAAAGCCTAAACCCTTGCTATGACTTGGCTAGTAGAGGTGTGACACATACAGTACTAGAACTGAGTAAGGTTAGGTCGAGGGCGGAGCAGAGAATGGGAACCACAGGCTTAGGGTCCCATCACACAGTTATGATGGTGGGCAGCAGTATGATGTGAAGGGTTTTACAGAGAATCTTTGCACAGTGACTTACTCAAAGTGCCCTTCAGCTCCCAGAGCAGTCCAGGCTTGCACAGGTAAATCCTGACTTAAAATCTCCTTCCCTCCAGGGCTGCAAATCTCACTCTAAGCACGGATTCTTCTGGCCTAGCATGCAAAGCTAAGGCAATTTTTTTTTTTTAGATCTTAATAGAAAGGTAGTGCAATGAAGCTGCTTGGGAAATTCACTGCGATAGAAATAAGCAAATCTTAATGTATTTTCTTACGTATTCTCTTTGGGGAATTGTTAAGATAATGCCACCTACACATTGTTGGGCTTCTGTTTGTATCATGTTCCACTAAGTTCACTCTGGTCCACACAAATAACATCTTGCTTACATAGTTCTTTGGTAAAGATTTTATTGAGTTTCCTTAACTAGATTTGGGCTTTATTATCTGTTTGCCAAGTGATAGGCAATATCAGTGCTATTGTTTTCTGCAGATACAATTTATACAAATTTATTTAATTTCATTACAGCAGTTGAATTAATTGTGTATAATATGATATTGAAGATTGTGCTACACAGGAAGAAAAGGAAATTAAGGTGGCAATAAGCATAATTGAAATCCTTTACTTGTTTAACAATTATTTTTTGCATTCTCTTTATATTTGTTCTTCATAGTTTTGGTTGTCCTATTGTTAATTCCAGCAAAAACAAGTCTTCCAGATTTGTAGCTGTTTTGACATGCCACTGTTAGCTCACTGAAATGTGACAAGTACAGAAGAGAGCTTCTGATTGGATTCTATTGCTGTATTATGCTATGCCTACCAGTAAAAAATGCAGAGAAAATTGAATCCTAAAATTATCTGCCTCTCTTCCACTTACTCTCCAAGCCATTTCTTCTATTTTTCAATTATCATCTGGTAATAAATGTGTCATAGTGCAAGATGAGACCTCAGTGGAATACAGTAACACTAAAGACAGAATGGAAAATTCAAGAATATTCAAACTTGTTTGGATGCAAATTTGGGCATTATATTGAACTGAAAGGTGTGCTGTAGAGAAGGAAAGTAGTAAAGCTCTAGAAATTTCCTGTGCTAACGAAATAGTCCTCTGCCACATCTGCCACAAGGCACCAAGACATCCTTCTTTCCAAATGAATTTCTTGTTCTGAGACAGACTATGAAGTTTATGAAGCATTTAATTCCCTTTGAGTGTTTATCTGGGAATTAGGTGGGGTACAGACACTGGATAAAAGCCATGTCCTTTGGAATTGATATTTAAATTTATAGTGGCTCCTATACACAGCCAGGATTTCTGTCATTGTGCCGATTCCCTAAATCTATGAATCTCTCTCTCCCTTGATAATTTTTCCTTACTTGTCTCTGAATTTGTCACCAAGAGTGTCACACACAAGTGAACTTCTCATCCTGCTGTTAGACTCATCCTCTCCTAAGACATTTGCATTTCTGAGGAGGAATCTTGAGAGAAGAAAAAAGTTTTCAGATTTTCAATTTATCTGCAGCCTGAAAGGAAAATTACTGTAAATTCTGGAGCTTCTGCAACTAATTCTAGGGGGAACACTTTGCCAGCATTTGAATCACTAGGAACCAGCTTGTTGGGACTCTAGACATCGTTTAACCTAACTGTGCAGAACTCTCAAAACTCTCAAGAGTACCCTAGTATGTTTTCAATATGCTAGTCAAGGCTCAATGGCAGTTACCCATTCCAAATGTGTTTCTGCCTAAAACTGCACCACTTTTCCTGAATAATAGTGCGTAACCGCTGGGATGCTGGTTTGCAGGCTCTCCACTACTTTACTGCTGGAGCTCGATAACTGTGTCTTATAGAAAGGATGAGTAACTTATTTCATGTAGCTACCATTGTGTGTATGACACATCTGCTCGTTTCCTAATCTCTTCGTGACTTTCCTCTCGTTCTCTGTTTACTCGTCAGTCGCTGAGCCCAGAGAGAGAGGAGCAGGCCTTAACTTCGAAAGGTCAGTTAATTTCTTGAATATTTCACTAAATCTACAGTGTTGCTGGTTACAAGCCCGATTTAATAACAGCTGAGCATGTGATTTTCCTGATGAGCTTTGGCAAGTGAAGATGCTAGGACAGTCATGGCCTCTCCACTAACCTGATACTTAAGGACCTTAGTTTGCTTATTTTTTTAAGCAAAAAATGATGTTCTATAACATCATCTGTAAGTTTGTCATCTATCTGAGGAAAGGATGGGCAGCATAAAAAGAGCTGCTTAGCCCATAGACATTATCATATGTCATACACTGTCCATGAATAAATCTGAGCTGGAATTCAAAAGAAAGCTTCTCCCTTAGAAGAGGCAGGGTCAGAGGTAGCCTACAAGTGGAGGTCTTCAGACTAATTTGAAAATGGCACTTGATGGTGGTGCATCTCTGAGAACAATAAGCTGACAATTAGGTGTCCTAGGAAGTTCTTTGTATGTTTGAGCTGCAAATGTGCTGAGTTACTGTATGCATGGATAGTGAGACTATGCACAGGTGAACATAAGGACCTCATCTGATCATACAAACTGTGGTCTTTGTGCAGCTGAATCAGTACAAATAGAAAACTGTGATCATGTGGGACAGCATGATCTACCCAGTACGCTGGGATATGGAAACACAGATTTCCTGGGTAAAACCAGAACCTAAGAATCTTCACATGCCATTGGATTTTGAACTGTATATAACTGTCCTGCAGAAAACTAGCTAACATTTTTTTTGTGTGGCTGCACATTAGAGGAGTGCAGGAAGGGAATAAAATTAATCTTTTGAGTTTGCCTATATTTCTAGTCAAATTTCCTATCATATACATTCAAGATAAATAAAATTAAGAGTAATGTGAAAATAGTACAGTATTGCTTAACAGCATATTGACCCACTGATTTCAGCATAAGTATTTCTGACTCATGTCATGTCACTGAGAGCAGAATTAATCTAAGACATTTTATAGAATACATGTGTAAGTTTTGAGACGCTTCAGGGCAAACCATCTGAAGTTCAGTATTTCCAAGACTGGAAACTTAGATTTCTTTGCTTTCAGAATTAGAGAGAGTGAGACTGAGCACAGAATGAGCCTCTAGAGAAGTCCATTATTTCCTATGCATTACATTCTTACTGATCTAAAATAAAAATAAAATAAATTTGAATAATATTTTTTCCATCTCGTTCCAGAGGAGAACTGTTGTTAGATTTTATATTCCTAGATATGCAAATAATACACCTGCATCTGATTAGTTACTGTTTTATTCCTTCAGAGAGTCTCAGACCTCTTGTTCACCGCTTCATTACTGAATTTTAGAATGTTAGGCTAAACCCTTAGAAATCTTGGAGAACAAAAAACAGTGATGAGAGTAAGTAACTTATGAAGTGACCCATGCTTCTGGGTCACTTGCTAGTCTTCTCAGTTATACAGAGATGCAAGAAAGGGATGCATTCACTTCAGCCAGAAGAGACCACATGGAGAGCTAAGAAAATAATTCAGGCTATATGTCACTGCCGCCTTCTGCTATGCCTGTTAGATGTGGTTCTCTGTCTTGTAACCTGGATAAAGTTAGTTCTCCCTCAATCAGGCTATTTCTTCATTTAGCCTAGTAAGAGGCAAGTTAAAAGGAGGCAACCTAACAAAGTCCTTGTCCAATGCTATTATCTCTAAAGGCTCATTGTAAAGACTGATTTTTATTTCATTTAAAGCTTCCAGCAGGAAAACTTCACACAGTAAGGTTGGAAAGACAGCCCCCTTGCTATTGTTCTCCACTTTTGATTTGCTGTGAAAGGATGCTCTATTTTAAGAATCATTATTGTCTTCTTTTAAGGGCGATTTTAGGACTGTTCTCTTAAAGCAGAAGTAGGTGGAGGTGGAGATAATAAATCCAGCAAAGTACATTAAAAGGCCTAATAAATGCTAGGGCCGCGGTATGTACTTCAGCCTAAAGAGATCAAGACCATTCTCTCTGTGTCTCTCTTACACACACATATTCCCTGATCATAACAAGATGAAGTACAGATTTTATTGTATTTATGTGACAATTCTAGCCTAGATCAAAAACAGAGAAATGGAACAAATAGGCATCTAAATTAAAATAAGATTTTCAAATACTTTAGCAAAGCATTTTTTAATCTGATACCTTTAAACTACTACCTCAGCAGAATGGATCTTGAGAAGAGATTAGTTTTCAGAATTTGCTAACACACACATCTAATATTGTTTAAACTAGATTTGATTAAATACTTTTCAGGCTTAAAAATAACAGGATTGCTTGTAGAACTATAATTCTAAACATACATGACGTACCTTGTTAAGGGAATGGGAATAAAAAAATGATGGGAATGTACTAAGCATGTTTGGCTTCATCTTCTAAGGAGTGGACTTCTCCCAGAGCATTTCTGGGAATTTTCTGTCAGCCCTCGGGAGTTCCTCAGCTTTGTTTACTGTAATTTTTTAATCAACATCTTACTAGGGAATTTCAAATTATATAAATGAAAAAGTAAACTCCTTTCACTTAAACTCTATCAGTAAAAAACATCACTTACCAGGCAGTTGCAAACAATGTCTGCTTGTACTTGGACTTGTAGAGAAAGAAAAGTACCAGAGTCTAGCAAAAAAAACCCCAAAACTCAAAACCAAAACAAAACAGAGTGGAATTTCCAGGTCACAGCAAAATGAAAAGTTTGAGTTCTGAGATATTTATAAAAACAAAATACAGGTGGCTATACATTTTTGTAAATACTTTGCAGTCAAATGCATATTGCTCCGTGATGTCTTCATGTTGTGAGGCTTGAGGGGTGGTGACTGTCCAGGCATAACCTCATGAAGTCTTTTAACATTGGTGGTACTGACAAGGGCTTCACCGAATGGACATTTCTCATTTTTTTCCACACATTTAATGATGTTCATAAACAGTAACTCCTTTCCATGACTTTAGTAAACTTCTGAAGAGAAAGAGCATAGCACAGCAATAGTTTAAACATTTACATGATAGCCTCATTAATGCATTTACAGAGGGAAAATGTTCTTGCAAAGTCATTCATTATCTAAGTGTCCTTTCTTTCTCATTTGTTGCAAGCTCAGGAAAAATAATAAGAAAATTTTAGGGTACCTGAAGGTAGCTTAAAAGGTATGAAACAAAGGCAATTTGGCTTAGTGGCGAACTATTTTTAAAGGCTGACATTACTGGAGGGTTCTTGCTGGTCTGGACTTTCAGTTGTATGAAAGATTCCCATAATTCTGTCATTTCTGACTATTTCTAGAGAGGTTCCATAAACTCTTGCCTTAAAATGCACCAAAATTTCCCCCTTTACTGATTTATAAAGTGAACTTATTAGAGAGTAGAATAATGCTGTGTGCACATCTCTGTATCCCCGCTCTACAGGTCCTTTTTTATACATCCCTTTTGCAGAACAGTCTCACTTTGATGCATTTTGTGGAAAGGGATGACAGAGAGGGTACAAATGCCTTACTTGAGTACAGGAGCAGGAATACAAAAGGCTCTTCCTTTGAAGAACACACTTAAAGTTGTAGATTACAAAGTCCAGAATACATAAGATCTAGTGCTCTGATGCCTTCTTTACCATCCTGTCCAGTAGCTTATGAATTAAGATAGAAAAGTGCAAGGAAGAAGAGCAGAGATATTGAGGCCCAGGTAGATCCATGGCAGCCACAGTGTTTTGATGTTGGTGTTGCACTAGAAAATGGCTAGGGAATGTTTTAGCTTTGAGTCATTTCTGTGTCATAGTGGAAATAACCACTGAGGAAGCCCATATTTTGTCAGAAGTCAGGAAATTAGTGCAGTACAAGTGATGGGGAAACCTTCAAGTCACATCAGCTGTCCCTCCCAAAGGGAGGACTAGGCACAGATGAAATGAGGTGTCAAAATACACAAAGGGTACAAAATATTTTATTCTCAGTGTTGTTCATTAGTCTCCAGCTGATGCCCTTTTATTGAAGCTTCCCTTGAATTTTTCAGCATTTGTCCTCATCTTCATATATAAAAGGTTTGTTATATAGGCAGTGTAAAACATGTCTCTCTTGCTCTTGTGTCAGTAAAATAAAGTCTTTTTTTTTTTTTTGGGGGCAGAGGGGTGATTTTGCTGCTCAGTCAGACCATTAATCAGTCTCTTACTGATGTTAAGCAGGCAGATCTCTAGAGAATGACCCTTTCTTAGATAAAATTTTGATTACCACACAAAGCTTGATCTTGTAAATAGTGATAACATAACCTCTTTTTATTTTAGAAATCTGCAATTCAGCAATAACTGGCTAGGGGCCTACCATTAATCATTCATAAATACAGGAAAGAATATGCAATTAGAGATGTGCTCTGGGACACTTTAATATTTCTAAATATGACACGTTTCTGGTGACTTTAAATAGTACACAAGTGACACATTCAACTTTACGCAATAAAACAACAAATAATGCAAACTGATATAGCGTGATTAAACTGCTTACAGATCTTAAATACCTCTGAATTAATTTTATATTTCTGATGTGTAGGGATCATGTTTGCAAATACCATTAATAGAGGTAGAAGACTTTTTTTTTTTATTTCTGTTTATATATCTGTATATTTAAGATGAGAAAATTCTACTTTATATGCATTTCCCTTTGCTGAAGGCACTCAGAGATGTGTTACAATGAGGTTTTTTCACTATGACTGCTTTTTTTTCACAATTTTTTTATTTACATTATGACATAGGTTTTAATTTAAATTTTTAGACATTTTTATTTATTTTTTGGTTTACATTTTTTTATTATGCCAATGACATTGCAATGGCCTATAAAATATTTTAGAGAATACTAACATGCACATTTTGAGAAACAAATTGATCACACTCTTAATAATTCAAAAAAAATTGACATGTGTGAGGCATTCCCAGCCATTTCTTCCTTGAGTTTGTTCACTCAATAAATCTATCTCTGTCCTCTTAATGGTCTGAGAAGTGTAATTAGTGTAAGGTACCCCTGGAAGTGAAAGATGGATAGGTGTGTGGAGAATTGAGGAAAGGAGGAGAGGAAGGAGGTATTAAAGTTGCACAGGAGCAACCTACAGCAGCCCAAGTCAATCTTTTGATCTAAACCACTGATCGTTGAAAGCATCTGAGTCATTCAAATCATATTTGCTGTAGTAAACTCTTCCAAACAATATATATTAAAGGCACTTCTCACAACTACAACATTTCTACATTTCTTTTAGGACCAGATAATGAGAATGGCTCAAAACATGAAACTTTTGACTTGATATTGAAAATGTAGTTTTATTTTTAATGCCATCAAAACAGAAATCATATCATTTGCAAGAGAACCATTTTGAAGCATTTTATTCCAGGTCATGTAAATATTGTATTCCTCTAAAGGCAACCCATTTGTTTCAGTTACATTGAATACAAATGTTTCAACAATTAATATTATTGTAAAAAATTTAAACCTCAATATTTTGTTCTGATTATAACAAACCATTTCAATTATTTTCTTTTTGAATGTCTCTGTCATCTTAATTCCATGAAGCATTTTGTTTGTCAGTCTGTTGTTTACTGATGGAGGTGTAGCACTCCACCATGCAGATAAATTTTTAATCATTCCCCTGGTTTTCAGTTAGAAAGGAGCATATGGGAGAATGCACAGGGCAGTTAAAGCCAGAGATCCGTACATCTGAAGGGTTACTGCGAGTGCATTACTCCAATTTTGTTGTATTCATATATGTGATAGATTAATAAAATATACCTTGACAAAATTGCAATTTGAACTGTACTGTAAACATCGGAGGTATTTTTTCTGATTACATTTTCTTAAATAAAAAAAGAACAAAAGTGAAGGCTAGAACTAGGTAAGAATTTAAGTTCCTGTCTTCAAGCAGAGACCTACACTAGCTTTGTAGCTAATACATGGGGAGAGTAAGAGATCCCCTAAGCATGGTACAAAAACTCTCCACAGCCCCTTGTCATGGGTGGAAGTGGAAGGACTTAAGGTTGCTTAAAGAATCACCATCAAATGTATTAAGATAAAGTTATTTTAATATGAATTTGTAAAAAGACACAACAGGGTTCGATGGCAAGGTTCACTCTATTAATTATTACATGGAAAAAGCATACAAAAGAGAAATCAAATCAGAATTGAGTTTGAATGATTTACACATGGGTAGGGAAAATTGAGTCAGAGTTGTGTTGCAGTGATTTACACAGGGATCAGGGAGGGAGGATAAGGAATGCCATCCCATCGAGTCACAAGGTTCAGAGTGGACCCCCTTGCTTTCTAAACTCCTTCTCAGAGAGGAGACTAGGTGTGTCTGAATCCACTTCTAGTCCCAGACTTGGTCAGCAGTTTATGTCTAAAGGGATTAGGTGCAGGGATCTCAGTGTAGTGCTTTAACATGTGATTATGTGTTTTGTACGACTTTAAGGTAGATTTAGAAATAGCAGCGATTTAGAGTTCATTAACACTTATAATAAATCACAAGATGGAATTGTATGATTTTCTAACAAACAATTAACTGCATTTCTCAACAGACAAGGGTTAAGCTTCAAGGAGTGAAGGGTTTCAGCCCAGGTCCTGTTGTCAGTCTTTGGCAGTAGTCCTCTGAGTTTCACAAACTTAAAGAGTTTGCAAGCTCTGAGAGGCATCCCATGCAGAGGGAGATGCTGGTTGCAGCCCACTGTGGTCCAGGAGAGCTCAAAGAGTCTCACCTGGAACCACTGTTTATAGGATCATGAGATGATTTGCTTTAGTCATTACCCTTTCCTTTGTTTTGGCCACAACTTGTATTAGGTAATTCTGATATCCCAGCAGCTACACATTTCTAGTACGTCCCAGATTGTACAGTTCTACTGTCTGGCTATGATCCAGGCAGCAGGTGTTTCAGGTACAGCTAGAGAGGGCCTGGTTATCCCAACTCACTGAAACTATTACGGAAGCAGGAACACAATGTTGGCTTATCCTGTGGTTGCAAAGTGGCCTGGGTGGGCTGCACCACCACACCTTTGTGTAAACAGTGCAGTGTATTACAAAAGTTACTTCTGGCATGCTCCTAGGAACTCCAGACTGATAGTGCCCACATCAATATAAAACATGGGTCTACCATACGTATCACATTTTAGAAGAAAATAATCACTGCTGGCTTCTTTGAGTGAGTTCTAGAGATGCTTCTGAATTTTGAATCCCCTGTGGGACGCTGCCAAAGAAAAAATCCTGGTTTGTTACTGTGATGGGGCTTATGTGGGATTTAGTTGATGAACTCAAATCACAGGAGTTTGGGCATTCAAAGAAAGAAATGAAAATTCAGAAGGAGATGCACCTGGAGAAATTAGGCATTTCCAGGATTGGGAAACAGCTGGATGCAAAAAATACTGGCTTAAAATTTTACATTTAGATGCATCAGTTCTGCTCACATCTAATTTTAAATCTGACCCTGAGACTCCAGCCTTCAGTGAACCCAAACATTCCAGAAAGGAAATAGAAAACACACAAAATATATTATGTTATCCAATTGGTCTCATGATTTCTGAGAGCTCATACTACCCTGTTAGGCCAAGGAATAGAATATCTGCTGTGGAGGAAATCCATCAGAAGCTTGTATGGAATAGTTTTTATTATTTTCTTTCATCCTTTCCATCTAACTCCTCTTTCCCACTTGAAAGTCAACCATTGGGATGGGTATATGTTATCAAGAGTTTTAATTTTGAAGGATGCAAGATACTGCACACTGCCTGTACTAACAGTCATTCAGCTTGACACATGCCATAACACTGCTCTGTGTGCATGGAACAATTTAGGCTGCATTTATCATAAAACTTGTCCCTAGGCAACTTCCTGAGCATACAGATAAAGGGAGTTCATTTGTGCCCTAATCATTATGACAGTGTTCTTCAACAGGTAGAAAGACAGACTGATTTTGTCTTGCCAGTGATGGCCTGTTCAGTATTGATGGCAAAATGTTTGTGTCTAATGATGCCCAGAAATGCCAGTGAAACATTTTTCCCTTCTCTCTTAAGAGTCCTTGGGAGTATAAATATACCCTCATTTTATTTTGTTTTCAGAGATATAGATAATATTTTGATTCCTGACAAGTACTCAACCTATGATTGAGAGTGAAGAGGGTGACAAGGTAACAGCTGCTAGATATAACAAGTGATATATTACTTATATCAGAATATCATCTGATGTTTTAAATGGCCTACATTTCCACAAATATAGTTTCAGTCTTGCACTTGAAATTTGTGTCAAGCAGGCCCATAATTCTGGAATCTCTGCCTAATTTGAGTTATATTTTCTGTCAATATTACTGCAATAATACTTCTTCTTAAAAAAAAATAATCTGTCTTAATTCAAGAAAATATCAGTTTAGTTGTAATCTCCGGCTCCATATTATGCCTTCAGGCTTCTCTTTTTTTCTGGCAGGATGACGATGTCAGAATTAAATCATGTCTTTGGCCAGTGGTTTGCCTAGCTGCAGCTCTCTGAATGAAAGCCCAAATCTCCATGTTCCAATTTTTTCCAGCTCACATGTTTTTCTATATGTAGGGAATTCAAAACACAAAAAGCAGTAAATTGACAGTGTCAGTTGGATTAGGTTCAGAGCATGACATAGAAGGTTAACTTCTTGTAAAATTAAGAATAGTGGTGCCTGATTGTGTCTATTCTTTTAGTTCCAATTTGGGTTGTTTCCCTTTTTTGTTTTGGCAGATACTGAGTTGCATCAGGTCATAATAGCATGAGAGATCAACTACTTTTTTTTAAATGAATCACTTGCCTGGCAAGTTGACTCCCTTTTCTGACCTCTTGCCATTTTTCACAAATGAGGCACTCTTGTGGTGGTTGGAAACCCTGTCTCATGTCTTTTTACATCACCATTTCTGGCAAGAGAAAACATAGGCAAAGGGTAAAGGCATAATATTTTAAGAGGTTTTATTATAGACCACATACTATTAAAGACAGGTCATTGCCCAGCCTTCTCTGCTCCTTGGAGTTGTGTGTAACGTGCGAAGTCTAGGGTCATACCAACTGCAGTATTCATAAAAAGGTTAATCACTCTAAATAGCTAAGAGTACAACATCTTACCTTGCAATCTGAAGGCCAATGAGAGTGTTCTCATTATATCACACCTCTTCCTTTCCTAGGCTTCATTGTGTGCATCTGTGCTAAAATTCCTGCTGAGTGGGTTGCATGGTTAGCAATTTTAAAGTCAGAACATTCTTCCTTATATTTATTTGGTAGCTGAATTTAGTTATTAATAAAAGACAGTTGTTACATTTCCAACAGAGCTTTAAAAATGCTATTACTCCAAACACAGTAGTGAATACTCTCTTTTTCTTTTGTCAGTGAAATTAAGGATGCAACCAGAGCTTGGGTCATGAAAAAAAAAAAGGGAAAATAATGAGCAGTCCAAAATAAAAGAACAGAGGTTTGGACTAGCAGTGATTTTCAAGTTATTGGTTAGCATCATGTGGGAGTCTCAGGACTACTTGTAAAGGGATGAGAAAAGGAGAATGAAAAAAAAGTAAAACTGTTTTTATAGAGGCTTTCACTTATTATAGGAAGGTGTGAATTTCCATCAGAGGTTTGCAGTTAAAAAAGGTTTCCTCCAAAACCAGTAGCTAGTGATGAATGTGTTTTCTTCATCTTTTATTCCATGTTGGACTCTGAGAAAAAAAAAAAGCTGCCCCTTCCTCAAAGAAGAATTTAAACAAAATCCAGAACTTGAAATATGAAAAGCAAGATGGCTAACAGTGGACTAAATCAGATGAGCACATTACTATAATGAACTTAATTACTTGGGGAATTTATAATTATTTTATATTGCTTTAAAAAAAACCCTAGTGTTAAAGACTCTGCAGGGAATGAATAGTCTCGAAAACAAACTGCTGGTAACATTTAATACATGCACCAGAAGAACAATTATCCCCTTAAGCTTTTGGAAAAAACTGATGAAAGAGAAATACAGGGAAATAATACTCTGTATATCATCATATATTTGTATGCTTAGTTGTAATTAGTAAAAAGGAATTTAAAATCATCTGCTCTTCCTTCCTGCAGTTTTATGCACATTCTGAATAATTTTTAGGTGTGTTATCTTGTACATAAATGCATAAAGACATATATCAGCCTTCATGTGAGAATAAAGATGAGTGAATTAATAGTTCTTGTCTTAAGCTAAAGCTCTTCTACTGTCTAAATCTAAGCAGGTATTAAAACTCGAGGGGCCAGATTCTAATCTGTTATGCCACTGTAAATTAAGAGTGATTCAAAGGAACTGAAAGTGGTGAATCCTAATTTTACAAAGTGTAACTCAGGTTTGAGTTTGGCCTTAGGTTCTGTGAGCTACATCACAGGCCACTGCAGAAGTATTATGTATTGAGGAAGAAAGTGTTCCCTCTGAGTGACTGTGGCAAAGTTAGCCTCCAGGTATTTGATTACACAAATTTGAAGTATTAACCTGTCTCATTTTCCAAGTTTCCTATTTTGTATCTGTCCATGGATTAGGCAGCTGCTCCACTGACTTTATGGTAATCCTGAGGAAGAAGAGCTATGCATTTGCTTGCTGCAAGTTAATTGTGAACTTAAAAACCCTACTCCCCATGCCCTTCCTCTTAAAAACCGATATTGCAAATTTGTATGCACTCTTTTCCTTCTTGAATTCTGCACAGTCGTTATGAGCTTTCCAATGGTATCCTTGGGGTTTTACATTCATCCTAACATATGGCATGTATGTGAGTCTCTTCTCAAATTTATTTGAGTTTATGTGGGATTGGGAGCAGTTAGCTGGGTGAATTGCTGAATCATGGAACAATTATGGCAGGAATCCTCTCTTTTTGTGGTTTTCTACAAATGATATTGTAGTATGTTGCATTCACTTCAGTTCTTGGCAGGACTGCTGAAAAGTTACAGCTGTTGCCATCTGGTAACTTTTGAAGCAATTTCCCTCACATGTTCCTTTTGCTTAATAATTGTTTACTCTGCATAGGTAACCTGATCTTCTGTCTTGTAGTAAATGGAGTCACCTTTCTACTGTCTGTCTTCTTTTGTCATGCTGGTAAAGGCTAGTTTCTTTCAGTGTAGCCCAGTTTGACTTGGGGAAAAGGTGCAACTGACTCCTTCGTGGAGAAATAGCTTTCTGCAGCTTTTCCCACATTGCCAGAGAACTGTTTAGAGCTGCGATAATTCTCAGCAGACTCTCTGCTCCCACCAAAAAGGTGAGGTTGAAGCCATGCCCTTAGTTTCTTCTTGCCAGACAACTGTCCCAGTCACTAGTACTGGGTAGGAAATTGCAGCATTCAGAGGAAAGCTAATGATTTGCATGGATGTTAAAGACAACAGGAAAAAATTGTGGGAGAAAAAGTTATGGAAGTTCATTAAATGCAACGGGCCACTGTCTTAGGACACCTCCGAGCTAAAATCATTTGAGGCTGAAAAGTATCTGGGGGAGTATTGCTATGTGCTTGCTCTGTGTTAGCTGCTTTTAGAGATGGGACTTTGGGTTAGAAAGACCTTTGGTTTGTCCTGATGGAGTTCCCATTATGTTCATTACATTGAAAATCAACTTCTGAAATGAAACTAGAAAAAAGCAAAAATTAAAGAAGAGTCATCTGCCCATCTCTGTATTTAAGCAGGCAAGGTTAATTGACAATTGACATGCATTTACAGTGCTGAAGCTGAGCAGGAACAATACTTGAGAATTGCATTTCTATCCTACATCCTTTTAACTTTCCTTTTGTTTAATTCATCTAATGTTGGATGAGATTTTGATTTCTTTATACAACTAGTAAGAGAAAGTTTCTGCCTCTCTCTCTTCCTTTAACTCTGAATTTAACCTCAAAATTCCTTAAGCACCTGTCAAGTAACATCTCCCTGAATAATGTACCAGAAAAATATCTCACTGGTGCAGCTAACACAAAGCTGCAATCATGAAAAATAGGCTACTATTTTGTGGAGCAGAAGACTGGAGTGCAACAGGCGATCTTTCTCAGTGTGACAGTTTGCACAGCAACTGGAAACTCTGTCCTCCAGAATTCACCTAAAGACACAGTAAAGCCTGAAGAAAAAAAATCCTCTCAATTAAGATCTGGCATATTTGCCTGTTAATTTGACTTGTGTTCCACACATTTTGTGTGCCTGAAGTGACTTTAGACATGGGAGTTTTAATAATAATTAGCAAGCACTTTTGCCAGTAGTCTCTGCCTTTCTCTTTGCAAAGCCATACTTAGCTAGCAAAACGGGAGCAAACAAATGGACAACACAGGAGTGAAAAATGTACAGTTCACCAGTATAAAGAGTTCACCAGTATAAAAGACTATGTCAAAAACTGTCTGGAAGTTGGTTAAAACAGATCACTCACCTTCCAAAGTCCTCAGGTAGCCAGACTTATCAATCCAAAGGGTGAACTTTGAAGTTAAAATAACATGATCCAAAGTGAAGGGAAGATATATAGCTGGTTGGGAAGGAAACTTTGGTTGAAATAACTTTAACTGACAAGCTCATCTGATCCCATACACATCAGGATCAATCTTGCATACATATCCTTGTTTATCTTCTTACTTCCAGTATGTCAGAGTTGCTTCCTAATTTCTATCACAACAATTTGATTGAATTTTATAATGGTAATTTCTCTTTTCAACATTACAGTATGATATCTTACTAGGGACTTTACTGCTTTATTAAACTTAATAAATCCTGCCATAATAACAGGTGTTATAAGCATCACAATACAACCTATGTAAGAAATTTCCAAGCTAACATGAGGACTGAATGGCTTCCCCAATGCTAACTCATGGAAACCCCATCTATGCTCAGTATATTTGTTTAGGACCTTTTATTTCTTCCAGAAAGGATGAAGGGTTAGCGTCTGGTTCAGGGACTGCTGCTGCTGTAAGGACCAATGCCTTTATTAAGTCTTTAACAATTTTAAGAGTAAATTTTATACAATGAATAGAGTATAAAGACAAGTTTTATTTGGTTGTGTGAGACACCGGAAGCCCTTTTTCCTTGTTAGGGATAAGTCAGTTTTTTGCAGTGCAGAGAGGAAGAAGGGAGGAGGCACCATTTTGAGCACAGAGCAATGAGTAAGCAGTCCCAGTGAAGAGAACTATGTGTGAGTCACAGTGCCTCCCTAAACTCCCAAAGGTATTATTTCTACTTCAGATTTAAACAGGCAAGATTAATGTGATTATGGTGGATGGCAAATGCAGGTTTATTTGTCTCTTCTTACCATTTTTCCACTCAGTCACTTCACCATCATGAAAGGAGTTAGTTGTACAACCTTTTTCATCTCTGCACATGTTGAAGACAATGTACAAGTCAGCAACAAAGAGCTACCTTCCTTATGTTCCCATGTAGTGATGTATCAGCCAAGTCACCATCTAGTTCTTGAAACAGCTGGAGTACAGCAAAGAAAAATGCCACTAAAGGGATAATAGTGGAGTACAGTTTAAATGATTAAAATTAAGGCACATTTTTCCTAACAAATTTTCCTAATGAATAATGCATTTACTAATAAACAAAAGGGCTGCCAAGGACATGACAGATTGGAGATATAGCACTTGAGTTATTGGAAGTGGCAGACAGGTCACAACTTTTATTTATGTTAATAGCTAACCACCTGTCAGATAAATTGGGAAGTAGATCCCTCCACAGCAATGCCAGCAGGCGCCTTTCAGAACTGTGAGAGAGGACCGGGAGGACAGACAGCCTAGCTAGCTCTCGTGCTAAACTTGTGTGGAACTTAAAAGATATTTCTAAGATTATTTTCCATAGTTAAAAGAAAACCCACAATCTGTTTGGGTTCACAAAGAAAAGACATCTCCCCTTCTTTGAAGAGATCCCATAGGTGTTTTCAGAAAAGGAGGTACACTCTACATAGTTCTCCACTTAATTTAACTGATCAGATAACTGATCCGTTTCCAACAGTTCTAATTTCGTTTCCTCCTCTGCCTGACAACATTTGAACCTACCCTACCATTAAGGACTTACAGGATTGATTTTCATCCCACTCTCCACTCTGTTGAAGCTATTTCACTTTACACAGAATAATTAAATACTCGGTAAGCCACAGAGAAAGAGAACAAGACTGCATATTACCCTGCAGCCCAATAATTAGTGCATTCTGATATAAGCTGTCATCACAGCTGCTTGTGCCTACTGTTCTGTTTAAATAAAGGCCTTTAATCCAGCATTTTCACTTGCAGGTGTTGCTTTAAACCCTAGCCTAAAGTGATACTAGCTATCATATTAATTCACATCTTGGGATTTTTTTGAGAAGACTTTATTCTTGAATTTGTTTCAAGGGCAAAGTTCTAGATTAATCCCAATCTGCTATAACTACCATAGGTGTTTAAGTAAGGACAATAGTTTCAGAAATTCTTCTTGCACACAAAGGGAAGAGACAGACATCTTCAAAGCATAATTCAGGTCTCAGGTAGTTCCACTGCTTTCTGAAAGAGTCTCTCTTTCTTCACTGACCATATAGGAGGCCTGGGTAACCTCTGTCCTTTGCAATGCATTTTAGTATGATATCAATATCAGTTTTCTTTTAGATCTTCTGAAAGTCATTTGAAGTGCACAAAATACAGTTGCATCCACGATACCTTCGTGACCTGGGAAAATAAAACTTGTTCTTACTGATAGTTTAATTTTGCATTAACAGTAACCTTGGCACTTCGTTCATGGATGATTCTCCTGTTCCACAGAAAAGATACTCTCTACAGTGGCAATTAGTACCTCAGCATAAATTTTTAAATACGTGCAAAGGAAAACCTGCCTCATTGTGTTGTTATGGCTGTTTTTCAGCTAGGATGCTGATATTTTATGAATGTTACAACTTAGCCAGATGATCAACATATTCCCAATGACACCATTTGCCAGTAAAATAACTACTGCTGCCTACAGAAGTGTTAAAACCCTCAGATTGAAGCACTGTACATAAAATCTCAGCATTTTTGTTTGCTGTTTCTGTGATTGATAGTAATAAACTTCACTTTTGTGAATGAGAGGCTTCTGTGTAAACACTTGCAGTGTATTATTAAAATGAACATGAAAATGTGCATTCTTCACAGAGGCTTTTTCCATTTTTTGATATGCATCCTTATGCCAGCCTGTCTCTGGCATATTCAGAAATTCAGATACCATATGTCCCTATGATCATCTTCAAAACTTCCAAATCCAGGCTCTCTCTCTTCAAGAAGCTTCTTTTATTGATAAGTGCTGCTGCTGTGGCTGCATCTGCTAAAAGCAACTGTGCACAGCTCCAGTGACTAATCTCATTTAGGTTAATGGTATCTGCAAGGTCACTTGGGAAGGATATGAAGACACTATTATCCACCTGGATGCTGCTCTATAGGTAGAGATTAAGCAGCTACATAAACTGTTGGAGAGAGACCTGTCATGATTCTTTCTGATTTATAGATTACTCTGATTGTTCTTTAGAATTTGAGAAATTTTCCTTAAAATTGAGGATTTAAAAATAAGCAAAATATGTTTGTACCGTTTGGTTGTTCCTAGAAATTCTAGTGTGCTGAATTTTACTATTTCTCAAAAATGTGTTCAGCTGATGAGTATATTTGTTTGAGCTGGAGAGAAAACACACAGAAGATCCTCCTCCACACACCTCTTCCTTCTGCGTACGGAGAAAGGAGGATAAGAAGTAAAGCTTCTCTTGATAGCTCTGTATCTCTGTCCCACCTCCCCCACCCCCTTTCTCTCTGTATCTCTGTATCTTCCTCTCTCTCTGTTCTACAAAAACGTGGTGTATAGGCAGTGAGTCCCAGTCATACATCTGGACAGCATGAGAGAGGAATACCTGAATCTGCTGATGGCCTTGATGCAAAAGATTGCTCCTTCTGTCCCATCTGGAATAATAAAAAATCCAAAGTGTGTCTCTTGAGTCTTTTTTTGGAACTCTTCCTAGGGAAATAATACTCTGCTTGGGGCTGGAAATGAATTCTCATATCCTTAACGATTTCTAATTATTTAGCAGACAGGATTTGAGGATTTGGACTACTTTGATAAAAGTGCTTTAAAATAAATATAAAAACTTCTGTATTTTAACCGAAGAACATTACTACATTAATGTATTGCTGAGTGACTATCATTTGCTGTATATTGCAAAATACAGATGAAAACAGCACAATCTCCATTGTTGTTAATTGCTACTGTTAATGCTTTTTAGTTAGTACATGAATTTCAGTGTAAATAGCACTTTCTTTTGCTGCTAGCTTCAGAAAATATTTGCGTACAGCCATAAATTCCTTACTCATAAAAAACCCTATTAAAAACAGTGGAAGATAGTATGATGATAATACATCAAAGGCTTTTGCTAACAGTAGAGGAGAGCACAAAGGAGAGATGGTAAAAATCCTTCTGCCTGGTCATCTGTCTTGCTATATTCTCACTTTTACTTTAGTTTTGAATTTTTTAAAATACTTTTTTTCTTTTCCTTTGGGAAAAGTCAATAATTGGAAATACAATTTATCTGATAAACTTTATGGCTTCTGTCAACACTGAGTTTGTGTGCTATCATAAATGGATTTTGGCTAATTTTTTTTATACACTTGCCCTCAGTTTCCCTACAAGAAGTTCCATAGCCTTCAGAGCAATTTCTCAAGGTGCTAGAATAACACAGACAGGTCTTTAGTGGCGTTCAGCAGACCTGGAATCTTTTTTACTAATAACATTTTCAAACTTTCTTTTCCTTCCATCCCAAATGGATATGTTCTTGCATGGAGTTTGTCAGAATGGTGCCAAATGATGATAACATGCAAATTCCTTTTTGTCTTGTTTTTGATTTCTTGTTAAAAACTCTGTAACTTTAAGTGATGCTATATAGTAGGGTCAAATCACTGAGTCAATACTATAATTCAGATAATGGGATTATTATTTAAGTATTCTTGTTTATTCTGATGGACCTAGTCTCTGCTTTCCAAGTACTAGGTATAGACTGTTTGCTCTTGTAGAGTTAGGGTCAAGGAACAGTATGCTTGTGTTGGTATAGAAACAGCACAAGCACAAGCTTATTGTATTACCTGTGATTTTCATTGAAACAGACTTCCCAGCTTGTGTCTGTGCTGTTCTGTCTTTAACATATATCGCACTTCATCCATTTGAGTATGAGATGTCTGAGCTCGGAGGAGACAAAATTAGATAAACTGACCCCTCAATGATTCAGAAAGTCACAATTCAGAAGTGAATAGTGCCAGCATTTAAAGTTTTTAAGCAAACTAGCTGTGGATACTAAAAGTTTGGGAGGCAGAAAGATGGATGAGGAGATATACTGTCAGACTAATATTTGAGAGATCACACCATAACTTACAAACATTGTACCTAAACACATTTAAACTATTTGGTTATACTTCCCTCTTGGTTCTCTGATTTCTGCTGGGAATGGGGGAAGCAGTACTTCAGCCTGAAGCTGTTTGGTGTGACTACGTTTATTCAGGGTTTTCTATCTCACTTTAGTGATTATTATTAGAACTGCTTGCATTCTCAGTATAGCACGCCTTGCCCTTGGTGCTTTGACTTACAAATTTCTATTTCTTTCAGAGTATGTGTCCATTCAAAGTGAAGACACCTTTGCCCTAAGTTGTTATGGTTCCTTCATAGTTTGACAAAGCCCAAAATAATAGATCTTATTCCCAATAAAATAAAATGCTATACTCCCTCTGACTTCTGGGGCAACACACTTTTATCAGAAAGAAAGAAAGAAAAATAAGACCATTGTGGCTAGAAAGGCCATTGTCAAAATGATGGACTTTATATTCAGAATCAGAAACATACATCTGTAAAATGAATGGAAATAAATTAAAAGGTCTAAATGCAAATCTGGGACAAATGTCTCCTTTTATGCACTGTTCTTCAGCTAGAAATGCAGATAGCTTCTAAGAGTTAATATATTCCATTCTTATAAATATTTTTCCATGCTACACAAATAAAGAATATATTTTTAAAGGAAAACTAAACAGGCATGAGTGGAATCTTTGCACTGAGAAATGGCCAGCTTAGTATGCAAGCAACAACACGATGTCAGATTCATTTGAATGCCTGCCATCTGGAACAGATGCATTAGTTGTGGCTTCAACAATGACATGGTGGAGGAGAAGACCTTCCTCACCTCAAGATTTCAATATTACTTAATGGGGCTGCTCATGTGAGTAAAGTAATTGTATATTCAGCCCAGTGTTTTATTCAGCTGTCATCTTTACTTTATACTATAACGTAGCTATCTTGCTGCACAGCCTTGCTTGAATACATGCAACATTGCAGCATATATTGTATGAAAGATGCTGCTCCAAATAAAGTCATATTGTATACTTGACTTTGTTCTGTATTGATACTGACTGCATTTCTAGAATGGTAATCTTCTACGTACAATATGTGTCTGCGGAGATTATATCTTATTTTGCACACCAGGATATCTTTAGAATTGTTTATTATTCATGTTATATTTTAAACTGATGCTGGTCTATGCAGATTTTAAATGTATTTGTCATATACCATTAGTCACTGTGTGAAATCTCTCAGTAATAGTTAGTTCTTGAATTTTCTGCAGCTAAGGAGAATTTAACACTGATTGATGGTAGATCACTTAGCTGGTTGGCAGACTTTCCAATTTACGGCAGGAAAATTGCTCTTTTCTTTATGCTCATTCCTTCTTCTGCAGGGGGACAGTAAGATGTATGTGCCAGGGTGCACATAACAGCAAGAATCTGATTGGCAATACTGCAGGTCTTTTTTACAATTATGATTTTATCATTTTCAAAAACTGTACTGAATGTCAAGTATTTCAGATGCAATTTTTAAAAACCTCTCTATTTATCAAATGCGGATGATATATCTGTATCATATTTCACATAGAAAAAATGACCTAACATATTTTTGCATGAGGAAATGAGCAAGCTGTCAGCGATTCATCCTTATCTTCTAATAGTCCAAATTCTCAGTCCTCTAAAGTCTGATTATCTGTATAGTGAAGATTAGCAGAAGAAACAAAGATATTGATTTGCTGTATGCCGTCTGCAAATATTTCTCATTAACCACTGCTTCAATCAAAAAATAATAATAGTATATTAGTTATTCTTCAGTGAAGGAAAGATGTGGGATAAATCTCTTCACTTTAACACTCAGTGCTGAGATTTTCAAAGACTATATTTTAAGATTCCGCACAGTGTGCATATGAAGAAAGCAATTTTTAGTATCCATTTTCTTTAAAGGAAAAAAAACAAGATAAAAGTTGTAATGTTTAAAAACATAAGTGTACTGAAATGGCAACCATAAATTCTAGTAAATTTAGCAATAGATTTTGAATAAAAAAAAGACTTCTCTTTGAAAAGGTGTTTCTTATTTTCAGCCACCCTCAAAAACTGAAAGAAGAATCCAATCTTTACCACTTCATAAGGTTTAAAAGTCTAAGAGGTTCAAAATGCTGGGTGGAAGTGCTGACTTTGCATACTGTTCTGGAACACGCTTTCTGAAAACATAGACATAAGGGGAAAAATAATTGCTAAATTATTGTTTCAAAAAGAAATATAAAATATTGCTGTTGCATTGTGGTTTTAGAGCCATGGAGCAGAGCATAACTGACACCTCCAAAACATAGATAGTAAACATGGTAATGAAAACAAATGTGTTCAAGTGTGCACTAGGGCCCAATTATGCACTTGCTCAAGGACTTCAGTGGGAGTTCTGCATATAGTGCGGCTGCAGAATGGTTCCCACAAGGAATGAGGCAACTAAGAAAGCTGTTATAGCTGCTGTCCCAACAAAGCTATTGTTTGGGGAGTTCATTTCAGCAGTTCCTCCCGCATCCCACGCTAATGGCAGACCAGTGCTGTTACAGCTTGAAATTTACGCAAGATCAACCGTGTAATGAAAATTATACCAGTTCATAATTATTATCTTTTATTACTGCAGACGCTGTGTGGAGTTCATAGAATTGCAAATCTAACAGAAGAAATACTTGGCATCCTCTTTTAAAAATAAAAATTCAGTCTATTTGTAATGCTGAAATGAAGAAAATGGGAACCAGGACAATAGAGAGCAGCATTAAAGAAATAGAAAGGTAGTATTTTGATTGAATTTTTCTATTCTGTCTCAGCCTGTTTTTGCCCATTTCTTACATTTATGCCTGTCACCCTACTATCTTTTCTGTAGCTGCTTTTTGAAAAAAAACTCATTAGACAAATACCTATTTCATCAAAAAAACATTCTTAGTATGAAGTTCATAAGTTTTCTAAAGTACTATTATGGCATTGCATCTTTTAACATATAATTATCTTGATCTCTAAAGCACATAAGATCTCCCACACTTTCTACCAGGACTTAACTGTCAGCTTGCAATGGATGAGGTTAGTAGTAAGGACTACTGATCTTTGGCCATGCCAGATGCACTGGATCTAATTACACTGATGACAGACAGGGGTTAAAAATCCCTCACAGCTTCTCAGATCTCTGAAACTGAGTCTGTAATGGTAAAGGCAAAAATCAGTCCTAACTAAACCAGGACAATCTTTCAAAGAAAACCTTACTGACCCCTGGAAAGGCAGGGATGTAAGTATGCTTAATCAAACAGAAACTAAGCCCTTAAATCCTCCTTTGGAGCAAATAGGCTGGAATATAGCTGTCCAAACATATAAAAGGTATTCCTGTATGTATCAGGTGGTCAACAAATGTCAGCAAATGGTCTGCTTGTCCAAACCACCAAATTCATTCATCCAGGACCATACAGTTTCCCACATATGAGATGGCAGAATCCATACTGCTATCAGAGACATATCATATCATATATCAGAAAAAAACCTGGGAATTATGTCAGTTAGAAAGAGGTCAGATGTCAGTGCTCTTCCTCAAAATCCCACCAACTTCCAAAACCACAACACTTAAAAAAACCCCATTATCTAGTAATATTAGTAATGCTGTGTTTTGCTTTATAAGGTAATATAAAATGATGTGACTGATTCAACCAGATGTGACAACTCAAAAATTGGTATGACAGATTGGGAGATGTTAATGTAGGAAAGAAAAAGCAAATTAGAACATTTAAAAAATATTTTAGGTATTTGGTGTTTAGTTTGGTAGTCTTGACTAGTCCTCTTTCTTCTGTGATTCATTCACAGCCTTTGTCCTAATCCTGAATGCTATCTGCAGAGAGAGAGATATCTGCCTTAGGGAATACTTATCTAACTCTCTGGATAACTAAGTTAAGAAAGTCTATAATGAAAATTGTGGGAGTTGAAAATGAAGCTTTCTTAAATGAGTAGCAGCACGTTATGGAATGAGCTGTCAGGACAATTTGCATTTGTCTGCTGCAGTGATTTTAGATCCTACTAAAATAATTTATGCATCTGTTCACAGAAGAAATCTACCAGCAACACACATATAAGGAAAAACAAACAAAACATGAGGAGGTTTTATTAATACTAGCTTAAGGTAGAATACTCTACAAATTTTTCTTTGGCAGAAATCCAATATATTGATTTAACACTCAGTTAAAGTATCAAAATCCAGATATTTATCCAAACAATAATCTAAACCCTTTTATGCTAGTGCTGCTCTTCAATTTGAGAGCATCAAAATCAAAATATCCAGGTTGTTTTCTCCATAAATGCACTTCAGAAAAATGAATTCCTCATTTCTCTTATTTTTTTTCTACAAAATTAGAAAAAATATTTTATTTTTAATGACTTTCCTGTCAAAGTCTATAGCCATAATGAGTACCCCTGTTTTTCACATCTGCAAACATGGTACTTCAGTACTTGTTGAGCTTCTGATGGGTCTCTGAAGCAAAAGTGACACTCTATGGAGGAATTACACTATATTAGAATAAACATAATGAAATCATTCTTCAAAAGTGTATTAAGTTGCACAAGGCTGAGTTTGCAGTACCCTAAAATGAGAAGAAAGATCTATTCAAATATGAATAAGTGAGAGATTATTTGCAAGAGAGGGAGAAGTCTAGCTACAAGCACAGGTGCTTTAAAGCACAAATCCACAGCATTAAGCTCTGGCACAGCTGTTTCATAATAAATAAAAAAGAGAAACAAGAAAAACACCCATTAAAATCTCTTATGATACAACCTATGAAGAAAAAAAAGTCATTTGTTTGTAAACTACTATCACATTAACAATGGAGGCCAATTGAGAAAACCTCCAGATCTGACAAGATGATTTTAAACTAAGAGTGCAGAATTGTTTATTAAGACTTTGAGTGACAGTCTAATATATTAAATCAGTTCAGAAGATTGTAAAATGCATTAGCATTAGCAATTTAATACCTCCAACAAATTTAACTGTCACTCATGAGCATATCTGTCCTTGTTAAAGGAAAAAAAAAACCTGAAGCGCCATCTTTGTCTTGATGGACAATAAAGTTAGAAGCAGGCAAAGCCTTTCTCTGTACATTGGTGATGAGAGAACTGTGTTACATTTATCATAATTAACTTTCACAGTTGGCAGCATTTTTTGGCGAATGTGTTATTTGCTCAAGCTTGTGAAAGAAGTTTTAAGAACTAATCATTGGAGCCAAGCCTTAGCTTGCAATTGTTTCAGGGCTGGATTTTAATCAATTTAGAAATGTAATTACATGCCAAATGTGTACACAGTTACTTTGATTACACACAGAAATTGGGCAGTTTCATAGTCAACTAACTGATTGTAGGCAGTTGGTTGCAAAACACCTCGTCTGAGTGAGCAGTTGTTAATAACCTTGTATTACAGCCATGTGTGGAATAATGTAGCCAACTTCTTTAAAAATTAGGATCTTTAAAGGAAATCTTTCTAATTTTCAGTTTTATTCAGGCAGATACATTTTCTATGCTTCATTTTTAAAAAAAAAATAATTGTCACTATTAATAGAGCAAAAAAATAACTTTTTAAAAACTAAGCAGAGAAAAAATTAAGTTGAAAAGCAGGTCACTTGAATATACTGTATGATTAGTTTGCAGTGCATTAATGAAAAGAATCCCAAATGTAATGTCCACTGGATTCCA
The DNA here is from genome assembly GCA_907165065.1 of Caprimulgus europaeus. Next base: position 7,703,281 of record OU015536.1, read on the forward strand.
AATGTAATGTCCAGCAGAGTACAATACAAGAGTTTAAATATAAAGAACAGAGTAGAGATGCTTTGATTTTTTAGGAAGCAGAATTAACAAAATGCCAGACAATTGACATGAATCACTGAATGAATAAAATGCAGTGTTTAGCTTACTGTAATTAACACGCCTGTGTTATTCAAGAGTGCTTAGATAACTACTGCATGCTTATGAAAATGTTGCTGAATCCTAATATTTGTGTGACATCCAATATAATTAATTTAACAATTAGTGTCAATTATTTGATGGTCTCACATTTGAAAACTTTCAGATCTCCACTCAGGGAGCCGCAGCAGTAGCCCAGTTCCTTTGGTGACCAGTAATGGAGTACACGAGCAGCAATGCACAGATGAAATTAATAGGTTGCTTAATAATAATCGGGATTGACAGGTTAATAACGAAGTCACTACCTAAAAAGAAGTCATATTTGTGACTGTAATTTGAAATAAATACTTCAAGTGCCTCTTAGGATAAACATTAACAACTTTGCACATAAACAGAACTAGAAGAAACAGGCATAATATTGAATAGTTTACTCAGGATTGTGTCTACAGTGGGTTTTTTCTATCAAATATATTCAACCTAGACTTGCTCATGGAAAATCTATATCTTGGGGCATTTTCTAGGTAAAACACAGAGAAATAGGAGGTGGCAAACTGAGTAACAAGAGCAGACACTTAGGATACCATGCAGTTCTTATTCTTCCTGTGTAGTAAGAAGTAATAGGAAGCAGTGCTTGCCTGTTCCTGCTTGGTCCATGCCCCATTACAAGTTTTGCAGGTAAAGAATTGTCCCATCAGTCTCTATTTAGTAGATCAGAGATATCCCTAAAAACAGCTTTGACAACTAAAAATGTTGATGACCTGTCTGTGTTTTCTTCTTTCATTTCTGCTGGTAGCTAAACACCAAACAGCAAGTAAAAGTGTTAGCTGACAGGTTTTGTCTTTTAAAAGAGACTTCCCAATCAAGCTGTTTAAAATTACTACTGAAACCACAAGCCAGCTGATTGCTCTAAGTAAACTGGGGATTGAGCCACTCATTGGAAACTGTCTATCAGGCTGCAGTATACAATTAGATATGATACAATTCTTGAGGTCCAAGCAGCAGTTCTCACTGATGATGAAGCTAGGAAATATTTATCAATTTCTCCCTGAAAAATATTCCCACTGTTAGATGTAGTCCCAGTGACAGATTCTCAGTGGTGCTGGAGTTGGTAACATCATGTAGCTTCCAAATGAAGAGGCCCAAGCCTCCTCCAGGGCTTCTGGTAGCTCACAATCGCTTTGTCCCATTGTCTGACAAGTCATGAGTAACTTGGGCATGTTGGAGCATGATTTGGTCTCTGTGGGCAGACTCACATGGTTGAAGGGTATCCGTCCTTGCTTGCAGTACAGCCACTCTCCATGCAAATCCAGTCACCCATTTTGGTGTCTTTTCTCCTTTTCCTAACTAAACCCATTTTTTGAGTGCACACAAGGAGTTTGAGACCGAGTAGTAAAGTGAAATGGGGAACTGTAATAATGCTACTAATTATTATTATTATTGTTACTGCCCCTGTCACCTCCCTGATCCAGTTGTCCAGTTAGTCCCAAAGGGCACAGCATAGGGCCTGGAATGAATGTATAAAAGCAGAGGGGAGGCCAGGGACAGCCAAAGTCAGCACTTCCCCTGAGGAAAATGCTCATCAATCTTCAGCCTGAAAAGGATAATACAGCAACCATTGTAAATATTGAAGAGTTTATATTTAGAGTCTTCTCCAGCTGATTTGTTATTCAACTTCCCTGTCACTTTACACCTTGATTGTTGGTCTGTTCCTCTTCACTACTGAAAGTGCATTACTTGGATGAAAAAAAGATGCCATCTCCTTTGCTCATTCCAGTGCCTTTTGGAAGAATTGCTGTCTCCAAACATTCCCATTTCTGATACCACAATCAATTCTCCATACTGTCTTCCCTTTTCATCTAGCACAGTGAAAGGGAAAACTGTAAACAGTGGTTTATTTGAAAAACAAAACAACAGAAAGTAAGTATCATTTACTGGAATTTAATGCTTTAATCAGTTCTATCCTCTTCTCTCATTTCTGTATGTAATATCTGTTCAAAATCTGCATAAAATTAATCTATGAAAGAGATATGATAAACTGGGAATTGGAAATCCTACCTGTAACCTCCATTTTACCATCAGATGTACAAATTAGGTCTCCTTTTTCAGTTGTCATTACAAATTGTCCTTCTTTGAACTGGTGATTTTTTTTTTTCCTAAAGAACATAAGAAAACCAGTTTTACCCCTTATTGTAACACTACCATGCATTTGAAAGGATGTATACTTCCTACATGATTTTTTTATCAAAACTGTACTGTTAAGAGGCAGTTTAGAGAAATTATTACTTTTTATAACTTGATCTTAAAGCTGAGAAAAATCTTCTGCAAAATGTAGATTTACAGACCTGAATAATTCATTTAATCTGTGAAACATGATTGAAACCATGTTTAGAAAGAGCTGCCTTGGGCCTCCAAGGCCAAAGGGAAAGTATTAAATTTGAATCAGTTTGATTTTGCACTTCCTTGAAACATAAAGTGTCAGCGTGAGTGCAGAGATAATAGCAAACCCTCACAGGGGGTTTGTCAGGAGAAAGCCAGTAAGATTGTGAGGTGCTTTGATAGTACAGTAATAGGGGTCAAAAAAGTGCCTAAGGTAGGTAGGTACATCCAGAGCAGAATACCCTTTTAATATATTCTTTAACTAGGTAGCATTTATGGACAGGTGGTAAAATTTCAGGTGGTTGCTTGAGTAGTTTTATTCCAATCACACAAGCTGAAGCTCAGTTTGGACACTAGTGACATGCTGTTAGTTCAAAGGTGTCAGGACCCCCAGGCACAATGCCTCTAACAACCATTCTACAGATTTGCTATCAACAATTAACTAAAAAGTGAAACAAAATAATTTCCTTCCAAGATCCAGACAAAATTTAGTGTCAGGAGGCTTTAAAAAGAAAAATAATTGCAAACTACGTTCATTCCCTCTAGCTCCTTTTCCCCTGCTGCAGTTTAATTCCAGACCAGGTCATGTTCAGATAGCTGAGCTTCTCTACGCTGCTCCAGTCCATAAGATTCAGTCACTCTCTAATTAACAAGTTGGTGGTTGGTAACAGAAAAATATTGAAGTTTATAGAAGTGCTGAGCCTATTCCTCTTACAAGACATCACGTTCAATTTGCTTATTCCAGAAGGTAGAAGAAATTGAATGTGCAATGTAATTTGGTCAAGCTTCAGAAAGTGAATATTTAAGTTGCACTCAACTGCTGTTTTTTTCAAGACAAGTTAAAATACCAAAAAAGCAGTGCAAGAATATATCGTGTTCAGCAAGCAAGTCTTAAAAAACAAACAAGCAAACAAAAGGTAGTGGGGAAAGGTACTTATCAATAAAAAGTGAAGTGTGCTGAATGTGCAAGACAACATATATTTTTCAGGCTTGCTGATCGGTGTAAATCTAACAGTCTAAGGAAAACGGACTTGCTGTGAAGGCTTTTCCTAGTGAGAGGTGCTGATTATTTTTTTATTATTATTAAAGAAGGCAGCCAGGGTAAATGTGGTTCCAAAAGATCTCTTCTTGAATGGGTTTGTTTTCTTTGGGGTAGGTTTGTTCATCAAATATCAGCATACTACAAAGCTACATAATGCATTTGAAATATGGAATTTAGGTTCACATGATGGAATTCAACAACTCACAATGTTTGTTATTTCTCTCCACTGAATTCAGTACTACATTCTCTGGGAGGAAAATTAACATTATTCAATGATACCCTAAAGACAGGAGATACAGTCATTTATTTTGTGTTGCTTTGTGTTTTCACTTTAAGCAGTGGAAGAGGCACCCAGTGCATAGGATGTGCACCTAGGGAATATTTTAGCAATCAGAATAAATGATACAGAATAAATACTGTCATCTCTTCTCCACCTGTGAGGCAGCATGCCAGTGCCTGATATTCAACAGTGAATATTTTCTATCAATTTGATATAGTCAAATCCCTTTGCTAGTCAAATGTTTTTGCGGATGCTGTTCAGATGAAAAGATATTTTGTTGCCGAAATAATTTCAAGAAAAGAACTTCCAGCTCAGAAAACCAGTCCACTCTAATACACACTGCAGCAGTCTTCTACAAACAGCAGGTCCATGCACAGAATCCTTCGTGTTAACGAAGAGCCCTCACAAATGTAGCTGGGTTCTTTAGCAGCTCTTTCCAACACCTCAATTTTGAACTGCAATGTCTGCTGAAGAAACCTGTGAATTTTTCTGAGACTGTTTATTCCTCCCCATGTGCAAAGTCCTTAGTGTAACAGCTTTGTTCCCAAGATCAGCATGATTTTTAACCAATATTATTGTTCTAAAAGTGTAAGTGTTCTTCCTAACACGTGTGGCTACACAGAATGGTTCCATTTAGATTCTAGCAGCAATAAATAGCACTATTTTAGTCACACTGACATATATATTTTGTACTTTTTCCTAGAAGATGACTTCCAGGCAACCACAGACATTAAAATATAGCAACACAAACAGATATTATGGATTTAATTCAGTGGTTTGAAATAAATCAGCCAACGTTAATTCCCACATCACTTTCCAGTCCATTAAATACTCTATTTTTTAATTGAAGTGATAATATTTATTTGCTCATTCTCACCTGTTTTGGTATGCTACATTTCTTCAGTAATTTCTCTAGTGATTTGTGCTTGGATTAGTTTATTCCTTCCATTATCTCTGATTTAATTGTCCCCTATCATATAGAAAAGGCTGTGTGCCAATTTCAAGTTGATGTTACATACTTTAGATTCAACTTTGTTTTGGAAGTTTCACAAGCAATGAGATTCTCACTGTTTTATAGAAAATAACAGTAACTATACTATCTTATCAAAGAAGCTTCCATCAGTAAACATGAGACCACATATTCAGAGATCAAACTTTCATTTCAGTAGCTAGAATTTACTTCTGTCAAAAAGGAATTTCTTATTTTTCAGTTAAATATATATTACCAGCATATTAGAGCAATCTTTCAATATGTTGTAAAATGTATCACTTAATGACTGAAATATTTATCAGTTGAAAAGTGTATCCAACCTTAACATGATTGGACTTTGGTTGTAAATCTCTGCTTAAGAGCAGTCACTGAAGGGAGGAGGCCTGGGTTGATATCACTGATTCTAGTTTTTGCATTAATCATGTGAGTCAACTTCAGCTCATAAGCTTTGAGTTGATGCTTTGAATTCAGTGTTTGTTGCAACAGTAATTTGACTAGGCAGGGCATCTGTATACTGATTGAAAGTTCAAGAAATGCTACAAATTGCCAGTTTTTTATTAAGCCTGTGGTGTACAAAAGCCACTTTGTGCTCCACCACTAAAAAGCAATGTGTGAATTACCCAGGACAAGGCTCACCTCTTGTGATGAAGACAAAAAGTTAAGGCTGTTGTATTGTCTCAAGCCAGCTATACCATGTAAAGAATGTCAATGAGACAGAATGAATCTGCAATCTGACCACACCTGGCTGCAGCTTTAGCCCCTTGGTCCAGCTAACAACTAGAAAATGCTAGAGAGCACTCTCGTTGCTTTTTAAAACCAGCCATATGACCACATAGCCATTTCAGAACCAGAGGAGGGCAGAGTAAGCACTTCTGCATGAGCATCCAGAGGTTAAGGTTTTATAAAAACTGATGCTCCTAGTAAGGTCATTCTTATTTCATCACAATCCTAAAAATCAAACCAAAGCTCTCTTTCTGTAATAAAGTAAAGCTAAATTATTTTCAGTACTTGGAAAACAAATAGGAATATCCTCTCCAAATCAATGCAGTTACCAGCAGTCTCTAAGAATATGGCCTGTGGGCTGGCTAGATCAAATACAGTTGGGCTTTGCAATCTGAGTAATTCACAAGAAATTGAAGTGCTAATAAATTCTACCTTTTGAAATTTATTGCAGAATTTAAATCTGCTGGATGTTGTTCAAATCAAGAGCATTTATACAGATTTCAGTAAAGCCTGGGATGAGACTTTAATATTCACATTAGGGGATGATGTTACAATGAATAGACATACAAAGAGAAGGTGATTAATTTAAAAAGCAACCAGAAAAAGACACATCATGTATATATACACATGTACAGTGGAAAGTTAGTTGTCTGTGTCTTGACACCCTTTCTAATACAATGCTGAATAAATCCCCATATTTCAGTAATGTGTGTAAATCCAGTAACATTGTAATTCCAGACTGACAGATCAGTAGGAGGCTAAAATAAAATAATAATTTGAAAAGGGAGACATTGTGGAATTGCACCAAATCCAGATTGTAGGCATCATGTTAAAGTAAAGTCTCTCAGCTGGATTCATAGATAGCAAGCAGAGTTTCTGTCAGTTTTGAATTTCAATGAAAGAACAGTATCCTTATTTGTCATGTGGAGAGGCAGATAAATGCTGAATATTTCCAGCAATAATTAACATAGGCTAGATAACCTCATTAAAAACATGAAGAGTTTAGAGGATCACTGAAGATCCATTTGCAGATTCCCTTCTAATCCCTCCATCAGAAGTCAAGATTGGACCTTTGAGCCTGGCCATACAATGGCAAGAGCAGCAACAATAAAATATGGATCATCTGCAGGATGTTTTCATTGTATGGCCAGGCTGACTCCAGTGTATCTCATCTTGATCGCTGATAGAGAATTGCTAAGGTGAAAAGTCATGTAGAAAAGGCAGTATAGTCTGGAGTCATATAGCTGTTTTCAGAGGTTTCTATCTGTTTCATGGGCTCCAAAATGCATAATTTTCCTGATGCAATTCTACTTCTGGCATGCAAGAAACCACAGTAAGATATCCTGATAATGAACAAAGATAAATACCAGGACTTTTCCAGACAAGTAAGTTCCAAAGTGTTCTCTTGCAGAGAATGACCTGCCAACTGTCATTTCATCGTGTGAAAGTGGGATTGCAGCTCTGGTATTTTGCTGTAGTTACCATGGCTGGAGGTCAGCACAGGATGAAATCCCAACTCTTCAAAATTCTGTGTTCAAGTCTTCTAATGACCATGATTTCTCAAGTTTTCATACCAAATATTTATTTATTTAGTGCTTACAATTTTATGTCAGACAAACCAAGAAAACAGAGAAAAAAACAGCCATACTGTGGATACTGATGTATTCAGAAATTATGTAAAGGTACGATGCTTTCTCTTTCACTAATTCTTAAGATCCAGACTGGATGTTTCTGAAAACTTTTTTAGTTCAACCAGAATTTTTGAGCCAGAAGGTTGGACTGGTATCCTAGTGGTTTCTTTAATCTTAAAAACTGTGAATCTGAGAAAATATTTGTAGAACTGCTATAAAACATTGTCCTTTGGTAACACATGCAATCTCTTTGAAGTGACTTGTGTATAAGTATGTATGCAATGCATGAGCTAGAAGGCAAGGGAGAATTGGTTTTGATAAATTAGGGAGACCACAGAAAAAGGCAGGAGTGTCAAATTAACATTAAATGAATAAGTCAGTGGAGGTTATGGACCAGAAGTTCAGGGAAGACCAGCATTTAGCTGCTTAGATTGATATCACAATTTTCTGCAAAGCACTGAGTATTTGAAACCACAATGTTACTGCTTGTTAGTGAATGGCATAACAAGAACAGGAAGAACTTTGAAAGAGACAGGAAAAATAAAGGATTTTTGGTGGGTTCTGTAGTGTATTTATGTTTTAAGTTTAAAACATAGCTTAATCTGCATTAATGTATGCTATTTTGTAATAATACAACAATATTTGGTTAATGAAATACTTTTTTCTTAGTACAGAGACCATTCTGGGTGTTTGTTCTTGTTCTGCAAGCCAGTGCTTTCATGAGATAGATTTTGTGTGGCACTGTAAAGTGATTTATGTGTGTAGGCAAAGTCAGGAGAAAGTCATAGATTTTAGTATTCTCTAGTACTTTCTTTAACTTGAGCAGTACTTTCTGTCCTGTTTCTTTGATGTACTGGATGCTCGATATCGCTAGCAATATAAATCCTTGCTGCAATCTTATTTACATAGACAGAAGTTATGTAGTGACAAGGTCCCTTCAAGGCTTGAATGGTTTGTTAATAACATGTACTAAATAGCATCTGGTATCAATCTTGTCCTACAGACATGCCTGTAGTGATTTAAAGCTTTCATTCTTTGAATTCAAAAACTAATTTTTAATGCACTTTCTGTCAGCTGTCTTCACAGCTTTTAAATGAGATTCTGTCATCTTGACATATTCACAGATACATTGAAATTTAACTAGAAAAAAATGAAATAAAAACTTCTCACATCTAAATAAAATGCCTATTCATGCTCATATATATTTTTGATTGTTATTGGCTTTCAGTTTTTTACTAATATAGAGATCAATAATATTTTATTTACTCAATGGTAAAACAAAAAGTAACTGCTTGTGTGATTTGGATGTAACTGCTTAATTGTTTTCCAATATGTTATTAGTTAAATAACAAAATAGTCATAGACCTTCATCTTTAGATTAACTTATTTGTAAAGCCCTCAATTAACAATTTTACCTGCAAAGCCACACAGCAAATTGCTCCATGAATGCTGCACTTCCTTTGTTTTTTCACTCATCTGCAAAAGCCACATGTTTAAAAGCAGAAAAAGGGTATCTCAACAGAATATCTATCATTGTAGGATACCTATGGGGAATTGTGTTTCAAACTAATACTTTTCTCTCACTGACACTTCTATCTGAGCAGCCATTTTAAAATCTATTTAATATTCAATGAAGACCACTAGCTAGCATCAGTTTGGGAAACTCCTGAGATGGAGCATATTGGTATTAACTCTTTGGACCTGTGCAACACAGATGGGCATTGAAAAGAATGCCTTTAGGCATAAATAAACCACTATGAAGACATCTTGGGCAATGGAAGTGATTAATATTTTTAGTTTTCCCATCATTAAGCCATGCACATATTTCTTAGACTAAACTGCAGCTTTAACTGCACTTAAGGCCAGTTTCAAGGAAAAACAAACACAACATTTCCTTAGGGCCCAGCCTTTAGGGAAGGTAAGGAAAAAATAATTTCCAGGTAAACTAAATTAAATAGCAGTTGTGCAATCAGTGTATTAATGGAAGGAAAGACATGCTTACTTCTTAGTGTCTTTATCCACCCCCAGGTGAAACCTGACAGGATGTAAATTGGAAGGAGAGTCAGTGAAGTGATTCTCTTCCTTCTTTAGTTGTCTTCTCTATCTTTTGTCCAGCAGAGATTGATAGCTCCAGAAATGACAACATTTGACAACTGAGCTCTCTGTGATGCCACTGGGAGGAAGTCTGGGAGGTTCACGCTGGTATTTCTGTTAGCATAAACAAGGTTGGCCAAATGAGTCACAACCTTGCCAGTCCAGCTGTCACAAGTGATGAAGGCGCTCTGACAAAGGACTTCAACATAGTGGCAGTGGTACTGCCAAGTAGACTTTGCCCTGAAGTTAACCAAGAAGTGGACACATTAAAATCCCATTGCTGAGTATGACTGATGTGAATAGAGAGCTGCCTAGAGTCTTGGAATTGGTGATGGTATTTAACAGTCATTCATCACCTTAATATGTCATCCTTCATTGAAGGGTTTTGAAATGCTTTACAAATTTTTATTAGGCCTCAAAATGTGCTAAGGAACATTGTTTTCCTGTTTTACAGGTGAATGTAAGTAGCTGCTCCATGGTCACATGTGGATCAGTGACAGACTGAGACACTGAATGTGTGAGTCCCAAACCTCATCCATCTCTGACTACTGAAGTGTACATTTTCATGGTGTTGAAAAAAAGGTAAAATAAATAAGGTTTTGTTCGTACAAGTTACTGCTGATCTTAACTTTACCTTAGTTCACATTACTTACTGTATCTGTTTGCTTGTTGTGTAGAACATTAAAACCTAGGCAAAAAAGAGTAAAACAGTTGGACATAAGGCTTGAACTGCTAAATGCATGTGACTAAAACTGACAGAGAATTTAAGAATAAGATACAAATAAGGCCATAGAGAAAAAAAAAAAACAAACAATAAAGAACTATATGTTTATTTTTAATTAATTGTTACAGGAAAAGCCAGAGGGGCCATGAGCCTATTGTAACTGATATGAGGGATAGCATATGTCAGGAGATCTTGTATGCTTCTTTCCCAGGATTACCTTCTGCATGCCTTAGTCATCCATATTGGCTGCCCTTTTTAACTCTAGATGTGGTCTTTTTTGAATGTCATACCTAATCTGTTATATATTTCTTCTGAGATTACTGATATACCTCTTGGGGATAAACTAAACTATGTGGGAAGACATGAATTTAGAATAAAACTTCAGTTGGACTTTCGGTAACAGTGGTTAAGCACTGGAATTGGCTGAGTAGGTAAAACCTGCATTACTGCAGACTTTCACAAGTTAAGCAACTTAGGCATGGTTTCAGTCTAGCTTTATCTTGGTAGGGGGCTAAGACATCCCCTTTTGTATTCTATTACTCTAAAAAGAAGTATGTCAAATTATTCTTCACTTATTGAAGTGTCATGCAGATTTCTCTGTAGATTCCTATTGCAAAAGAGTGATTTAGGATTCTGCCGACTATGCCAATTTGTCATGGATATCGATTTAGGATCCTGCTGATTATGCCAATTTGTTATGGAAGAGAAAGTGAGGTGGTTTGTCACAAATTGAGATTTTATACAACTTTGAGGGAGTAGGAGTATAGGTTTTATTATTGTTAGGTAAATCACAGGATGAGATTGTATGGTATTTAATGACACTTGATCATTAGCCAATTAACAAAATGATTTAACAAAATTTGTCATAAACAGTGACTTAAAGATTTGAGAATGGCAAAGTTCACAGAAGACTTATGACAGGGTTTCTTAAATCAAAATATATATATACAAACACACACACACATACCCATACAGAGATTCTTAAATCACAGAGATTCTTAAAACAAATCATACACAGAACACACACAAGTACAGAGGTTAACCTGTGATTCAGATTTTCTCCTTTGTAAATTGTAATGAATTATTGGGACCAAATGATCTTTAAACTTTGCAAAATACAGTTATAGTGAAATACTCACTTTTTCCCATTGACAGCATCTACTAGAGGACGATCTTCAGACTCTTTTTCTTTACTGGCATTTCTCAGTGGACAAGTAGTGAACCTCGCAAAATCTATCCTGAGAAATTTACCCTGAAAGGCATCCCAGGCCAGAGGGGCTGGGTCACAGCTCACTGTGGTCCTGGAAAGCTCCAAGGGCCTCACTTAGGATCCCTTGTAGGTTCATGAGATGATTGACTTTACTCAGTATATATTTTTTTTTTTCATTTTGTCCACAACTTGTGTTAGGTGATTCAGGTGCCTCAGCAACCATACGGTTCCAGTACTTCCCAGACTGTACAGTTCTGGTGCCTACCAGCTCAGGCTATGATCCAGGCAGCAGGAGTTTTGAGTACAGTATCCAGGCAGCAGGACTTTCAGATACAGTCAGGGAGTAACTGATCCTCCCAACTCACTCACTGCATTTGTAACCAACACAAGAATACAATGTTGGCTCATCCTGAGATCAAGTGGCCCAGGGAGGCTGTACCACCTCTGTTCCCCAGCTCTTACTCATTCTTCAAGAAATGTTGCTATTTTCTTGAACTCCATTGTACAGATCTTCTAGGTATCTTTGCCCTGCTATGATTCCATGTGTACGTATATATACAAGGTTTTTCCTCTCCTCCACTCTTCTGTCTTATTTCTTTCATCTGACAATAAAGCTTCTACAGTAACAATGTCTTTTATTCTGTTGTGAATTTAAATTCTTTAGTTTCTAACTTTGATTTCACACAAAATTGCCTTCTTTTAACCAGAACTGGTCCATAAAGAAGGCATATATGAAGAGTCTATGTCTTATTAAACCATTGAAATGTAAGTAGAAAATGTGCTTTGTTTTTGAGAAAGCCATAATTTAGAGATTAGCTGCTCAGTAAGGAAGGAGATATTGAATATTTCTCATCTCTCATCAACTCAATATCAATTGTTATCTCTTCAATATCAATTGTTATCTCTTTTCCCACACTTTTCATTTTATATGCAATTACTATTCATCATAGTTATGAAGTATGAATTATTTATTATTCATGAATTAATGAATAGCTTAAAATTTGAAATTTAACATCCAAAATGCATTATGTTGCTCATTTGCAACTAGTCCTCTGGATTCTGTACTACTATTTGTCTTCTGATTGTCACACTAATGTCTTGCTGCTCTTGGCTTTGTCCTTTGTGTCCTTGGGACACAAATAGTCCCAAAAAAAGGATCCTTCAGGAATGCTGCATGCCTTAGTTGAAGAGAGTCAGATTCATTCTGGATATACTTTTAAAATAAATTATGAAAAATAGTTAATGAACCTTAATTCAACAAAAATGGGAATAATTTTCCACTTGATACTCTTTTTCATGCTTATTTCAATTCAGGAGATGCTCATGAAGAGCAAAAACAATCAGCTTTTTACTGTATTTTATCTGGTGGAAAAAATGGAAGATTCAGATTTGATGGAATATTCAAGTACAGGTGAAATATTTAAGTCCTGCAGTCTATATTTAAGATTCTCTCACTATGCTATTAGTCTATATTTAAGATTCCCTCACTATATTAGAGCCATTTCCCTGGTTTATTTTGCTTAGACAGAGTTTAGTGATGAAGATTAATTTATCCAAGTACTTAAATGTGTTTCAGGTAATGCTCATGACAAGCCAAGCATCATTAAGATCTCCAGAGTCTTATCATTAACTACTCTTCTCATGGTGCTGAGTTTACCATTATGAACTGGCAAAATTCAGTTAGGCTTAATAAAACAAATACATTTGTCCAATTTTGGATCAATAGCTAGCTCTTGTTTTGTTCTTTAGCCCAATGGGCATTAATACTTAATCATCTTTAGTCAGGAAACGGTACTATGACTCTCATTTGTCCTTAAGGAAAAGAACATTCATTATTAGATGTAAAGTCTGTTAGATTTTCATTCAACAGTATATTCCTAGGGGAAGGCATGTAGCAAGAAGCATTATTTCAGCAGTTTTAACATCGTGCATCCTTAGTTTTAATTGCCACAATACACCATTTAAAGTACTTAAATTTATCATGCTTACAGCTGAGGAACTGTGTTTCTAAGTTCTAGACATTTACATTTATAAACTTCACTTTCCAATTGTCTCTTGTGCAATAAGTAAATTTATTAACTTGGACCAGCTTTGGTTAATTTTCACTTACTTTTTTGTAAGACAGCACGAACTTTTAACAGAGAATTTTAGTAGTGGCAATTATCACTATTTTTGATTACTATGAACTTGTATTAGCCTTTTTTCAGTGTAAAAATGAAATGAAAGCCCTAAGGGATGCACATCTAATATTCAAGATTTTATCACTTTAAAGACTTACTGCAAATTGTGTTAAAAGCAAACTCTGCACCTTCTCAAGGCACAGAGTTTTAATCATTTTTATATTTCTTTTATGAAGAGATTTTCTTTGCATCTAAAATAACCTGAAAGTGTCTCCAGGATCAAGATGACTTACTTTTTGCTTCCCTTTCATAACTATTTTTAATATTGTGTTTGGTTTTTTTTAATACTATAGTAACTACAGTTTTACAGCAACCAAGACTCTTAAGCTCCTTCAGCAGTAACTGTGTATTTGGCACAGGCAGACCTCGTCAAGCAGCCAGTTCTGCCTCCCCGTTTAAGGTCTGCATATGGGACCATTTTGACACGAGTGCCACAAAAGCCATTTCCTTTCTCTAGGAAAGAAAACCCCACAGAACATTGCCTGACATTACCTTGTGTTTTTCATTTATTAGGAAATTTGCCAAAACCAGAGAAGAATTGAAGCTACACCTTTGTCACTCCTGGTCAAGCCACTCAGCTTGTAGATTGTTTGATACCTGACTCTTTCTTCATCTTTGAATATAATTTAAAACTTTAGTCCTAATTTTGCATATTATGAATCTACCAAGAAGTCTGTTAGAATTCTAACACAAGTCAACTCACTGGCATATTCTACAACACATTTATTGTTACTTATGTAGTATTTGTTATGAGAAACAATTTTCTGTATTAGTGTATTGCAAGAAGTAATTCTAAGTATAAATGGCCTTTTTAAAGATGTGGCATCATCTTCCTTTCATTGCCTGCCATGCTAATAGGAGAAGAGCAGATGCTCAGGCAAGATTCAATTCACCTTAATTCGTTCAAGCTTAATTAGCAGCTGGGATGCATCTGGCGAATAAACATGAAAATAGTGACAGCCTGAGTTAAAGGGAAAAAGTAAAAGCTTCTGTTCATTAACCACATGTTCTTGGTTGTGAGTATTATGTGCTCAAGGCAAAATCATTTTTAGACTCCTTTTTTTTTTTTTTTGGTAAAGAATAGAAACCCTCATATCCATACCTTCATTCCCTATATTCTTGTGCAGGTGAGTCATGTGAAAATGGGAGCAGTTCTGCTCCGAGATGTTCCTGCACAGATAAATGTTTGTACCATCACAGCTTAAATATATGGCCCAAGTTTGTATAAACAGAAGAGAGCAGTTTCTTCAAGAATTAGGTAGGCAAAATGGACCCCTTGAGATATAATTAGGAATTATTTACAACTCTGAATAATGATCATGCAGTATCTTGCACAAAGCAAAATAAGCAAAGCCAGTTCTGAAGAGATCTCTGCTGCCATTAAATATGTGACTAACTAGCAAAATGAGGGGCATAACTATAAGAAACGTGCAATGCCTTTGCAATAGTTTTAGTTCCAGTGCTCTTGCCTATATAAATTCCATATTTGTGTGTTAGCTGTTGCTGAGTAAGTGATGAAAGTAGCAAGGTTTTTTGAAAGTGGAACCATTTAAAACATAGGATTTCTTGTGTTCACTGTTCAAATAAGATTTTTGGACAATAATGGACAAGAGAGAAGTGACAAGATTATACAGTGGTAAAAGTAAATGTGAATTAAAGCTTAGTATTAGTTCCTAATGTAGCCCAGAACAAGGCTTTGGCAGGTGACAGAGAAAGAGAACTGCATGCTAGCTGTGGCTTTTAATTTCCTGAACTTTTCTGTACTATAGGAGTTAAAAAAGGAATCTTTGTTTCTTCTTACTTATGTAAAACCAGCCACAGCATCTTCAGTCTATCAAACATCTTCAATCAAAAGCTTAGACTTGCACTTCTGTATTAAGAATCCTATGAGAAATGATGTTTTGTGGCTCACCAGGGCTCAGTATGTCTTATAACCAGGTCAATGCAATACTAGTATTTTCTTTAAAGGAAATAATATTAATTTTGCAAAAGCAGGTAAAAACCAAGAGTGATGACAATATGGTAGGTATGGGTTGGAAGACGATTGAAAGGTGACAAAACTGAATTTAAGAAAACTGTATAACTGTGGGTAAAATGGCAATAAGTTAGTTGCTGCCTGCTCTCAGTTTTTTTAGGTTTTGTTATCTTCTTCATAGAAAACTCTTTCAAGATTGGTTTAGGAACAAAAGATTGATAAGAGAGAGTTCAGCACAGAGCTAACAGCTGAGGGCCTTGTACATACTTGTCTCTGGTACATACTACAGAGTACACTGTTCCACAAACATGTACAGCAGTTTTGAAGATAAACTAATGTAAACATGGCTTTCTGCTTTCTGGCTTTTCCATGTCCAGAGGAGCTGGCCTGTCCAAAAGCAGTGCTGTTTTCTAGTGTATCAGCTAATCAAATGCATTCAGGGTTTCCACTGGATTTTCCTTCCCCCCCCCCGCCCCCCAACAGACTGTAATAACCATCTGTGTTTTAGAGGATGTTTAATTTCACTTGGAGTGTAAAGACAGAATGTCTAAATGAATGGATGAGACTGAAAAGGCATCAAAGAGATTTGAAAGAGGCATTATTTGATACAGGACATTTTACTAGTGTTTACTGGTTCATGGTAATTTTATAGTTGTGCTTTGCTTTTACTGGTTCATGGTAATTTTATAGTTGTGCTTTGCTAACTTCAGCTGCATTCCATCAATGACAGATGAGTCAGGGCAGAGCAGATGTGTGATTAGTGTTCACCCTGGGCATGATGGCCCTCAGTGAAGAGTGGAGTATATGGGTACCACTCTGGGACAACAGTGCCACGTGGATAACATTGTATTGCCTCCTGAGTGGCAAAGAGTGGAGAAGGAGAGTTTGAAGTTATAATGTGAGGTCTCAAACGGAGATTAATCTGAAATACTCCTCAACCCATTTCCCTGACATTCATATTTATACTTCTGCAAGTAGTATGTTGGGTTTGCATGGCAAGGTTTTGGTAGTGGGGGCTTCTGTGAGAAGCTGCCAGAAGCTTCCCCTGAATCTGACACAGCCAAGGTCCACACTAGAGCAAGTCCCTTCCTGAAGGACTGTGCTCAATGGAAGGGACCCATGCTGAAGCAGTTTGGGAAGAACTGTCCTTCATGGGAAGGACTCAGGTTGAAGTTCATGGAGGACTGTCTCCCATGAGAGGGACCCCACGCTGGTGTGGGGGAAGGAATCCTCCCCCTGAGGAGGAAGGAGCGGCAGAAACAATATGACAACAACTGACCCCAACCCCCATTCCCTGTCCCCCTGTGCCACTGCAGGGGGAGGAGGTGGAAATCGGGAGAGAAATTAAGCCTGGGAGCAAGAAGAGCTGAGGGGAAGTGTTTTAAGATTTGGTTTGATTTCTCATTATCCTCTTGTCTGATTGGTAATAATTTAAAATTCATTTTTTTCCCCCAGGTGGAGTCTGGTTTGCCCATGCCAGTAATTGGTGAGTGATCTCTCTCTGTCCTTATCTCCACCCATGAGCCTTTCATTATATTATTCTCCCTCCTGTCCAGTTCAGGAGGGGGAGTGATAGAGTGGGCTTTGGTGGGCATCTGGCATCCACCCAGGGTGAACCCACCACATATATACAGCTTAAAAATAACACTTTTTAAACTGACATTTTAATTTAGGTACCAGGCAGAAAAGAGATTCCATTGGCCTGGGTTGGACTGCTAATACATGTACCTGTACATGCAGACCCAAAGGCTGTGGTGGGGATTGATGCTATGTGCTTTATCCTCTTCTGATAGAAGCTAGAAACGAAGTGCTCAGCCACTTCAGAGGTGCAGTCTCAGGCCAGCAGTCAGTTTTGAGGTCTTTTTTTGTGAGCGTAGCAGATGCTGATTGATTAATTATTTATCGTGGCACATTCTGGATTATGAATACAGATAAAAACTCAGCAAAAGCTATAGAAAATGGAGTCTAGCTTTTTTATAAAGTACCTGGGGATATAGCATTTCAAAAGTGTTCTAGAAGTAAATCTCAGTATTAAAGCCATTTCCATAAGTTTTTAATGTTAAGCCTCTTTAGCTCAACAATGAAAACACTTAACTTCACAGTTTGACAGAGAAGTGTATTAGCAAATGTCATGGAAGGACTATGTCATGCCAGTATTTCATTCTCCTTAGAAAAATTATTCAACAAAGTCCTCATGATTTATGAGAGGCATTGAAGCAAAATTAGCTATCAAATAAGTCATTGGGCATACTCACTTTTACCCC
The DNA here is from genome assembly GCA_907165065.1 of Caprimulgus europaeus. Next base: position 7,720,906 of record OU015536.1, read on the forward strand.
TATTTTGTTTGGAAAATCTGTGAGCACCCTCTTGACAGTAGTGAAGCAGACACCTCCCCAGTGGATGGACTCAAGTTCAATGGAACTGTGCAAGTTTACATCAGCTAAAAATCTAATCATCTGGGCTGCACGAAAAGGGAAGGATTAGGCTTTACCTGGGTGACAGGACTATGCAACCTCCTGGTATAGTGAGGAGAGCTGACATTATCAGAAAAAGTCAATGCTCAAGAGAAGTAAAAATAGAATAGGCTACCTCCATCAATTTCTGGTCTGAGAAAAGCATGAGGCTAAAAAGCAAAGCAGCAGATGTCTTTAACAGCTATAGATTAGAGAGTGAAAGTGGATCTAAAAATCTTACTTTTTCAAGGAGATGTTCAATACCTATCCAGTGAAGAAACTGCAGACTCTTAAAGGGATTAAACCAATGATTACACTAAAATGGCACTGCCACTTAGAAATAGACTTCTAAATCATGGAGGGTGAAGCAAGGGCAATAAGGAGCAAGCATGAAGAAGGCTGGTGCTAAAGGGCAACAGCACTAGGGGAGCTGGGGAGGAGGCTTAGGTTTTTTATATCAGCAAGAGAGACTGCTACATATAAAGAGTGTGGAATGAGGCTGACAGCTGGTAAGACAGAGATACTGTTAGGAGGACGTTGGCAGGGGGAAAGAAATGGAAGAACTATTTGTTCTTTGATCATAAAGATAAATTGAAAGTATCTTGAGCCTCCCTGACAATTGCAACAGGTAAATTTAAGTCCTTGCTTCCTAAGCTTAGTCATCAGAGAATACATTGTGATGTATATGCAGTGTTTATAGTAAATAGAATAATTAGAATAATGCCTAGCCTACAGTATGTATAAATATATGCATGAAAAATGAAGACACTACTAGTTTTTAAGCACGACGTTAGAAATATGTTGACTTCTATGTAATTAAATTGCTTTCTCACTATCTGTGTTTTATTTAGTTTCTGCAGAATGAAATGTTACTTTTTGGATAAACATTTCTGCATTATGTCATTAAGGTTATTGAATGATAAAGATGAAGGAAAGAAGGAAGGAAGGAAGGAAGATTTGTTTCTAAGGAGTTTTGGGGTTGGTTTTTTTTTCATACTAAGGGACTTTAAATGCCAGAGCAGAGATGGCCTATAAATCTAATTGCCAAAGCCACTATTAAAGTGCAAAAGAAATTTAGAAGGGATTTGTCCAAATGCCATGTACAGTAGAAGGCAAATAGAGTAGTGTGAAATAAAACACATAGGTCCATAGGATTACTCTATTTTAAGAAGGAGGCAGAAAAGAGGCAAATTACATCTAAAACCTTTCATTTTGGAAATTAATTGCTTGAAATGACAACCTCCTTGAAAAGGAATGACACTCAGAGTCTGATCCAGGTCCCACCAATGCCAGCAGGAAGCTTTTCAGTGACTCCACAGACTTTGTGGAAATTTGGAGTCAGAGCAATTGCTCAGTGCCCTGCTGTGCTACGTGGTTTTCCAGCGTATGGGCACAGAACCTGGACCTACTCTCATGTATTTGAATTCATGTCCTTTTTGTGTCTAGAGCACCTTCCTTGGATTGTATTTTTCAGCTGCCTAAAATGTACAAAAGGTCTAATATAAGTAAGGCTAGACTCAACTACAAGCTTGGTCCTGGTTTGTAATGGCCCTTTTTGGCTAGTCCTAACAGATCACCAAAAGAGCTAGTTCATTAGTTCCTCCTATGCATGTTATTTCTTTGGACACTATGTAGAGTGTGTGGGCACACTGAATCCACACATCCTTACGTGCTGAGAGTCGGATGTGTTCACGCACACAGCTTATTCATGAACATTACATAAAATTGAATACCCTGTTGTTAGAAAGCTAAGCTGCCTTTATTGTTAGTCATGAAATTGCCCTGTATCTCACATGAAAGATACTGCTGCAGCATTTGTTACATTATAGTTGTCTGAGATTTTTCATGTGGAAAGGTTTCCAATTGAAAGATACAGTGCTGCCAAAAAGTATTTTTAATGAAAAATGCCAGCTCCAATAGAAAAAAATCAATCATTTAAAAACATTGGAACGTTTTTTTCTTTTGGTTCAGTTTTTAAGAAAAATGAGAATGAAAAATAAAAATGAATTCTTGCACAGTTTTCCACATCCTTGGCTCTGTGGAGAACACGCTGCTTCTTAGGTAGACTTGCCCTTTTCCTGTGGAAGGGAAGATATTTTTCTCAAGGATGCCACTGATACTGATGGTTTTCCCCCAGTCAGTGTCAGAACTATGACTTACACCCATTTGGGGTGTAAGCAGAAACATCAGCTTGCCCAAAATCAACAAGTAAGTAGCATTTGGATAGGAAAGGTACCCACTCAGGTGCTCTGTACATGTGTGCAGAGGCAAGGTGTTACTTTAAAAACTTTCACAGATGTGTTACTCAGGTGATTAATATTCATTAATGAATACTGAAAACCCCCTTCTTGAAACGCCCCACCAAGCACCAGCTGGTTATACACACTATCCCAGGTAAGGTAAGACTTTCAGCTCCGTTATATGAATGGGAAAATGGAGGAGCAGAAAGGTCTTAATGGATTTTTTGGGTTCTCACTGTGAATATCTATAGTGAATCTCTAAGGTTTTTGTACTCCCTATTCTAAACCAAAATTAGAAGACAATCCTGCTTCTTTACACCCAAAATGCTCAATCAGCAGCAATGAATTGAGAACTCAGAGACTTGCATTTTAAAGCTACTGGCTTAAATAGAGGAGTTTAAAAAGCAATTCTAAACTTAACTGAGGGTGATAACTAATATAAGGGTCTGATAGCATAGAAATTATCTCTGTTAGCTGGTCCCTCAGTTAAGCATTTCTGCATTAGTTATGTCAGCGTTTGGTTCAAGGGAATTACAAGGAATGAATTGTGTTTTACAGCCTCAGCATTCTTGAATATGGAGGAAGGTTTGACACTGAGATCTGTAGATTTCCTGTCCTTTTCCACCATGGTAAGAAAGCAGACAGTGTGCCCAAAAGGCTTTTAAAACTGGCTGCGGTCTGCTGTGGGCTACATGCTTGGTTTAATCTCTGTGCTAGTATCTACAAAGTGTCCTGATTTCAAATGGCATGAAAGAAAACTGTGAAGGTGGTGAGAGAGGTGACTAATTAAAGATTATGAAAGAGAGATTAAAATCCTGTGACCATTTCTGAAGGGTTAAATGGACAAATGTATTTTCTCTTCTGTGGGAAGGCATGGAGTTGAGATACATGCCTTGCAGCGTTTGTACTAACCCTAAAGGAAAGCAGTTTTAAGGTGCTACTAGTTACTCTTCAAAGGGGAATCTATATATCCCTTGATTAATACCATGATTTAAAAGAGATCATGTATTTGCCCTTTTCCCCTTGCCTTGGTGACCCAACAGAAACTGTCCTTGGGAAGATCAGAGCAATTCACCCCATGCCTTTTTTTTTTCTCTCTGTAAGTCTGATGCCAAATACATTATCTTAAACACTTTCAATTTTAAGTAATGAAAAGAGGAGAAATAGCAACTCTGTGGGAATATTTCAAGGGGATTCTTATCCAATATAAAGACAATAGCAAAAGACACTGATGTGTAAATTGTGGCCAAGAGGTAAAAGAGAAAGAAAGAAAAGAAAGATAAATTGCAAAAAAGGTTTTAATATAGTAGAAGACAAAGAACCTCTTCCTAATCTCACACTACTTTTACTCTGGAGTAATGAAGTGAGGGCTCGTGCAAAAGTTAAACAAACAACACAAGAGTAATGTTTGCTACTATGCAAAACAAACACTGGTCTTTTGAGAAGAAAGAGCAAAACTAAAAGAGGGTAAGTAATAGCATTTCATGTTTCCAAGCTGTCTGGAGTTGCCCTTTGATCAGTTTTATCAAAAGCTGCACTGATTGTCTTCAGCTAGGGCTGGTTTTGAAAATATTAACCCTCCAGGGTTCTATTTAGCTTTCTACTAAATCTAAAGACAGTGTAATAAAAAGGTCATTGGAACTGGATGTAGATAACATTTTGCAGCCTGATCCTGTAAGATGCTGGATTTTGTCAAGGTAATGCAGTTCAAGGGTTCTTAGCAGTTTTCTTAAAGCTTAGGAAACATGTTTTCAAGATGTTGATCAAATCCATCTCTTTCAAGGTATTTAAATGGAAAGGCCTTTACAAGTTTTCAGTTAAGAAAAAAACACCCTCTGGTTGATTAAGGGGAAAGGTACATTTCCATCTTCAGTAGACTTTGTAGTACTGTTTACCCATCTCAGAAAGGCTAAAACAGAACTAGAGGTACAGAGATGGGTTACAAAGCACAGAATGCCTTGTGTCTGAGGAGAGATGAAATAGATTAATATTTTCAGCACAGAAAAAACCACACTGACACAAGAATACATTAAAGACTATGATAAAATTGTGAGTGGTATTGGGAAACTGATATTCACTTTCTCATGATAAAAGAATAAGGCAATATCAAATGGAATTATCCAATGGCAGGTACAAAAGAAAAAAAAAAGCACTTTGTCACAGGTTAGTTAAACTGTGGAACTCATTGCTCCAAGATGGTGTAGAGATCAGAATTGTAAGTAGGTTAAAAGAGTATCTAGAAAAACTCATAAAATCATAGAATACCAGGTTTGAAGGGACCTCAAGGATCATCTGGTCCAGCCTTCCATGTTACAACTGTTAATACAAGTTAAATTTCCTGATAGCTAGGGAAGTATATTGGAGGAATATCACTGTCTGTTTTTCTTATATATCCATCAGGGCTGGAATCCTGAGTAACATGTACTTTTGATCCAGTACAGCTCCTGCTATGTTCCTAGGAAGCAAACGAACATGAAGTGCTGCCTGCAACCTGTCTGGAGTGCCTTTGCTAAAAGGAACAGAGACAAAGATGTTGTTGGTCAAACCACTCCTGGCCTTGAAAAGGTGAGACTATGAGCACACCTGACTGCATATGAAAAAATGTGTCACTGTTGTGCCATCAGCTTCTTAGGTCTTGTCATCCTTCCCATTATACTTTTTACAGTAGCAATTTTATTCAGACATGTCTTGAGTATTTGCGCTGAGCACTGCCAATATTCCTGCACTGTTTGAATTTGTCTTGAATATCATATTATAGAAAAAAAATCATTGAAGAAGTAGGAGGCAATAGTTTTAAGACTAAGGAGTGATTCATGTGTATCTTGGATTTTAATTATAAGGAGACTCCCTGTATGTCTCCTCTGGGCATACCAGTTTTTGCAGTTAGCATGCAGATGGAATGGTTCTTTGGTTTCAAGACAGTTATGTAGTCATTGCAATTTGAGCAGAGGATAAAGACTGGCTTTGCTGTGGGACTAGCAGGTTCTGTAGCTGAATCAGTGTATGGTCTTTGGCAAGTTATTTCATGAGTGAGTTGGAAGGTTTGTTCCTGAATGGGAAAGGAGTTTAATCCCTTATTTGTACCTACACAAATCTGTTTTAAAGCACTTCTCCCACTTTGCTGCATCAGCTCACATGCATAGAAATATCTAAAGCATTGGATAAAAGTGCTCTCTGGTGCAGACTTGCCAAGGATTGTACTCACTAACTCTCCCTTGCATTCTTGGTATGGGACAAGTATCAAATCACTCAGTTAACCACAAGGGTGTTGTCCTTATGCAGCAACTGGCTGAGAAATCCATCTTCTCTGGTAATAGGACTTGTCTTATAGTCAAAACCGTGGCAGAACAAGATCTTCCTGAGGCAAGAAAATTATACTATAAATTCAAGGCCTCTTATCCATAAAGTGGAAATTTTCAGATATACTGTGAAATCAAAGGGGCCTCTGACATGTGTTTCATAGCTGAAGTAGTTGAGTGAAGGTTACTCATCCTATGTGGAGAGTCTGGACAAGAACAGCCCCAAAACAAATGAACTGTGATTTGACCGCCTCTGTCCAGACTTGAAAACAGATGCTCAACAGCATATCAGGAGAGAAGGGATTGCTAATTTTATAGTTAAGAAGTGTTATTGAGAAATTCTGTATGGAGACCATGCCAGCTTGCAGTCAGAAAACTCATGTCCTCATTTCCATGATTTACACACACTAGGTTCAAATGAAGTCTCTGGGTCACAGTGAGAAAAGGCTGTCTATGATCAGAGCTCCAGCAACCTTCAAGAGGGAGAAACCAGTCACTGTATTGAGAAACTCTTTAAAAGCACATGAGACTCTTACTGAAGAGGATTTTTTTCCACTTCTTATTGTGCCTCATCTACAAAGTAACATGCTCACTGCTTGAATCAGAAAAACACTGCTGTGTACAGACTGGTTTGGAAGTATGCTTGAGTGAGTGCTTGGGAGCTCACACTGTTGGTTTTGGTTGACTTAAGTTACACTGAAGACTTTTTAACACAGTTTTCAGTTAACCTAGACAGTACAGTGTGGATACTGTACAGGAATGTCTTTCATGTTAGTCTCTCCTTGGATAAAACTTGCATATGGTTAGGAATGGGTTTTTTACCACAAAAGCTCATACTTTTCCCCTATTACTTTGCTAACAGAGAGCACCTGGATAATGATTTTCATCAGAAGATACCACTTCTATATGAAGCCCTGCACTGCCAGCTCTCCACCTAGCCTGCACTGCTCAGTGAGGGCACATCTGGTGTTACTGTTTGAAAAAATAAATGCAGAAGTTTTGTATTAGGAAACTCATTTTGGCAAGTGTTTCATGACACCTGTTCTGAGGATTGCTACAGCCTTATGTCTGAAATGCCTTGGTTTCTTCAGGGATCCTGAAACCACTCTCAGCACGAGGTAAAATAGATGTACATGAAGTGCTTATGTGTGAAATGTGAATATAGTGTCTACTCTGCTATGTTTCCTGTGCCTGATGTTACACTTTCTGAAGGGACCCTTACCAAATCAGCTTTGAGATATAAATTTTCCTTGTGGTTACTCTGAGATTCCCTTGATGTTCTAATGTAACACACTCTGCTCTTACAGGCTCCTCACTCCCTGAATTTCTGTGGGATTTTCCTGCATTTTTAAATGCTGATGTTCACTCTGCATGGCCAGTTACGAATCCTTACTACCCAAGTGGTAATGAAAGCTGGGTAACAGCAATACCAGTGCCTTCTCATACTTGCCATCTGGCCAAAATGTATTTTTCTGCCAGTCTGTGTATTGCTTACATTGCAGAGTGATGTTTTTTAACATTGGGATTAATACATGCAGGTTACTGGTTCCATTTGAAATTAAAAACAACATTAAACAAATATTTTTGAGGATATAATGGGTTTGGTGGCAAATGCCCCCAGCTCTCTCTTTGAGAGGCACCACAGAAAATAGTTGTTTATTTTAATAATTGGAATTGTGCCTCTAATAAGCATCTTCTTTAGTAATTTGTAGAGGGTTCTGTTAGGTTGTGGACATGCATTTCTATAAACAGGGATATTTGCTCAAGTTAAGCCTAATTAAGAAAGAAATGATGCAAGAGTTATTTGGAGGGCTTTAGGGTAACAGTCTATGCTGATTCATTTTAAAGTATTTCCACTTGGTGGAATGAGGCTTGCAATCACTCTGGAGGAAATAATCCTTAGAGAATTAGATGAGAATGATTAGGATGATGCTACTGACTTATTACCAATAGTCAATGGCTCATTTAAGTCCCATATGCAAACGGGCCAAATGGTCAGATCTAGAATTTTTACAAAACACAAGTATTGACAAAAAAAATTACTAATATTTATCATCTCCTAATCTACATTATTTACTGCTCCTTTACTTACTTTTAAAAGTTTAAAGATTTTTCTTCACCTAAAACTTAACAAGTATTAGGAAATTTGGTCCTCATATGGAGACTGGACAATTAGTACCAGTCACAGGACGTAATACATAGTCTTTTAAATAGCACTTAGGTTCACAAATATCTTTGTTCTGATGTAATTTTTTTGTGCATTATTTTTGTATCTCAGTTCCTTTAATGTTTTTTTAACTGCACCTCTCTATTTTTCTCAGGCCAGGGTTCATGCTGTACTTTGAGCACTGTTGTCTTATTTCTTGTCATCCCTTGGTTCGCCTCCCTAGATGAGCTTACGTACCTTTTTGTTGTGCATTAGGAGTCAGAAAGAGTTGGGGAAAATCACTTAAAAGCCTGAGATTATAACTTTTCTGTTTGTATATTTAGATCTAGTGATGTCGCTTCCATCTAACTCACTGTATCAAAACTCCTGATAAAAGTGTGACTCTAGAGATTATTATACTTATCCATCAATTAGAACGTCACAATTATGAGAAGCACCACAATGCAGACATAGCTGAAATACCTGTAATGCTGCTAAAAGATTCATGCCAGTTAATTATTTGCCTTCCTCTCTTCTTTCCACACATAAAATACTGTGGTTTTGAAAGTGACCATAAAGAAACACGTCTGTTATTGTTGTGTCACAAAACTCAGTATAGTGATTTGGTGAATATTTGATAATTTTCTTCACTTCTACGTAATCTTTAGCCAAACTGTTAATTTCTAATTAGATTTCAGGGATAAGTATTTCTACATTCACTTTAATACTTTGGAACAAACTTTACAAGAATTTTCAGATTTCCTTTTCAGCTGATCCCAAATTATGATTTCTCGATTAACTCTCACCAGTGCTCTGTGCTTAGCAGTTTTCCGAGCAAAAAGAATTCAGCTGACACAGACTGATTCTACAACTTGCTGAGAGTTTCTCCCAAACATAACTGCCACCAGTTTTATTAGGATTTGATGTTATTCAGTGTTTTCCAGACATTCTCAAGAGTCGTCCTTTATTTGTGTTGATATTAAAATAAGTAGTGTAAGAATTGTAATTCAAGCTCTTGTATAAATATCTGAGAAGTCAGTAATAAATATTCCTAATTAGAAGACAGAAATAAAGTACTTTAATCTCAACTACATGAGCACAAGAAACAGATGGGCCTGAGTGCAAATAATTCTCTTTTTTATAACAAGCCATTTTTTTCATTTTTAATACCTATCACTGCACAAATTTTTTATTTGCCAAACATGTTTTCAGTGAATTGCAAGCTACTTGGGAACGCTGCTGAAATTCTCCTAAGGAATGTGTAGCTCTTGTTAATTAAATTGATCCATTTTAATTAATATCTCTGGACCCAGGAAGTAAAACCCTAAATTTGCCTCCTTCCTTTATTCTTTCGGGGAATATGAATTCTATAAGGAGGATTTAGCCCTTTTGAACCAAGTAAAACTGTTTTTAGACAGATCTGCTCATAACACTGTAGTCATAATAGACATTTGGTGCAGCATTTCTACATCTCATTCATAAATCAAATCTATGGTCTGATTCACTTAGTCCAAAGTGTGTTTGACTACTATGCAGTTGCTGTATAGTGCTGTGTACTTGTAAAGTAGGTCATATACTTCAGAAGAGCACCAGACCAATTTAGTGCATAATTGAAGTATACAGCATGGCTGCAGACACCTCGATTTTTATCTAGAAACTGTGCAATTGTGCACCCAGGCTGTAACAGTCCATTCATGTGCACCCAGTAAATCTGATGCATCTCAGAAATTTCACTTGCACACACAACCCAGCTGTGCTATGCAAACCCAATGAGTTTTTGCTTGGGCAATAAGCTTCTTCCCAGAAGCTTCAGTCTGATTGTGCTTATCTTAACTTACTGTGCATACCTTAACTAATGCTCACTGAGTCTGCCTAGGCAATCCTAGGAGCATATATGTCAGACCTAAATTAAGCTACAACTTCTCCAGCAGAAAGGCCAGTCTCCCTGTACTCTGCATTTTGTCCAGTGTTGCATAATCACCCAATCCAACCATTGAGTCAAAGGACTGAGTTTAAAAAAAAAAAAAGTAATTCTAGCATCAGTTTCTCATCCTTCAAGGCAATGAGACTTGCTCCTCTCGCTCTAGCTATGAGAGCTGGACAGCATGAGGCTCTTTTATATTCTGAATTGTCACAAATAGCACTTAGTATTCACTAAAAAGCTATTGATCTCTCTCCCTCAAGTCCTAAGCCTCCTTGTAAATCAGTACATTTCATTGAATGAAGCACTGGAAAATAATAGGAAAGCTTGGATCTAACTGTTTCTCTGAAAAAACACTAGACCCCTTTCCAGTGACCAGTGCTGTTGACCTAATGTCCCATCAGTGCTACAGTCCACAGACAAGGTTCCTGGTTTGATTAAAAGTGGTACTATGTGAAAGATTCAATTTCACCTCATACTTACATCCAAAATGAGATTATATCGTTCAGTGCTTGACTCTGAACTCCCATCTGGCTGCTAAACTTTGAAGAACACTGACAACTTTCACAGGTGTGATTGAAGAGTGGATGTCTTGGTGCCATTGCTATGTAGGCACACTGGAGGAAAGAGGTGTATTTATGCAGTTTGGTTTCAGATTCCAGGTGTCTAGGTTAGCATCTGAGATTGCTTGATTGGTGTAGCTGAGCTTCCAGAACATCTTCTGGAGTCTCCACTGGCTGCAAACGAAGCTTGAGGTGCTACATTGGCAACTGTGTGAAATGCATGAAGTTAGGCAGTGCGGAACCTCCTTTCTCCTCACCTCGTTTTCCTCCAGGAAGATTTTGCCTTTCAGACAGATTCAGATAGGCTTTTAGAGGCTCGGAGAAACTGATTCTACAGATTTGGGGTACCTCAGCTGGCTAATTAAACAGTCCTATTTTCAGACTATATCCTTGTGACAGCATCTTAGGACTCTCCAGACTGCTTTGTTTGCCCTGGGAAGCTGATCTAAACACTGCTTAGCCAAGCTGGAAGTACCTTGTGCTAATTTGCACTATCTACCCTAACTCTAGCTGATCACTCTAATCCTACCTCCAATTAGTGCACTGGCAATGGGTTTGTTTTGCTGTTGCCTGAAATCTGTCAGTGTGGCCAGCATTATAAAAAGAGAGAACATGAAGTCATCATCATTTACGCCTGAAGAGATTTCCCATAAGAAAAAAGCACATTTAAGTCGACTTGACCCGCTCTCTCTCTTCCCTCATTTCTTGTCTTCGTGGTGTTCTGAACCTGTTTCAGCTGGGTGTATTTTATTAATACATCGCTTACTGATCAACTAGGCTGGCAGGAAAAAATCAAAGAGAATGTCAGAAAACAGTAGCATAATTCTGTTCTCAGCTGGAGAACTCTTCTATCTTGTCAGAGTTACAGAGACACGATAGGGGTCACAGAAAACTCACTATACTGACAGTTGTTACTTTTGGGATTAGATCGATATTTGTCTGTATCCAGGAATTAGTACAACAACTGCCTGCAGAAATATATTTTAGAGGCGATTTCCTATCAATGCAGGATGCTTCTGAATTTAATTCTGCTATTCAAGACACCATTTACTTTTCTAATGCTTAAAACCATATGCACTGCTCACAAGAAATCCTGCAGGTAAAGAGAAAACAGAAGAATACACATTAGAGGATTAGACATAATATGGATTGTGAAGTCTTATGTAAAACAGAAAATCATATTTTTTGAGATGTTTTGCAAAGAAATTTTGCACTTGGCAGGGTATTTAAGTTACCTGTCATTTACACCTTGAAGATCAGCAGAGAAAACCTAATAATGCTTACACTCTTAGGAATGATTGTCTTCGTAAAGCAGATATCTTTGCAGAATTATACATGGCAAAAATGTCAGGTCTGTCATCTCCAGTAGCTTCTTTATAAAGTGCAAGTGGCTTAATTTCAAGGGACCAAACTGAATAGCATATTTTCTTTCTATTTCTAAATCCTTTTCTGCTACACTCTTAAAAAAAACCCCCAAACAATGGCCAAGTATTTTATGCTGTTCCACTGTTAAAGTTAGTTTAAAAAAAAAAATCTTAAAAAACGCTGTAAGAAAAAAGACCAGAGTAAATGGATATCACCATTATGTCTCAGTCTATAGTGACTACTAGTATAAGTAGACTTCCAGTAGGAACCATTGTGCCTGGGATGCAGAACTGGAGGCAAAGCTAGCCTCAGGTCTTTGTTTTTCCTGAACTGTCTTTTCGGTCTTTAATACAACCCTCCATTTTAAAAGATATTTTGCAGTCTGTCCTTGAAAATTGTTATTAACGACCTAGTTAAGCAGAGAGAGGATTACTACTTATCTATATTATATTTATTCCAATTTCTGCTTTAAACATTGTTTTATGTAAATTTACCATGGCATTTAATTCCCTCCATTTATACACTTGACTTACTACATTTTTACAAATACTTATTACAGTTATTTTGAATATGTCTTCCATATTCCCTAGCTGAACAGTCTCTTTTTTTTTTCTTTTTCTTTCCCATTTATTGCAGAAACTAAAGTAAACCTGTGGAGGCAAGGACAGGCAGTTTCAAGCATGGAATGAGGTGCTATGGTCTAAATTGTAATTAGAACCTGGAAGTATTGTAGAAATAATCAATCCAGGAAGAAAAACATGCTGAAACTTTACCATTCTCCTTTGAATGCTCTATGTGACTGTGTATGCTAGCCTTAAAGCAAGCTGCTTTGGTTGTTGGAAAATCTAGGTAGAATAACCTGTTGTGGGCTAATTTAGCTTACTGCTGAGCACTGCTGCCTAGCAGAGCTGAATAGATATATCTTCTGTCAGTCTGCAACTCTGAAAACAAAATTGTCAAATCACTCCCATAGTAAATGGTTATTTTCCCTCCACGGTTAATGCAGTTGTATAGAACAACAAGGAATCCAGGAACATGAAAACACAGAGGCTGAAATCTTCCAAAGTATTTAGGCAACAAAATCCCATAGATGGTGGATTCCCTAATAGAATGATCTTGGCTGTGTTACATTCCTGTGTTGAAATACAAACACACTGTTTCTCACTGTGTCTAGCAGAGGTCATAGCACAGTATGGCTAGATCTTTGTAGTAAAGGAATACCTGCAGTTTCTCAACAGAATCCTTCTAGTAAAAAAATAGACCTGATCGCTACATCCAAGAGGCTGAGGCTTGGCTCACAGAGGGATGATAATCCCAAACCAGTGAAGCTAAGTGGAAAGATGTGTAGAATTATTTGAGTACTGAAAAGATGCTGAGAAACCCATGACAGTAAATAATCTGTTCCACTTCAGTGATGGAAACTGATTTCAGGCATATCTGGAGAGATAAATTTGATTAACAGAATTTCAGTTTCAAGTCTTTTAGGAATCAAACTTTCAGACTGACAGCCACTGTTTGATTGTTTTCAGCTATTTTTTTTTACCATTGATTAATGTCTTTTATTTTTAAATCAATTTACATTTTCCTTGCTGAGTGGAAATTTACAGGACCCAGATTCTCCATCACAGAAGCAAATACCTTGACTGTAGATAAGATGAACTGTTAGAGAAGAACCATATCCAAAGGAGCAGAACAGCTATACTCAGTTTTTCCTAGTCTAATAAGGAGTTGAATCTATTTCAGCCCAGGGACAAAATACTGCATCACTTGTGTTTGAAGAAAGACTGCAGAACATTTGCTACAATTGATCATTTACTGCTCCCTTTTTTGGGTTTAACACTCTGATGTCCTACTTCTGGAACATTGGGCTGTGTGAACAAAATGCACATGACTGAATGATTGTCTCCAGAACTAGGTTTTGCCAGTACCTTTTGCACAGTGCCCCTTTAGAGTGCACTTAGCATTATGAATAAAGGGAGCAGGAGAGGAAAAAATGCTTCTTGGTACCAGTTCTACAGTGTAATCAGAGTTTAAATGTAAAATTTATTTTCCAGACGAAAACAAATGTCAAATTCTAGTGGGCAGGAATTCAAGCACTGCAGGTCAAAATTATAATCTCTAATGCTCCACTTAGAGACTGTGGAAAAGGAATAGTACATTTTCCTGCCACTGCTCAGCCACTTTATCTTTGAATAGGAAGATTTTTTTTTTTCTTACAAGTGATCAAGTATTTAGATTACTTGCATGTGTTTCCCCTATTGATAGCAGGTGATCACAGAGGGCAAAGGTGATCAAATGGATTTAAAACAATACTGCACAAGTAATGTTGCATGCACTAATATTACACGCTTCATTGCATCTTTGGTTATTCATTCTTTACACCAGTCCTCTGGGAAAAAATCAATGAGACATTTTATGTTATGCTTCAAAGTCATCATAATTGTTTTGAAGCAACATTTTTTTTCCCTTTTGTCAACCAAGCAATTTGCTGAAGTACCCATTTTTGCAACCACAGTCAGGAATAGATCCAGAATCTTTAAAAAATAATTTGAGGAGGGGAAAAACCAACGGCAACAAAACTCTATGCTGAATTGCTGTTTTGCTGATAACATGTAATTCTCCCCAAAGGGGAATCATAATTAAAAAAAAAAAATCCCCATAGCTCTTACTTCAAACAAACATGGGAGTTAAACATTATTTATAATATCTGTGTGACAACAAGATGTCTTTGCATAATTAAAGCTCCCCAGAAGATGTGTACAGCAAGATATCCCACTGTCAATTAGCTGCTTGAGTGGTCAAGTTTCCACATATGAATTCTGCATGTTACTTCTTCAGAGAAGAGCAGCACTGTACTTGACCTTTTCTGCCTTCCCAAAGGATGTTGCTGTATTATTTTTTGCACTGTATTACCTATATCTGAACCTGTGCTTTTTGTAAATGCCTGAGTCATAAGTTTAAAAAGTTGCTCATTAACAAGATGTTTGTATCTGTATTAACATCCAAAAGCCCTGACAGAGATTGCAAAGGCAGTGGTTCCAGACATTGTACAAACACTTGGTAATGAGCTTCTCTAGTGCTTTCCATCAGATGTCAAAATGCTTTACTGTCAGTACTGGCCCGTCTTGTATATATGGGAGCCGAGGCGCACAGCAGTGATGTGATTCCCTGCAGTCAGCCAGGAGGCTGGTATCAGCCAGGGAAGAAATGAGGCTTGAAAATCAGGCAAGGCTTTGTCCATGCTGGCCCCAAAATCCTACAGCACGGAGCTTGGAAAAGACACTTCAGGTCTCTATCTCTGCAGTCCATGAATCTAAACTCAAGGCCTCCTCACTAATTAGGCAATTATTCAGGAATGGTTATAACCAAAGCATATTTGAAAAAAAAAAAAAAAAGAAAAAAAAGGTAGAAGTATATTGCTAACATCCCTCTGTCGTAGGAAGACCCTCTGGGGATACTACTTGGCTGCTTGTAAGTGTATTTAACATAAAGCGGAGATGATTGAAAAATGTAGCAAACTCCCTGGGGCAGTTTGCCATTCACAAGATACAGGATGCTGAGCAGGACTGAAAGGAGATGTTGAAGGCAGCCCCATCCATGATGGCCCTGCAGGCAAGAAAGGTTTGTGTGTATTCAGAATATAATTTGATGATTAGATCCTTTAGCACTTGTGAAAGCCACTTGTTTACAACTCTTATTAAATTATTTTACATGCTCTGGTATAAAATATTTGTTTCTTAAGATATGATAAGGTACATAAACCTGCAATGCATTTTAAGCACTGCTAAATGCAGAGATAGTGGAGCTGTAAGGCCAAATTCATTAGTGGCATTCTATCAAGTTCAGTGGGCTTATCCCATGGATGAATTTTGCATGTATTCTGTAAAATAGGTAAGTATTTGACTAAAATTAGCCAAATCCTCCAGAGCCTAATGGAGCGCTTATGTGCTCTGGCAACTTAACCCAATGTTTAATTTGCACTAATCTAGCCAAGACTGCAGAAGCATGAAATATACTCTACAGGGAGAGTGCTGCTCTTTGAAGTTAGTGGCTTAATTCCCGTTGTCTCTGATGGGAGCAGGACTGGGTTTTATGTGGCATTTACTCCTGTTATTGTAGACAGAAGTCTTTTTACATATGAATTAATTTGGCCTGTATTTGGGGAAATTCCAATCTTCTGAATTTACTAAAATCTTGTTAACTTCCAGGAGAGTCTGCACAGCTGTACTTACAGGTTCTGCATATTCTTCATGTAGATTTCATGGACTGTGAGAACCTGCAGATTTCACTTCTCCGTGTGTGTGTGTGTGCAGATCACTAACTAGCTAGTGAGCTAATAGTAGTGGGAAGAGAAAGGAAGAAAGTAAAATAACTCTTTGTACAGCAGCATGAAGTCAACTGACATAATCTGATGTTTACCTTTTTTTTTTTTTTAGGGGGATTCTGTAAGTACCAACAATTCAAAATGGATTATTTGATTATTTGTGTTCACCTGCTTCTTTGGGATTCTCACAGCTTGAAGGTCAGCTTACCCTCTGCACTGTGATGGTCTCGGTGAGTATGCCATGCCACTACTGGCTGTGGCTGTCCCAGCTGGGCGAGGGGCTGCAGTGAGCAGTGGGCAGATGAGAAGTGGTGATGGAGAACTCTGGTGTGCAATTCCTCATCCAGATAAGTGACTGCTTCATTTTATCCTTTGACAAGAGCAGAGCTTTTCTATTTTAGACAGTCACAAAAGGTGAGCACGTAGTGTTTAGGGGGAAGGCAGCTCAAGCAGTGATCTGGGCACAGAGAAATAGGGAAAAGGAAGAAAAAGTGTCTTTGAAATGATCCCACTTAACTGTCAAGTAACTATTACCATGGCACAAACCCAAATTGATATGCTGCCTCCACAACACACTGATTCAGTTCTGTAGCCAGGTTCTGAGAGTGACTGTAATAATACAAGATGTTTCAACAGAGAAGCACATAGGGGAGCAGACAGGCAAGACAGTAGTCAGAAAGCAAGCTGTCTACAGGCAAGGCAGACACTTCAAAGAGTGAGGAAATCTTTCCAAGGATGTTATTGTCAGAACCTACACAAGAGTACCCAGTGATCTCAATGCCCACTGTTACTACTCTCACCCACTAGAAAGGATTTTTTGTCCCGATGAGGTGACTTTCCCCATGATGGGGTGACAAGTGATCCCTGATCCTTTTGTTTTATTCCAGTTACTTGCAGATGCCCTGCTTGTCTAGCCCATCACTGCTTCTTTGACTTGAAAGTTCAAAGTGGCAGAGCCACTAGCCTCATCTTACAAGTGCAGAGACACATGAAGAGTTTATTTTAGTCCTAGGAAGCACCACAGATTCCCACACTTTTATTCTTCCCCTTAATCTATTGGAAAGCTCAAACTTCCATCAGGACCGTGTATAAAGAAGAGGGACTGCTGTTTTCTTTCTGTATCTTAGTTTCAACATTTTCTGTCAGTGGATGCTGACGGCAAGCAACTACTGAAGGAATCACTAAGGGTTTTAGATGCAATTTCCCAAGCCTGTTACCTCTAGGCTACATGACGACAAACCAGTATCGTCTGTTACTCCAGCAGTTTCTAGTATTTACTGTAACAGCTCTCATGTCACATCTGCCTTTCTTATACTTAAAGTGCAGCTTGAGGCAGGTGGAGCAAAATCAACACAGAGAAATCCTAAAGCTCCTCTCTTTCCTCACTCTCATTGCTAACCTGGCATAAAAAGAGTTGCTGTGGAAATGAGGAAGGCAAAATCTAATTCAGGAAAACACTAGAAGGAGGTGATAGGGAAGAATGCTAATATATCAACCCCACTCTCTGACTGGTACAACCCCCCTTGCACTGAGAAAATTGGTTTGTATTTGATTCTGCTGATGTAGCAAACCAAAACAGCAAGTCAATTTGTGATAGAAGATGGAAAAAAACAAGTGACCTGGTTTATTAATCCCAAATGAGACGTTACTACATTAACCAAACCTGGAATCTCCAAGAGTTAATCCGTGTACTTCTTACACCCTTATCTTGACTTTTGACTCTCTCAGCTTGGATCTGCACAAACTTTCATGGTATTCAGATGCCCTTGTAGGATTTCCACATATAAACAGACAGAATTCCAATCTGTTCCATTAAATCTTCACAGATGATCCATGTTTGAGACAAAATTTATGGCATGCAGTCAGTGTACTGACTGATCATTTTGTTATGGTTGCCTATTCTGAGGCAGTTATTGTATCTTGAAGCATTGTAAGAGATAGTCATTTATCAGAGTACCTTTGAGATTATTATAACTACAGGAGAAGCCCTTTAATTGGGAGATTGTGTAAGATGATATTGTATCCTAAATGCAAAGGAAAAAAGGAACAGAAATAAAGGGAATAACCTGCAAAATGAAAATGTCATGAATAAAAAAGGATCATCACTAGATTATAGTTGTATTTAATCTTAACCTTACCAACATTTAATCTTTATATCACATTTTCCGCAGTAAAACATTAAAGCTTGGGATTTCTCTAGCACTTCCTCATGCACATTTTAATTAGATCTATGTAGAATTCTATATAAAATCAGGTCAGCTTGGGGTTTCTGGTCTCATCCTTGAAGGACTGGGGTTACTACAGCCTCAGATTAACCCCATGGAAGATATGAGGATTAACCAGTCTGTCCCTCTTCCTCTTTCATTCTTATCCAAGCAAGCAAATTACGTTTGAAAACTTGGAATAAACTTGAGGGGAAACAAAACCACAACTCGAACCATCCTGAGTCTGACCTTGTTTTAATGGAAGTGTCATGCTACCATGGGCTTCTCAGTTTGGCAACAGTCAAATGCCTCCTCACTAAGGCCTATTGCTGCAGACATACCTGGCCTGCAATTAAAAGTGCTGACCCAAAATAGATTCCAAAGAATGCATTAAAAACAAAACAAAACAAAAAACCCCCACCACCCACCTTAATTCTACTTGTAAAGGACAATCTGGGGTCTAGCAAAACCAGTGTCTACTGACTGCTGAAAATGCAGTGTCACCTTCATCCTAATTAAAGCCCAAATAGAGCCACAAAATGTCACTTTTATCAGTACTGATTCCCACTGTCTGACTGTAGCAGGATGCTTACCGGGACAATTGTTCTGCGTTAAATGACCACTGCTGCTGGGAAGTAGGACTAACATTGCTTTGGTATAAATGACCCTAGTAATTTCTTGGATGTTGTTATAAATCAGTGAGTCCTGAAGAGGTGTTGGCTGTGCTTGGGTGACTGACTTTGGATATCATAAAGCCTGTTGGAGGGCTTTATTTCAAATAAAGCTTTTCTGAATTTTCTGTTGTATAGAAATTCTCAGAAGGCAGCTATTGGAGCTGGAGTAAAAGATAAATTCAGTACTCTTGAAACTGAACAAGACAGGATACTTGAGCTGGTCAGTGTGTAGAACAAAAAGGTAGGAATGTTAGAGGAGCGTGTGACATTTCTTAAATTATTGTATCAAATGTACATGTGCTGGAGAGATAAATGCTTCCTTGTGAGAATACTTAAATGATGCTGCTCAGCCCTTTGCCTGCCACCTGTTTCCTTAGCGCTCTTTTAAAACAAAACAAAACAAAACAAACAAAACCTAATAAAGCTTTTCCATTATTAATTATAGTCATGACTCTGCAAACCAAAATGTTCTGATTAGTGAACTTTTTAAAAAACTTCTGGGAAATCTCAATGTCCTCCACCAGATATTCTTCCTAATGCCCAGTACTTCGCAGATTTAGTATTAAGTGATCAAATAGCAGCCCAGAGCCATTCAAGGTAATTGAATCCCATGATTTGGGACCAGGTGTACAAAGATGTTCAAACTAATTATTTAATAATTGAAAACAATAACCAGTGTAGTTAAATCTCTTGCTGATTTTCTAATGTTTATTAATTTAGGCACCTGTGTCTTCTGCACCACTTTCTTTCAAAATGCTTACAAGGATATGCGTAGCATATAAATTTACGATGAACGTGATTACCTCGATACAAACTGTAGGAGCTTAAGTGATTAGAAGAGCATTATTATTTTAATCATTACATAGATTTCATTCTTATGAAATGCTTATTAAATAGTTGTTTAAAGTCCTAGATAAACATCAAGGTTCAGAATTTTCGTTAAAAACTCACTTTACCCTTTTCCACTACCTCCTTAAATGGCCTCATTTAGGAAGAATCACAGAAAATATTTCCTTTAAAAAAGGCAGGTACAACATTCATAAATAGTTAAGATAAATGAAAAACATCGACACCAGCACCCTTATCAGCAGAAGAATCATTGCCCTTTCACTAGTGTAGTTTTACTACATTCTATTGTTTATGCAAACTGCATTGAAGAGCCATCTGAAAGAAAAGAGGTTTATAATTATTATGAAAAATCAGCAACATCATCTGTTCTAAATCAGTTTGTGTCTTCTTTTCCATGGGCTTTGTATGGTAGAGCAGATGTTAAACCTTGCACATTAATTTTACCTACCCTTGCTTCACTTAGCTATGTATATTATTTTAATTACCTTCTATACCTTCAAGGCAATTCCCCTTATATTATTTTATTTTGCTAATGCACCTGCTTAAAGAAAGACAGTTGTAAGTGGGACACTCGGGAAAGGGTAAAATGGCAGCAAGATTAGACTTCTTGGTGTCATGGCTTTTTGTTTTTCCTTTTTTCCACCCCCTTCACCATGACTAAATAATAAGTACTGGAAGGAATAATTTTACAAGAGGGAGCTATCTGTTATTTTTATTTGGTCCCAATACTGCTAATTAACAGCAGATATGAAAGGTCCTGTAAAGGTGTTAAAAATCTAACAAAATCTGTCTTACCTTCTATTCTTATTCTACAAACAGAATTCTTACACTACTCTGAAATGGGCTGCTTTAGCCTTAAAGTCATAGAAAAAAAAAGTATGAGTATAGCAACAACACGATTTATCAGCATGAACAAAATAAATGGACAGTATTAACTGTATCATTCCAGCAGTCTACACAGCAGTCCTAATGCCTTAACAGAATGTGTGAAAGTAAATGAAATGGCAGCATGATTACACTGATTACAGTGGTTGCAAATACGTGAGGCTACATTCATGCTTCAGTGCAGCTGTAATTATACTTCAAAGAAATGCTGTGCACAGGCTGCTCCATTCTCACGGCATCCCTGCTGTTTGTTTCCTCTTATTTTGTTCTTAGCATCATAGGCCCCAGTCCTGCAGACACTTACACATAGGTGTAACTCTCTTTGTTTCAGCAGTGGAAAAAAATCACCTTTTGTTCATATCAATAGTACTGGCTATAACCTGCCAGCTCTTGCATGCTGCTACAGAAGTGCCATTAAATAATAGGGTTTGGTGTGATTTCATACCATGGCTAATCTGTTACAGAATAAACCCATTGAGCTTTCATTAAACCGGTAAAGAGTGTAGGGAGTATGGCTGCTCAATATCAAACAGTTCTCTTCTCCACCTTGCCCCTGGGTATTAGTACTGAACAGAAGAAATCCAAACCTTTGTGATTTGTCTTTGATTAGTGCTGCCTCATGCTGCAAGCAGTACTTCGGGAAGAAAGATGAATTTGTTGCTGTTGTTTCTCACTTCCCATTGGCAACGCATGGCAGCACCTAGCCTGAAGCTGACCATTATATTTCATTTAAGAAAAGGTATAGAAAAGGAAAATACATTTTGGTGTGTCTGCATTTTGTCTATACTTCAAAGGCACATTTTACAGCAGCTTTTTTGCCCCTCAGATAATGATGTGGCACCATCAAAGCAGAATACAGAAGCAGAATGTGGTAGTGTCTGGGGGTGACTGTCAAGTCCTCTAATTTCTCTTCAGTGCCCTTTGTTTTCCTTCAGATTCCTGCTGGCAGTGGTAAGGTAGTGTTCCACTCACTGTCTGGACTTTTTTGTGTGGTTTCCTACCGTGCCAACCTGTGATTCACAGAACTTTCTCTGGATCCCACAGATGAGCACAGGTCTTGAACACTCCAGGTATGGACCTCAAGCAAGGCTAGCTCAGCTCAGGCTCATAGTATACTGTAGAGCAAACAACAAAGTCTGAATCAAAATGAAAGGATTCAGTCATTAAAAAAATATATTTATTTGTTCCTTACCAAGCAAAATAAAATCTTAGGCTCTGCTCTCCTTGAGGCTGAAGTGCTACTAGAAAAAAAACCTCAGTACTATTGTTGTCATAGCGAAAATGAGGTTGGAAATGCTGAAACCACAAAAGGGATGAAGAATCAAATCAATAAAACTCAGGATATTGTTGTGACCTTGTACCTTTGCAGAGACTCAGGGACCAGAAACAGCAGTTGAGAAACAAGCAGTCTGTTTCACAGGGAAGATGGGGCAACTACTACACTGGAGACACTTCAGCCTCTCTGATCCATACCCGGTTCCAGTAACTTCAGTGGGGCTTTACCACCCACTGGAGACTTTGGCCCGTTCGTGTGCATGGATATGTGCACACATTTTTTCATGGAACTGCAGCTCACACAACACGAAGGATTTTCAGTGTCCTCAGGCAGCGGTTAAACCAGGTGAGACAAAACCAAATCTCCACCTTTCCGAGAGTGGAGCTAAGCGTGTCGGAACTGAAAGTTCCTCTCTGCTTGTCAGACACGGTGATATATGAAAGTAATTGCTTCCGTGTGCGTTTAATTACAGTATTGTAATTAGCAGGTTGCAAGAGCAGATGCAGAGGGTCTTTTCATAGAGCAGACTCTGATAGGCCATGAAAACATCTCAAAAAGAAAAGGGCAGAGCAATGTCACATTGTAATGCAGCTCTTTGTGCCTGGAAAAGAGGGTTAATTAGCTGATTGCTCTGTTCTTCATCTTCATTTCTTAAGGTGGAGGGAACATGGTAGGAAGGAGATTAATTTATCTTCATGACTTTTTAGAATTAGCAAATAGCACCAAGTCTTTGTTCAGCCTGGTATCGTGGCCTGGGCCTGATGCTGGGGCAGGGACCAATGAAAAAGGAAACAAACCCACCACAAAGATCTTCATCCTCTCTGGGGAAAAAGAGAGAGAGAGAGAGACAATCTTTCAGTAGAGTTCACCATGGCAACTAGAACAGTCCTTCCTATCATTTCTCCTCACGAGAGCAGTGATGATTCTGGGTTAATGCTGCATGCAGGGACTTGTAACTCACCTGTACTTCCTCAGCACCTATTAACCAAGTTCATTTTTCACAGTGTCCCTTAGTGCTTTGTGGCAGCAAATGGCAGCAAGGTTACCCAGATCAGCTCCTTTCAGCCATGGGCAACTCTTCGAAGGTTTTGAGGGTCAGTGGAGTTCAGAGCTGTTTGACAGGGAAATGATGTCACTGCCTAATGACAAGCAAGGTGAGGATTTTACACTAGATGAGCTGTGGTTTCAAGTCCTTTAAGAAGGTTTTGGTCATGGTAGCTGTGGGAAAGGGGACACAGCAGTGCTTGTGTTGCAAGGCACATCAAACAAATTTAAGAGTTCAGGAATTGTTTCTTTTGATTTAAATAAACAAAGAGATTTAAACTAACCTTTTCTCCTATTAGGAAACTACACATCTTGTGTTAACTTATCCAACTTAAGTATTAGGTTCTAGTATTCATATTTATCGATGTTATCTACTAAAGGGGTTAAGGAGCATAGGCTTTTTAATTGTGCTTGCAGAAGTCAGTACAAATTGCACATTTAATTATTGTGTACTTAAAATCTGATAATCACAGAAAATCAAATACACAGCCTAGTTGATTCAGAAAGTATTTTTAATAGGGCACTATTAAATTATAGAGTTAAACATTATTAGATATATTTATTCATGAGAGATAATTTGATATGTAACAAAATAAGCCAATACATGGTGTAACCTCTTGCAGTCTAATTTTCATGGATGAGCTCTTGCATATTTAATATCCTTTGAGGATATATTTTAACCTAGACTAATTACTGCTTTCCTCTTATTTCTGTTCATTTTGACATCAATGTTTTGCTAAAATAATGTAATATTGTTATTACTGAGCAAATTAAGTAAATCTAGCTTATTTAATTTAGAGCCATTGTTTATACTGTAAATGGCCTGATGTAGGTTATGACAACAAGCATTGTACACATACAAAAAATAGCTATGGGTGAAACAACTCTAACACATTAAGATCATCTCTATGAAGAAATCTTATTCCCATTGCGTGGTGAACACCATCAGGAATATTTTCTGATCTGTGAAGCTGCTGTACAATATATGTTTCTCATATCAACCTGATAAATTTGTAAAGAGAAGTAAAGTAAGAAATTAATGGTGGTATGAGTTATTCTTACATTATTAAGACAATTTAGCTTAGAAGGATAGCTGGGGACCTTGTCAGATACTTTCAATAGGCAGAATACCTGAGCACAGAGATTTTGTACTTTAAAGTAGGTTAATTAATTAATTGAGAACCTGTGTCCTGGCTTTGATATATACATTAATTTTATGTCTGAGAAAATTTTTAATGAGATGTTTTAATTTCATTCTCAGTGACATCTTAATCAAATGCACTGATAGGTCAGGTTGTATGTTTGCACATTTTGGTATGATGCCAGCAGTGTCAGCTGGCTTAAGCAGATCGGCTTTGCTTTGCTTGGTTCATCAGCCAAACATCTTGCTACATTTTGCTGTTTTGGTTCATCAATTTTTTAATGTCCTAAAGTTTTAATAGGTCTTTCTTGTATGAAAATCATTTACAAAATACTAAATATGAAAAACACTTAAAGAGAGAACTTATGTTCATGTAACTTTAATTTGCATTTGATTTTACAGTTATGATAAATGCTATAGACTGAAAGTTTTCTTGGTGAGTTCATCTTTGTCCTGAATCAAGCTTTATTAGTAAAAGCTGAAATTCTCAGTACTTTTTGTGAGGTTAAGACCCTTTTCTACATGTTGCATCAACTATAATAAGTAGTGATTTTGACTACATGCTGTTCTTTTATCTTTTTCAACTATTTTAATTTATTCAAAGTTTTTCAACTGTAAATTAACTAAACTTCAAAACAGGAAAACCGTTCTTCACTGAAAAGTAGAAACTTAATTTTTTAAAAAATGCATGTTTGGGATACTTAAAGAAATTTAGAGGTGGGGTCTTGAAACTTTAGGAATCATTTAAACTGTCTCTTTCTCGGAGATGGTTTCAGGTTTCAAGTCCATTTTGAGATTCAAGACATCTTTTGGAGAATTTCTGACCCAGGTGGTTAGAGGGTTGAGGTTAGTAAGTCACAGCCTGGGAAATACTCGTTTTAGGCAGAAACAGAATGATACACAAAATAAAGGGACTAATGATAGCTAGACATCACATATCAATGATCTGACTTCGTGCCTGTATGTATCTCTTGACTAATTTCATTTACACTGATGGGTACTAAATTAGTCAAGTGGGATTAAAAATCAGACCTCTGAGCTCTACAGAACTTCAGTGATGATCTCATCATGAACCATGATTTAGGGAAAGTTAACAAAATGACTGGTATTACAGCTAGTAGTTTAAATAATTGTGCTTGATGGTAAAAAAATCATATGAAAGTAGATAGCTTCCTACTGCAATGAAGTCAGATGAATTTTGGCAGCTCTTAAGGACGTACATTTTACCTTTGGAGGTTTCAGAGCAAAGCTCATGAAGACTTGAGCCATATACTAATATAAAAGATATAAAATTTTATTGATGTCATAATCCTTCTATTAAAGTTTTTCAAGTACTTTTTTTTTTCCAGAATTCTTGTTGCATTGTTATTACAAGTATTATATGTGTTAGATCTGATAGAAATCAGAAAGGGCACAGGATTGACTACACTGGGGCTGAGGCCAGTGTGCTGATAGAAATGTCACTGCCACAAGTGGGAGTGACCAAAGCAGCTTCATGCTATTTTCACAGATCCAGTCATTAACATCAGCACTTGTGTAAATCTGCTTCTTGTGTTAAAGTGAGGAATCCTCCATTATCTAGAATGTATTTCACAAAATATCCCATAATCTTCTGGCTGAGAAAGAGACTTGTCTGACCTTATCTGATCTCATCTGTAGAAGTTACCTGGCAGAAAAGGAGTCTGTGTTCTCAGTGCCTCTCATCCAGAAACACATGCTGAGTTTCATGTAAACTCAGCTGGCTCAGAGCTATGAACTGATACCAATACCAAATATTTTTCCCCCTCTATCAGCTACTGAGAAAGTAAAATTCTAATCAACAGGATGACTCTCCCTTTGCAATTGTTTGCTCAACTGTTTTTCTGACTGGTCTGCTCAGTGGGCAAATGTGCGAGGAGATGGAAAACTTAATCTTTCAACATGACAGAATACCACTGCATTGTGAAGAACTGTTTCTAGCTCACTTCTCCTCTCATGTGGATTCACATTGCTGCTAATTTCCTAAAATTGGCTACTAGCTTAGCTTCTAGTTTGTTTGATGATGCATGTCATGGTATCTGGGAACACCCAGCAACATGCCAGGGGCATCACAGGATTTACTAAACCAAAGACTTTGCTGCAACTAAATTAAATCACAGATCAACAGTACACCAAAGTTTGAGAAACTTTGTATTGCTCTGTTGTCATTACCTGTGTGCCTTATTCAAAGTGCACATACTGTTTCTTCCCAAAACAACTGAGGTAGTAATACACACATTATTCAGTGTACATCTGTTGGGACCAGATAATCAGCCATTAAAAACAGAGAACCAAAGCATATTATACTTCATTTTGCTGACACCTTGCATGAAGCAATATCAAAATATGGGGATATTTGCTAACCTTTTCTTGTGGGTATTTGGCACCTGGTTTTATGAATTAGTATAGTTAGCAAGTCATTTTTCCTCATATCTACTAAAAATAACAACATGAACTCTAAGAGGTTGTCAACGTATTACTTCCCAAGGGAGAATTTTGCTCTTCTCTCTCATTTATCTAGGCATGTGTAGAGGCTTTTGACCCATTTAGCATAGATAAATGACCCATGATGTGAAATTTCCCAACAGTTTAATAATGCATTTAACTCAAAGTGACACTTGCTTGCAGCTGCCTTAAAGCAGTTTCCAGGCTATATATGTCTCTTTGAAATGATGTATGACAAGTAGGAAAGCTTCCTTGATAGAACCCCAAATCCCATGGGTGAGTAACAAGAAAATCCTTTTTAGATTGCCAGCAGCAAATTTATACTTCACAAGTCATTATTTAATTTTATCTGTTTTTCAATATCATTTACAGTTATGACCATTAGTCTAAAGCTCACAGTAAGTTCTATACAAATTATTTTTTCCTCACAGTAATGCGTTCTAAAGGCTTTTATTGATCCCATTTTTTTTCACAAAATACCAGAAGCAAACCCCTTGTCTTATCACTGAAAATGTTTCTGTAATCCTTGTACTAACTTAGCTGTACTGAAATTCTATTACTTCTGAAACCCAGGCAGTGAAACAGGGAATGACATTCTGTGTATGCTTAAAATCAGGAAACTTTCTTAAGAAAACTCCCTTACTTATTTGAAGACACAAGTCTGAATGATAGCTTTTAATTTTTGTTTGCGTAGTTTTAAAGTAGTTGTTGCTGAGTGTGTGGAAAGATTTTTATTACATCTGTTTCTGGTGTAACGAGCAATTTCCCATGACACGTCATAATATTAGCAAGAAAGATTTAAGAAAACAAGAAATAAACATTAGACTTGAGGAGACAAACACTTCGAAGTAGACAATCAAATTTATTATTTAATAAAATTTATTTCTAATATTAAAATAAAAGTCAAATAACCAAAGTCAGATTCTGTAGTGTCCTGAATCATTTAGCATTGATAAATGGTGTAGGGTCCCCAAAGTTTAAAAACAAAACCAGAAAAATAAACCAGAAAAAGAATGCTGTCCACAAGGAAATGTTAATGTAAGCAGAGAGAGAAAAGAAAAAAAAAAAACCAAACCAAACCCTGAGACAGCCACAAGCCAGATGATTAGAACAGAGAGTTCACAGGATGTTTGTTACCACGGACTCTGATCATTTTTCAGCTCTCTTGCTTCCTTTTCCCTCCATCTTTCATCTGTCTCCCATTTCTCAGCTGCAGTGACAGTCCCCTTGCTTAGTTTCTCTTGCGGGATTCTCAGACTCATGAAGGTCCAAGCTGTTTAGTGGTAGTTTTTGTTTGGTGTTTGTGCAGCATGCAGGAGAATTTGGCCCTGACCCACAGTTTGTAATACAAGTGTAAAACAATGGGATTTGAAAATTTACTACATCTGCCCTAACTGAGCCTGGAAAATGATAGTGGAACAGTATCCCAGAGAAGAGCTAGCTCCTGTGTGCAGCACAAAGGCTATTCTGCTGCTTTCCTGTTCATAGCAGTTTAAGCCTGTCTCCTCTGCTCCATTTCAGTGTAAAGTCAAAGAAGCTAGCTTAAATCACACAGAGTGTTTTTGATCTAGATCTAAACATGGCTCAGATTTGAGCTCTGCTGGCTACCATGCTGAGAGGCACATGGAGCAGCCTACCTGAAGTTTATTCAGAGAGGCTGGTACACTCAGAAGTGTGTGAGCATGGCTATGTTAGGCCTCTCACTATATCAGAAAAATAATTGGGTACAAATTTCCTGAGCTAACTTTAGCTGTCTAACCAAAGTTAGACATCTGTGCCTTTCAGTCTGGGGAGAGGGGATGGCATTCCAGAGAAGAATTCACTCACCCCAACATTGTTGGCCGTCTGTGTTTGAATGAGAGGAACTAGATTTTTTAAGGTCCTCCCTTTTGTCACTGACTACAAAAGAATCCTTCTGTTACACCTGAAACTGTTGGCCAAAGTGACTAACATGACCTAGCAAAACAAGGAATTCCTCCCATAGGAAATGAACTCTAAAGGCAAAAAAAACCCCATCCCACTGATGATGCAGCTTATTTTATTCAGGGAATGAGGTAGCGTTTAAGAAGTCTTGCTGCCAAAAACCCCTTTTTTTGTCGACATGAAATACACGATGACTGGAAGAGACTTGCACAGACTAATTCTTTCTGGCCTAGACAAGGTCCACATCACCACTAACAGCACTAGCTGCCAGCTCCCTGTGCTCTACTGGCCAGTGGAAGTTGACTGCATCGTGCCTCACCTTTGATAGAGTGATTCTTCCTAGTTGGGGATGAGAACAGCTTTTACAGTGTAAGCTTGGATAAGCCTGCTAAAAGGGTGAAGCTGACGACTACCCTGTAAAAAGATAAGCACAAGAAACAGCAGAAGTGAGGCAGGGAGCCTATATCAAAGTTAATGAAGAAGGTACAGGGTCTAAGGAAAGGAGGCAATTCTTCCAGGAGTTTGGGTTTGTATGAACTTGGAGAGATCAATTTGCTGCTGAACCATTTGAACTGAGCGACAGAGTTCATTTTGAGAAAGGCATACAAACCAAAGCTTGCACAGCTAGTGCCTCAGATCAGAGTGACCTGATGAGCTGTGCTCTGCGAGAGTGTAGCTCTGAGGCTGCAATGTACTTACAGCTTCAGTGGCAGGAAGCAATCTCATTTTGTAACATGTCTGCTCTTGAGAATGCTTCTTTAGAAATTTCCTTCACAGATGAATTAATTAGAAATAGCTTATTTACTAGGAAAGGAGGCAGATGCCAATTCATTTTCTTTTTTGAAATATAAAGAAAATAACTGATATTTACACTTTAGCTTCCTCTTCATAACTCCAGATACTGGATTTATAAATAGGAGTGCATTTGAATGACATTATTACAACATTTCTGACAAATAATATCTGGTTTTAAATATTTGTGCCTACACACTTCTCCAAAATAAATAAAATCAACCCTCCCAAAGAATATTTTTTGTTAGCTGCTTCTAAAGTGCAACTTTATTTGATTTAAGCTTCTTTGCCAGTCGTTGTTAATGAATAATTATTCAGTATTTCAAACTGAAACAGATAGCTTCATTTAGTATGATTAATGCTGATGTACAACTTCATTTGCATAATTACAAAATGTAATAAAATAAATTCCAAATACAGATCTTTGTTACTTCTGTTACCAAAGGGCCGAAAAAAGACATTATGTTTCAAAATTATCGCAAGACACAGTTATAATATTCTGTGACTAAATTTGAAAGGTAAAATTATTTTTCATCACCATGCATTAAAAGGCTTTGGCAAAATAAAAGTTGTATCTCTGAGACAGATAGAATTCATCTACTGAATGTATGTGTCTGCTGAAACAGATAGTCTTTCCCTGCTTTTAAATAGTTGGAGCTGGTTTATGTGAAAATTAACTAAGATTCTCCATGGACACAGCATTTGGCCTTTTAGAATGTATGGAGTATTTTTTACTTCTTAAAAGCTTTAACAAGCCTCATTTCTTTTGCAAGTTTTGAGTACTTTTTACTGCTCTAAGGAGAAGGTTTACTTTCCATTCTGCACACCACTTACTGCAGTGGGCTAAAGAAGGCACACTAGACTCGAGAGTACAGTCCTTGGTACTGTTTACATTTAATAGCCAGTTTCCTGTCTCTGAATTTATTGTTTTGATTTCAGCTAAACTGATGTGACATCAGAGTGATTACTACTGGAAGTACCTTCCTGCATCTTGCATTCTAGGAGCTGCATTTAAAACAGGTGATTAATATTACTCATACCTCCAAATAAATCAGAGGTAATACTTAGGTTTCATCAAGACTGTCAGGAGAAAAAGGCTGAAGAAATACTGTCTGGAGGATCAGAGCGTCAAGGAAATTCCATGTTCCTGAGACTACCTGTTTGGTTTTCACTCGGGCAGTTCCTGAAATCAAGACAGTTATTTAGCCAGTAATTAACCAATAATTTTTCTAAGGAAGTAGGAGAAAGAACTTCTAATGGGAGGGGCAGCGTAAGTGAGCAAATGAGTTAATGGTTATGGAAATAGAGAGCAAAGCAAGCACACTTCTGAGAAGGCTTGAAAATCTGTAGCTAGATAATACCTGTAAGCACAATGCAGCTGATTTAGTTCCTACCTTGAAAAATGACTAAGTGTCCTTTTATGTTTGCTGTGGTGTAAGTCAAATAATAGGGGACCTGTTTATCTCTTTCTGTAGATGAAGTGAGGTTTTTCATCTCCAGGCTGTCAATTTGCAGTTTCCAGTAGCATTTAAAGATATAACATTATTTTGATTTGCCAACATCTATAGCTCCATAGAGCCACTCTTCTGCAATAAGGACTGTTTGATTTTTTCCAAGCTATTACCTCTGAATTAATTAGCTCAAATGTTTCAGTAGTTAACATATTGAAGAATTCACAGAAGCAAATTGTGTCAGTCCCTGCATGTACATATGTGACCTTGCATAGGGAGAGAGGGACTCTGCCTTTGTATTACACTATTTGGCAGGGTTTATACACAGTCCTAATCATTGCACCTAGAGAGTAAGGGATTATTCAAGGCTAGTTTAAACTGAAGCACATGACAAACAAAGTAGTATCATACACAGGCTGATGGATATGGTTCCATATACTATTTAGAAGAGAAGATACACAAGGATATGCAAGATATAGCTAACTGAATTGCTATGGGAGGGAAGAGAATGAAAGTAAGTTGAAATGTGTCTAAATCTTCCTTCCAGTTTGAATACTTTCTCTTATGAAAAGTGAAATAGCATAGTGGATGCCCACAAGTGCTCAGGACAGTGGATTTATATCCTAGCAGAGTTAAGTGCTTCCTAATACCTGTCTTTCATGAAGATTAATTACTAAGCAGGGACTCAATATGAACCCTGAATCTCCAGCCATTTTCCCTCCTTTGAAGTACATATAACCAGCACCCAATATTCTAATCAGTCTTATTTGTAACACCTGATTAGCACTTTCATGGCTGGCTGATTCTGACAGGGTAGGTGCAAGCACTGTGAAGAGATTTGTATCAAGGTTTCCATTAAAAAGGTGAAACTTAAACAGACTTTTTGGTGGTGAGACAGATAAATGCATATGGCGGTGGGGTCCTAGAAATGCCATATTGGCTCAGAGCGGGTTAACAGGGGCCAATTAACCCTCTCTTGCCAGGTGCATCAAGTTTAGTGAGAGGTTAGCTCAGTTGTCTACTGAAAAGTTGGACAAAGAAAAAAATCTCCATGGTAGCCAGGGACTGGAAGCAGCTGGATGGTTATGTGAGCCTCCTGTCAGATGGCTGAGCTCTGGGGAGATGGGCTAAAAAACCATTAAATGGAAAATAGGCCTTGGGAATAGTCCTTTAAAAATATTTGCTGGATGACTGTATTTTTAATTATTTTGTTTTATTTTATCATTTTTTTTTAACTCTGCTCAGAAGAAGTGGAACAAAAAGTGTCTGAGGAGGACGGATAGAATGCCCTTGTGCTGGACACTGAGATCTGTGGTAAGTGGTCACTGGAGACTCTGAAGGAAGAGTGGGATCTGGTGAGATGAAAAGCAGATTGTCACATAGCTACTTTCATGTCAGTCTTCCCATAAACATAGGCAGTAGAATAATATTACAGTACTATTAGTTTTTTTAATTACAGTGCGTTTTTTTTCTTTAAAAAAAGTACTGTTTAAAAAAACCCCCAACCTCCCCAAAATAGGAACCAGAGAAAATGATGTTCTTTGAATGTTTTAAAAGCTGAATAAGCTGAGCTTTGACATTTCAGTTTTCAGCTCTTAAATATATCCATAACTGTTCAGTATGGGGGATGTAAGAGATCTTGAACTGATTTAAAAAGTAGCAGCAACAAAAAGCCCTGAAGTAAAAGAACAGTATCTTTCTCTATATGGAGAGATTTCATACAAGTCTGTTGACATAAAGCTTGCGGACTGTTCACCAGTGATTAAGAGATTAAAAACCATTACTAAACACAGGCTGAAATATAGTAGCTACCTATATACCTCATCTTTGGTGGAAAAATGAGTGTGATTGCTTCTGTTGAATGTCTATGGGTTTCTAAAACAAAATAACTTGTCTATAGTGATAATGCTAGGATGAAGTTAAATAATGAGCCACGTGCCCTTTTTTTCTCTCCTGAATGATGCTAATAACTTGAATTCAGTGCTGACAAAAGGAGGGATGGGAAGAGAATATAATGTGAAAAAAAAAGTGAATGAAAACAGCGAAACCATTTTAAAACATTTTGGATCCATACTGGTTCATTCTTAGCTCTGAGCAGTCCTTCCCATCACCTACAAAAGCCAGTATGTGCTGTGAAAGCTACAGCACAGCCCCTTCTGTGTCCTGGTAATGGAGTCCTAAGGACTTAGCTAGCAAACTCAGCAATTCTCTAATGAGCTGTGGGTCACTCTGCATTTCTCATTGGATTGATCCACCAGCTTCTGACCTGCAGTTACTGGCAGCAGTCACATCCTGAATCTTAGTTCAGTGGCTAGGAGAGAGTGTGGAGATGACTTGCATCAAGGCAGGAGGTAAGTGTTGTTCCACCATTTGGCTGGAACTTGTGTTGAGGGATTCCATTAAGTTTCCACTGATTGTCTTCCATGAAAAGCTATCACTTCTGTTGAAGCTGAGAGCCTGTCTGTGTAAAATCTTCTTTTGTATTTTATATTTGATAAGTGTTATATTTTCTTGAAAAAACCCTGAAGATATAAAAAAGTCACTTACTTTCTCTTGTGCTTATAAAGCTTATGCATATGAATGCCAGTGACCTGATATTTAAACTAAATTATTTTGAAGAAAAGTGTACAGCATAAGCAATTGGAAGTAAACTCACTTCATTAAAGTTGATGTTATATTCTAAATCTTCCAAGTTCAAAGTGATCTTCTGACCTCACTGCACTATTTACTATCATCCCAAAACTGTGAGTGCAAGCACAGGTAGCTATTCCAGTGAAATCTAGAACATTATTGCCAGAATATCACCTTTTAGAGGCAAAACATCAAGCACTATTAAAGCAGGCTAGTCTACACTCTTTTTTTAAAGTGTGCTTATTTAGCACGGGTATTTTGAGCCTGAGCAGGCCCAAAAGGTATGGAGAGTTCCTAATTGGGCATTTGCCTATAAAAACGATTAACTAAACTAAATGTGGCTTGAGCCTTTGAGATTAAATTGCAAGTATGGAGATCAAATCTCCACAGGCAAGTTAAAATCTACCAATTATTTAAAGGGTTTAATTAAGTGCAGATCTTTCTGTAGGCTGATTTAAAAGGACATAACCTAACATTTGTAGCCAATAAAATGTAAGGAATAAAAGACTGCTTTTCCCATTTATTTCTACCATAAAATGTATGCTGTAAACTATGTGGAACATCTGAAGATATTTCACAAGTAGCACCATCTGTCTTCTTGGCAGACTATGCAGGCAGTGTGGGTAGCTTAGTTACTTGCTTATGAATCTACAGCATCACTTGCTTAGTCTGCTGGATGGGGCTGCCCCTTCCTTGTTTGGCAGGATTTCAACATCTCTGTTTTGGTTCCATAAAACAATTCTCTTTTTTTTTTTTTTTTATGTGGCTGCTCTGTGCACCTGTATAAACTGGCTGGCAATTTGCTTAGAAAATGCTTACCCATAAAGGTGAGTCTCTTGGGCCTCATAACAACAATACTTCTTGCATGTGTATATTTTTCTAGGTAAATGTCTGCAAGTTTTAAAAGTTTATTCACTTATGCCACTTTCTGAGTACATCAGGATAATAACTGGCACCAGTACAGAAGTGTTTCTTCTCCTTCCATCCTGTGGATAAACTTCTCCCTGAAAACATCTGTAATGTTTGATAGTAAGCTTTAATCACAGTGTTTTCATTATTAACTTAAGTCACCAAATATTTAATTGGTACAAAAATTCAAGACAAGCTCAACACCAGTGACTGCAGTAATGTATGTATATAGCAGAAAGATCTGTGCCTGAGACATCATTCAGTGGGCCTTTGAGGAAAATAATTAAAGCAAAGAAATTCTGTATGTGTTAGCAAGAAATGAATGCTGTAGGAGGTGTATTCTTATGAAATAAGTTCACTTATTAGTCAACCTACACAACTTTCAGTGTGTCTTATTGCTCTTGCGTGTTGTTTCTGTACAGTATTGTAGTCACTTGGTAACAGTTTTAAGCTATTTATCTTGGCTCTAAAAAACAGCCCAAAACAGAGAAGACAGCATTATCTGTATATTGATCTATGTATTGAGAGAAATGTAAAAGATCTGATAGCACCATTTTACAGACAAAGAACAAGTAAGTATTTTCAGGCTGGCTGCCTTTTTTTTTACTGAATATCAGAAAATAGTAAACAAGGTAGAGCAGAATTACAGTGTTTCATAAAAAGAGCTCCATTTCAGCTGGCTTCCATCTTATGTGGTGGCACAGGCTGTAGTCTAAGGGTACAGTTCAAGGATGAGTGGTAGTGAGTTAAAGAAAATAATAGATTTACTATTTCTTGAGAGGACAACCAATACCAATTAGTAACAAGTATGCTGACAGGGGCGTGTAGCCTTCAATGTTATAAATATGTGCCAGTAAGAGCTAGTAATTACCCCAAATTCTCATATTCTCTAATAATAGAAAACTTCTGAATTTATTAGGAAACTTTTTTATTTCTTGCTCATAATGTGAGGTCACTTTCCTGACTTTTTTTGAAGGAGAAGCAGGGTATTTTTATAACTAGGTGACAATTTTTGTGTGACCTAGTGAACGTGTGCACTGTGTACATGTGCAAGAGTCTCTGATGCTATTGTGGTAGGGGCAGTTAATGTTACTTAATTTTTATGTCCTAATGTATAGGGCATTTGTTTTTCTCTACACACAGACACTATTAGTCCCTCACCTTGTGTCTTCTAATATGAAATAATTCTGTTGGCTGCAGTGAGTTTTAAACTGTATTGAGAGAGTACCTTTGTGTGCACTTTTGCATACTGGAGTTCAATCTCTGTCACGGCTGATGAGATATGAAAGTTGAAAGTTTGTGTATATTACTTCTAGTTTCAGGACAAAACACTCCTGAAGCCTCAGCACTCACCTGTAGAACAAAAGAGAGAAAAC
Organism: Caprimulgus europaeus; assembly: GCA_907165065.1. Next base: position 7,756,499 of record OU015536.1, read on the forward strand.
AACCATTTGTTTCTACATATGTCAATATATTCAGCTAGAGGAAAATAGTGCTAAAATTTAGATGCTATGGTATCAGAAACTTACCTTATGGCACATGCTGTCTCTCTCTAATTTAAACTAACAAAGCAGACCAAAGAGGTTTTATTCCGTGCCCGCTTATGGTTGCTGAATTTTTTTGTATCCTTTTTTAAATAGAAAAGAAGTGGAGTTTTGCAACAACAGCTGGTTGCCTTTACAAATAAATTACTGCTAAGGTAAGAACAGAATTTGTTCTTTTCTCAGGAGTGCTTTTCAGTCCTAGTAAATACTCATCAAGAATCTTCTCAATTACAAGAATGTCATGATGTTTTCTCTCTGCAAAGTACAACCAGATTCAAGTTCCCAGCTGAACCCTAAGGGAAGGCAGATTGAATAAAATCCTCCTCAGATGTCTGGATTACCCACATCGATACAAAGATGATCATCTCAGTAGATAAATTATAATATTATCCTAGTCGTCCTAGGCAACAGCACTATCATGTTATTGTCACTTCACTGAGATATGTAACTCTATCGAGATATAAATGGCAATTCAGATGGCAATGACGTGCCCTCTACTATCAGCTACTCTAGATATTATTCCTTTATTCAGTCAAGCAGAGTTTCTCCTCCACTGGCTAATGCCTGCCCAATCTTGGATTCAGCAGTAGTGTAACATTCAGACTCTGCTTTCCAGATACTTCCCCCTGTGAAGGAATTGGCAGAGAATGGGCATAGAATTGGCTCCACACCACCGCTTACTAATGATCAGAATAGCTGGCCAGGCATGAAGAGGAATGTCAGCTGCAATCATTTATTTCCTTCCCTGGAGCAGGAGAGGAGCAGTGCAGGCCTGGGAGGAGTGTGGCTTGGAGACCTAATGTCTCCCCAGGCTTCTTGAGGAACAGGGCAGCTTCCTGCGCACCCCTTGCTTGGGGCTGTGCCTAAAGGCACACTCTAGCATTATCTGAATTGCAGGCACTTTGAGTTGCTACTTTATATGCAACATTGACATTCCTTTCATTGCACATAGTGTTCATCAGGCATTTGAATCTGGATAATGAGAAGAATGCATAATCCAATTGCAGCTCTTCATTTTATTTCCTCTCATGGCTGACACATTGCTCCAGTTATTCCCAAAGATTACCTGATGAGCACTGCAGCTCTCCTTTTCAGGGCAGGAGCCTAGCAGGAATGGGTAGTTGAAAAAAATGCTTTTTTTTTTTTTTTTAAATCTTGCCTTTAACAGAAATGACTAAATACTTGTCATTTCAGAATGGGAGGAAACCCGTACGCCACTTACCTCACTAATCATTTGAAATTAAAATTCTAATAAAAAGAAGGAGGGGGTGTGTGCTAAACCAGGTTCCCACTACTCTAAGGATTGGTTTTAATTTACTGGAAATGTACCCTGACACCACCATCTACTGGGTCCTGACAAACTTAAGACACCAGTTTTGAACTTAACTTTATGCTTTCAGTGTAATTGAAAAAGGTGAATTATTCCATCTTGATGTTGCACAGTCTTACTACCCCTCACTGAGGATATTCATATAGTAAGGAGCCTTTCGGTGTAAAGTATCAAAAACTGCCTAAGTGCTTCATTCCCACCAAGGCAGGTATTTATTGGCTACTGTAAATGGCTTCTAAAACATATGGAATGAATCAGGAGTCATTTAGGGGAAGCTCACATCCCTCCTACTTAAGACTGTGAAAACATAAGCGAGTACTTTCTCAATCAACACTTCAATCAGAACACATATTAAGATACACTTTTGATGAAAATATACATCGTTAACCACACAGGCCATGTCAAGATCAGTCAAACAAAATTGTTACTGCAATTGTAAAAGAGTGAGTCTGAATTAAAAAATAAATCAAAAGAATATTTTTTAGAACACATTCTAGTAGGTATTCATCTTATTCCTCCTGCTGCCCTTTTGCCAGTTGGTTAACAATAATACAAAACCTGACCCAATCTGGATTTTTTTCCCCCCTAAACTACTTTTTTTTTCTTTCTTGGCTGTCCATTGAATAGTTACTGTTTCTTTTTCTAGTGCCTCTAACTTTCCTCACTAGTGAAAAATATATCCTATGAACTGTCCTTCTTGAGGGTTCCGAGTCTTTCTGAACACAGTGGAAGGAATTAAAAGAGGGACTTTTAAAAAAATACTTTAAGCCCCCAGCCCTCCCCAAGGAATCACTGAATTAGTGCTGATTTGGGAAAAGACTGAATGCTGATGAGAAGAAGCTGGATCTGAGTGGTTTGGCTTTAATTAATTTTTTTTTAATTAACTTTTACTTTATACTTGCTTTCTTCTGTGTGAGACGAAGGCCATTATGACTCATTACCCATTGTCAGTATGGTGTCTTGTGCATGTATACTTTATTCTCTTTAACAGATCTGTTTAAATTTATCATGCTTGTTCAGTGGTCTTGCTTATCCCTGAACCTCTTGTCATGTTTCCTCATCAAACCCTTATCCACAGTGAGATGACTTCTGGGCACTGAACAAAGTCACTTATCTTCCAACTTTTGGGAAAAGTGATAGTTCATAAACTTGTCAACAGGCATAAAAAGAAAGATGAATGGGAAGGGAGTTTTCAAGTGTTTGAAAATTGGAGAACCCTAAGAAATAGCAGTCCACAGTTCTTCCACCTCAAAGTGGTGAAGCACTTTATTTAAAATGAAGTATGGAAGCCCTGGACTGAAGATTGAAGTGACTGTGGACCACCTCATTCCTTCAATAGTTCCCTAAATCTTCCTACGAGGGCTTCACTGTCCAGCATAGATTAAAAAGATGCTGTTAGCTCAGAGAGTATAGGAAAAACTACCTCATCTATTACAATAGGAAAGTTAAGGACCTTTGACAACATATGTTTATGGCTGAGATGAAGCTTTGGCTGCTTACAAGTGTTTTGACACTCAGTTTTACACTACTAACACTTAGTTGAATGAATGTACAGACAGCAAGACATTTCTGAAATTTTCAAAAATTAATCAGATTCAGAATAAAACTTCAAACCCACTTAAAATGTGGTGAGGATGTTTTTGACAGAACCAAATCTTTACAAGCCATAAATTAAAAATTCTATGGAAGATGAATGAGCTCAGATAGCATACAAGTCAGCTCTTCTCTCAAGACCAATGGAATAGGTTGATATTCTTTTCCAAAAGCTTAATTACTGGGTATGTAGTTAGATCAACTAGCTAAGCTAGGGGTTTTTTTTCTGCTAATCATACTGCAGTAAGAGCTTAAACCCAGAACTTGCAAGACCTAGATCTTTTTTTAGTACAGGGATCTGAAAGCTACTGGGATGGATCATGACTGCTCTGCTTCTCTTCAGCTGTTCAGCTGACACTTAGTCTTAACTAGGAATTTAGTGCAGATTTCTGTACTTCTAAAGAATGCTTTAAGAGCTACAATACAGTCAAACAGTCCTTTTCTGTGTCCTTCAGGTGCTGAATTTTGAAGTATTTTCTGTTCAGATATGTATATTTGAGAGCATGTCACTATAGCCTGAGTTGGTAGCTAGAGCACTCTCCTAAGAGCAAGAGCTTTGAATGACCTCTCTCAGGTAAGCAGGATGTTTATCTTGCTGCTTTTGCAATTAAGGAATTGTGTGGGAAGGCTCCTTTTGCTATTAGCTCTCTGGGGAGGGAGGAGGAGGAAGGAAAGAGGTACAGGTAACTTAGGAGCAATTTCTAGGCTCTGGATCCTGGACAGATTAAGGCAACTCCCTAAAGCCTTTAATAAACTCCCTGTGCTCAGGGTTATCCTGTAGGTTTCTCTGGGTATCTGAAGTTTGTTCTGGCTGTCTTGGACAGAGCCCCAAGTTTTCTGTCATCCTGTGTCTTATGTGAGGATGTGCCTGTGAAGTAAGGCATTGCAGTCTGTATTCCTCTCCAGGTAACTAAAATGTGGATACTGCAAGGCCTGACTTTAAGAATCTTCAGTGCTCATTCAGGTTTCAGTATATGTGGGCACTATTTCAAGAGAACTGATGTTATCAAATCAGTCAGTAATTTCTAGCATGGTATTTTGCAATGTAATATTTTTTTCTAAAGCTTTTTGCTTAAGAGTTAGGAAGAAGAGTTGGAAGGAGAATTGTGAAGGTGACTGTTAAGTGCAGAGGTTAGCTTTTCCTATGATAAAACCCTCCTCCAGTAGCTTTTATTCATCAGATGTTTAAAATGCATATTAAAAAATAAAGGAGAAATAGAATATTAACAAAAAAAAAAAAATTCAAATGGTGGAATTGTACAGCTGGAATGCAAAACATGATAAAAGAGATGGGAATAGTTCAACAAAGGGGTGAAAGTATTGGTATTCCTAAAATCTCCTAAAAATGTTGATTGAGGTATACTGGAAAGGCTAACACTGCTAACTTGATTTCTGCTCTAACATAAGACTATTAGTATATGGGTCTACCACAAAGTGAGTCAGTGAGTAATACTAGACTTAGGATTAAGTAATACATCAGGTATGATTGATTACAAATGTGAAAGGAAAACTGAGAACCAGTAAATATATTTTTATTAGGTCAAATGTGAAGACAGGAATGAAAATTAAAGGTAGAAATCTAAGAACATCAATCTTGAGTGAGTCAGGTCCTACCATATATGAGTCTAGTCAAACGGGGATGAAATAGTGCAGGCAGCAAACTCAAAAGGAAATGAAAGGTGCATAAGGTGAAATATCCCAAGCAGACAGGGCAAGACAAGGCCTGATCCAACACTGCATGTTCAGAATAGGGGAGTTTAGGTGATAAACAGAACCTGCTTTCCCTTGGGTCCATCTTTTAGACAAGAACATTATTGCTCTTCATAAGCATCCAAAGACTGTGGTGCTTATTGAACCCAATTAAACCTTCCTCTGGTTCAGCAACTGCTAGATATTGGAATTTACATTCCCTTGTCAAAACACCAAGGTATTGGCAAAATACAGCAGCAGAACTTTTGCTGAGCAGCTTCAGGGAAGGAATGGAAAGTGAGTGACACAGATGATTAATGAGCCTATTAAAGCTGAAAGTCTGACACTGTAAAGATAAGCTGGCAGTGAAAATGACTCCGACTGTATATGTATCAAGGGCATCAGAAAGAATGCCCTCCATATAATAGCTACCCACCATCATTAGTGGCAGGACATACATATCTAGCATGTGTTGCCTCATTGCTATTTAGTCTGCTCAAGTATTTTGAGGTGAAAGACCTCAAGCAATAGTGTGAAGTCTCAGCCAAGTTGCATGAGGCTTTGTAAGGTCTGATTAGGAAGGACACCCGCGCATTATTCAGGAGGGACCGGATCAAACAAAGCATGGCAGGTGACAAAGAAAAAGAAACAAATACGATCTTGTAACTATGCAGTGGCAGAGCAGGAGGCCGTAAGAGTGATGAGGGAAAGGTCTGATGTGAGGGAGAAAAAGATTAAATGCATGCTGACCTTGGTAATCACACTGCAATTGTGTTAGAAATTGCATTTTTGTGTGGTGACCGTGGTGGACTGAGACTTGGACTTCATTTCTCTGCCTCTGACTTCCTGTAAAACTCATTACCTCACTTAGATACTTAAAACATCCTTCTATACAGGATTTTCTTAACAGGAATATGCCATTGTACTATACATGTGTATGCATATCGAGTCCAATGTTCCTGGAAAGTGTCAGATGTACCAGTGTTGCACCGCACAGATGGCCTGTGCATGCGCAATCAGTCTGATGCATTCAGAATCCATCAGATTTAGCAGAAACATGCAGACCATCTGTGCAGCATGTATACAAAAATACGATGCTTGCTTTCTGAAGTTTCAGACTTGCTACGTAAGTGCTGTAGAGTTGTGCTGGACTGAATTACTGGAAAGATGTCTGGGATTTCAGGACTGTTAGCAGCTAGGCCAGGTGCTCTGAAATCTTAGAAAGTTGTGCACAATATTCAAACGTCACCCGAGCAAAACTTCTAGACACAAAACCCAGATATTCTCAAAAAAAACCCACCAAGGTTTATTTTAGCTACAGTCTGTGACAGTTATTTTTTTGCCTGCTTTCCTTAAAATGTTAACTTCATTTATCCATCTTTAAAGTAGACTTATGAATATCATGCCTTCTACCTCTGCTGTGCCTATTTACAGAATCAATTATTTACAAAAGTGGATCTGGAAGTTTCATACTGGAGATGTGTAGAAGCAGTTCAATGCAAGCAATAAATATTATATTTTGGTCTTGTAGAGGCAGGTCAAACAAAAGAATTCTTAGCCTGCAAGTTTGGCACTGGATATTGTCATATGAAAGCACACTCTTCTAGTGCAGTAATGCTAGAGTGTGTATTTGCCAGAGTTGCTGCTTGAATGCTTGATTTGTTCCTGCTACAGTGTCAACTTTTATTGTCACAGTTTACAAATATATCCATCCTCTTCCAGCCTGTCACTGTCATTATTTTCTTTCACCCTCGGAAGAGAAAAAACATCCTATTTTTTTAGTAGATCCCTATGGTAATCTTCAGTTGGCAGTGCTGTTATGTACTTCTGCTCCTGGGGACTAAAACACATAAAGCACTAAGTCCTCAAAAAATATTTGATAAGTCTGGCAGATGCAGCCCAAATGGAGAGGAATTATTGTATCATAAACAGGTCCATTAGACTGATTCTAACCAGCATACAATTTTACGAGGTATAACCTGAAGGTTGAATTTGTCTTCTTTTCTCCAGTAATGCCACAGCACTGTCAATGGGGTGATGATAAATCACCAATAATATCCATGGTCCTTTGAGATACCTAGTACAATGAAAAGGTAGTATAATTAGGTGTGGATAAGAGCAGAGATGTTTTTCAGTTTCAATACTGCTTTTTTTTAACCTTGCTTGTCAGAGATGCACGATAAAGGACATGTCCAACAAAGCAAACAACTCCAAAATGCTGTATTCTTTGATACCTTTTTTTTCTCCCATGCCAACCAATCTTGTGGGCTAAAACCCACAAGAAATAGCCACATTAATGTTTTTTTAACTTTACATTTTAGCCAGATAATAACAAAAGTTATTTAATGAAAAGTCAAAGGCACTGGGTGGATGACACTCCTGTTTGATTTAGGCTCTCTAAAAATCTCATACTTCATACAAGTATTAATTTAAGGACAAACAAATCTTGCAATCTGAACTGTCTGTTGAAATGTATATTGATAGGCATCAGCTGATATATTTTATTTTTTTTTCTTGATGGAACCATGCTAGTATTTTATAGCTTAATTGACTATATAAGAAGCAAAGAGTAACTACATTTATCTCTAACTGGTAAGACTAAGGGCTGAGCAGAAACATTCTGACTTCTGGCATTTCATCCCCATGGTTTCCTTGGGAAGGAAATGTGGAGCTCCAGACCAAAATAAAATCAGAACAATTCAAGCAGATTGAATCGACTGATTGCCTGCAATAAATGATCAGAAGACAAGAAAACTCAGCATGCACTTGTCATGCAGTTGAGACAGTGCTTATGAGATTGCTCTGTCCTGCAAGCTGAAAGCAAAATCGATCCGATAATGTGGAAGTGGGAGCCAGCAAAGGGTAAACTGACAGCACAGTAACAGGTATTTTTATTAGATGATATAGTAAAATCTCCATCACTTCATGTAGGTTTTGCTGTCGGTTTCTGTTCTCTTTATAAAGCTATGTCATTACACAATGGAGTGAGTACAGAATTGCCTAAAGCACCACTGACCTAAGTTAGTAAGTCAGCATAGTGAGGAGCCATACAAACATTGCTTTGGATCTAGAAACAGTAGAGGTAACCAGAACAAGTGCCAGCCTCTCTGATAGCTCTGAATGTGCATATCTTCCCATCTGCCCTGGATTTATTACATGTTAGCTAAAAATAGCAATATATGTATTCCAGAAGTTTGGACATTTTTTGTTTGTTTATTTCTTCTGATGCAGTTTTAATGCAAAACTGCTCCAGTGTTCAGAAGCTCATAGATTTAAAAATGCCTCTTCCAAAAGCCAAATCAGTTTTGAGGCGTTTTGCTACACTGGACTTTTCTGGAGAAAAGAAAGAAAGAGGAAAAAAAAAAAAAAGCCACACAATTTTAACTGGATCTCAGTACTGCAGAATTCTTAAATAATAGTTAGTATGGTTGTATTTTCAGAATTAAAGACTTACTAGACCACATCCTCAACTAGTAGAATCTTACATAGCTATACTGTATTAATGAATTAGATCAGTTTATGCTGTTCAGCAGTTCAGCTAACATACCATTAACTCGGGTATTGCTATAAACAAGGAAGTGCCACCCAGGCCACTGCATAAAATTTTGGTTTCAGCTATAGGCTTGGTTCAGTCTTATGAGCTTGTTTCAACTGGAGGAAAGTTGGGAAGAACCAAAGGCCTCTGCATAAGGATTTTGGCAGAAGTGTCCCAAATTGATACTTTGCTTGTCTTCCACCACAACGTGTGCATTAAGGAAAGCAGTGTGTCTTCACCATGTCCCACTCGGGAGTTCTCTCCATGGAGTGACACTTGCCTGGTGCTATTCAGCAATACTGAAAGCACAGCACCAGTAAATTGGACATCCTTGCTTAGCGAGGATAAAATTAATAGCTACATTATAAGAGATTTTTTTTGTTTATTTCATGCCTTCAAATCAGGACACTGAAAATCTATGTTGCTGTGATAATAGTTTTCTGAAAGCAATAAAAAAGTATTTTAATTGTTTTAATTTAATAAGTGAGACTACAAAATGTTCAACCTCACACTGTCTCCATAAAAAAGACACTGAATTTATATTAATTTGATCTAATCTAGGATTATTGACTATATGAAGACATATAAAACAAGTCATCCAGTATACAAATGTTCTAAAATACATGATTAATAAAAATATTTTGAATTTTATAATGCTTTGGTTTCTGTGCAAATGGATAGCCTCAATAATACATATATAAAAGAAATGTTGTTATGGAAAGTAGTAGCTATTTCACAGCAGTACTACAATATAACAATTCAGACTTAATGAAACATTTAAAATATGCTATTACTGATATTGTTCATTTAAATATGCTATTACTGATATTGTTTCATTATACATTTTCTTGTACACTGTTTTCATGCTTAAGTGACCTCTAAATTGGACTACTGCAAATCACTACTAATGGGTTTGCAATGAAATACTTGATATGGGTTTCTACTGGGACAAAATGTGGCTGAGAAGGCACCCTTGTCTCTATTACACTTCACAAAGCCTCTTGGAAATCAGTAGTATACGTGGAGTTTCTTAAATTAGGGACGCAGCTCCATTTCTGAGTAGCAAATGAAGAACGGTGACAGGAGAGGGAGACAGGAATGGGTATATTCATTTTATGAAGAGATTCAACTCAGCTTTCTGCTGATGGATAAAAGATGAAACAGGTTAGAGTGGAGAGAGCTGTTTCCACAGCAAATATTGTAGCTATTCTTAAAAGTTTAATGATGACTGTAATATGTATTACTAGCAGATTATATTTATAGTACTGAATGTATCCCAAGATTTCCTATAAACATCATACTGTAATTCTGGGGAGAAAAATTCTATTGTTTTCCACAAAGAAAAATAACACTTGCTACTTACTGCAATTTAAACATTCAGTCACTGACAACTTGGAGGTACAATATAATGTTTTATTGTAATTTATTAGCCTCCCTCTTTGGAATCGCATTGAAACTCTGACTTGAATGCACTCTGCCAAGGCACAGAAATGTCTTGGCATGAGCTCTGAATTTCTGATAAATAGTACAAAACAAATAGCATATACAGCCATTAACACTGTACAGCAGGATATCTCTTCAACTTTTCATTCCCAGAGAACATTGGCCTTTCTGCATTTTCCTGGGGAAAATTATGCCTTAAAAGGAAGTTCTAGTTGCTTCCACGCAGCCCCATTGCCATGGAGCTGGAGACAGAAGGTAAAAGTTAGCTTTGCCTTCCTTAACATCTGACAAATTATTTTTCGAGTACAATGAAAAAAAGAAAAGGCATGTTTAACAATTGTGCAGAGACAGTAGCCTCCTCTCTTTCCTCTTGCCTACTTCTCCCACCACCACTATCAGAGAAGCAAACCAGTGTACTCAGAATCTGCTAAATCAGTGCCACTGACAGATATATTTAGGTCAGGAGAAACTTTGGTGAAGTAATGCAAGGAATAGTCATGCCACTTCTGATGATCACAATAGCAAATTTTAATTATCAGGATAGTCTAGTGCCTTGATAAACCTGAATTCAATAGCCCACAGGAATGTGTGCTGCCCAGAATAAGTAAGTAGTTATTCCTTGATACGAGTGGAAATATACCATGAATTATCGTTGCTGCCAATATAAGTTTATAAAGCATTTTACAAAGACATAGCAAGATATATTCCCTTACTCAAAGATCTTATAATTTGATATGAGACAAAAACAAGACAAGACAAGAAGCAACAGTTCAGGAGAGATCACTGATTATAAATAAAGGATAGAAATAATTGTCTGAAGAAATGTTTCAACGAGGAATTCAAAGGAAGAGAGAGGGTGCCTGCATACGAGATCAGAAGGACTGTTCCAGGCACATATGGCTGAAAATCAAGAGAATGTGATTACAGGATTGAAAAGAGCAGAGGGACAAGAGGCAGGAGGGAACATGATAGTGCCGAGCTACTAGCAGCAAAATTACACACAGCTCTGCAGTCCCTTGTAAGTGTAGCTGTACTGGATGTTAGCAAAATGTCCACAACAGCAACTCCTAAGAGGAAGAATGAGGATAGTTCAATTTAGAAGAGTTTCCACGATGAGGTAAGTGATAGATGATTAAAACAAAGAGAAGAGGGCATAAGTGGTTTTTTTTTTAATGTTTTGCAGAAATAGATGTTTGAAATAGATTTAATTTATTGACAGCTCTGGAAAGTCCACACATGCAGTTTTCTAGAAATAAAAACTCTGACATAAACATTTCACCAGTTCTACTTGCTGAACTGGGGGAAAAAAAATACACTAAAAAGTATTTCCGTGTTCTGTCAGATCCATCTATCTATCGAAACAAATGAGAATAAAACCCTCCAGTGATTAGAAGCTGAAAGTCCACCACCAAGCCAATGATAGTAATCATCATGTTGTGAGGGACCTTTATTCTCTCCCCCAAGATAGCTAAATAAATCCAAAGATGAACAGAAACCAATATCTGCTGCTACCAGACTAACTTCAGAAATCTGACTAAATAATTAAGTGGTCTTTTACCACAGAAGCTACATAGGATAATATACTTTTAGTATCCCACTGGAGATCTTATATAAATGGAGCTGCTATTCACCTTGATCGACCAATACAAAAAGAAAGGTCAGGACTGGTTTCTCATATGCCCAGAATGTCAAGGGCTTTTTTCATGTAGGCATTTTCTGTCAGATATTTCTAATGGTTTTGTGAGAATTTTAAAAAATGAATTTAATATCTGCTATGTTGCTTATGACTGTAACCATGTAAGTATAGAGCAGCATTTGTGGTAGCATTGTATAGAAACAAGCAGAAAAACCTTACTACAAAATCATACATGAGCAGAGGTGGTTACTGAGCATATCTTTGGCTTATATAACACTGGACAAATTCTGACTACAGTAGACAGAGACCTCCTGCTCTTCTCAAAGTGGCTGAAGAGAAATCCTCTCTTCTGCCCACACGTAGTCAATCTTCAATTATTTCAATTACTCCATGCAGACATGAACTCTGCCTGTGACTAGTAAATTTGTCAAGAGCTACTATTTACCTGAGGCGAGATTCACTTTTTTTTTCTTCATTAAGTGTATACATTGAATACTTTTCTTACATACTCTTCTGGCCATACATAATTTACAGCATTTGAAATCCTGTTGTCCACCTGAAGGAGAATGTGAAGTCCTCTCTCCCTGTGGATGTTTTACAAGGTTGAAGATGTGCATTCTTTAATATACTTACTGAATTGTTGTAGGGTGATGTACAATTTTTGAATTCCCATCAGTGCATAAAGCAAAATTTATCTTAACGCGTCAAATAACATGTTCTTTTATTTTTGATCAGCAGAGTCCTCCGACTTTTTTATCATTGCAAAAACTGAACATGGCAGTCCCATAGAAAGGATTCTGGGAACTATCAGCAGCTAAGCTTTTTTGGATTAACAGATTTCAAAAAAATACCTCTTTATCTTTTGATCAGAAATGAAGAGTTGTTGAAAGGTAACAACTGTTATGCTCACTCCTATTTGGCAAAGGAGTTGTCTTATTTTGTGGCAACGCAGCATGTTATAAAACAACTAGTCAAAACTGTTACTTAATTCAGGGGCTGACAGCGTTTCTGTTCATTTCTCATCAATGACCTTGTCTGAAGAAAAAACACGGTATATTCCTGGTAATGTTTACCCAAGAGGTAAGAAACATTTTCAGCAATTGAATGTAAATTGTATAAAATCTCAGCCTACACAGGCATTAAATTCCATACTCTCTGGTATTAACAAAAAGGCGATTCTGAAAAGAGCACATCTTTATTAGTGCTTACAATGCATGAAGAATAATTTTGATAATTTCTTACTGCATTGACTTTATGACTGTAACAATCTAAAATGAGAGTGGGTGTGCATGTGTATGAATGAGAAGTGTGGCACAGGAAGGCTTTTACTGAAAGCACAAGTTGGCACAAAGGGTTTGCAAAGGCAGCTGGAAATCATCAGCTAAAAATTACTCCTGTGAGTCACAGGGGAGTAAGAACAGGCTGACAAACCTGCAGTTGTGGCACAGAAGCCCTGATGTGACTTCCAGTTACATGAAAAGTTTTAGCTAGACTGAGATTAGTGCTCAGCTCTCTCAAGTTTCAAACCAACTGTTTAATTTCTAGGACATCCTTTCTCCCCTTCTCCGTTGCCTTCATGAGGAAACAAACAAGACCTACATTAAGTGTAAAAAATCACACTTCTGCAGGCAAAACAATCAGATGTCTTTATGCAGAGGTATCTGTCTCAGACTTTACATGGAATTTAACACAAGTGTAAACTTTGAGAGCCTTTTTCAGGGATGGCAAATATGCAAGAGAAACCCAAGTTTAGAGGAAGAGATTTATTTACTCAGTTCAGATTCTCCTCTCTCACACACATTTAGACTGAAATGGTTGCAATTAACTCTCAAAAATTAAGGAGAAGTGACAAAGAATGACTTGCTGAGGCAGAGGAATGGAATAATCTCTTCAAATATTCTTCCTTCAGGGCAAGTTTGTATAAATAACCCAATTTTTATCCTGACTCTTCAGAGTGAGCACAGACAACACAAATAGTGTGCTATAGATAAGATTCAAAGGCTCTGCAGCCATCTCCTGCTTCACCATTAAAATGGCCCACACTAATTATTGGCTAGTGCTTAGCTAGTCTGTCATACCAAAATTCAAAACCAAAGGGAATTTTTCTCATGTGGAATTTTGTTGCAAACAGGAAATTCAGTGACAGGCTGGTGAAGGGGTATGAACTGCTCAGGTCCGGGTTTGTGTGCCTGGGCTTGGTTTGTGTTCTGAGCAAGGTATGACTGTGGCCCAGGGTGAGTTTCTGGCTAGAGCTACAAAGGGGATGGAACACTTCCAGCTGAGTTCTCTCTTGAGCTTTCTGCATTCGTTGGCATCCAGAACTCAGACTGATAGTCAGAAGAATATGAATCCATCCCTATTAAAATAACAACCTCTCCAAATGAAAACATTGATACTTTCCTAATTTCTAGTGAGAAAGAAATAGAAGGTTTGTTTCCATCAGAGCATATCTGAAATATCAAATACTGTTTTACAGAATCAGGCAAGTGGCTGTTCATACTTCCATCCAAAACAATGCTGATACTGGCAAAGAATGAAAAATCATATTAATTGCTTACAGCATGGGTTTGTTGTGTCCCATTAGTCAGAAAACATACAGTAACTTTTCATGTGATAACCAGTTATGAAAGATGGAAAATAGTGGACAATATAATAGAGAGGAACCTGGCTGATTTGTCAAGTGCTGTAAAATCTTTAATCATATCTCCCTATAAAACAGCAGATAAGTCTCTGGTTTAAAACTTTAAGCTTCTTCAAGTGTTTTCCAACTCTTTATTAATTTATTCTATATATTTATTTCATGGTCCAGATATACCATGGTATATGGTGATGCTGTGTAGTCCCTCTGACCTGCACATCTTTTCTGTTTTACTAGTGTAACTCTAAATGTAGAAAATTAGTTTCTTCTGATTGACACAATCTCCATGAAAAGTAGTCTATAACTTTGGCTTAAAAAAATGAAGCAACTTGTCTTGGAATCCAACAGGACAGAAAATCTAAGAATGCCTAGGTTAATGTAGGTTTCCTTCTAGAATGGATTTTTTTCTTTCCAAGATATTTTCCCAGTTTACTGCTATTGTTGTTCTTTGGTTTTGGGTTTCTTTCTCCTCTCCAGAATTATCTATATTTATTTTGCATGGATTATTTCCCAAGGAATTTTTTGTCATTTCTTCTATATAAAGTGAACTTCAAGGTCTTCTGATGAAAAATCAAATCACAGTAAAAATGTTCCTGTACAATACATCCATAATAAATAAGCGCTGATATTGTAAGCTTAAGAGAGAATTCATTAAGAATCAAATAACAAAAGAGAAACTCTGAAAATAAAGTATGAAAAATTGATGGGCTTATTGTACAGGAAAGGAGAGGAAAGAGAATAAAAGAAGAGAGCTTACTGTAGGCAAGTATGTTTAATGTTTATTTAAGTAAAAACAAATGTAAAGAAAGTTAGATTAGTGGGTAGATGAAAAAGAAAACCAATGAAGCTAAGAAATAGGAAAATAATAATGCCTATTGAATTTTCACAAAATTTCAGGTTTGTCTCATTTCCCATTGTCATTTGTTTTCTCATTTAGGAAAAAAAAAATAGAATTAGCAGTGATCAGAGCATCCATGTTAGAGTCCCATGTAAGAAAGGAAAGAAAAAGTTTTGACTTTAAAGAATTCAAATATATTACACATGAAAAATTAAGAGACTCTGTAGGAGTAAAGATCAGAAAAATAATATTCTTTCTGTTACTATTTTCAGGATTGTCATAAAGTCACAGATATACTTTTACTGCCAAAATACACCATTTGCTTAGCATTACATCAAGATATTTCAGGTCTGCTAAATAACTGCCTCCTGAAACTCTACCCACTCAGCTTTTTGGGCACAAAAAGAAACACTGCTGTTTCATTTTAATGTGTACAAAAGTATAAAACAAAGTAGTGCTGTTTTCCTGGAAGTTTTCTTGGACAAGGAAAGACAATCTATTTGCAAATGGACTCCTAACTTTCACACCTATTCACTTCATTAAACTGTAGAGGATATTACAGGGTTGGTACCATGTCATTGAGTGGGCAAGATACAAATCCTGAGCTAATGTGTCACATAACAGAATTTTTTTAAGCGCTAGTATTTATTCCAATCTAAGTTTATGGATCTGTGCAAGGAAGACTACTTGCAGGGTATTTATTTGTACAATTAATATATCTGCACATGCAATCATGCTAAATAAAGCTAATAAAGGGAGGTTCTATATGCTTGTCTCTCTTCCAAAATATATCCAAATGGTGGAGGATGGACTGTGGTTCAGTAAAGGAAAGGGCCTCCTTCACCCTCTGCAGGCTAAGCAGTGCCTCTCAGCCCTAGCACGTCTTTTGGTTTTACTCTTAGGATATCAGGAGAGGAGAAAGGTGATCTTCAGGCCGTGACAGACCTAAAGACAAGGTCCACAAATTACATAGGTGTTTCACAGACACCTGAAAGTTAAGACTATCTGCAAACAACATGCCTAAGCCTTTGATTTTATTGCAGTCTTCACTGACAAAAATGCTCACCCTTTACGAGAGGACATGGCAGTGGTCCCCTTCTCCTGTTGGTGTAAGCGGGTCTCTGGTGAATCTGGCTGCAGACCTCCACTGGGATTCACAGCTTGTTTAAATGCCCAGGCTAGATCAACCAGACACTTTGCTGGGGAAGCCAACAAAACCTTTAGGTTATGAATCTATATAAAAAATAAGTACTCTGACTTTAAAGTGTCTAATGTAAAAAATGCTGCTTTAATATTGCAATTAATGCTGCTAACTTTGGGTTGCTACAGTCTGAAGATTATGTTAATTTGTGCTATGAAAAGGGTAAAAACCAAGCAAATGTCAGCATTTCTATTGCATCCAGGTTCTTTCAGGGGTCCATGTTAGCTGGAGTATCAGTCAGGTACTATATCGTCTAAGAGCAGCAGAGTCTTTCCCTAGTATGCACACAGAGCACTAGCTAATTTAAATATAAATAAAATAAATAACCCTGCTAAACACACCCAAAGCACTAACATTCCCTTGGTAATCAAGGCTTAAAAAAAAAATGTGATTTGACTTTTTTGTAAAAACTAACTTTCTTTTTTTTAATCTCCTGGATGAATAAATTTATTGCTCATTTGTTTATAGACTAAATTGTTCACATCACTGTAAATAACTTCTGAAATGTTGTTCTCTCAACTGTGCTAAGCTTTAATATAGCATAGTAATGAGTGGGATGTGCAACTTCTGCTTATCTACTCTATTTTGGACAATGCCGGTGGCTCATTTTTATTACAAAAGTTGGCAGTGAAACCGAATCTCTGGTTTCCCCCTGGTAGATAAACTGTGTCTGAACTAACATTCATGAGGATCTTGGAAGACTCATTTAAATACAATGCCTAAGGCTACACTTTTTTTTTTCCTGGATTCCAGAACAGCACATAAAGCTTTTACTTTTCTGATGTTCTTTGGGAACTGATGCTTATATATTACAAAGTCTGGCCAGGATTTTATAGAAAGTACCAAGAACCTATATCTGAACTGTGTGTTCAGGTATTTTTGCATGTTGCTATCCCCACTGCAAGGAAGACACATTCTTTCTTGGGAGACTTAAAGCAAAAGAGAAGTTCTGTCTTGCCAGTATATTTGTCTTTGTATTGTAAGGTTATTGGGAAACTAAGCAAGCATTTTTTTCTCCTTTGTCTGGGATGCATGATGCCTCCTTCATGACATACTAACCTATGAAGTTTCTTCACTTAATTCAGACATTTATTTTAAATGTCAATTCCACATGATTTTCCAAATAAGATCTTTTTCAGTCTAACAGCATAATCCGAACCTCTCCCGCAGTTAAAAGTATCAGGTTTGTCAGCTATTTAGGCAGTAGCCTTTATTTCATATTATCTCTATGTTCTATTTCAGATGTGCTGAGAACATCTGAATATGTTTGGATACCTTAGAATAGAAACAAGTTGAAAAATAAATGAATAAGGGAGGTATTTGCCTCTTTATGTCATGAGTAGTTAATACTGCATGTGTTGCTATGGTTCTCTAACTGTCATCTAAGCATCACATAAATCAAAACAAAATAGCCCATGGAAAAGTGGCATTTTTCATCACTATGGGAAATTTTGAAAGGGTCAAAGCCTCCTGGAATATTCATGAGGTAGAGGTGCTTTTCAATAAACATACCATGTCAGATTTTGCTAAGAACAACTGTTGGTTCTGTCTCATTGGTGCTGATACCATTTTCTACAGCTGTGGACAAACTGAAGTTTTTTATACAAAAATTTTGTAGGTCTTGTATATGCTGAACTACAGCAGATGAACACATTTGCTCTTTTGAAAACATGGATCATATTATTCTAGGAAAGAAACAGAATTTTACAATTGTATTGCAAGGACTTTAAACAACCCCATAACACAAACCCAAAACCAAACAAAAAAAGCAGAAAGTCCCAACTCTGAAACATACTTCTGTGAATATGAGAAGTGACAGTCCAGGTGCCAAACAGCCGAGTGGTAAGAATGCTTGCCCTGTAAATTCCCTCTTGTCTGAACTTCAAACCTAATCTTTTACCTTCCAGATGAGTGCCCAAAACACAAGGCTTGCAAGACACAAGGGCACTCAGGAGGTAGGGAATGTTGGTGTTCTTTTAGAGCGGTACCTGTGTGCATAAAAAAAGCTCAAAATTCACTAGGTCAGAAAGGACGGTAGCTCGGCAGTTCAGTGTTTAAGGTGATCATACACTTGGTCCCTGCTCCAAGGCCTGTTTCTCCTTTCTGTTTTTTTAATTCAATTTCTGTAGAATGTAAAATTCAGTTATATTTTCTGTAGAGGAGTAAGTACAGACCTACTTCCAAATGAGTACTTTAACTCCTAGGTGAAAGAACTCCCCAGCCGCCCACCGAGTGCTCATACCTATGTAAACAGGCTAATAACTGAACTAAGATATACAGAGAAAAGCTAGTGGCTTGAGCAACAGCAGACATTTTCAAGGGAAGTGGGAATAGCCATTGGTTAGAAGCAGTTTCCTGTTTGGGAGTCATAGGCAAGTTAAAAAAAAATCTTCTCCTGGGGAAGGAAGATAAATGGAGTAGCATCTAGATGCTGGATCTCGGCTGAGCTGAGCTATCAGCTTATTCAGGGGTGACTACAAAGCTTCAAAGTCAAACAGTAAGATCCCCCTGAAGTTTAGGTTTCTGTAGTTTGACAGCCCAGTGGAGATTTCTGGACAGCTATGTTAGACCCAACTATTGTTTTGTATTTTATACTTAATGCCCTTCCTAGGAAAATCACAAGTGATATGCAGGAACCTTGATCATAAGCCTGGTCAAACTCCTGAGTTTGAGTGCTGGCGAGATCTGAACTGAATTTCTGATCTTGCCCTCATACTGAGATTGACTAAATATTAGTCCAAGCAGTATAACCTTTTTTTTTTTTTTAAAGCTATGAAAAATCTCATGGACAATTTATGACCAGTTGCCTGATAGCCTGCTGGTTTTAGGTGCTGCAGCAATTCTGAAGTCTGTGGAATTATGCCAGCTTGTATCCACAGCCAATGTCACTCACAATTCAGTTGCATCTTTTTTAAGTGCAAAATGTCATTAGTTGTACCAGAAGCTGACATGAAGTAACATTTCCACCTAATTGTCCTATCCTTTTACTGACAGCTTGCTGTTGCCCTTCTGAAACCTTGTCAGTTGGAATTTTACTGAAAAAGTGCATTTGGTACCATTTTGAACCAGCATATTCCTTGGAAAGTATTGTTTGAGGAGTGAAGGAGGAAGGGGAGGTAGACCAGCTATTCTGTCCTACAAATAACAAGAGTGAAAGCCTCTGCCATAAAATCATCTTGATTCTTTCTCTCCCTTCATTGTATTTTCTTCCAAAAAATATTAAAATGCTTCCTTCCTAGAATCCCTGAAGGCTTTGAGTATGGCAAACTCTTACACCATCCGTGCAGCTGCTATCAGTTTGTCTCATATGGAAAGCTGTCCATGTACAGTGTTCCTCTCTATTATTGTTCAAGTAAAATGTTATCTAAATAACCTTTATTCACAAACTCTGGTAAGTGTATTACTGTTGGTATATCCAGTATTGTATCCCAAGATGACTATTATAATAAATCAAGGAATACTTCCAGATGACTTAAAATAATTAGAGAAATAAACTTGTGCTGGTAGCATCAGCCAAGAATATAATAATGGTATTAATATTTAGTTTTCAAAAAACTGATGGAGGCTATAAAATTACTTCATACTCGATGAATGGGTATCATGTGATGCCTTACCAGCCTGGAAGTCAAAACACTGAAGATCATAAATGCCAGCCCATAAAATTACCTGATATGAATAATTAAGGATGAACTTTTCATATCTTTGGATACAGATCTTCTTTTAGATCTACTAAAATCCTACCCTTTCAAGGTCTCGTCTCCCCAAACCAATGAGGACTATGGTCTTATACCAGGTCTTTTTCACAGGACCAATTTCATGCTGAAATACAACCCAAAGCTCCTGGTCCAAACTGCATAGTTAGCTGGCTGCTGCAGTACAGATGCCTTTCCCATTGCAATTTCTGCCAAACAGAGCAAGGGCTTTCCATAGTCTGAGGATTCATCTAATTTCTTTTCCTATGGGTCAGGTAATTAAACACTTCAAATTTGCTGCTTACCTGAGCCTTGTATCTGACTGAAGGGTCTTTCTTTTTTAAGTCCTTTCCAAGCTTCTGAGTTGAGCTGAACAGATGGCTTAAACCAAGGTGGGGAAAAGGCAAGAATTTATTCTTACATGCTCCATTTTGCACAACACTTCACAGCTATGCCTTATTCACTTCCCATTCAAACTGTGTGTAATGGAGATAAGCCAATTGACATTGCTGAGTTATGACAATAGGACACTCACTCCTGGATTATGAAGACCTCAGATAGGAGGCTTGTATCCTAAAGTTGTAACTTTTACATTATCAACATGAGGAGTCTAGCTTATGTTGAGGCATAGGTTTAGTATTCAACATAAAGTAGCTAGCCACAAGTGGTTGTAAATAGCAGTGCTATTTGAAAATCACACATCTAATTTGCAGGACACCACCTCTGAAAATAAATAACTGCTATACTTAAAACCAGCAAAACTTTAAATGGTTCAAAAAGATTCCAAAAGATAGACTTGAGGTCAGAGCTGATGATGTTAAATATGCTCAAATCCAGATCTATTTGACTAGAAGAAAATGCATCTGTTTTGCATGGTAAAGGCCAAAGGTAGGAGGTCTGAATTTCTGAGAAGCAAACCTTGAAAGCCGAAATATTTGGTATGATTAAATCAGATTGTAGCAGCATGTAAAGTAAATTATTATTGTTAAATATCCATATCGCAAATCCGGTGCACAGAGTATAGAGAAAATAATTTAAAGAATTCCTTTTCAAACTTGAAAAAGGGGCAGAGGGGGAACTTTAGTAGAAATATAAAAACTCAGAAGGCGGCCAAAAGAAAATTAGACGGTAATTATCACTGTTGGAAAAGGAACAAACTAATTAGAGCGTCAATAACAAGGACATGTGATGAACCAACAGAGAGTGTAAAAGTGATGGATAAAGAAAGCAGGGCGACATTTTTGTAGATCAAGAACATTTGTTATGGCGTAGGATACTGACAGAAGCTAGCACACTGGAAAGAGATGCTGAAAATGCTAAAAGTAATAAATACAGAGAAGAAAAAATGTGAAAATGTTACTATTTAATGTAAGGCAGCTTGTATCAACACCTCTGTTAAATAAGGGGAGAGGAAAGGAGAACAAATAAAAGACTTGATAGGGAAAGGAAATCCTAGATTTAGTCCTGACGGCATAGGGCCCTGAAAATGACACAGAAAACAAAGGCTCAGTCATTAGAGATACGGAAAGATTGCAAAGCAGGAGACTGAGACTTTACTGCATTGCAGCACAGGATGCACAATTGTGAAAAGAATAAAGGGATAACTGAAGAGAAGTGACTTGATTCAGTGTCACAGCACTTAAGAGAACATGAATTTAAACTGAAGAAAGGCTGTACACTAAAAGAATTAACAGAATTCTTTAAAAGAAAAAGAAAGAGTAAAAAAAAAATAAGGTAATGCTCCCCAATAAATAAACCAACATTAATTAATTTACGCTGGCCTTCTCCCGTCCTGATGTCCTAATAGACTGATGCAACAGTGCACCTTTAAATGAGTGCATATTCACATATAACTGCTTTAACAATTTTCACAGTAGCATTTTTCACCTACTAATAGGCTTTACCTTGTGACTTATTAATAGTACATCAGAATGCTGACAGGATTTCTACCTTTACCTCTTTACATCAGCTTTGCAAATATTCCTTTTCTCAGCCCTCCAGTCTGAGCCCCTGCAGCAAACATGGGTGCCTAAAATTCTCAGAATTTTAGTGAAGTCTTCCTAGATGGATGTTGACTGAGACAGTGATACACAGCTGAGGTGAGACGCTTGGGACTCTGCATACTCTTGTTCGCAAACTGGGAGTTGTGGGTTCATATTATTATTATTATGGCATTTTCCTTCATATTAGAATATTATACATTTATTTTAAAGCCATTAAGAGTTTACATCAGAATTCTCTGTGTATCTTTATTCTTAATTATATTTATGGTTTTAAAGCCTTGATAGCTTTATAATTGCATATTCTCCTCTGTCAGATAAAGACTGAATCTCAGCTCCTCTAGGATTCTGTTGTTATTGTTGTTTTTATAGCTTTGCTCCAGTTAGGAGAATGATTTAATATTAAACATTAAAGTATTCCCTTTTTGTCTCTCAGAGATAGGCATTTTAATCCTCTGTAAGAAGCATCATACGTCTATATGGTGAAGCAGTGTCTTGCTCCTGCATTAGCAGACAAGGTGATTACAAGTTAGAATTTGTGACCAAAGGTGGCATTAGTCAAAGATGTATGTATAGGAAATGCTGTTTCTTCCCCCAGTGTTCATCTGCAACAGAAAGCAAATCCTGCAGACAACAAAGAAATTTATAGAAAAAATACACAGTTAGCATAGATAGCATAAATCTGAACTCCAGTTTTTAAAAGTCTGGGTTGAGAGGGCATAATTTGAGTAGTTCACAGGCAACATATCACCTCAATAATTCTTGTCAGTACTGGAAGTTGTAAAGTTATGCCAAATGATGCTGGTGGTGATAGCGAAGGATGATAATGTCCATAGAGCTCCTCTTCCTTATGCTCACACCCAAGGCATATAAGATCTTGTAAACTACGGGTTGGGAACCTGATTTTCCCCTGCTGGATGATGTTTATTAAGGCAATTAGGCTGCCACCTTTTGACAGGATGGTGGCTATAAATGAGTGGAAAAAAGGAACAGGTTTCTGATAATGTCCTGTTGCTTACAGTTTATAACCCTTTTACTAATGCCTCTCTTGAACATTTGAAGATTTGAGCAT
Source organism: Caprimulgus europaeus (assembly GCA_907165065.1). The sequence goes on from OU015536.1 coordinate 7,779,265, forward strand.
TAGGGCACAATTTATTATGATGCAACACATATCTTTAAGGTTATGTGTATACGAACCTTTCCTCCTCAAAAATCCCAAGGCATCTAAGAGAAAAATTAAGAATATCCTCCTTATCACAATAATGTTGACAGCTCAGTTTTAGGAAGTGTCCTTCTGAAGTCCTTCATAAGATCTGTCAGATCTGGAGAACAGTCAGACTCTACAATACAGAAGCATTGGGCCTGATTTTGTCCTAATTACATAGGTTGGCACTCACTGTATCGAGTGAATGACTAAGTCCATTTGTTTGATACTTGTATCAAAGGAGAAGTACTTACATAAAGTTAGATACTAGAAATCCTATTAAATAATTCAGTCCATATATTTTCCACTGGTAAATGTCTACATAAAATTGTTACATGATTTGTTTACAAGAAGGTTTTTTTCTTCTACGACCATCTTAAACAAGAAAGATTATTCTGTAATGTGTGTAGCTATATACTGAGATAATTCAGTTTTTATTTCTTAAAGTAGCTTTGTCTGATTTGGCTGTATTTTCTCCCAGAATCATCCTAGAGAACCAGCATTAACAGTGATGAGATTCAAACTTCTGTAAAAGCCACCTTTAAGATCAGCCATAAGTATTTATTTAAGTCTTTTCTCATTGATCAGCCTTTCCAAGGCCTCAGTCCTGAATGCCCTTTCCATTTGTCAATAACTTTTCTTTTTAACTGAGACACCATAAAAGGGCTTTTCAAACACTGAATAATTCCAGTGATTCTGTAAAAGAAGTATTACCTTCTTGCCCTGCACTCTCATAGTAAGATGCATGTAGTTGAAAGCAGTAAAAATAAATCTTCAGAAAATTCTGTAAGATACCATACTGAAAACTTCATTATATTTTAATCCAATTTGCATCTTGAATGAATCTTACCTATTTCACCTAAGTACAATCTTAATATCTACCTGATATGTATAATCTTAATACCTTCCAAATATCTAAAGGAGTAAAAATAAACTCTAAGGACAATAAAGATTTTTGTTTTGTGATAGAATTTTGCTCAAGAACACCAAGAATATTTTGTCCCCTTCTCCAAACAGTATCCATTCTTCTGTTGACACTGTGTGTGTTTCTCTCTCTCCCTCTGCTTTAATTCAGATTCCATCAAAAATCAGAATCCTGTGACTGATGTTCCAAATGAGCTGAGGTGATATTGAGGTTTTGAACTTTATCTGAGCATGTCACTCACTTGAAGGCATTCCAGACCTCCAATGGCTCAGTGCCATTCTTCAGAAAAGAGACAGGGACAAATATTGATTTTTTTTTTTCCTTTTAAACTGAGTACCTAACGAGGAAATGAAGATATGGTTGGTCCTGGATTTATTAGGTGATCTAAAAGAAGCTTCTCAGAGTTCAAATGTATGGAGAACGGTTTATTGCAATTCTACTTTATTTTTCTTTTTTTTTTTTTCTGAGGGAGATTGTTTCTATGATGTTACTGAGATTTGAAGCATAGATTAGATCAATTACACCATATTGCGTTGCTGTAGCAAACCGAAAGCTCTTACTTGGTAAAAATATATTCTTTGGATCTAACAAGAGACTGTTACAGTACTACAGCATATTCTTGTTGGTACTTGAGAAAGTAAACAAAATTAAAAGCCACTGGGAAAAGAGAATACATTTCTCCCTGAAGGTACAAGTGTTTCTTCAAGCTGAAAATTACAGATATATAAGAAAAGCCAAGTACTTTCTCAGAAAAGAGTGAGGTGTCTCAAATCTGCTGAAGTTAAATGAGATAAATATATTGAACAGACAAGTGAATCCAGTGAACAGGTATGAGGTAAATGTATCCTATCTTAAAAAAAAATTATTAGTGTAGAGATCAATGGAAAGAATCTTCATATCAACTAGAACTGAGAGTCTTCCAGAAACTTTAACAAATATAATGGGAAGTCCTACAGCCACATGTATATAGCTATTTGGGAATAAAAAGATGAAGTGGGGAGGTTTTAAAAGCTTTCAGCAGTTTATGATGCTAACAGAGATGAAGGGACAGGGCCTGACCAGGCCTAGTTCCCACCTGCCACAGAAATAAGAGGTTACATGAATTGTGTAAGGGACAGAGAAGCAGAGACAAAAGCTGCGACCACCAGGCTTGCTGTTCCTGCTGTGACCAGCACAGACAGATGACAGGAAAGTGCTTTCACTGAGAGAGATCACATCTCCTCTCTCTCTTCTTACTAGTTACTAGCTGGTGCAACCTCAACAAGGCTGTACCAGCCCAGCTTTCAAGGGTGAAAGTATATATAAAGTAGGCAGAAGACAACGGCTGCTTTGTGCCTGGGAAGTCTGTCAGCATAGTCAACTGCTATTCTGTCTGCCAACAGACTGGTCCAGACCAGTTTCAATTCAGAAAAACTTAAACTAGGTGGTTTAAATCCATAGAGTTTCAAGAGGAAAATTTATCTGCAGATTTAACATAGAGTTGGGTTAATTTAACATAGAATTGTGTTAATAACTCTTATATTTTTCTGAGTTCAGTGAGAACTGAATCTGCCTATGTTTTCTGATGCCTAATTACTCTTCTAAATCTACCCTGGAATGTTACATAGGATTAAATCCTTAAACAGTAGTTGATAAATAAATAACTTCACCATGCTTTGAGAACATAAATGGTCTTGGGGTATCCTTTGAATTGATATTGTGTTTTCCTTCCTTTTCTGATCCACAAAGATTACCAATTTATTTTAAACACGTAGAAAAATGTTCACCATCTGTATGTTTCCAGAGCTAATGTAACAGAACTCAGATTGCCTCTTTCAAACTTGTGGTACTAACGATAATTGATATTACTGATTCAGCTCATTAAATATGCTCATTCTTTACAAGATAGACATGCATTACGTATGATGTTTTAATGCATTATTGCTGGAATGAGGGCAATATAGCTTTTGATTTGAGAGAGAAATATGGAGAATACATTTTCATCTCAACAGGTTCCCTTCACTTGTGTTTCTCTCAGTTCCTGCGTTCCTTCTCAGACATGACTTCATTATGGTACAGAAGAAACCCACCCCTCTTAGTAGGTGAAATTTACTCTGGAATGAAGAACTGCTATAAGAATCACAGCACAATGTAAGTGAGCAGAGCTCGGGGCTGAGTTTTTAGTAAAGAAAACCCCCACAGGTGCTGTATATGTTACTGGAAGGTTTCCCTGTGGGCTGCATGAGGACCCAGTTACAAGTGATGCAATACAGCACTGAGGGAAAAGGTCTCACTTAATGCATTTGCTGCCAGTCGTCCATACTTACTAATACAGAAGTCGTGTAGCCTATCTGCCATTCCCATAATCCCAGTTCCTCCAGACACCCCTCCTCATGAAGTCAGACTAATTCTTGCAGGCTAGACTTTGCTAACAAATTGTTTGGAAAACCAAAGTAGTTTTACTAGCAAAGTATGCAGTGAGAACTTGGAGTTGACTACTGCATTTGGGCATGTGAAGACATAAAACAAGTAGGAAAAACCAAGCCATGCACGTGAGTGGGGTTTTTTGTAATTTCAGAGGAAGGGCTTTTTCATACTTAGAATTTTGAAACTGACTGAAATGCTGTAAAAGTACAGCAGCACCAGGTTATTTACCTTAATTGAAGGAACCAAAGAATCACTTCCATTCATCTTCAGAATGCAAAGTTATGTCAGGCTCTGACACTATGATGTAACAAATGAAACAAATGATTATACTGCAGCGGCATGGAAAGAAAATACTGTATTTGTATACCATACACTGTACCAACAATGAAAGACTTATGTTTAAGAAAAATAAAATGCATATCAGTGTGAATAATCCACAATCATATTGCAGTTTCAATGATCTGTTTATGTCTGCCTCCCTACAGCATTAATGATTAAATGTAGTAAATCAATGCATAACAATTAGTTTGGGCTTACAAAATCCATCTGAATGTCAAGCAATAAGTCTTTATGTTAAGATGGAAATTCTACTGCCATCCATTTATTATAAAAGTCTCTCTGAGAATCTGATCTAATGTAATATGTTGTCCAGAGAATGTACAATAATCTAAATAGCATTGCTAAAATTAGATATGGTAGTGTTGATAAGTTAAGTGCATTTCCAGCAACATATTTTTTATGAAGACTGTTTATTACTAACATTGGCTTATATTCAGCTCTAAGTACTTGATAAAAATTCCTGGCGTAAAAAAGATGTGTAATCACTCATTCATCAGTAATTCTTTATTATCTCTATTTTCTCTTGGGAAAGAAAATATGTCATATGCATCAATCAATTGATCAAATAATAATGTGAAAATCTTAATTATGGTAAAGGCATTCTGAGAATATCAATTTGGGACCAGACCTATCAATTTTTACTGACATGGGCTGGCCTTTCAAAGCCAGTGTGACAATGTACATAAAGAAAGACTCTCCCTCTCAGCAAGGGCTTTGATGGCCCAATCCTTCAAATGAGCACAGGGTAATTTTCTGATGCACCTGTCTAGTTAGCCTAATCTTGTAAGACCAGAGTTAATTAAAGTCAAATCATAATGAAAATTCAGCTTTTGTGCTTCACCTTCCTCTTGGGCCTTTCTAGCAGCATAAACCAGATAGCTTGTCTGACTCTGAATACCAGATCCACCCTGACAGTGAAAAAGAAAACACAAACTTAGCTGAAACAGGGAAACAAACACAGATAAGGAGAGCATTAACTAGCTGTCCTGCTACTAAGCCCCAGTTTCCCACTGTGTTTGCCCCATAGTCTGTCAGATCATGGCTTAGCGAAGCAATGCTGGGAGTTAATGCTCTTGTAAAGCACACGTATCTCCAGCAGAATCTTTTCCTTGCTGGGCTGATTTAAGGGTAGATGGCAGTACTAGTAAGGTGTGGACAATGTTTGCTGCAAAGCCCCTGCAATGCCATCTTGAAAAGCAGACAATTAATGTAGTCTCAGACACAGCAGGATGTGACTGCCTCCTTTCAAACCATGGTATACAGATATACAGACCCTTCCAATCTTTACAGCTTTTACTGTTCCAGAAGGAGCATTATGCTTGCAAAACCTTTACAGTATTTTTAGGCCCTCCTTTTCCAGTAAAGTTTCGGCAGTAGGGTAGAAAAAGGCTATCAGTGCTCCAAATGTGTGTTTCTGGGCACACAAATCTGTTATTTCTCCTGGACCAACTATGCCTACTGAATCCTGCATGGATAATCCAAATGTAAAAATATACAAATATTGGCAGCCAATAGGGGGCTTTTCATCTCAAGCAGGAAAACAGAAGTAATTCTGATAGCTTTTCCAAGAGATGCCTGGTGGGGCTCATTTGCCAAAGTTTGAATCTGTAATAAACAGCCTACTGCTGTTTCTATTTTGAAGTCTTCATATTTAACATTCATTGATGGATTGCCACGTACAGAATGTGTACAAACAAAGTGATGAGAAGAGGCTTACACATGAATGCCATCAAGGCAGAATGTTTATAAGTACACATCTTGTTTCAAAATCTTCCTTTAGTTCTATGGTTTGAGAAATAACTCGGCCAATGAAACACAATTTATCATTGGATGCTACATGTGGACAACACACCAGTGGGGAAGACAAAATTGGCTTTGTAGAAAGGAATAGATGTTTTGGAATATCCCAGTGTTCTCGGTGACACTCAAGACACAATGTTTCATTCTGATTGTTCTCCTTGGAATTTGCATGTGGAGCTCTGCAAGAAGTTCCTCCATTTTTTTCTACAAGTAGGAAAGGCTTCACACAATACTATAACATTCAGTTAGATTTTGGTAACAGCAGACATATTCAAACTTTAAGGTATCATAGATTTTATTATAAGTACAGATACAGGCACAGTACATATGCAATGTATAGCTATATGGTAAACTCCGACAACATGAGAAAACAAAGATTTAATGGTATGAATCCAGGACTAGCTATGGGTAAACTGACATAAATATTCATGGGTTTTTGGAGGAAAGAATGTTGGCAGTTGACTGGACTCAGATGATGATGTTGATGGTAATAAGGGGAAGAATTTGAAAGTATATAAAGAAAAATGTCTAATGCTTTAAAAATTACTTTTAATGTTGAAAAATTTCTACTTTGAGAAAAAATCTTTAGAAGTTTGTAAATGGATTGAATAACTTCGAAATGAATTTGACCCAAACAAAAACCATACATTTTGGTTTCTTAATTAAAAAATAAAAAAAGTTTTATTTTAAATTTGATCTCTAAGTAGAAAGTCTACTCTTTACATATTTTTCACCTGTGATATGGTTCACTATTTCCAACAGAGCACTAGAACAACCATACTCACAATCCGGTAGCCAGTATACACAGTGTGACATACTACATATATTGTAGATTGATTTTCAAAATGAATCTATCCAGGAAATATGGTAGCTCAGCAGTTCTTAAGCAGAGCACTTGCTAACTTTTAGGAACATTATGGTACCTGCAACTTACTCTTAATTTTTAATACACCTGCTCAACTATAATAAAAGCTAAAATGTTAAATGCCTTTTTAGTAATTTTTCTTGTGTGAGCAGAATGCACCACAGAGAATGCCAGTTTGAACACATGCCAGTATAAGCATATGGGGTGTTAGTGGTGAGAACTTAAAATGCTTTAGGCAGTTTCATTTTGCCAAGAATGATGCACAGAAAATCAGTTTTCTCCTTGAGGAGGAACTTTGAAAAGTAATAGATAGGCAGACATTTTCTAACACAATACTTCTCTAACACTGTAGCTCCCCAAATTAATATTTGAGTCAGAATAATAGAACTCAGTAAAATTAGCTCATACAACCTCTACTTTCTTACCTCTGGGTAAAAATGATTGTTTCTTACTTGTGTCTCCTTTCTAGTCCCTACTGCTAATACACCAATTTTTCTTATGCAGTCCTGTAATATACCAAACAGACTCTTCTAGTGACTTATTTCACAGAATAGGATCTTGTAGCTCTCTCATTTTTCTAATGACTTGACTTTACTTTTTGTTAACACTTTAGTCCCTAAAGTTCTTTTCTTTTTTCTTTTTTTTTGACTTCTCCATTATACCAGCAATGTAATGAAGGTTTGCCTTTTAAAGCACAGTATTTGCCTATGCCCTAATATAACCTGGGGTATGTGTGTGTGTGTGTGTGTGAGGAGGTAGGTGGAAGGGATATTGATCCATGGGGATCTGTGAATCAGATATCTTAAGCAAAGCAGTTCAAGACAAGACATCTCCTCTGCCGGTTCAAGGCTGATGTTCCCTTTGCCTGTTCCCAGTGAGTTCAACAGCAAAATTGTCACTGTCTTGAAATACTGCAAAGATAGTGTACTCTTGCAAAAGCAATTATAAACTTGACAAGAAATGCCCATCTTTCTGTTTACTCTACCATTGTACATAAGAAAGGTAATGAACTAATAAACTCTGGCCTACCTGAGGTCACTGGCAAAATTCAATGCTGTTGGTTGGTCTGGGATTTTTTATTTGGTCAGCTCTCCTTGGTGTATAAAGTTTGTACATTTATTTCTATAGAAAATCACACCACCTGCCTCAGCCACATTAGTTACAGAATGCAGTATAACTGATTAATAGTATGGGGTTTTTTTTTTTTCCTTTTCTAAATAGTTTTTATCTAGTTACTTTCAAATACCACACATATATTGGCAATCTGTGCACTGCTCTTTGTGTTTCATGTCCATAAATAAGTTTTGACATGGTTTTGATCTTCTAAAAGTTGACTGCAACCTGTATCAGCCAGTTCTTGGAAGGAATTTGGCCATAATTTACCTTTACTAATCACTTTACATACTGTTTCAACTACAGCAGGTTAATGGGGTGGATGTAAGTGTTATTAATTATAAAACTGGAGAACATCCTGCAGCTGAAATTAATTAATTATGTTCTTTTGGGTGGGGGAAGTCTAGTGTGGCAGTTGAGATGTAGGGTCATGATTTCCTGCATTGGTTTTATAGTTGATTGTATTAGATGTGACAAGCTTTGCACTGAAGATAAGAGTTTTGTTCATACAATAATGATACTGCTCCTCTCCTGGTTTTGGTGCAAGTTATCAAAAATAAGAGTCTTTTCAACCATTTTTCTCATTATTTGTTGGTATGTTTGGACTTTCCTTTTGTAATTATAATGTATTTCTGAATCCTTTTCTTTTCACAGCAATTCTGCAACAAAACCATGTATTGTTTTTTACTTTACTTGGAAATATTAAGTTTGAACATTAACTCAAATATGTCCTCCCAATATGTGCTGGTTTTTTCATAGTTTCCAATGCATGCTGATCCTCGTTGTCAAATACTTGTACCTCTATTGAGTTCTTCCACATCCTAGGATCCTGTGTGACTGGAAATAGCAAACAATGTAATGTATTACTCAAAGTGACAAAGCCATGTCAAGGCAGTAAGTAATGCTTAGAAGAATGGTCTAAAACTTTAGGACTACAGGGTTGCAAACAGCAAATGAAGAAAATTAAGAGTAAGAAAAGCTGCTTTTCCCAAATATCCCTCTAAAATAAACCAAGCAAAACATGAAGGTATAAAGGCATGGACTTTTTTGTGATGACACAAATTGAGAAAAAGTACCAGTTTGCTCACTTGCCTTACACAATTAAACACAGCATCTTAGGGCTTTTCTCCATAGCTTTTGCTTTGCTCTGATCCTGCTGATTTAGAAGCCAACACAGCTAAAGTACAGTAGGAAAAGACCTATAATTAGGATTTAAGAATGTAATGGTATGAAACCAAAAATAGTGCATTCTACTAAATTTAAAGGAATGAGCTATACTTTTATAACACCTTCACACTGGAGCTATTTGAGAGATTGTTCCAGTGTAATTATCCTAGTGTAAAATTGCACTCTAATCAAAAAGTTAGGGCAAAAAGCAGTGTGCAGACAAGGCTGGTATTTCAATGAGCTGGGCTATATTTCTGTCAGCCACTATACCCAAACATCAAACAAAACCTAAGCAATTATATACACTAATCCTTCCCAATGTGAAGTTGCAGCCCAATGTGAATTCAAAAGCACCAAGTTGCAAATCCTTCAAAAAGAGCATTTACAACTTATAATGGAAACTCCAACGGAGTTCTGACTGTAATAGTGTGACTACTGCAGCAATTATTCTTTATTGCCATGGCATTTACTGCTGAAATAGTGGTGGGCAGATCCTAACATTCTCAAAATTAATGTGCAGTAACATCCTCATGTGAGGTATTGCCCAAGGTATGGTGTTTTGAAATGTAATATATCAAAATGATGATACTTCTCCATTTAAGTTGTTCTGGTCACTCACTTCATACAATTGCCACTTCAAAGGTACTTTTCATAATTTCAGAATAAATATATATGAAATAGGAGAATCTGAAAAGCATTTGGATTCTGACTAGTATTAATGAGGAGTTGGAAAATGCCAACCTATCTCCAGTAGAGCAGCTTTATAGCTGAGAGAACATTATGGTAGAGTGTTCTCTTGTAATGATTAATTTCCCCTTGTGAGCAATACACTTATGGCCCAAATCAGCTACTCCACATATAGAAATCATGTTGTTTTCTTTCAAAATTCTGCCTGAAAAACAAAAATGTCGAGTGTGTCAGCCATGGCTGATGGAAGCACCACAGTATGAACAACAATGAAAAGGGGGCATTGTGTCTGAGAGAGTCCATGAACTCCATCCTGCTAGGTTTCCTCCTTTCTAATACAAGAGCAAGCATACAGCTGTCAGTTCAGTTCCTCTGATGTGTTTATGCATAGGTGGGCTGGCAGTGACCCATAGCCTGTAGTTAAAAAAATTGTTTCTATGTTTCAAAATTCATTCAGATCATGATGCTGAAAATGCTGTAAAAATGCAGTATTACTGCCAGAAATGCAGAAACACTGCATTATTTAGTTTTAATATTAAAAGTATTTAAAAGTTGAAAATTCTAAGAGATGACAGGGTTAGCTGAAAAAGGGGTGCTCATCTGTCATCAGACTGCAACTCAGAAAGGAGAGACAGAGTAAACTAGCAAGTGGCAACAGCAAAAGGAAGCAGCCCCCCAGAGAGAAATGAGGAAGGGAATTCCCCTAATATGGAAGCAATGTAAAATAGCAGTCACTATTTTGCAACAAAAATGGAAAGTAAAAATAAATTTTAAAAAAATTTTAAAGCCTTTATGCAGGTCACAGTGACAATTCTTTCAGTGTTGCTATTTAATATGGTATTTATGTTGCAATCTAATTCTAACAGGATCTGTACTTCCTTTATCATGAGGGCAATATATAAAATATAATTGTTATATAGATATATAGATATGTAACAAAGATTAAGGCGAGTTTTAACAGCAGGTCTTCTGGTTAGAACTAGGTACCTGATGTTCACTTCTGAATAAAGAACAACAGGAGTCTGTGTTTTCTGATGTTAATTGTAGGTTGGGCTGATAATTCTGACCTCTCTGATTTTTCATTTCAGTCTCTTAACTTCCTTTATCCAGACTGATATTTCCCTTCAGTCATAAACATAGTTGGGGCTCACACCATCTACCTGCAAGCTCTACCAGTCTCAGTGCCAGGGGTAATAGACTTCTAAGAGCTAATTGTTAGGTGACTTGAGGTGTCGCTGACTCTGTACAGAGCCCCTCCTGACCTACACAGCTAGAGTTCATTTGTGGTTTTTCCTTTTTATTTTCCTCAGAGGTGATTTTTAGCCTAAAATCTAAAATAAACAAACAAGTATATTACTGCCACCACCTTCAGTGCTTTCAGTGACCCTTTCAGTACATATTATTATACTCCCATACACTGTAGGAATCACTAAACCAGGATCTTGTTCGAATGAAATTCTAATGGCTTTATGGAGAAAAGCCTTTCACCCTGTGGCTTTTCTATATATATTTTTAATTTTGAAAATTTCTTTTTTCAACCAGATGGTTTATTTTAATTAATTCTTATCTCAAAGACATCTTTGTTATAAAGCACTTCTAGAACAGATGAGCACAATTATATAAGTGCTTTTGTTTACAGGATTACTAAAAGAATTACTGTTTCACAGCATAAGTGCTGTTGTAATTTTATCTTTAATTTTTCCAACATCCTTGACATTTAAAGACGGTTTTAATATTATTATTATTGAACTGCAAAAAAGAAGGGTGTTGAATTTGTATTGATTTTACATGTGTGCTTACACTCAGAAAGATGGCATTTCAAACCCCTTTCTAAATACAAGTTTTCTTTTATAGTAAACAATACAGAATACATTCTATTGATGCCAGTGTTTGACTATAGAAGGAAAAATGTTGCCTTGCATCACAAAGTACTAAAGCATTTAAGAATGTATTTGCCTTCCATTTGTTTCTATGGACTACAAACTGCGATGCCACATAGTAAGTTTAGAGAATTGGACTCTACAAGCACTGACTCTTTAACAACAAGAACAACCTTCGTGTACTGAAGGTTATACTTTTGCAATGCAAGGCATAAAAACATTGAAAAGAAAACTTGAATTTGTAAGTGTTTGTCACACAAGGTCAAGATCATGCCAAGTTTTGATAGGCTTTGTAATTCTGAAGTTTCTTACTGAACACAAACAATAATTCAAGGTGATTACTGGGAAAAAACAAACAAACAACCCCAAAAAACAAACCACCAAAAAACGCCCAGAACAATAATGTGCAAAGGAGCCTGGACATGTATTTTGTAGGCTTTATCACAAAACAGTTATTTTTACTTCAGATGTAGTCCTGCCCTGACCTACAAGTAGTTGAGATTTTCTTGATCTAAAGATCAAAATCAAGATCTAAAATGCATTGAGGCCTCATTATTTGGGTAGGATTTTTTTTTTCATAAACAAACTATTCATTAGAACTAGGCTAAAACCCTCAAAGGCATCTCTATCACTGTAATTTATTATGGGATACAGTACAACTTCGGTGTTGTTTTTTTGGCTTGAATATATATTGCGAGTGTACAGTTTTGTAAGCGAAACAAGGCAGTATCTTGCAGGAGGAGAACCACTGGTGCGCGCTGCTCCGTGGGCTCTGCGCCAGCGTGCGCCAGCTCTACAGGACATTTCCTGAGGCATCCCGTTCCATTCGCCTTGTCCAAGAGAATTCCGTAACCACTGCCTGCCACTCCGCCCAGCGACCAGAAGGTTTTAGTTTATGTTGACGTTTCAGATGTAGAAATAGGTACAGCTGATTGATGTGCTCTCCACTGGGGTATGCAGTGTTCCTTGCTGTAAATGGCTACCGGAGTTAATTGGTGAGAACATGGCAGAAGAACCCGCACCTCACATTACACTGCACCGTGATTCGAAACAGCGGCCGGACAGTTCGGTGTGAAGGAAAAATACAGAATCACACGGCAACTCGAGCGCGCCCCGCGCGAGGCCGAGGCCCAGACCCGCCTGCGCGCAGCCACCCGCGGAGGTTGCGCTGGGGACGGGGCGGCGCTCGGACCCGCACGCGGGGCGCGAGGCCGCGGGGCTGTTACGCCGACAGAAAAAGGCGGGAGGCGCGCGGCAGGAGTGCGGGTTCTCTGAGGGGGGTGGGCACGCGCCGGCCGGGGCACTCCGGGAAGGGCTGCGCGCGTGCGGGGCCGGCGGCGAGGGCGCAGCGGGGCCGCGAGGGCGCAGCGGGCTCGCGAGGGCGCAGCGGGGTCGGGCCGTCCGTCAGCCGCAGGTAAGGCACAGCAAGGGCGGGCGGCTGTTCGGCGGAACGCCGTTCTCCTCGGGCGCTGGGGCGGGCTGCGAGGCGTCCCTCGGGCGGTGCCGACACCCCTCGGGCGGTGCCAGCGCGGGCCCAGGTGGGTGGGGAGCAGGGCCGTGCGCGCGGTGCGGCGAGGCTGCTGTGGGCTGTGCCTCCGAGCCGTGAGGAGAGCGGCTCTCGGGGTGCTGCCGCTCTGGTGGTGTTCTCTAGGAAGTTTTGTTTTGTTGTTTTTCTTAAAGTGTGTCTAATTTATAATGCCAACATAACTTGTAGTAGAAGCTAAATCGAGGGGGTTTTTTGCAGAACAGAGAGCTGGATAGATATGCAGGTTTTATTTGCAAAGTGGTTTCATCTTTTGAAAAAAGATTAAGACAATGCTGTTGAGTAAAATAGTGATTCTGTTCTTGGGAGGTTTTATGTCATTATTTGGCCCAGTGTTGCTCATGTAGCATTGTGCATTACTTACTGATGTCGGTGTCAAAGGGCTGTTGTGTGTCCTGCCATCGCAGCAGGCCTGCTGGCAAGTGTCACGTCACTGTGATGTGTCATGTCAGCACCAAAATCATTCCTAGAGAACACGGCCTCATCTCTCTTGCTTTGAACAGTGTTGTTCCACTGAGCCAAGGGCTGGTGTTTAGGGGAAGAGAAGCCTTTTTTTGTAGCCCAGTTGGATGGCTATAAGAAGTTGAAGTTAGCAGTCTTCATCTTGAACTGTCACTGTGGTAAATGGAAAAACAGAAACTGACTTTTTACTGGTGTGAACTGACAGATGTAGGAGATTTAAGCAGTTAGAGGATGAAAATGTTTCTGGCCTTGTAGATGGCAGTGATTCCTAAGGGCTTAGGTCTACTATGCAAACCCTCTACTAATGTGACTGTCTGTTGAAGATTTCTTTTTCTTGTTTTGGTACAATTACTGTGTATCTACATGGAATAAGGATAACAATCTGGTTTAGTTTGCATTGTTGGCAAGCACTATAAATGCAGCTTGTACACCTACATTTTTTTTTCATGTTCTTCTGACTTTAAAGCTCTCGAGTCATGTAGAAAGAAGGAACTAGTGGGACATGTTTTAGACTTCAGGAGAGTATTCTGATTCAGATGGGCCTGCTTTAAAGGGAGGTTTTCCAAAATGTTCTAAGTCTGGAATCAAAAGCAGTTGCTTGAAGGGCTGCTGACTAACAGGCTTGTACATTGCTCTAATCAGTGAGACTGCAAGTGGTGATTAAAGTTCAGGGTTTCTGGGAATTATACTGCTATACTTTCTCAGGCAGACCAACATGTCTGAGCTGGGACCAGAGGAGCGGCATTCACTGCCAATATCCGTAGTTGCATAACATGGCAGACACTGTCTGATCAAAATTTTAAAAGAAGTATAGTCAAGAGCAGATCTGCACTCATTTCCAAAGCCCTAATGAGCAATTGTAACTGTTACAGTACATAAAATATTATTCAGTGAAGCTAATGTCAAAACTGAGTATTAAATAATGTATTTACTTTTTTTGCGTAGCTTAAAGAAAGATATTGCTGATCACCTTTGTGATAGGATAAGGGGTAATGATTTTAAAGTAAAAGATGGGAGATTTATACTAGATATAAGGAAAGGAAATTTTTACAGTCAGGGTGGTGCAACACTGGAACAGGTTGCTTGGGGAGGTGGTAGATGCCCCATCCCTGGAAACACTCAGGCTCAGGCTGGATGGGGCTCTGACCAGCCTGGTGTTTTGTTCTTACAAATGCAGATGGTATAACTTGCACAAAATGGAGATCAGGTACCCACACCTTGATCCAATTCCTTTTGAAGTCCTTTGCTTGCTGTTTGAATTTAAGTGACAATAAGACTTCAAAATCAGTTTCCACCTAGACAGGGCCCCTCTGGAGCATTAATTTCCCCAAGATCAGTTATTGGTTTTAATTTTTATTTTTTTAAGTACCATAGGACTCTTTAACTTTTTTCTTTTTCTTTTCCATGACCAAAGTGGCTATGTAATGAAAGTGGAAATGGGGATGAGGAAGCAGGCTTTAAAAGGAAGCAATTAGAGGTGGTTTGTATGGCATACAGAAGGTTTTTCAAACTGTAATATGTATTTTGAAGGAATAAGCAGCATAATTCTCAAGTGCGGCTGCACTGCAAAAAAGCTAAGAGATTAGTTAATCTTTAATCATTCCCATGTCAATTTAGCATTGCTCCCTCTGTGCTGAGGAGACTTCTGAAATAGGACATCTACCACAAATTCTCCTTGGAAAACTAATTCATGCACTAATCAATTTCTTCCTTCAGCACACATGCCCCTCTGAAAAATTTAGCCACAGTATCAGTCAGATTTAGGTAGTCAAAGTAACAGGATTTTCTTTTGTGATTATTAATATAAATGATGATTCACTGAATAAATTGAAGAGTCCTGGAAATCAACATAAATGAAAAAGAAAAGCTCTATTGTTCTATTGAACAAAGCTAGAGAAATTAGTCAAAAGAAGCAGGCACCTCACTAATGAAAAAATGTAAAAAGAAATACACAGCTCAACAGTCTCCTGTACAATATTTTTTTAATTCATTTCTTGTTCCTTGGACAAGGTGATAACAGTGTTCTAATTTAATCCAATAACCTATCTCCAAAATGATCAGTGTTCTTATTTCAAGCCTTGGTTCCTTTCTGCTTTGATTTAGCTCATATGGTTCCTACCCTTTGATTCTGTGCTCACCTCTTCTCCATGCAACTTGACCTTTTGCAGCTTTTCTCCCCCCTCCCATTTGCCGTACTCCCTTTCTCCTCTCTCTTTCATCTTTCCATACATATTAACTCAGCAGGATTTTTGCTCTAACCTTAATTTTCCTGCATCCCAAAGCTTCACAGTTAAAAGGTTGCTGCTAATCCTCTTTCTATTTCTCTTTCTTTATAGTGTATTTTATTCATCCACTTTCATTTCTAGAAATACTTTGTATACATAGACATTTACTCAGACTTGTGTGTTTTCCAGAAGAAACCGTTATTCTAAGCCATTTTTAATGCATTTTGAGGATCACCAGAGGTGACAAATGTAGAACCATATCTATATGAAGAAAATTCTTATTTTTAGTACATCATTAAAATTGTACAATATTGAGGAAAAAAATTGCATCCCAGCAATCAGGCAGAGGAAATAACTTCCATTTACCATAGATTAGCAAGGGAGATTCTACTATCCTTCCAAATCAGTCACAAAATTAAATGGACTGCATGTGGATGGAAGTGGGAGGTTTTCAGTACGCTGAACTCTATCGGGCTAATTCTGCAGAACAGCTTGCCGAAATTTAGAGGTTGGTTAGAGGGCAAAGGTGCTTAAAACTGTTCTAATGTGGCACAATTCTGGGGCCAAGAAACACTAGCCCTCCACGAGAACTTTAAGGTAAAAGGCTGGCAGAAGTCTCCTTTGAACCTGCAGGCGCTGTAGTTTATTTCACAGTTACAGATGGACTAGGCAGAATAGTCCTTGAGGAAGAACTCTAGGAAAAAGCAAAGCTAGAGCAGAAGTTAGGGCTTTTTGCACAGATGGCCACCTCCATAGTAAAGAGAACAATCCATGGGAGAGGATTAGCTTTGACCTTTTTCAGCATGAAGGGTAATGCCTGGAGAAGACTAGGAAGGATGTTTCCACAGTACCACATAGTCTGAACACTTGCATTGTTTTTTGTGCTATTAATGAAGAAAATATTGCAGAAAATGTTTTATCTTGTATGGAAACTCAATCTCTTGGAATTCAAAAGAACATTTATTGGCACTAAAACTTCCTTTTAGTTAGGAGTTGTTTTTTGGATTTTTTTTTTTAGTTGAATTTATTAACCACTTTCAAAATGACAGACATTAAAGATCTACATAAAATTCATAGGCTCACTTGCTTTAGAAGAAGCTGTTCTGTTAGGATATGGCTGTGTAAATTCTCTGAGATCATAAAATTTAATGCAATAAAATAAATGCAATATAAATAGATTTTGAAAAACGTATTAACCCATTTCTTTAGAAAATGTTCTATGTGGAATTCTTGACCTACTGAAGTGAAAAAGCAAAATTCCAGTTGTTGTCAAGAAGATGACTGTTCCATCCTGTTCAAAACAGATTTCAACATTTCCTTAAAATGGGCTTTCTCACTAAATGTTTGGACACTATGAAAAACAAAAATTACTCTCTTCTTTTATTAGGAGCTGTTTACCAGCTGGTGAAGGGTTGGGTTCTCAGCTAATGACATTCATTCGCTCCCTGACAGGACACTAAGATGGTCAGCACATGCATAGTATGCTTTCCTGGGAACAGGGGTAAAAAAACCCCAAAACAACAGCAAAAAAAGCCCAAAACTTGGTGAAGGACATTCTGTCAGTCCCATTTGATTGTAAGTGGGACAGACAGGGCATTGCTCTGTGAAGTCTGATGCAAAACACCTGCAGAGTACTTTGTCACAGAAGTCAATTTGCCTGCCAGTTTTCAAAGAAAAGCAATTTGAATTAAAGCTATCAGGTTTTGTATCTCTTCTGATCTTTCCACTTTACTTTTGCATTTAAGCATGTAAAACAAAAAGATACCACATGGCAGATTTCAATATTATCTTTGGAAATAAAATTCCTCTTTGCATTATGTGCTGTCTGTTCTTTTTGCCAAGACTCATATTTAATATCTTTTAGAAAAGGCTTTACTTCGGAAGAAATGCTAAATGTCTAATACCTCCACACTCCCCAAAAGTAGTGGTCCTAATATTAAAAAAAAAAAAAAATCCAATTAAAAAAATAAGATCCAATTTGCTAAGTGCATATTATTGTCTGTACTTCTAGAATAAAATTAATACTGACAGAAATAACAGAATAACCCCAGATGACACACACCTCTGCATAGGAGTATAAGGAATAACCACAAGAAAAAGCTTTTGTTCCTTAGCTTTGTTTCACTTGATAAAGATGGGTATAGTCTCCAGTTTAGGTTGGATAAATGCAAAGGCTGTTGAAATGTGTTCAGGCTCTTTCTTAGCTTTTTTCTAACATCTGGTGAAGGTGGTCTCATGATGGGAAATCCATCATGAGAGAGTGGAGGAAAGTCTTTTTGGGGAGGAGAGAGGAAACCTTTTCGAGTTTTTTATTGGAAGTTTCCCTACTTCATCAGTCTGTAAGAAAGGAGAGGAGATGCTAGTACCTAAAATTTCAGCATCTTTTGGGTAGAAAGATTTTGATTCTCCAGTAGATTTTGTTAGGACCTCTTTCAGAATTTATCTAAAGGCTTTCACATACCCGTATCTAGGTGTTTTTTATGTTATGTTTTTATGTTCTATTTTTTTTTTTTGCAGTAACCAAATGTTAAGCAAATGTTTGCCACCTTCCTATGGACTTTATACAGGGTTTAAAACACTCAGGCATTGAAATAAATGTGTGTCTGATATGACATGAAAGTGTCTTGCTAAAACCAAGCAGCAGATCTGCATGATCAGAAAAGAAAGAACCATGGATGTGTAATGCAATATGAATACTGGCTGTGAAATGCCCTTTATTGAAAACTTAATAAGTGTAACACTTAGTCAAAGCTAATGTCTAGAAGTATTCTAATGTAAATGGAAATTAATTTTTGCTGGAATCCATAACTAGAAACAGTCTGACATACAGAAGACTAGAATTTGGATCAGTACATATATGTAGAGATGTGAGCCAGGGTAGACAATTAAACACGAATGTTAGAGAGCTTAAGAGCTGATGGCCACGTCTGGTCCTACTTTTTAGATTATCTTTTTTTTCCCTTCAGGATACCTTAACCTGCTAAATATAGTAACTTCTTCAGTATATCTGAGATAGAAATACTAACTTTGTAGATATTCCTTCTCAGTGAGATTTGATTAAGAGAGATTTTTTTTTTTTCTCTCTGTTTTTCTCAAGCTCCGGAAGGCAATTTAATACCCTTGTTTGATACTGGTGTAATTAATTTTTAGTTTCTCTTTTTCTGGTAAGCTGTTATATACAAAGTCTTAATTTACAATAGAATAAAATCCTCCTCTCTTCTTTCTGTAAGATTGGAAATGAAAAATAAGACTAATAGTATTTCAGCCAGGGTATGAAATGTTAGTCTATGCTGGGTTAGAGGTCATGATATAATCTAGTATACAGCAAAACATGTTAGATTAGAATATTATTTTCCTCCCCTTCCCAGAGGATTTAATTTCTTAAAGCTGTTGCTTTACCTGTTAAGTCTAGATCAGCAGCATGGAGAAATGCTCACGTTATTCTGGTGATACCCTCTGAACCTGTTGAAGCAAATTAAGGATGGCAGTGATGATCTGTGGTAGTCTTGAAAACCTTTTTTTTTTTTTTTTTTTTCCTTGTTTGTCCAGGTGTCTGTTTTACATGAATCTACATAAAGGCCTGCACAAAATCACACATTAACCTAGGTATGTTTAGGAATCAAACTAACAGTGCTTGTGGGAGGGCAGTCTTCTTCTGTGTGTTTTAGTATTGGAAGAGCCAGTCCAGGGCCAGATCCTGATTTCCTGTCTGCTGTACAAAAGGCTGCAAGGAAGTCAGTTTCCCCCCTCAAAGGAATATGTGGGTAATGTCATGGGCTATTGATCCAAGGTAGTAAAGACAGTCTAAATGCTGGTACTTAAAAAGCAGCATAAGATCATGGTGTTTCAATGGCCTAAAAATTGCTGCTTATTAGAAGAACTCTTGGAGCATCTAAGAGCACCGAGCATCTGTGAGACTGCTGAATTTGGAGCTGTCCCAGATGGCCCTGATAGCAGCGGTGGGTGAACAGAATATATCAATGCCATCTCAAACACATTGATCCAATTACACAGAAACAAGTGAGGTTCAGATGCAGCATAGGTTCTGTATCTGTTGTCACTTACAAACATTTGAAGGGTTATTTTTACCCTTTTCCTTTTTGAGTCTACTTTTCTGGGGGGAAAAATTGAACATAGATATATAAACCAGATAACCAGAATGAGCAGTGGAAGGAATCTTCTGTGTTTGAGTACTCCAGTATGGATTCCCTCCGTTTCAAGGGGTTTGTTTGAATCTGTGTACCTCTGCCTGGAAAAAACAGGATTATTCTATTACAGCAGCGCTAGGGTATGTACCGTAACACCTGAGGATATTTCTATCAAGTTGGACAGAGACAGTGTAAGTGCCTGGATCTATCAGGCGGTCTTGCTATGCCACCCAAGCCTCCAGGGCATTTCACAGCAGTTTTACAAAAAGAATATTTCCATACCTAGCATACTGACAATTATTTTAATTTGTTTAAATTGGCATAGCCTTGTGGATGGCTTATTTAAAAGCTACACACACTATTATGTGTTCATTCCCTAAAGGTATTTTTGCTGCAGGCACATTTGGCATTGAATTAATTATAATTCTAATATACTTTTGGAGTCAGCCTCTTTTAGCTGGATGAAAAAGCTTTGTGTGAAAGAAATGGTGATTAGAGTTTGGGGTCCATAATGGCTTACAAATGTCAGCTCAATTAGTCACTTATGGAAAGTGGGCCCATTCTCCTGAAATCAACTGAACTGAATCTTAAAATGCTATTAATTGAAACTGTTTATGGTTGTCCTTAGCATCAGTGGAAGCTCACAAGCTTCTCAAATACATCTACCTGTTCTTTCTGTTAATTGCAGAAGGCTCTCTCTGTTTTTTTATTTTCTAAATTAATTCTTCTTTGCTTTTTTTAATTGATCTTTAATTTTCTTAAATTTAGCTAGTGTCTTTTTCTTACTGAAATCTGTCCTTTCTGAAGTTCCTATTACATTATGTGGTCTCACAATCTTAAACAAGAGCAGTAACACCAGAAAACTCTCATGTTGGAGAGGATTCAAGGTAAGCACTGTGTTTCGAAGAGAGACATTTCCTAATCTTATGGGCAAGTAGTCACATCATTGCTGTGGCTGAGCTCAGATTCAGGAGGGAGTTACAGCCTGGGCCGCAGGCCTCCAGAGAGCAGTATGAATTAGGAGGCTCTCTGTGTAGTTCGTTTAGGACACACAGGCTGAGGGCTGAAGCAGTTCTCAGCTCTATGTGTGTTTTTTTCCTGTATCAGTGTGTCTCAGTGTCTGCTGTTTGAGTATATGGACCTGGAATGGTCAGACACAAATTAGAGAAGGGGATGATGACATCAAATTTTATTGGCTTTAACTGCCATGGGATTGCACGTTTGTAGGAAAACCAAGCTAATTTTTCCTCTTTTAGTTGAGGATTCTTAGTTTATAACTTCATAATCTCTAAATAATTGTCTTAAAAAATTCTTTCATAGAGGGCTTTTCAGTCTAATTCTGCAGTTGTTCAGTTCTCCTGGGTGCAGTTTTATACTTGAAAATTTGACTTTGATTCTCCTGATCAGCTTCGGAATTTGTAAAGTTAAACAAGGTTCGCATTCAAAGCTGAACATAAACACATTGTAGAAAAACAGACAAAGAAAACTCTGTCTTTGGAAAATCTTGAGTTGGATTCCCATCATTCTCTAGTCATCTCTATCCTGTCCAACATGGAAATATCAGGGCTGCTGACCTCTGTAGTGTATCTTTTCCGAGTTGCTTAGCACAGGTGTTTCTGTAATTACAATACCTTTGGAATAAATGTTTTGTTTAATGGTCCTCAAACTTGTACTTCCATCTGTGATTGTGGTACTGGTAGTGAGCTGGGATGAAATGCCTTTAGAAATGAGGGGTGCCAGAAGTAAGCCTAGAATTTCTTGCTTTCATTTATGTCCCTTCTTACTTTATTTGTAAAAGAAAATACATCTGGTTTTAATTTCAAGGTCAAGATGAATCAATGGAACCTGTGAAAGTAAAGCTAAAAGGGAAGAAAAGAGTAAAAAAAACCCCAAAACCCTAAAAAACCAACAGAACTTTTCCACATAGCAGGTTCCCAAATATTTGTCTGTTAAAGCAAATCAGATTAAATAAACAAAATTCTCATGACAAATTGAGGTTATTTTAAATAGTACAATGAAAACATCAGTTTGGCAGCAGTCAAAAAAAGTGAAGAAAATGTTAGAGACTACCTAAAGCTTGCTCTGTGTCTAGGAACAAAGCAGAACAGCTCATGACTGGATAAATGCGAAGGTCATCCATGTCTTGAGTGAGTGGGGAGCTATGGTTCCACCCTTCTGAAAGGATTTATTAGAACTGAAAAGATTTCAGAGAACGGAGTGGGATTGAAGATACGGAATGGCTTCCACCTAAGGTACTGCTGAGCAAGCTGAGATTCTTGAATGTAAGGAAAAAAAATCCATGGCTCAAGGGGCATGATGGACTACAAAATCATAACTGAAATGTGGAACATGAATAAAGACCCATATTTGCTTTCTTTTCTGATAGGAGAACTAGGAGCTATCAAAGAAAGTTAACTAAGCTAAATTCAAAACAGATAAAAGTTCTTCACACCACAGCTAGTAGATGTATGGAAATACTTGCTGAATGTTGTGGATGCAAAATGTTTGTGTGGGCTCAAGAGACTAGATAGAAATTGAAAGGGATTTGTTGTGGGTTACTAAATGGGCAAACCACAACAGGCCCTGAGTCAAACAAGTGTCAGAGGCTGGAAGGAAGAGGAATATTAAGGAAGGTGTCATATGATTGTTCTTACGTTTTCCTGGATATCCGCTTGTGGTCCCTGTTGGAGAAAGAATACTGAGGCAGGTGGATGTTCAGTCTGAATCAATACAGTCATTCTTATTCTCACAAACTCTTTATTGTTTGGGGTTGTTTAGGGAGACTAATAGTGGTGAAGATCCGTAGCAGTGGCTGAGTGTTTTTGGTCATGCTCGGAATACTTCAAATCAACACAGCGTATATGGGGTTTTTCAGTAGTCTAAGTGGCAGAGGAGAAATAAGAGTTTGGAGAAACTAAGTAAATGAAGTATAGATTTTTCTGGGTGGGCTGCTGGAGTAATGAAAGTACTGTTTGCTGTTTGTGACACTGCATTTCAAATCTTTTTAAGCACACCAGTATTTCTGAATTAGTAGTGTTCAGAACAGGTTTATATTAGTCATCAAATCAGATAACGTATTATGGGAAATAATGTGTTTAACTGCATATGTAGTTTGAAATGTGCATTAAATTGTAAATAGAGTTTAACCCCCAAGACTTTACGAAAGAGATCTGAAATACAAAATCCTAAAAATGTATTTTTGTGTTAAAAATTGCAAGTCACAAGGAGCTATCGTGACAAAAAGCTTGCTAGGTCAGTACAGCAGCATTTATTTGAATCACCTATACTTGTGTCTGCATTATGAGGAAAGGCTGAGGGAGATGGACTTGTTCAGCCTGGAATCTCCCTCCCTGGAGATACTCAAAAACCATCTGGACAAAATCCTGGTTCATGTGCTCTAGGAGTCGCTGCTTGAGCAGGCTGGTTGGACTAGGTGACCTTCAGAGGGCCCTTCCAACCTCAATCATTCTGTGATTGGGTGATTATCATTTCTAAAGTGGTTTTGTTTGGTTTTTTTAAACAAAACAAGACAAACAAAAAACCCAAAACCCAGGCAAAAACCCCTGAAAACCTTACTGTGAGAATTCACATTTATCAAAAAACATAAAAATTCCAGCCAAGTGATTGATCACATAGTATGCAACAGTGAACATTGCTCTAGAATTATTTGCCGTCTTAAAAATTTCATGACCGGCAATGTAGTGCGGTGGCTGAGAATGTTACTAACCTTGCCACACCAAACACTCTTGGGGAATTTTCAAATGGTCTCTACTTTATTTGTGAAATACTACTTTGTCAAACTCTTCATTAACACAAACCAAACAAACAAACCCAAACAAAACACCCCACACATATATTTCTGTGTGCGTTTCCTCACCTGTCAGTTTTGCCTGAGATAGTATGTTCAGTGAAAACCAGAAGACTTTGGCATACAATAAGTAGCTGTAGTCTGAATGTGGATTTAGCAAAAAGGAGATGGAGCCAGGTCTCAGCTCCCTGCTCTTTGTGAGTCTGGGTTTTAGATGTACCCAGTGATATCTGGGCACCTGTATATCACTCACTTAAACACAAGTAGGGATAGTCAAGGCAGATTAGTATTTAATGATTTCTTCTCCTCCCTTGTTGGAAATTTTGCCCTGGAAACTGTCTTTCTATAAAAATACAGAAATGATCCATGCTACTATGTTGTGAATGAATCTGTAAAATGTGCAGTGCACCCACCAGCAGCTAAAATGTGACCAGAATTTTGTATAGTAATTCTTATGTGTCAGAGTTCGGCACTATGAATATCCTTTCATTATAAATTCTTCAGCAAACATTTCCCCCATCCTTCTTTGTCCCCAGGAGTTGTCAGTTGTGCATGTAAATATACAATTTATTCATTTTCTGAGTGAATAAATTCTAGGGATAGGTATTTGATTCTCTGAGAAGGTATGGGGATACAATAGAAAGATCTAACTTGATAAGGATATGAGTGAGGTAGGATTCCAGGAGTGTTCTTCCAGTCCCTTGAAACCAGAATACTTTTGTGATCGAGATTCACCTTTATTCTCTGAATGAGAGTCTGTAAGCTCGAACTCTTTTAACATCTGGATTTAATGAAGAACTTTAACCTGGCTATAAAGTAGCAATCCAGAACCCTTTGTAAGTGTCTGTTTCCTTTCTCTGGAGTTGGCTGCATCAGAACTAGATTCTAATTCACAGGAAATGAGAATAATTTGAACATGTGAAGAGCAAATCCTGTGAACTCCAGTGTATCTCATAACTTACCCGTTTCTAACATTTTCATACCATGATCAGGACTGGAGGTATTTCTACTACAGATTTGCAGCCTATTATACACTTTTGAAGATAGATGCCTAGGAATATCCTCTTAGAAGGCTGCTTGAGTACAAGTGGTTGCACTGATGGGCACATGCATCCAGGCAGTGGAATCCTGAGCTCTGTGCTTTCCACTTAAGGAAAATCAAATTGGCAGACATCAAGACAGTAGCCAATCACCACATTACTAGGTAGGGGCTCTCAGCCTCTCTACAGAAGCTGCATGATTCTGAATTTAATAAATAAATAAATAAATAAAAAGCTGCAGGTATTTTGTGGTAGAAGAAGAGTCAGACCATCGAGGATATCATAGTTCAAAGCCCTCTACCACAGACTTCATTTCTAGTGCCTGTTCCTCTATTATATAGTAGCAAGGGATATGTGTTAGATCTAGGCAATATCAAGTGCATAAACATGAACCCCAAGTTGTTTATCAGAAATCTCAAGATCATCGTTGTCAACTGTATTTGTGGTCCTATGAACTCTGCATTAACCTTAAAAACCAGCCTTTCTGTTAATGTGCTAATAGTATCAAGGTTCATAAGATCAACAAGCAGAAATTCTGACTTAGATAGGAAGAGAGGAGGGTCTCAGCTGGCATAATATAGCCTGATATTTGGAAGTCTAACTTTAGTTTCAGGCTTGTGAGCAATTCCATCCATTTACTTTCTATGTCAAAACACTCAAGTAATTTTCCATGCCTGTTGCAGGTAATTAATTTTTCTTGTGTTCTGTACTTCTCAACTGGCTTTGTTGTTAGTCCTAAAACTTCCCTCTTTAGAGCTGGAGTTCTGTTTTAACCTACCAGTAGATGCAGTGTTTGTGTACTTTTTTTTGTTGTTACTCTTTTTCAGTTTTGCTTTTGCTGTGTTTTTGTTACCAACCTCTATTGGCTCTTTGAAGTCTCAAGTGAGGAGAGCTAAAGTTACACTGAGTGTGAATGTACTGTTATGAAACAGCCATATTATATTCTCTTTCTGCTCCAAGATGAGTATATGAAGTGATTGAGACATTCCCAAGTGAAATCTGGAATAAACTATTGTGTTTTTGGCAAAATTTCGATAATGTGTCCTACAACAAATTTACATTGTTACATAGACAGCCTAGTAATGTATAACCAGGTTAAATATAAAAACCCCACAACACTAAAACAAAACAACCCCAAACCCCAGAAATCTTCTCAACCACTCAAATTTTGAAGCTGAGTACCTTGATGTTTTAGCAATGAAACCACTGGGTCTTTTTGTTTGATGGAGACTTTATGATGCTGAGTTTCTTTGTCAGTATTCAAAATGTATTGAAACGCTGCAGTCAGATGGTTTGACTTATGTTTGAATGAGAATGATCTCTTCAGCCATTTGATGGCTTTTCACTGCTGTGACTAGAAGTGAAAATAAAACTCTGTTTTCTTATCTGATGGCATGGACCTTTTCATCACACCTTAATTTCTCTCCTGAGTCTAAGCTTCATTCACAGCTAGCGTGTTCAATTTAGCCATGGGCTGAACCATCTACTACTTTTTTTTTTTTTTTTTCTTAATAACTGCTATCAATTCTACCTAAAATGCCCTCATATGTATCATTATGTTGTGACTTGGCTTTTCCTTTTCACTTGTTCTTGAAAGTCATCTTTTTAGCTGAGACTTGGGACCTCTGCATGTCATTGCCCTCCTGAAAAGATCATCTTTGGTTCACTAGTAGGTGATGCCTTATCATGATAATACAGTTATTTTCATACCAGATTTAAAAAAAAAAAAACAACCCCAACAAATAAAACAAAAAAACCCCCACCCCAAACCCCAAAGAATTTTCTCTTTCTAATTTTCTCATTGGAATAATGGAATAAACTGGAAGTTTTCAAAGCCAGGTTGCATGAGGCTTTGAGCAACCTGTTCTAGTGGAAGGTGTCCCTGCCATGGCAGTGGGGTTGGAACTGGGTGATCTTTAAGGTCCCTTCCAACCCAAACCATTTTATGATTCTGTGATAATATAGATAATTATAGACATTCTAGGTGATCTTAATGCAGACAGCTACTTGGCTTTTTCTCCTTTTCTCCAAAAATATGACACATTATTATTAAGGCAGAAAAAAACCCCAAACCACCTTGAAGTAAAACAATGAAAATGTAATTCAAATGCAGCAATACTTTGGGGAGTTAGGAATTGTACTGAGCAGCTCATTGTGCTATAACTAGCCAAACTGAACTCAATGACAAAACTTTAATGTAGTGTACAGTTTTAAGTAGCCTTATTGTAGCACAGCACTTTCGGAACAAACTTTTGAAAATGAAGGTTTAAGGTCAAGTTTCATATAAATGTAATATTTCTGCCTCTCCTTAGCTGTATCAGCAGCGAACAGCAGAAATACAGTCACAATTGTAAGCTGCACTTGCAGCTCTAAATGTAAGAACACTTACCTGAAAAGGATTTAATCATCCTAGAGCTGGCTCTTAAGTACAGTGAATTGGCTTTACAAGAAATGCTTTCACACAGCCAAGAACACACTGTGCAGAGGCTGTGCGCTGAGGTAGTGCTGTCCTGGACTGGTGTCCATGCAATAAAATGCAGCTTCCACACAGCCTGGGAAAGCAGAGTGAGGTGAGAACAGGGTGTGAAGTACACACATAGCAGATTCCCTATGTAAAGACTGGAGTTTTACATTTTGACCTATGTTACATCCTAGTTTCTGTTCCAAGAGGGTCAAATGGCAAGTCTTCAGACTGAGGTGTCTCCAGAAAGACAGGAAAAGAAAGGCTTTGCTGTCACAGCTTGCTTCAGGAAAAGATTGAAATCCAGTTTCATCCTTTAGCTAAGGGGACCCAAAGACCGATGACAGTCCGAGAAACATATTTTAACCACCAGGGCTTACAGTATTAGAACTGAAGGTTTTCTGAGTCCATCTTCTGGAGATATTCCACTGTGAATGTTTTTCTTTGAATTAATTTTGCGAATGTGGTACTCACCTGGGTTGTTGTTGCAATGAATGTGAGACAAAAGTTGACCTCTAAGTAAGAGTTTGAAAGCTCTTGCTGTGCCCTACTTCAAACCACTGTAAATTATAACTCATCTTGATACACAGGGCTACTTGTCCTCTTTGTTGCCACTGCCACAAAAGGCAACACTATGCTGCACCTGTGTGGATCTAATTTCCCCCAAAACTGTCTAACTAGGCAGTGGGGAAGCAACAGCTCTCCCAGATGCTGTCACAGGCTCATTGTTAACAGTGCTAACAGAACAGGGGAAGAGGTTTGCAGTGAGCACTAATTGTGCTAGTTTCCTCAAACAGGCTTTTGGGAGCTCTGCACAAATATCCTGATGAAAGATATCCCTTGAAAGAGGAAGGAAATGAATCCAGGGCTCCTGTAATCATTCTCAAGTGTCTTTTCAAACGAACCAGAACTATGTAGCAAACTCAAATCCTATTAAGTGTATAGATGACTGAAAAGATATGTTTCAGTGTTTATTAAATGAAAAAAAAACCAAGAACATTAGAATTAGACATTTGTTGCTATCTTTTCATCCTTGATTAGATGATTCTCTAAGTCCTTGTACTTAACTGATTTAAAACTGAATTGCTATGTTGAGAGTCTTGTATGCCTTTATGTCACCTGTCCTCAGTCTTCCTCTGTCATCTGAATGCTTGTGGGAACAAAAAACCAGACGGATAAAATGACAGCAGAGACAAATTTGTTGAGGTATCCAAATGTGAGTGCATGCAGAATCCTTCTCCGTTGCCTTTACACGCTGCTCAATGTCATCTTTAAATGCTGAAAGTCTCTTCTGAAGTGTAGCACTTCTGAATCACCACAGGTGAATTGTGTCTGTCATCGTTCTTGATAAGCACAGTGATGGACAACACAGTGTATGCATTGGGGGCAGGGAGCGAGAGTGCTTGTGACGCACTGAGAAAAACAATAGTTTTGTGATGTCTTGACAGAAGAAGATAACAAACCAATTTCATATTTGCCAGCTGAGAATTACAGCCTTGTCTAGGAGTAATACAAGTATCAACTTTTTTAATTCGCTGTGTTTTCATTTTTTTCTTCTGTCTCCCAAAGAAAGACACTTCTAGGCAAACACTTGAGGACATGTAAGAGAATTACACTTTTAATATTATAGTGCTCATTATTTTAATTAATGACTGCAAGAAGTTGCTCAGAGACAATTTTTTAAACTTCCTGAAATTATTGTTAATATTTGATGAGAGGAAGAACACTATCTCCTCGAGTAATGAATTGGTGTGTTATGAAACCATGTATCCGGCCCACTTCTTGGGCACAATGTGTTCATTTCTTTGACTCTCACTATTCCCAAATGACTGTAACCTCCATTTAAAGCTGTGTTTTCTACCTGCACAGTACTAAGCCATCACCTGCCACACCTTTTTGAAGTGGAAGCTGGCTGGTTTAAAACCTCTCCTAATTTTGAAAAGTTGATGTTAAGTGTGTAGTTGAAGGGATTTGTGTGTTCCAGAATAACCTGGGGAATGACCCTGGGAGATTGAGCCAGACACCTGAGACACCAGCATGTTGTAGCAGGCACCTGTCTTCTGTGGATCAGCTAGAGGCTCAACAAAGATCTGCTCGGCTGAATTAGTACCTGAGCATGATGCCTTTGAAAATATTAGTCCTGTAGCTGTACATTTTGAATCCTTGCAGTATGTGCTTGCTGTTGCATTCATAACCAAATAAGTCTAGATAGAATTATCAAAATATATGGGCATTAAGAATCTCAATACAAGTTTGTTTGCTTTTGTGTGTTGGACTGGTTTGAGCGTGCTGTGCACAAGAAAAAACAAAAGCTTGCAATGACCAGATTCTGCTGGCTCTTTTCACTGTTCAGGTGGGTTTTCTTTAGTTTTATTTTTAAGCTTTTCATGTTGCTGAGATGGTACTGTAGGGAGGTCTTCAGTCTCTCAGTCCTCCAGCATCTGCTTCAGTGTTTCACCTTTGTCAGATATTCCATTGTCTGCCTTATTGTCTATTCCCTTCTCTATATTCTTTGTTGACTGTTGAACCAGCTTTCTTAGCACTGTTTCTCTGTTTTTCTTCCCTTTTCTGTAATGCATAATTCATTTTTTTTGTTTTTAAAAGGAAAAAAAAAAGGGACAAAAGAAATCCATGAAATAAACAAGCATTTTGTTGGTGGATTAGGCAGTATAGCTGTCTTGCACAAAACCTGTAAAGAGAATAGCTGATTTCAGTGATCTATGTGGTAGGAAATGCAGGCACGGACCCAGGTCACAAGGTCTTCCTTCAACACTGGCGTCTAAATTTCACCTTTAAGGGATGGTGAAGCAAAAAAAAGCATGAAGTATACATACTCTTAATATGTTATTAGTTGACCATGAGAAATATCCATGCCCCAAATTATCAGTCAAGAAAAGCAGTCAAGTCCTTTTCAGATTCAAGGAGGTATCTGGGTACCCAGTGTAGAGAACCCTGAAGGTACCCTGTTCAAAGATTAATGTCAGGTAAGTTGGGCATCCAGATTCTGTTCTGCCCAGAATCTGTAACTGTTTCAGAAGAAATCTGAGTACACTGTTTTCAGGATTTCATATTCATTCAGGCCTTTCAAAATAAACCTTCATTTTCAGTTAACTGAATTAAGGTTCACGAGGCAAAAATAAAGACAAATATTAATTTATTGTTGCTGTGTTCTAGTAACAAGATTTATTTGTTTGTGGAAAACACATAAGTAATGCCTGTGCCATAAAAGGCGTGAATTTCAGAATACCTCAAAATTATTATAAGAATGATCTTTAACAATTTTACAAGTTGTTTTGAACTTAGAAGTTATGGTTAGTTTTTTGTTATTGCATTGGTCTCAGTGGACATAATTAATAGTGAAGTTGTTTTTCATTTTTAACAAGAATATTTTCTAGTTCCCCTGAAAGTGAGGGCATTGTTTCTAATTAATAATTCTCTCTGTTTAAAAAAAAAAAAAAAAAAAGAAATATAATAATGGCCGCATTCTTTGCATGACTGGAAGGCAGCTGCTAAACATCCTGTGAAGTCGTATCTCCAAAACACAATTCTGAATGAAATTCTTAGCTGGTATAAACAGGCATAACTTCATTAAGTTCCAAGGAATTACGTTTGCCTGCTGTACTCTTGAAATGGCCTTTATTAGCATTCAAGTTATTAAGCATAGCAGTAAGTCACTGACTTCCCTGCTTTCAGAAAATGTTTATAGCCTTTGAATGTACTGTAAACAAGAGTGCAGTAGATTGTGAATTTAAAACAATCTAATGTCACCCTTTCAACAGAGGTGTGTTATTAAGTAGCACAAAGAATCTTGAAGGCTATGCAACTAACTCTGGAGTCATCTGTGTGTTTTGTCATGTGACATTATGGAACTAACAGAGATACTTCTTTATTAGTTTTGCTAGTTGCATGAAGAAAGGAAGCGTGGTCAGTAGACAAAATAATATTTCTCTTTCATTTAAATCTATCACAAACAAATGTTTTTAGGACTGTATTTCTCTCAGCACTTTAGAAAGAACTGTTTGTATGCATTGGTGAGACAAAACCAATGCCTTACCCATTAAGGAAGACATGTTCCTCCTCCCCTGCCCCATCCCTGTCTAGATTTATGCTGTCTGTGTGTCAGTCAGTAACTGGTTACCAAGTCATCCTTGCTTGATGTTGATTTACTTTTCCTTTGAAATTTGTTCTTTTCAAGGCAAGGGGTGGGGAAGGGCAGTTGGAACATTTCGGGGAGGAGAAATAAAATCTTTGTCTTGCCCTATTCCAGGACCCACTTAGAATGAAACTTATGGCTATTTTCATTCTATGTGCCTGAGGTGTTACAGGTGTTGTTACCTGGTCTAATGACTGTCTTAATTTCAGGCAGCACACTGAGGTAGCAGAATTCTCGTGGAAGACTTGGCTAGGTTCACTCTCTGGTCTCCATCATGCTACAGTCACAGATGGAAAAGTACTGTGTGTTCTGGAAAGCTTCTCTCTGTGATAGTGTCAGCTGAGTCTAGAAATGGCAGCTTCAGTAACCCTGAAAGAGACTGTAATTGAGTGGTTTCCAGCCTAATGTGACAAGCTTAAGAGTTATAAAAAGCCTGATGCATTTCGAACAAATGTTCCTGAGAACTATCAGACTGACTGGGTACTTGAACCTAACTCTGTTCAAACCCCTGGCAGTCCTCCCAGCATTGGTATTCAACATACTGTACAGGCAGCCTTCCCTCACCTCTTCGTACCAGTGCAGGAGGACATGATAAAGTTCATGTAGCTGTCATTGTAAATAAATGTGAATTATATGTAATTGTCCATGTTACCAGTTTATAACCTAATAGCCTGATACATAGCCTATTGATATGAATCTCTCCACTGACTATAATGGATTTTTGATCAGACCCCACAAAATAACGAAAGAAGATAGAGAGATGAGAGGAAAGAATAGAACGTGAAAAGCAAGACAGTCTAAAGGCAGCAGAAGAGGTCTGAGTGTTGAACTAGAGAAAATCCTTACTGGGTATCCTGCATGGGTTCACAACTGAAAAATATTTACTGAGTACATTTAACCAAAGGGATTTAAGTATATGTAATCCATTTACAAAACATTTACAACTGCTGGGTAAATTGAGCTCATTGTTTGTATGGTTGTCTCTGCAATCAAACTGTAATCATGTGTAAACTGTGAACAACCATGTGCAGTTCATATGCAATTATTTACAAACTGGTTTTATGAAATCCAATTGTACTACCAGTGATAATGAACTTCAGTGTGTAATAGGTATTTTTTTTAACATTAAAATCCCTCAGTACCTTCCTTCCTATTTTAAGTCCTAAATTTAAAAAAATATATTAACATATACTACACATCTCGGAATTATCCTTTGTTTAGTGATGAAGTTCATGCCACAAAATACAGTGCCTTGCCATAACCTGCTTTTTCCATGCATACCTGATCACTTCAACTCCAGTTCAAATCTGGAGTTTGTATTGTAATTCAGAGTAGCAACTCTGTGGGCTGACAATACAGCGGGAGAAGCTTTAAGCTATACTATTTTCTTTTCAAGGCTGCTAAAAGGTGTTTATTGTTTGCCTCCTTACCAATCCATAAGCTTTTGAACCTTGAACAGTAAGTCAGCACAGCTTTGCAGGTGGTGAGAAATGAAAAATAGCGTTAATGCTATTTTTAAAAAAATTCCTCTTTCTAGTTTCTGTGGGAAGCAAGTCACAAAAACTTCATGAAGTTGTGAAGCCATACGAAAGTTTCATTAATACACTTTTGAGAGGAGCTCATTAGTGTCTGCTTTACTGCTTGCAGATAACTGCTTAAAACTTTTATGTCACATCACCACAGTAATGTGTGTCCAGTCCATAAACATACAACAGTGCTTTGTGGTGGGGCTTCTTTACCATAGTTTCCCCATGTCTCATAAAAAAGAGCAAAATCCACAGCCTTAGCCTTATGTCATTGTATCATACTTTTCACTGACATTTTGTGTACTGTAGATCAGAATGTGGTAGGCAGACGTTGGAGTCCTAATTTTGGAAAGGATGCTTCTATAGGTATAAATCCTGAGTTTCCTTAAGGCTGTCGTCTGTACGCTGCTGAAGCTAGGTTAATGAGTGAGCTTTCTCCTTCCCTCACAGCCACCTCTGCTGCAGCAGCAGTCCAAAGAAGATGTAAGAGCATAAGCAGCGTTTTTTACCCCCATGAGAATCACCCAGCTTCAGAGCTCTACAAAGACCTGTTTTCCCTGTCCTAGGAGTAGTTGTCTCCACTAAGAAAGAAGTAACAGAAGAGATCCTGGGGACCAGGAGAGGAAGCGGGGCAGGGGGGTGGGGAATATGCTAAAGCAGGATCTGAGAAAATACTGGTAAATGTTACATGAGAAAAGGGAGCTAAACCCGTCCTGTTATTAAGACACTTAGAAGTTAAAGTTATTCCTAGTCTGAATTTCCTCATTTAAATAGTAGTTGTTTCTTTCCTTTCATGAGCATGTGAATTCATTCAGATTCTTCCTGAAAAAATTTTGTATGATCTGTCTTCAAAGAAAAATATCAGAGGACAATAGTCTGCTGCTAAGGGAAAAATGTCAAGGTGAAGTCTGGCCATATATCATCTCTAAATGCTGAGGCACAAGGATTTCAATGGGGAAGGTATTTATCATGTGATATTGTTCTATTACAATGACTCTATATTTCTGTTCTGCCAAGTGATTGATGCATGCTGTGTGTTATCATTCTTTTAGTGCACCAGTCAATTGTTCACTGTGGCGTTGTTAAACAGCTGCGTTCAGATTGACTGCAACAAAGGGCTTGTGTTGGCTTCAGCCAATCTGAAAGCAGCACATCATGAAAACACCAGCACATTGGTTCAGTATTTATTCATTAATGGGCAGTACAAACATGCTAGATTATCCATCACACTACTGAGCAGCTTTCCTAAAAGCTTGTATTAAAGATTATTTGACAACATGGATGGGCAGCTTGTGTGAAACATAGAAAACGATGTACACGAAGTAACTGCAATGTATGTGTAGCTTGGGCTTCATTGGAGGAAGTATGGGGAGTGTTGCAGGGTGCATTATCTGCCCAGGCCACTGTAAGTAGTTGTGTTCTAGCCCTGCCTCACTTTTGAGCAGAACACAGGACAATTCTCATCCCTGAATTTTTTTTTTCTTTTTGAGGGGAACAGGCTTACATCCTGCTGGTTAGAAGCAAAGGTGGAGCTAGCCCTGAATTATCTTCTTCTCACAGATGCACCTGATACCTAGAGGATGTTAGGGTGAAGTCCTAGTCAGTCTATGTAAGTTCTCAGTGATGTTAATAATGATGATCATGTAAATAACCCAAGAAGCTACTTACTGAAATAAGCTTTCCTTCATTATGAAGTCTGAAAAAAATAGAGCAAAATATAATAACTTATATAAACCTTTTTTTTTTTTTAAAGAGATAGGACTTTTTTTTTCATGAACAAACATGGTGAAGCGATCCTGATTTGTGTGTTTGAGTACACTTATTCATGTTTTTGACTGTTTGTGGGAATACTTACTAGTCAAAGATTTATTTTCAATCTGGAGTTGGTATGGAACTTTTATCTTGTTTTTGCTAGTACCCATAACTTTGGAAACAAAATACATTTATTGGTATTAATAATTTAACATTAATGTTAAATAATGCCGTAACGCATAGCTGTTATCATGAATATATGAATGTAAAAATTTAACTACAATTAAGATACTTCCAGTTGGATTGATATCAGCTTTGTAGAGTGGTAGAAATACCTTCACTTGTTTTTATTCCCTAAGCTATAACTGTACATAATACTGTGAAACAGTGTTTTTACAGCTTTTGGTACATTGCTGTGGAAAATCTTGACTTCTGTTTTTTACCTTCCCAAGGTATCATTGGTTAAGATTTGGGACTTCAGATAAAAATGCTGTCAGCACACTTTTGGGCAATGGTGGAAGACTCACTGAACAAAAATTGTGTATGTAATAGAGAGTACAGCTGAAAATGAATCTGAAGGAAATGGAAGCAATCTTGTTCCCTCCTCCTTGCATCAGCTTCGCTGAGTTTTTACTTTGAGCCATATTGTAGTTGTTAATTGTTACCCCATAGCGCAGACTTCACTGCTCCACTGAGCACATGAGACATTCCTCTGAAGGCATTGCTTGAAAGAACAATCTGGCATGCAGTGGGAATACATCCATTGTATCCTTCTCTAAGAAAAGGGAGAATGCATTCTTTTCTGTAAGTTAGTGACTTTTTTTGGGCTGGTCTTGCGTATTAGTAGGGTACTTTAGCTACCACATACTTTTCTGCTAGCGAAGAGTCGCCAAAAAAAGAGGCTACAGAGAGAGGCTTTTCAAGGAACGATCCTGCGGTTCTGAAAACCCACTTAGCAGGGAGTAAAAGCTAGGGTGACATGTTTCTTTGCCTTTATTGCCTCCACTGTTGTTCAAGTAAGGAGTAGCTACATTTTTGCCTTGTGTAAAAATCATACATTAACTACCAGAAAACTGAAATGGGTGTATTTCTTTCCATTTAGAAGTGACCTTGCTAGAGAGGGCTTGAAATCTATCAAAATACACATTTCTATCATCCTTAAGAGATACTGCTCTTAAGTAATTTGATTGTAATGGAGATAATAATAAGAAAATTATTTTAATCTTTGCTTTTGCAGAGGTATGTTTGACTGTTATTCTGCCTTTCTACATCAAGAACTCATTCAAAAGTAATACGTAGAATGGATTGTTCAGGAAACAAGGTCAGTTTGTTTTATTTCAACAACTTACTCAACAGTTAACAACAGTTAAGCTGATGCTTCTGTAATATTGTTCCTTTTGTAGGAACAGTATTTGCAAGGAAGGAGATAGTGAATTTAGGTTAGGTTTTTTGTAGGTAGTGGCCTTTTTTGAAATGTTGTACACTTTATTCCTTTATCAAGTTTGGAAAACATTTGAAAACACTTAATCCACCTTCTAATTACATAAATTATTAGATACAGTAATTAAGATACAGTAGAAATGTGGTTTGGAATTTCAGGCTAGATTGAAAATGCCATGATTCAAACTCAAAATGAAAATCCAGTATATGCTCACTTGGACCTTACATTTCTTCCAAAAATTTCAATATGTTCTCTTTTTACAAGTTAACTTTGTTATTAAAGAATCACCTGTCTATGAAACTCTTGCTTTATGTAGGATCAAGTGCCTTCCCTCCTGCTGTCACTGTAAAGTGTAAACTCTAGATTACATGCAGCTTTGCATTATTGACCTAGCTGCAAGGTGCCACCAAAAGGGTGATTGTCTATTCTTCAGCCTTTAAACCATGTTGCTGTAATCCTGTGAATCCCTGGTCTGTGGAATCAGGTAAAAATATGTGCCACTACATAACTTTTGGTTTAGGACTAGTTGTCAGTCAGATGTGTGAATCATAGTTCTGGAAACCAGGACTGTCCTTTTGGCAGCAGGCCACATTTTTAGAAGATTAAGAAAGAATGAAATATGTCACTTTATTCTGCCAGAACATGTCAGAACAGCTTTAAGTGCAAATTCATATCCTTCTTGTTTATTTCTCCTTTGTTAGTGGAAAGTTTAAAGTATGATAAAGTAAATGAGACCCCGATCTTTGGGTCAAGCTGAAGATTTTGGTTAGATACATTTATGTAACTTCATATTTTTTCATCTTGCTTTTTCATTGTCTCATGAAGAGATACTGAGCTTCTGACTTTCTGAAATGAGAGGATTCTTCTACTATTGTTCGCTTCTCTGTATCTTTGCACAACAGATTTTCAGTCCCACTGGGCTGGCACCAATTGCAAGAATATGTTACTCACATTTATTTTTTGTTTTAACACATGCTCTCTCAGGAATTTTCAAGCTTGCAAGACTATGAAACTATAAAAATGAAAAAGATTGTGAGTTTTAGGCTCCATCAAACATACTTTTCATGGCTTATGCTTTCTGAAAGTCATGCACAATCAGGTTTCAGACAGTGCTCAAATATATCTAGAGTTGTTATTAATACCGTTGACTCCATTATCAGCTATTACAGTCCCAGGACTAGGAGAAGGAGGCCACATCTTTTTACTCATGCAGACATCTAAAAATGTTGGCTATTGTGGGATTTCATTTAAATCACACCATGGAAGAAAAGGCAGCCTAGAAAAACAGATTTGTTTTGTCCATTGGTGAATTACAGTTTTGTCAATTACTCTGGGAACTTTTGACCCACTGTTACTGTTGCTCTCACAAAAAGAGAATGAGTGCTCTCATCTTGGCATTTTCTAGACCATTACACCAGAAGTCAAGAGAAATGTGAGGAGGAGTAAATCTTGCTTTCCTGTTGGAATAGAGTTGATGATTTAGACCAGAGTTTTCAAACTCAAGAGTTCTTTGTAAACATTTATATTGTTGCAGTGATAGGAGCAAGAATCTGCCTGCTTTTAGAGGGATATTTGCCAGAGTGAGGTCTAACCTTCAGCATCTGAATTAGCTACTTGGAAAGCATATTTAGATGCTCTAAGTCAGCTGCTGGTTTTCTCCCGGGTCCCATTTCCACAAGACGGTGTGATATACTTGGAAGGTATATAAAACACATATATGTTACAGAACACATCAAGCACAGGCTATTCTAGAACATGTAAAAGATGTATGTAACGTGGTAGTGCATGCTACTGAGATGAATCACTTGGGTGAAGCTCACCTCTGCTCTGAAGACAAACACATTACATGTCCACTGCT
Source organism: Caprimulgus europaeus (assembly GCA_907165065.1). The sequence goes on from OU015536.1 coordinate 7,816,927, forward strand.
TATGCTCTCTGTATTTATACAGAGAAGCACAGAGAGAGGCCCCATCTAGATTGGCTTCAGTATTTGAATGAGAGCAGTTTAGAAACAAGACCTTGGATCACAGAATCATTGAATGGTTGAGGTAAGAAGGGACCTCTGGAGGTCATCTTGTCCAACTCCCCTGCTCAAGCAGGGTCACCTGGAGCAGGCTGCCCAGGACCAGATAGCTTTTGAATGTCACCAAGGATGGAGAATCTGCAACCTCCATGGGTAACCTGTGCTAGTGCTCAGTCACCCTCACAGCGGAAAAAGTGGTTCCTGATGTTAAGGTGGAACTTCCTGTGTTTCAGTTTGTGCCCATTGCCTCTTGTCCTGTCACAGAGCACCACTGGGAAGAGCGTGGCTTTGTCTTCTTTATGCTCTCCCTTTAGCCATTTATATACATTGAAGAGATCCCTCCCTGAGCCTTCTCTTCTATGGGCTGAACAGTCCCATCTCTCTCAGCCTTTCCTTATATGAGAGATGCTCCAGTCTCTTAATCACCATAGTGGCTCTGCAATGGACTCTCTCCAGTAGCTTTGTATCTCTCTTCAACTGGGGATCCCAGTACTGGATACTGGACTCCTGTGTTTAATTCCCATCTTTAAACCTGTTGTTTTCATATACGTTATGAACACATATTTTTTTTTCCCTTAGGTGTGCATACACACATTGTTCTCAGGAAAAAATCTAAACATCACCAAGGAAAATGGTCCGTAAGCCCACAGTTTCCAAGAAAAACATACAGTTTTTGTTACGGTGGTTTGGAAACAAAAGTCCAAACTAATTCTAGCTTGAGTACAGGATCCTCATAAATGAGAACTAGTTTACATAATGGCAAACATCCCAATTTTTACAAAACCTGTACCCCTGCTAGAAGGGAATTCTGGACAATTTGATAAGTACTTGATGTTATAGCAGATTAGTTTGAGTCAATGAAAAAAGTTTTAGCATTTTTCTAGGCATAGAGATTGAGCAGAACTATTTACGTCTGCCTTTTTTGGTCTGATTACAGTAATACCTTTTCCATCTAATAGGAACTCTTTGAACAGTTGTTCTAACTTTGCAGAAAAAATTCTCTTCAGACTATCCAATGGTATCTTCAACAGCCAATAATTAATTTTTTGGAGTGAAAATCATTGTAATGGAATTGACCTTTCCCCGTAGCAATAGGTTCAATCACTTCCATCTGTCAAAATCTCTTTGCAGGATTTTAATTAATGGTGAAAAATGTTTGCTCACCATGTCATTGAATTATTGAGAATCCTAAATACCTGAACACTTCATAACATGTTGGCAGTACAAAAAAACCTCTCCAAGATGAGGACAGATTTCCTGGAGCAAAATCTGGAAAGCAGTAGAACTTCTATCTTCTCCCAGGTGATCTTGAAGCCAGAAAATAATGAAAAATCATCAGTCTTCCTCAGCAGGCTAGGAACTGATGAATCCAGCTTTCCAAAGAGAAGTTTTGCAGCAATGTGGCCACATTCTTTAAGAACTGTGTGAATTACATATATATGAAAATGGCTTATTCTTTTTCTGTTGCCCACATCCTAAAACTGCTGGTGTTAATAACTGGACTGATGCCACAGAATTGTAGTCAGATCTGTCTTCAATAGTCGAGCTGCACAGATCCTCACTATAGCTTGTTGTCTTTTAAGCAGCGTATATTTTCTCTGGAGAGAAGGCACAAATTCAAGGGTAACTCACATCTTCATCAGCTGGCTGGCTGAGCATTAGCTTATATCTCTCTTGACCACAGAGAGTGAGCATTACAGTCATTGCTTACACACCACACCTACAGGGCTGGATGGGCACCACAAAGAAGAGTTTGCAGTACAGAGGACTGCATGTTTTTGTTGTCTCCTTGAAAACTCCAAGCAGGAAAATTTCTTACTGAGTTCTTCAAATATGGCATGTCACTTCCTTGGATGCTGGAGTGCAGGTTGCACAGAGCTGCCTTCAGTGTTCTGCTTTTGCTTATCAACATGAAATGCCATCTCTCCTTTACGTATATTTCTGTTCCTGCAGAGCAGATCATATGATTTGTGGCTATTTTAATATCAGATGCTGCTAGCTAGCTTTCTGGTAGTTCGTTATCCTTGAATTTAAGCTAAGACTACTTACACTTTCACAGCTGCTAACAAACATTAATCAAATAAGAGTTCTTATAGGTGCCATCTACACAAGTAGAAATGTATTTCCAAGTTCTAGTACTGGAATGAGTCTGAACCCCCACAGTGGCTCACAATACCCAGAGGCAGCTATCGCCATATGTACTGAACATTCTCCCTGTGTGAAATCACAGCAGTTATAATGCACTCTGCTTTCAGGTGTGGCTCATGGTTTCACTTCTTTCTCATTATCCCTGCTAATACCCTCTGTTCTCCACTTCAGGCGCGTTACCGCAGGCTCAGCCATTGCTGCTCAAAGGTGGCTGAGCGCTGTGTTTATACCTCAGTTCACAAAAGTCAAGCTGGTGGTGTAAGAAGACAGTGAGGCGGGTTTAGTTCAGACCCAATCTTAGTTATTGAGCAAATAGCAGCAATGCTGCCAGCCTTCATTACATCGCAGAGACAGATGGTCTGGACTGAGAGACCAGCAATTAATGTACAATGTGTTCTTTGTTGGCACTTACCACAAAGGGATGTTCTGTGTGTATAAACTGTCGTCTTCTTAAAGCTTATTTTGTTTTGTGACTTTAGTGTCTATATGGAGTTGGAGGGAAGTAATTCCATGTAGGCATTAAGTGCAGGAATGGTTCTCTTTCTCTCGGCTTTCATACAACTTTGTAATGACTGAACATTTAAATTTTGAAGTACTCTTTGTTATCAGAGTCAAATCTCTCTGAAGTACTTTCTGCATTAAAATGAGTTCTTTCCCCTCTAGTATTCATGTTAAATTGGGAATTTTATAGTTCCCATCAGGAAAAAATATTTCTTCTTCCTGCATGATAAGTAGAAATATAAGACATTGGAGTGAGTATATGCATTTAGTCCAGATACTTGCCTGGGTGAGAATCACTAAAGTTTTGTACTCCACTGCCCAGATCATGATTTTTTTTTACATTATTTTTATTCTCCAGTTCTATTACCAGAACCCTTATTCGTTCACTAAATAGAATCCAACATGAAATGAGCCAGATTTATGACTCAAAGCCATGCCTGGTTCCTTGACTATACCTCAACTATTTTATATTCTGAATGCAAATTATTTTGGTTAGAGCTGTATAATTCCAGATACCATTCCCCTCAAGCCTGCAAATCAAAAGACACCAGCTTTTCAGGATTCCTGTTAAAGTCAGAATGCCTGTGGATCTGTCAATAAGTGTCTGTCTGTTGCTTTTTTGCCAGATTTGGGCTGTAATTTGAAGCAGAGGTGATGATCTGCGAAACCTGTTTCATATTAATACTTCTGCCTCATTTACTTGATAGTATCAATTCTTTCAATGAAGTTGGAAGGTTTTTTTAGCTCTGCCTTTGTGGTATTTGGGAACTTATTTGATCAGGATGGCAAGCCTCAGATACTGAGGAGATAAATATGTGATCATGTAATCAGAGTCATCATGAGCAAGGGATGAGATAATGTTCTAAGATTTTCTGAGATCTCTCCCTTTCCCTCCAACCTTATTTTTTTTTCTTTTAAAATTGAATTTTATATATGCAGTAGAGAAAGACAGGCAGATAAAAGATTGGACCATAATTATGAGCTATTATAGATAAAAGTCCAGATTTCCATTCAATAAGGCAGATTTCCTTGGGCAGATTCTTCAACAACATGGATAGATGCCTCTTCTATACCACAATTACTTGCACTGGCTTTTGTGTGAAAAACACTCTTAATGCAAGTAGGAATTAGTCTTTTGTAAACATTTGTTTTGCAGTCCTCAGTTATATTATACAGTGTTGCACTGGGAATGTTCTTCCTAGTATCAAGCACTTTGAGTCCCAGTTCCTCACTAACAGTCTATGGCTGTCTTTCTAAACTACAATGACTGTTGTATAATAAACAGAGAAATATGTTTAAGTACTTATTGTTGGCAGATGCAGCTGATAAAGTGGCTTTTTCTGACACTGCTTGATTTTTTTTTGGAGGAGGGCAGTGTTTTTTGAGGTGTTTTGTTGGTTTTTTTTTTTTAAATTAACAGCTCAAGAAATTATCAGCTTTTCTTCTATTCTGTGGAAAAATAAATATGCCTGAGTGTCAGACATATGTTATTTACCATAGTGGTGTTCTTCAGCTCATGTCACATTGTGCATTGCTTCATGGAAGACATGCATTTTGTGTCTTGGAACTCTTTCTTGTATTCCCTCCCCCCTCTAGCCCTTACTCAGGAATTGCTTCATACAGAACTCCAACTCTTAAGCTTCTAAGAAAGCATTTAAATTTGAGTAATACGATTTTCCACTTACTTCCTCACTTGCTGTCCTGTTTTGTAATAGCCTGAAATAAGAGCAACAACATGAGAATTACCTGGGTCGAGATGCTCTCTTTCAGCCAGCAACATTATTCTCTTCATCCCTCCCCCATACACACAACGAACAATAACTACAGAGCAATAGCTAGTTCTCAGGATATTTCTGATGCTCGGAATACAGTTCTCTGTGAACATTAATGAATTAATCAGTCCTGCAACAACCTCATGTATTGGACAAAATACATTTTCCAGATGTTATATGTGGAGAAAAAGAAGACAAAAGAGGCATCAACTCATAAATCAGTCTAGCTAAGCTATCCTCACAGATTCCTCGTTGAAAATAAATATTTGTCTTTACTTCTCTTCTGGTTCTGTGCAGCCCCTGGCTTAAAACATAACTTAAGGACTGCGGTAATTTATGGTTGTCTGTAGTGAAGCCCTCTAGGGCTGAGATTGTCTACAAGGTCTCAAAGACATCTGTTGTGTTTCCTGCATATGGAACAGAAAATATCTGGCCTGGCACTAAGCTACTTGGGGAGATATCCACATTTATGAGCAGGAGCACTATTTTAAAGTATTTTCCTTCATTCCACAATCCAAAGCCCCTGAAAATATTAATTAATTACACTGTCTGTAGAACCCTCTTAAAACGTTTGCTAAATGAAAAGTTTTCCTTAACTACCTTTATTTGGGCTGAATCCATTGCACTTGAATGTTCAACAGAGCACAAGGCAGTAAGAAATTGAACAGTAAGTGCCTTTTCCTCTCTAATGACACTTCAGACATTAGTATGTCTTTAACCTTCTGATCTTCAGCCCACACTACTCTCTGATTTTGATATTGAATCAGGGATTGGTTTCCATGTTTAAAAAAAATATGGATTTACTTTGTATGAAGGAGTTAGAAATTGCCATTGGAGTGGTTTATTCATGAAAAGCAAAGCAAGATGCCTGATGTAAAGAGTTTTCACTTCATTCTTTTGGTAGAATAGGGCTATTCACCACATCGTGGATCCCTCTTAGATCATCAGGAACGTGCTAAGCCTGATGTGAGTGGATATGATGGGAGTAGCCAAGCTGGAAGTGTTAGTAAGCACCTAGTGGTCTGTATATAATGTCAAACCACCTGGTTAATATGGAACAAAGACATTGGGGACTTGCCCCTTTCCCCAGATTTAGTGAGCTTTCCGTCTGCTTTCAGTGATCAATGAAATAAACCTACTGTGTGTGGATTCTGCTCAGTGGTATGTGCTTGTCCTTTTCCCTTCCTTTGTAGGTTATTTGCAGTTACTATTTGTTATTGCTCATATTAATTACTGATCATCTCTAGTTACCTGTTGTGTTCTCCCAGCACTATCTGACAAGAATCAAACCCAAACTGGCTTAATGAGTTCATATTAGGATTCAAACTCTCTTTATGCCTAGAGCAGTAGCAAAGAACAAGATCTCTCTGGATTGTCTGAATGACTGAGAATCACTTTCTCATTACAGACTAATTTACTATGCTGGAATCTCACTGTAGTCTGTTTTACTACCACTGCTTTATGTAGTAGTTGGCAGGAGCATTAACTCAGCTGTTGCCACTTGGAGTGTTTGCCTCATTGATAAAGGCAGTAATTCAGCACTAGGAGTGGAGCTCAACTCTGTGCCCTGAGATACTGCAGCCCAAGCATGAGGAGTGGGCTGTGAGGAATCTTCTCTCTATTTGTATGTAATACAGAAGATGTCTGCTAAAGATCCTGAATGGAAAAGAGGAAGGGCAAACAGTTGGGTATAGAACCTACAACTCCCTGTGGCACTCCTGAACCACCCCTGAAAAAAACTTATTTTAAAATTGCCAATGTTTATTATTAAATTTCTGCTTAGTTCAGGAATAACTAGTGTTTTTTATAATGTTAGGAGTTTCAGCTGACTCTTAACGTGCAGTCTGTTGTTGAAATAGCATTCTACCTTTTTAGAAGAAAAGAGGTTGTTGTGTAGCATGTTTGGTTTTATTCAGGTAAAAAACTCAAGGCTACTGTTTTCTACTCTGTACTTTCACTATCCAAAGTCTGAATGTGAGACCCAAACTTGGATGTCTTTAAGTTTGGAAAGAAAATAATTAACAAAAAATATTGAGTTTTCCCTCAAACAAGGAAGGACCACTTTAACATTGATTTAGGTCCCACTTAATAAGTATAATCGGCTTTTTAAAACGTGTTAGACCATCATAGCAACATCAGGCAAGGGTTTGTGATTGCTGTAGGAAATGGCTTTTCCTTCAGCTTGGAAGCTATTGCCAACATGTTTTATTTATTTTTATTTGAAAAAACCCTTTTTCCTATCAAATGTAGTTTAAAGCAAAGCTGATCCTTCCATACTACACCTTAGGTCAATTTTATTTTGCATCAAAAATGTGGTGAGGCTGCCTTAGCCTACAGGAAAGTAAGTGCAAGCATGCTCTCAAGCTCGTACTTGACTGTAGCTTTGTTCACAGTGTGAGCAGTGAGGAGGCTTCCCCCATCTCCTAGGCGTGGTGCTAACATACCTAGTAAGAAATGAAATTCCCATAATGCAGTAACAAAGTAGTTGCTTTGGTCTAAGCTGGTTTAGGTGTATGGGGAGTACAGAGAAAGATAACTGTATCCTTGCCTCACCTGTCCAGATGAAGCATAGAAATTCTGTAATATGATCTATTTTATTTTAAGATAATTCCAACCTGAATCTGCCTGAGAAAGGCAAGTTTCAAAAGCTTTTTTTCTATGTCTCTGGCAGTTCAGCTTTGCTAGATTCCCTTTCCCAAAAGCAAAGTTGTGGCAGGTACAAAAGAAGGAAAGAGGAAGATGAAGGGGCCCTGCATGGGATGGGACAAAGCAGCCCCAAGGATGAGAGCGACCCTGAGAGTCCTCATGTGAGGGAGAGGATTTGTTTGGCCAGCTATGATACCTGCTTCTCTAAAAAAAGTAGTTACTGGGGAGGAAATAAGGAATGTGACTCCTAATTGTGTAATGTCTGGCAGCCTGACACAGGGCCTGTACTGTATTTTCAGATACCTTTTTGAATTCTCACTGTGTGCAATACTTGTTTAGCTGTTTTGTGAAGCTGTTAGGCATTATATCAGCAGCAAAATCCATCTCATACAATTGTCTCTAGTAACTTCTACTGATTCAACCATCAGTTACTTCAAATGGTGACTTGGATATGGGGTTTTTTGTTGTTCTATTTTTATGTATTCTGAGGTGGGGGGGGGGAAAGTAACGGCTGTGAGCAAAAATAATATTTTTAGAAGAGATGTAATTCACATTTTTAGTCACAGTATACTGATAAATTTTGTAGGGTTACTAATATTAGTGAATATCCTCAAACCTGAAAGATTTTTAACAAGCTTGTCCACTTAAAGGAGTTGAAATTTTTAACAATCTCTAAAAATACATGGTCATCAACAAGATAGAGGGTGTAGCAGACATGATTGAGTGCTTTTGAAATGTCAAATAAAGCTGATGCCTTAAAACAATACGAGTGTTTTAATTTCTGTGGCATTTTAAAGAAGGTAACTTTGTAGTTTTATTGCAGGATGTAATGTGCAATTGTTAAAACATCATCAAACTGATTGCTTTATTTGATTTAAAATGTCATATTCAGTATGATGATTTTCACTCATTAACATTAAACTCAGAGAACCATATGTTAAAACAATCTTGTCTATTGAATGAGTACACTCAGTTAAATAATATGAGCAGAAAAAATGTGAGACTTCCTACTAAGCATTTTATCTCCATTTTTAAAATCCTCTGAAATTCATTAGGACAAACCTAATCCTGCAAATGGTAAATCATTCTATTTATAGATTGCATGGCATTTTGATATTAAAATGCATAAAATCTGCCAATAGTTTAGAAATGAGGCATCAGCAAAGAGGATTATTGGTCTACCTAAATAATAATACAACCATTAAGAGGATAACATTTTCCAATCGCAATTACATGCCTTAATTTTAAAGAAGCTATCATTTACAATAATTTGGCAGATTCAGTCCATATTTCTTTCGCAAATTTATTTCTTCATTATGCCTCAAAACAAATTTATGGTGCATTTATGTTTGTGAAGATAATTTGCTTAGTTTGTTGTGAATGGAAATCAGTAATTACATACAATCTCATTTTCTACAGACATAAAGTTAATTCATGGTAGTAATTTTACACAGAATATTAGCCTGTGTTAGTTATGATGAAAATGTTACTGTGGCAAATGTTCTGTTACAGTATAATTTCCTTGGACTTGGTGAAAAGGAAATACTGACTTAGTAAATAATACTTAAGTAATTGATTTTGTGATAATTTGGGATGATTCAAAAGATTTATTAGTGATTATGGGAAAAATCCTTATCTGGCCCTAAAATCAGAACCTCTTGTGAGTGGAGAATGGAAGCTTATTAAAGGAAAAATGCACACTTCAAGAAATGTAGCAGCATATATGCCCAACCAGATGCTGGAAGTGAGTCTTAGATGCTGGTGATGAAAGCAATAGATCCAGTTCTTCAAGGAATTTCAGTGGAATTCCTTGCTTTAGAGACTTAAAAATGGACAAAGCTAAGATTTCTGCAGGCAGCAATTCTATATTAATTTCAAGACAATATTTTATTATAACCAGTCTTTTAAATCACATGATGTCTGAGGCTAAACCTTTTGTGTCAGCTATTAAAGGAACAAATATTTTTAAAAAGTCTTATTTTGTTCATGTCCTGCAGATAGATATTTGCCCAGAAGCATGTGTAGTAATTCAACATACACGTGAATGTTTTGCCTCAGACATTCTGGTTTACAGTGCACTCCTATATTTCTTTGATGGAGATTCCACTTGAGAAGTGTGAGGAAAAAACCCAAATTACCTATTTTTTCCCTAGCCATCCCACCCCAATAAAAAATATAGAAACACAAAAATTTCTCAGAGAAGAGGAGAAACAACAAAGGACTACTTGACATTTTACTAGATAACATTGTAGAGCTGTATGCACTGACGGTGTGGCCTTTGAATGTTGTGGTAGCCAATGGCAAAGCTTTGTTGTCCTGCAGAGTGATACAGTTAAGCTGTCATCCACCTGCTTTGTCCTGTTGTACACTGAAGCAAATATTTCATTAAACTGCTGTGGGAATATATATCTATATATATATATACACATATATATATATTATTCCTTGGTTTTGTGAAAGAGTTAAATATGGATAGTTTGCCATTTTAGATTAGGTAATATTAAATAATTGTAGTCTTCCAAATATGAGGCTACCACGAAGCTTGTGTACTCCTAGCTGAACAGAAGGAACGTGAATCTGACATTGGCCTTTATATCAAAATGTATGGAATTGTTATACACTGCACAATATCTGCCACCTCATTAAAAGTAACTGAGGTCTGGCAAACTCTGGATGTTTAGAATAAGACTATTACCAAAGTGTTCATGCCATTAAGAATGAATTAGTTGTGGAATTATCAAAGGAATCTTTGATCTCAAGAACTATTGTAAGTATACTTTATGTAATCCATAAATTTAGGATTTGTGGAAGTATTTTAACATTTAGGCTGAACTTGCATTTAGAATGAAAGCACATGGAGCTCTAGTGGCTTTTGAAAAAGTTGATTTTTCAGGTACAGATACAGTTGATACCATAAAGTGTTTCTGACCTAAAGTAATGCTATCAAAAATGACAAATTCCAAAGTCAGTAGTTTCCAGAGTGAGTAGGTTTTTTGGTTTTTTGCTTTGTTTTGTTTGTTCTTTTTAATCTGCACTAGTTTTTAAATGTTCAGCTTAAGATTTGCACCTGATTTCAGTACGCTCTCCTTGTAAAAGTTAGGTGGGAACCTAGTGAAAGAGGCAGTCAGAGTAGCATCAGTGGAGATGTGTGGCTGAAGGGGCTCAATTTCATAAAATTTAAAATTAGAAGATGGTTAGCTACCCTACTCTGCATTGTCTCAGTTACTCATTAAGACTTGTTTTTTCTGTTATCCTTTCCTTTACCAAAAGTGTGGAGGACAGAGGGGTATTTAGATGAAGTTTGTGTTTAAAACTGTTGAAGAGCAGTTGAATTCCTGAGTGAATTCCAGACATATACAACTGTGAGTTCACTACTGACATGAATTATGACCAGGCTGCAGCTGTACAGATCATTGTGTGGATATTCTGTACATATTTGTCAAACATATGTAAAAACCTTTCGTATTCTGGAAGAGGATATGCACAAAATAATTCTTGTAGCTTCATATTTGAGCAGGTGTTAAAAGGAAAAAAAGCTCCTATTAAGACTTGTCAGAACCTGTGAAACATCAAAAAATATTGCTCCCTTTAAAAGAACTTAAAAAAATTTCATGCTTTGGTTTTTTTTGGATCAATATGCAATGAATTAACTTTTGGAAGACTCAAGTTCTATTTTTAGCTTAAACCCTGATCTTTTTCACTTTGAATTGGGATAGTTGGTTGGTTTTTTGGTGGTTTTATTTTTCCTTTCCTAGTCTTGCATTTTTTGTGTATCGTGCATAAGACAGTTTTATGGCAGAAGCAGTCCTGTAATAGGTTCATGCTGTAGCTATCTGACTGACTCATTGATTTCATTTGGAACTTCTAAGTGCTCCTGAAATACAAATTATTAAGAACAATCGTTATATTCTGTATCTGTGCATTCTCTTCCAGTAAGTTCTTAAAACCTTTAAATCATGTATGAATATGTATATCACCTAGCACAAAGAGGTTAAATTCTGATTTAGCAGCAGAAATAAACAGTACCACTAACCAGCTGCTTTATAACCTCACATTTGGGCACAACATAAAACTGAATAAGAAATCATACATTTGGATAGGTTGTTGACTCACTTTATAAAATAAGGAATTATCAACAGCAAGTATTCAGTGTGTTGTATTGTCTGTTATCTTCTGAATCTTCACCTTGTGCTTAGAATTTGAGACTTTATATGGGAGGCTTGAATGCTTAAGGGTAGGAAGTGTCTTAAAAGGAATTGTGTCCTGGACCAATTGCTGTGGAAGTGTTAAACCTGACAATTAAAATAGTGAATATCTAGCTTAGTGGAATCAAACAGATGTCTTAAAAAAAAAAAAAACAACCCCCAAAATCCCCCCCAAAACCCAAACAAACAAACAACCCCCACAAAAACCTGCAACAAAAATCTAACACTATGTTAGAAAATTTGTCTTATAAGAGTTTGTGTATGTATGTATGAGAAAGTATACCAAGATAGCTCTCACTTTCAGATTCCTGATGAGTTCTGTATTTTGCCAGTAGGAAAGAATTCTGTAGTGTACAATATTCTGCTTCACTTCTGGGGGAATTAGTGAGGTGGCACATGGCAGTCTGTTTCTTACATCTTCAGAGTCAGTGGCCTTCTTTCATCCAGACTCCTATATAGCTGCATATTCAGAGCTCTTAAGATACAAGGTTGTCTTTTGAAAGGAATTTTATGTATGTAAGTATATATACACTTAGTAAAAAGGTAGTTAAAACATTATGTAAATCAGACTATCTCAAGGGGAAGATGAAAGCAACTGGAGACTGCAACACGTCATTCTAGAATAACCTTTTTGTTCGAGGAAATATTGTTATTGTTAGCTCAAAATAACTCAGAAGTGAGCGTCACTTTGAAGAAAGGCTACACAGACTTTGAAACGATACAGTAGAGCATCAAAACAGTTACAGTAATGGGTTGTGATTATATGGACTTTAACAGAGCTAGCTCCTGCTAATAAAGTAGATCTTTCAAATACAGTTATAAGTTTTTAACAATTACAGAATAGTCTTCTTATAACTGAAAAGTAATTCAAGAGAAACAAAATGAGACTTTTTCCACCTCTGCAGTGATTAAAAGATTTAACATTCTGAAGTATTCATTTCAACCTCTGAAAAAGTGCAGAAAAACTCTGTAGAATGATTGAAATTAAATTTTCAGGCTATTAGCAACTTTAAAAATGGAATCCTGATATAAACCTCATTTCCTCTTGCTTCTCATTTTCAAATAAAGTACTTTGATTTCTATTAAGGTAAAAGAGTGTGGGGTTTTTTGGTGTTTTGGTATTTGTTGTTTTGGGGTTTTTTGGGTTTGTGGGGGTTTTTTTGAGTGTTTTTTTGGGTTTTTTTGTTGGTTTTTTTTTTTTTTTTTAAGGAAATGTTTTGGAATGAGCAAACTACCGTTTGGCTGGGAATCTAAATGAATGCAGCTTCTTTAATCTCTGATTCTACTGTGGCAGTAAAAAACAGTTGTTACCTTCTGGTGCCACCCTAACTTCTCCAAACTAGAAGGAACTGGAAATACTCCACTGAGCCATTACTGGGTTGATTCCAAAGTTATTGAACTTGCTGGAGTTTTCTCATCTGTTTCATTTCCGTGTTGTCTGTTGAAGTTAGTCTCATTTGTTAGCAAGCTGTGCTGTATTGCTGTAGTACCTAGTAACCTTAGTCATGGATCAATGTGCTGAACAATGAGCAATCAGGAACAAATGGATGGGCTGTGCCTAGAGAATTTCAAATGCAAGTGCTTAAAATGCATAACTTAGCTGGTGTTAAATGTGTCCTACAGAAAATATTACATTGCAAAGCTGGACAGATTAATGACAGAGAAATTCCTCTTGCACATTACTAAGCACAGAGAAGCCACATCTGTCTCCTGGGGCCCTATGAACCACACAAATGGTTGCAGCCTGAGAGAAGGTCTGTGGAAAGCACCACATATGCTTGCTCTCTTCTTAGTCTCTTTTGAGAGGTTCCAGCCTAACTGGATCTTCCATTTGACCCGATACAGTTGTTGCTCTCCTTGAAAGATATTCTGAAATGAAGTAATTCACAAAGGCGATGTTTTTTGATGTACTGAATCAGAGAAGCACAGAAAAAGACAAAATCATTCCTGTTAGTTCAAAGAGTAGTTGTGTGTCAAAAGAACAGCTTCAGCTCCAGGTACACGGAAGTCTTGCTGCCTCACAGCCACTTCAGCTTTCATTAGTTTATTGATTGCTTCCAACTGTTGCAGAAACACTTTTTAGACTGGAGGCTTAGGCGCTGTGAAATGGTAGTTTGATTACTAACAATTTAGGAATTCTGGTGGCTAGCAAAATGAGCTACCGTAACATTGAGACTTTTTGCTGCGTTATTCAGGGCGGAAGGGGATCTAAGATGAATATGTACAGACTTTGGCCACGAACACATTTAGCAGGGATCCAGTGTACCGAAACACTGTGACTCTGTTGTTACTAGAGCCACTTACCTGACCTGATATATAATTATTTATAGCAAAGTAGAACACTGGCACCAGTGGAGAACTTGACTCCCACATACTTCATTAAGTCCTAGAATATTTTTATGGGAGGTTGCAAACCAACAGTTCCCCGGTTCAGAAAGTGGTTATACACTTGAATCTTCTGCAGCCAACTGTTTGGTTACTGTACCACTGCTTTTATTAGGCTTTATTAGCCTTCTTCAGTGAGAGATTAGGTATATATTCAGCTTAGCAACTGCTTGAAACCCATGGATGACAAGGATGAGTACGTGTAGTGTTGGAAGGTCCTAGCAGCTGTGCAGTGCCAGAATTTAGCTTGTTGTGCCTTTGCCCATCAATAAAAAAATTTTACTGTTCACCAGCAGAAGCTTAAAATCTGTTTCTGTGGCACAGTGTGCTGCTGTGTAGATTCCCATGTTAACTGTAAAGGAGCTGAGGCAACAGAGCCAATATATCTGTCCTAGTAAAGTACTTTGCCCAAGTGAAAAAGGAGCAAGCAGAAAAACAAGTTCAGGTGTCTTTTCAAAGCAAGGCATTATGCTGCGTCAACAAACTCTACGTGACTTTATTATTGTCAGGATTAGAAAGGGCATTTGCAAATGGTAGTGGGGTATAAATGTTGACGTTTGGAACTTGGGCACCCAAATCCTGTCTTCTCAATCTGGTCTGTTACTGAGGGTGTAAGCCTCTCAGAGGAGCAGCTTCAGAACTACTGTTACAAACCTGTAATTGATTTTCCTTCTCTTATGGTGCCTGCAGATTTTACCTGAACATGGACAAGTTTCTCGCAGGTCACAGGCACATTTTAAAGTAGTAAAATGAATTATTATTTTTTTTTTCTTCTACTTAAGGTTATTCTATAGGCCAGAAGTTTGCTAAAGGTGATAAATTCTCCAACTTGCAAATTTCAAGCTAGACATTAGTCAAGAGTAAATTCTTACAGCTCATATTACAAGTTGGTAAAAGCTGTCCAGCTCTGTGCCAGGATTCACCTTAGGAGTTTGTGAAATACCTAGAACAATAATCCTGGCCTGGTTTGGGAGACTTTCTAAATACTGTTCTAATAAAAATACTCAGAAACTGATTAGGGCTACTGGTTTCTAAAATTAGTAGGCTGTAATCCATACTTAAGTCTTTTCTTGCCCCCTGTTGTTATAGTTTACTTAGGTAAGTCAAGTGTTTTTCACGGATCTTTTCCAATCCACACACTTCCCTTCCCTTTATGTGTACATATTCAGGTGCTCATATTGTAGGTTAGGGAGATTCCCTTCTCACATCATGCAGATGATATGTAATATCTTTGTGCCTGCCTGAGAATTACAGCAGCCTTGTCATAAATACTTTAAACTTCATTACACCAGTTAGGTGTTTCAGTGAGACTAAAGTGAGTCTCTAATGGATGATACAACCCTTATTATGTGATTCTGATTTCTCCACAGAGTATAAACATGTTTCCTAATTAGGACTGAGGCTGTGAATAGGCCATTATCCTTCAGGTTTTCACCAGTCTGTTCTGCTAGAGAATAATAAAGGGGCACTGGAAAACAGGTATCAACAAATGAATATAGAACAGTATATTAAATAGCCCACAGCAAACTGCTAAGTAAATATGAGCAGATAAATCCTAGGTTATGCTGAAAACTGTAGTGTTTGGTGTTGATGGCAGTGCACCAACAAGACAATTTGGGAGCTGCTAGGCTGGCAGGTTGCGGAAGGACCAAGCTTGAGTCAGCCTGTCATTCAGTCAGTATTCTTGCAGACCGATGCTATGATCTCAGGAAAATCCTCTCAACCCTGTTTGGGTTGTAAATTGTTGAATGTGGGGAATGTCTCTCAGGATGTACTTAGGCATTGTACAAGCTTAGTCTCTGCTAGATAAATCTTGTCTGCTGTGCACCTAATATTTAATGGTGGTTGTGGCTACATGTGACTGCCCTAGAGAAGCTGTCTGTCCATTGCACCCCAGGGGCAGAATTAACATGTACACTTAGGTTCTGTGATGTGTTTCTGTTTCTAGTCCATATGCCGTTTGCATAGCAGAAACGTATTCTTGTTCGAGTGGATCTTTATGATGTTCCTTGTGTGTGGGAATGTCCTTGTTGTTTGTTCTCAGCTGAGATGGATGATGAGTCCTTCAGAGCAACAGTCTGTGCACCAGGCTGGGGCTCTTGATTTAGTGTGATGCATCAAAGGAGTCCAGAAGACCTGAAGAGATGCATTCTGATAGCATCAGTATGTGAAATGTGAATCTCGACCGATGTTTTTCTTTTTAGGTTTCTAAATACTTAAATCGGAGGAAAAAATAAAGAAAATCAAGGCAGGAGCATTGAGCTTGTTACGACTTGCCCTGTGCTCTGTCTGGATATAAAGAAACAGTAGAAGGATATTGGGAATTTTGATTTATGTAGTGCAAAGTGTGAATATTAATCTAATCTTTATTTGTGCTGCTGGAAACTTTTGAAGACTATCCTTTGCTGCTTCACATGTACAGAGATGGATTTTCTTTGTCTGAGAGCTTCAGTCTTGGCACAGAGTTTATAAACCTTCTGCCTGAGGTTTGGGAGCCTTCAATCTCCAGCCTGCAGCACTAATGTTGCTATTTACTGTAATACACAGGGAGCCAGAAGACTCCTGTCTAATAATAGTAAAATGTACTGTCTCTGTAGCAAAATACACAAGAAGTATTTTCATCCTCTGCCCTCCATTTTGAAGTTGTGTCTGGAAAAGAATAAGGCAAGGCTTTCAGTGTTTTCCCCTCTTGTTTTGGAATCACGTCACCGATGCCGAGATCTTTCTGCAGTATCAGAGTTTCATTTGTGTTCAGTGGGGATGGAATAAGTTCAGGTGTTCAGAGGAATTTACGCTCATGTTTCATCACCGAAACACTTGCTCCTCTCGGGTCTTCAACAGAGTTTGGTCCACTTACATACCGGCAACAAAAATGTTTATAAAGTGCTGAAAAGATTTTTAAATGTCTTTATTTTAGCCATCTTTATTATTTCTTTTAGCAGAACTATGTTTTTATGAGGGAATATCCTGCTTGACAATCTTTCAGAAGCTGTAACTATTCTCTGGGAAAAAGCAGAAGAATAACAGTGTGTTGAGATTTTGGTGTGTAAATTTGATGCCACCTACTTAAAGGCAAATTGAGATAAACAAAGATAAATGATTCAGGCAGAAGCTACCCTTTCTGTCTCTGATATTAGTAGAAAAACATGCTCAGCTCATACTCTGAGACCAGACAAACTGGTATTGTCGTTGTTAATCTTGGTGGCACTTTGTTAGTCCCTGGTCTGCAGTAAAACCTAAGTGAGACTGCATCTAAACTGGCATTTCTAAGTGGAAGGAAAACCACACTAGACTGGAAAAGGAGAAAGAATCGAGGAAAAGGACATAAAGGAGAGGCTGACAGGAGTTAATATCTCACATTTCAAATTTGAGGCATAATCAAATCTGTCAACATCAGGTGAGTTCAAAATACATTGAGGACTGGAAACAAGACTACAGTGTCAAGGCATCATGCTACAATGCTTGCCAAAGTTCACTTTTTATATTTCTTTCTGTTGTATATTGTGCTTTTCAGATAAATGATGCCTTCCCAGAAGCTGGAAAGTTTTCCACAGTTGGCCAATCAGAATTTATTTTGGTGCTTTTGTTAAGAGCTTCTCTCCCAGTTCACATAATCTTTTGGTCACTTTGCATTGCAGCCTCTGATTTTACAAAGTCTTTCACGTATCCTACTTTTCCAAAAGTACAGCTGAATTTGGCTCAGTCTGAATGTGTTTAATTTGTGTTAACTCTCATAGCAATTTGTGCAATAGTGCAAATTAGATAACAGGACTGTTTTGTAGGCATCTACTCAAAAGCTTTGAGTACTGGGCTGCATCCTACTCACCTGAGTTCAGTGAGGTTGTGTACAACCTGTGGTACTTCCTGGTGATTTCTGAAACAGAGAGCATGATGCAACTTGGAGGTGTCAAACTGCGTTATATATGAAATTCCTTATGTGAGCAGGATAATTCCCTGAACAAAGAGGCATTGACAGCACAGAGAGTAGTAACAGACCCGAAATTTCTGGTGAAATTACTGAGATTAAATGGTTTATGAACTTTGTAGAAGTTCTGATTTATTTGGTCTGAGGCTTATTTGTGAAACCTTGAATGCCTGTGCATACAAAACCATTACAACTGAGAAAGCAATGGATTTTTCTTTGTGGAAAGCAGCTTCCTATAAAAAAAAATATTGAGTATCTTTAACTTCTGTCAGATGAGAATAATGTAAATTCCCAAACCATTGTCCTTCCAAGAAATTTCTAATAAAAGCTTAAATTTTGAATTGATGTTACAAGAGAAGATGAGAAATTGGGAGGGAGGTTGAGTTCATAATGCATGAGTTCTAAATTAAAAAATTTAAATTTGTTTAGATTCCTTCACTAGTATAAGAAGTAGATGTACATAAAATATTTTTCCCTCAATTGCAAACAGAAATCCAGCTTATATGATGGTACTTTATTTACTGACAACCTTTACAGGTACGTGAATGAAAAGCCATGGTCTCTTTTCCTCCAGGGAAGAAATTTCAGTGCCATCTTCTCCTCTAATTGAAGTGAATTTTGCTGGTCTCAGCTCACTTCCCAGTAACTATTTGGTATTAGATATTACTATGAAAAAAAAAAAGGGGGGGGGGGGGGGCACAAACTGACAGCATCTGATAGTGAGAGTCCTTGGAATTGAATTAGTTTCTTGGTCAGGACTGAGGTCATTGCTGGGACAATGTAGCAAAATTACGTTAGTAGCTTTTCACAGTAACTGTTTCTGAAAGCAAAAAAGTCTCTGCTGCTTTTTCAGTGATGTCAGAGAATGTCAGAGCAAGGATGTGCAATACCTTGGATTGAAGAGAATTTATCTATAATGAGTATTAACTATACTAAGGTTTGCTTTCAGAATGGTAGAGGTTTAACCTAATCTGGAGGAAGATGGCTTTTTGTGTTTTGCAGTTTTGTAATAGGAAGTGAGACACCAATGACATCAGAATTCCTCTGGTTTATTCTTCTCTCACATAAATTATCCTGGGGCTTTAGTTCTGTCACTCTGCCTTCTGTTTTCCATTGATTTTGGAATTGGAATTAAATAAGAAAATATTCTTAGGGTAATGTACCTTAGAAGACAAGCAGATACCTTCTCTGCTTTAAGAATTAGAAATTGAAATGGACAAGCACGCTAAATATGTTAACCAGCCAGCTCTGATTCTCACCGAAAGTCCACGTTCACCTTTCATCTTGTTGGGGTTCTTTGTTATTTTTGGGGGGGCTTTAAACCTAGTCACATTTGTTAACAGCAGAATAGACTGTTATTCTGTACAGGACTTTACAAGTTGTTATACCTAAGTAACTCTCCGTTATTTGTAGCTGAAGAGGATTTTTTGTCTTTTGGGAGTTTTGATATAAGCCTTCCTGCCCTCATTTACTCATCCTTAGTCCAAGGAATATGATTCAGGATTTTAAAATACTGTTATAATCCTTTGGATTTTTCTTCCTTCTTGATCTAACTTACAAAACCAAACCCCAAAAAAGACCGAACCTGCCAATATGGGACTAACCTACTGTGCTTAGGTGTTGTTGACATGTTCTATACAGTTACTAAACTATTTCCTAGCTAATAATATATTGCTCTTATGTATAACTATTTTATCATCTATTTTATATACTTGGAATAAAATTTTATGCAATATTACCCATATGGAAGAACTATTAACATATTTATGCACACTATCTAAAAGTGAAACAGGGCCGGTTAAAAGTGGACCAAAGAGTGAAACTGGCAAGTAACCTGTTAAAGTTTTAAAACTGGGTTTTTATTTGAGCCTGATAAGAAACAGACAATTACTAGTGTGATACTAATAACATAAAACTTAATGTTGTTCTGATCTGTGGTACGCTGTCAAAATGGAAGTGTCAGAATAAGAGATCTTGTGAAACACTTGCCTTGTGAAGAAAAGACTCTTCTGGGAGATTCTTAATTTAGAAAAATCTTACTGGTGATGAAACACAAACCAGGCAAAAGTGATCAGTAGTGAAACTGCTCTTGTGTAATTACCTGCTCAGGTAATTTCAGATGAGTATTTTTGATGCAAATCTAAAAATTCTTATTGCTCTCAAAACATGCAAAATCCATACTTCCCAACAATACTTGAATTCCCTTCTGTCCATTTATACCTTATATCATGGCAATGAGGCAGCCTTGGATTTAGTTCCAAGCCTTGTTGTTTTAATCTGCTTTCAAATTGTTTTGAGGGAAAAGCAATAGCCAGTGTTTAATTATCTTCTGCACCTGTAGTCCTGCCCTTGGTGGGCATCATCAATCCAGTGGATTCTCTGTGCGCGCTCTGACCCACTTGCTGAGACAATACAAGCAGAGGACCAGGAAAGCACTCTGCAAAAGAAAGGTGACAGCATCACTAGCGGGAGCATGAAAAGAGGGAGTGCTACTTTCACACTTTGTTTTGTTTGTTTGTTTTTCTTTGGAGGCCTACACAATTACAAGAACTAGGGGAAAACATCGCTGCATCCACTTGGTATAACTGAAACTCTCTGACCCGGAGGGCTTTGCTGCTCTGTCTGACCTTTGTTAAACTGGTTTCAGCTAATCTCTTTGGGATATTGTCAAACAAAGTGTTCATGCTGCACTTTGTATTTTCAATATTTAAAAGTAAGTACTTTTGCACTGAGAAACTCTAATCCCCTAGCTGATACTGTGCTAGTAGTGATATTAATTTAGTTCAAGACAAAATGCGTGCTGTTAATTTGTTCAGCGTTAGCCTTCTTCCAGTTTAGTTACTGGTGGGAACCGGCTTTTTCTCAACTCATGTATGTTACAAAAAGGCAAAAGAAAGCTAGCTATTTGTGGGAGTGGGAAAAATTCCAGATAATTTAAATCATCTTAATGAAAGAGGAAAGGGAGCTGAGATTCTCATTTTAGCTTTAAAGTTAAAGCTATAAGGCAGAGGTTGAAATGCTAAGAACGAGTTTCAGATGAGAATAATAGTTATGAACTTGATGAATTAATTAGGGTCAAAAATTAAAATATTACTGTGATGCTGTATCTCTCTCAGTCATTTGAATGTGCCTGGAACAGCAGTGAATAAAGATGCTCAGGCTTACCCAAGCTAAAAATGCCATCATTTTTGGCTGACATAGGGAATATAGCTTAAAATGTGTATGTCATTTAAATGCCAGAAATGTCTGATAATTCACAGGAAAATTAAGGCACTTATGATCACAGAGCTGTTTTATCAGTGTGATGAGAATTGAACCCAAGCCCAGGCATCAAAGCAATTCAGCAGGCTCACAGCTTCATTTGTACTTGTTGTTCCAGTTTTCCTAATCATAGTCTCTCAGGGACTCCAGTATGGGACACATCATTGTCACTTTTACAGTAAATCCAGACATTCTTTAGCAGCTTCTCTGTAGGTAAGAGTTGCACTGTGTTCTTTCGGGTTTTTTTCCTCCCTTGTCAGATACATGTGACAGGTTAGCACCAATTTTTGACTACATGCTCCATTTTCATTGCATGCTGAGGCAATTTGCTATCAGTGCACTTTGTTATTTCCTCTGCTTTGTCTTTCTGACCTGCAAGGTGCTTCTCTGCGGTAACTCTTCTTTGAATACAAACATTCTGAAAGCTCTCCAGGCTGCATGCTGTCACTGTGAGTTTGTAGAAGAATTTTAATCTGAAGAACTAGGTTTCTGTTTAAGTACCCATTTTTGGCTGCAGGCCAAGTTATTGTTTAACAGTCAGGTTCCCCTGAGTAGGTAATATTGCTGTTTAGCCTCCAAATGATTAAGGCTGGATAAGCTCAAGAGACACTGGATGTTTCTGCACTTGATCATTCCTCCTGTAGCCTTATGGACTGCAAGCTGTGCGCACACCTAGAGAACACTCCAGTGTTTACTTCATCTGTTGGCCTCCAAACCTTTGAAAATGGACAGAGCCTCCCTTGAAAACATACTGTATTTTCAGTTGCCAAAGTTGGGGTTTTTTTGCTTTTTGGTTTTTACAGAATTAAAGTAGTAGCAGGATTAATGTACTGTTAAGGTAATGAGAGAGAAAGCAACTGTAATGATTACTCTGTTTCCTACAGGAACTCAGAGAAAACAACAAAAATGAAGATAAAGTTCTGCTATGTTACTAATAATACACTTGAAAATGTTTTCCTTCAGTTTATCTTCTTTTCTCCTTCTGAGTATAAAGCTGAGTTAATAGGTTTGTATGTATGGGCTTTTTACAGCTTCTGGTTGTTTCTTCCATCATTTTATCCATTATATACCAGTCTACTCTCAGGGCTCTGCTTGCATTATTTTTCCCTGATGGTGGTTTCTCTTTTTTCAAGCTGCTCTATCAAAATATCCGAGTGGTCAGGATTGGCTCCTGATAGGCTCCCTAGAGGACTCAGTTATGTGGCGGTGAGAGATTTATATGGGGAGATTCGAAGGAGCCTATTGGCATTATAGGTGGCTCAGAAAAATTAAAACTAGTTGACCAAGATTCTGTACATCTACAAATTGAAGTCAGCTGATTTTAATCCCCTGTGTAATACACATGTCCTTGTAGGATATTTAAGTGCAATTAATAAAGAGCTAGTATCTTAGAATGATGGTATAGTTAATAAGACCGGGCTCATCTGTGGAACTCTAGAGCCTTTATACTCTAGTTCTATATTAAATTCTAATTTATCGGGTATTGTATTTTATGAAGTAACAAACTTTGTATCCTCAGTCAGTATTAGAGCTGGAATCTAAATCTACACATGCCAATTTCATAACCCTTACTTTAGCCAGTAGATCTCCTGCTTTCTTCTGGTTTTAGTAGTCAATAATACTTTGCTCTAAAATATGTATTTCAATAAGTGCATGTATATTACAAAAGGAATGTATAGGCATCTACAGACACACACAGTGAAATACAGACTAAGCAATGCAAATCTGCAGTGTAATAAAGTAAAGCTGTTTAACACAATTCTGATTTGCTAAGCAATGCCTAAGCTGAACAATACGATCAGATTCAGCAGCTGCTCTTTTGTTCAGCCACAGGCTGAAATACAGAAGGTAAACAAAAATGGAGATAAAACCCCACAGCAGCAAAGGCTTGAAAAGCTTGATGAGGGCTTTATTTTGCCTCTAAACCTCCATCTACTCCCCCTGTCAAGCCTTTATTGCTCGTGTCTATTAAGGGCAATAGGCACATGCTTTGTTGAGGAGTTAGTATGTATCTACTTTTTAACTAGAGGATGAGTCATTTGCTCAGGGAATGTTTTCAGAAGCTTTTGCTTACTGTGTTTCTGTTCATCAGACACACACTTTAAGAGTGCAAAGGCTCAAACCAATCACCTGGTCCTGGACTGCCTTAGACCTTCTTCTTCAGCTTTGTCCATGTGGCACAATTCAGTGTGCGGTAAGGAAGGGCAGGTTAGCTCGGAGCAAATTAGCTTTCAGGACCTGGGCTGTGTGGCTGTGTAAGTGCCCAGAGATCCCCCTGCCTGTCCAGCACAGGCAGCAGGATGTCGAGCAAGTGCATCAGTACTGCTTGTTACACTTCAGCTGGCTTGAGCAGAATATTGCACTGCGCTGCACGGTGTTCTGGAGAACACACACAGCCTCACTCTGTTGCTGTATTTATTCAACTGTTTCCCTCTTGATTTTAGCTTTTGTTGGCAGTAGTGGTGATTATCAATATGATTCCTACTTTGTGATAGCTGGCAGTTACCTTTCCTGTGGAAAGACATAGCATCTTCAGCTTTATTTGGTGTAAAAGATCCTATTAACCCACTACCTAATGAGGAAACCTATCTTTCAAGAAAAAAGGGGATAGGAGTGAGACTGGATGTATTTTTAATCATGTCCATAATATAAATGTTTACTTTCTTTGTGTATAAAAAGTATTCTCTGTCTAGGACTTTATTCTTATGTAGCTACCTGTACATTCAGGCACAAACAACAGATTTTTTTCAATAAATGATTTTATTTAAATAAAATCTCAGCAATAGTGAAAGTTTCCTGGCTAAAACAGTTTTTGGAATCCATTAACTGAACAAATTCAATAATTTGCTGGAGGGCTCATGTTTATAATGTAATGCTTATGGCCAGATAGATATATTATTGACTTAGTTTTTATGAAAAATGACAGAGGAGGTATCAGTAGCTTGCTTGCTGTTAACCAGTTATTTGAGGAAGGCTTCCAACCCTTATATCAAGAGCAGCATGAATTCTGAACAAGAAAATTGATTGTTTCTTAAATGAAATACTTTTAATATTTTATGGGAGGGATTTTTTGTGGCAAAGTAGTGCATACCACAGTAACTGTCTCCTGGGCAGAAAGCAAACTTGATTGCTAAAACTTGGTATGTTGTGGGATTTGTTTTGTTTTGTTTATTTTTCCTGAATTCAAACTATTTTTACTATGGCTCTGATTTGTAGCAAGCATTTATTTAATCTGCAGCCAACATCACCATAGCAGAAAGGGGTACTACACTAGAGAGACATTGTTCCTATCTGGTTTTGCTACTGGTTTCCAAGAGTAGCTAGAAGGTCTCTTGTAAGGTCTGAAAGTAACTTGTGTTAATTTAGAGAAATAGAACTGAAAGTTGAAAAAAGCAACAAGCAAATGATCCCATTACAAAAACCTGAAAGCTAGGTAGGAAGTGCTAAATTGGATGGTGTGTGTTACAGGAATTAAGCTGCTGTTGCAAGTGAAATTCTTTTAGTCCACACTACTGGCTCCTTCTTAACTTTTCACTTGTTTCCAGTATTGACTATAAACTTGTACTACATGTATTACATTGCCAGTCTTCCTCACACCTGTGTGGTTTCAGGGATGGAAAGAGTGATGTGTAGGAATTTCATAGGCTTATCAGGAATGTAAGCATATTAAAAAAAGATTCTGAATAGGAAAAAAATCTTTCTGCACAGAGTAGTTAATAATGTCCCAGCAAATGTGATTGCCATAGGCTTTTTTATGGGCCGTTACAGACCCATGAGTGTCTCTTATCTGTTTCCATTCTGATTTAAGAAGGTAAAATTTACTCAGACACCTCCCCTTCCAATTTATAAAACTTATCCGAAGTGGGAGTGTATCCTGATAGAAACTAATTGCTGGGGGTTAAAGGAACAAGCATGCAACTTCCACATATTACATCGGCACTCACAACAGACACCGAAGTTTTTATGAGAAGGAGATTACATCTAAAGTACTCTCAATATTCATAATCTCTTCGGCTCCCTCAAAACCTGGGCGCAGTGTTATTTTAATGGTGCACAGTGATTAGTTGTGTGGAGGAGGTAAAATTGGTTTGTCACAGATCCAGAAGTGATAAAGCTGATTTCAAAATTGAGATTAAGGCCTTGTGGTGGGGGGAAATGACAGTTTTCTTTAATAGAAGAAATATTTAATGCAGTTATGCTCATTCATTTTCATTTTTATGTGCTTGTTCTGTTCCAGCCAGGTACATCAAAGGTCAAATGCTGAGACATAGTATCTGAAGGATTTTTTTTTTTTTTCATGCTTAAGTTATCTCAGAACAGAAAATCCCTCTGTGTCCCTATGAACAAAATTTGCAGATTCATGGATATTTGTAGTCAGCTTCCCAAACAAAACATATCTGTGCAAAGCATATTTGGACACTTCTGATAATTTACAATCTCTGAAAATTCTCAGTACAGTTAAAAGGAGGCTGTTGGCTGTTAATTAAGAAAAATTAATGAAATTAATTAATTTCATACTATTTTTAAGATTAAGCATTAAAATTCTCTAAGTTTAGGAAAAAAATAGGCAAATGTTTTCCAAATGGAGTAAAAGTAATCTGATCAATTACTAGAACTTTTTCTATTTTTTTGCCATTTCATCAGGTAAAGTGAGATGAGACGATGAAAAGAAAATCTAGAATAAACAAGGACAATGCTATAGTATGAAAAGAAAACTTTCTGTAAAGGCATACACATGCCAAGACAGAGGAAAACGGAACTTCAGCTTTATCAGCCATATCAATATTTTACTGCAGTTACAAATTCACACAGATGCCAAGATATTTTATGTCGCCAAATGGTGCTTTTATTTTGCAGCACATGTTGTGCATTCTTTTTTAGAAGTGAACACATCTGCTATGACTTCTTCCAATATCCATTTTTCTTTCCCTGCAATTTGGGCTATGAAGATTACAAAGCCATAAATCAGAAGCATAGCAAATACAAGGGATCTGATTTACAAATGGGGTATATCTTCGCCTTTGCAAATGCTACAAGCAGTACAAGGAAGCGAGGGTGGCTTTTCTTAACCCCCTTTGGAGCAGGGGCTTCTGTGGAGAGGAATGAGAAAAGTCTAAGCCTATTTCCCAAATGTTTTTGGTAGTTAGATGAGGACAGAGTTTAAGAGCAGCTGCTGAACTCCATATTCTGTTTATGAGAGAGACAAGCAGGTGATCTGATGATTGCAGTTTTTGTTGGTAACTAGCTGGTCTCCATCTTTGTTTCTCATGGAGACTTAATTCCTAACTTGTCACTAGTAGAATGTGAACAGAATAAGTTTATATAAAACCTTCTATATGGCAAAATACCCAAGCATTGCTTGATTCAAAATACCTTCTGTTATTTTTTTTTCCTGTACCTTCAGCCAAAGTTTATTTTATGCTGTCAAATCTTTGATACGCTAGCACTTTTGAGGGACACAGAGAGAAGATCACAGTCCATAAAATAAAGATATCCCACATCACTCTCTTGTATGTGGTAGTGACTAGCTTGAATTGTAACATTTAGATTGGAGTTTCTGAAGACCCATTCTGCTTCCTTCTAGCACCTTACTAGCCTGTCTGCATGTTCTCCTGGCTTCCAGGAGATGGGGAGTTGTGGCTTTCAGGACTTTGAGTAAATAGGAAGGGCATATGTTTTCTTTAGCTTCTTCTTGTCATTGTCAACCCTAGCCCCCTTCCTCACCCCCAATATTTGTATTTTCTTCTTCTCTGGTTTAGAAAGCTGTGTAAGCTGCATTGCTTCCTTCTGCTCTCTCTACTGTCTTGTCAAGTTTGAAAAAAGAGGCGTGGTGTTGGCCTAGCCAGTCCAAATGTGGACGTTAAGCAGCTAATAAAGGTAAAATATTACCATAAAGTCTTTACATTTTTGGAAAAGAATAACATCTATATAAAGGGCTAGAGCAGCTAGTCCCTGATAAATCCTAATGACCAGTAGCTATTTTTATTTTAGCTGGTTGTTTATATTTGGCTATTTACTGGTGAAATGCTCTAGAAACCGGAGGTTTTTTTCCCCCATAATGCCTCAAGTTAGAATTAAAGTTGCAGGAGTTAATTCATTCTGCCGTTAAGCCTTCAGTTACACTGAGGCTTTATCATTCACTGCTAATAAATGGTATTTATAGTTGGCATATACCTCCTGTAGCAACAATAACAAATGTGTTGCCTGAGATAACCTACTTTATATAGCTGTTAAAAGGCACTTTTCATTCAAGTTTCACAATTTTAAAAATTCATTATAAACCTCTTGAATCCTCCAAGGACTGAAACAATGCGTGAAGCTGAATGTTTAAAGTGCAGACCAGATTTTGAAAAGGGCTCAGAAGAGCCGACAATAGAGATCTGATACTTATATATGCTAAGCACACAGCAGCTCCTAATGCGATACTTAGATCTAGATTCTCAAAAGAGTTCAGAAGAACCTTGTGTGCTGAGAGCTTTTGAAACACTGGCCATGTCACAACAAGCGCTGCTGGGGACTTTACACTCCTCAAAATCTGCTAAGTCTGCCTTTGATTTCTCTGGATCTTAAGCACTTTTGAATGTCTGGACCTAAACAAAGATCTATGCTTTATGTGGGATTATTTCCTTTTATTTAAGAATATCATTATTCCATCCTTTCCTATAATTAAAAAAACTCCAAAACAACCAAAAACCCATGGCATAGTGTAAGATGCCTATAAGCTTCTGAGAACTGGGTAATATTCTTTTGAGCACTGTGTGTCCTCACTTGTCTCAGCCAGCCAGAACAGGGTTGTCAATTTTGCCATAGAAGCACAG
This sequence comes from Caprimulgus europaeus, assembly GCA_907165065.1. The sequence continues at coordinate 7,844,684 of OU015536.1, forward strand.
CTGAGAATCCTGTGTGAGCAAAATAAAAGTTGATAACTCCTGCCTTCCCTCTGGGAGTTTCAGTCTCTGTAGTGCTCAGTGCTACTGAGGGTAACAGTAAACACGTTTTCTGGGTTGGCAATGAGGTGGGGGAAATTTCTGTTCCAAAGGCATTTTCACACCCTTCCATGTTGCCGGGTCTTGAGTCAGCTGTTTGTGTGAGCGTTGTCCAACCTTTTGGGCCAATGAGAAAAGTGAGCAAATAGGATGGAAACTTCTGAAAACACACAAAAAATGCAGAAAACCCACCAAAAAGTCAAATCCCCGACTATTCTCTGTGGAACCAGGACTTGAGTGGTTAGCTTCCATTTTTACAGCTCTAGGCCAGAAGAGCTGCAGGTGTAGGTAGCTGAGCCTTGCACGTTGTGCATTGTTAGAGTTGTACTGTATGTGTCAGACAAAAAGCAAAGACAGAAGTGTGATAAAGAGAAAGAGCTCCAGTCCTCGGCTTTTGTCTCCCTGATAGTGAGGATTTCGTTGGGGTGGTTAAGCTTACCATTTTCTACATCTGCTGTGAGTCAGTATTGAAGTGTCATGTTGTAGGAGCTGCGTGTTGATGGAAACTTAAATTAGCATTAAGGAGCAGGCGCAGACTTTGCAAGATAATCTGGCTTTATTTGTGCCTTCCCTTCCTGGCTTCTGTGTGTATATCTCTTATTACTAGGGAAAATTACTTTTCTTTGTGCTGCCCTTTAGAATTGTGAACAAATTACACCAGTCCATTGAATGAACAGTGGAACAGAGATTAAACATGAGGAGTGTCAAACTGCTAAAAGTTAGTGTGCTAAACAACCAGAAAAAGCTGTGGAAGGGATGGCAGGGAAGAGGATACTGAATTAATCTTAGTATTGTGTGTGACAGTGCAGGGACTTTAATTTGGTGGAGATGTGTTCTGTCAGACCAGGGAAAGGAAAGTTTTGTACCCTTTGGAAGCTTTGCTGGAGAGTCACTTACTGGTGTGCAGAATGAGAAACCTCTTACTGGTGGTGCTGATTCCAGATTCAAAGAAGCAGAACAAGTATCCTGGAAGGTGTGATGAAATGCGTATGTGGGAGTGTGGGTAACTAATCTCTAAAAATCCTATTTGATTAAATGCAACACATAATGATGTTGAGGATTTAGTCTGTATTTGCAGCTGCAGGACTGTAGTATGCTTGTTATCTTCTTGTTTTTCAAATCCCTTAAATATCTAGGGCCAGGTTAGCCTGTGGTGTAAACTGGGAAATTTCATTTAAATTGAGAGCTACCTTGAGGTGGGGTGAGATAGGGGTCTGAGTTATTTTCAGTTGGAACAATAAGATAGTTAACATGGTGGGTTTTGTTTTGTTTGTTTGTTTGTTTGTTTTTTATTCCCTTGGCATCCACTGGCACTTTTTGAAAATTAAATGTACTGTTCTTACGTGCTTCTGGACCCTTTGGGGTTTGGGAATGAAGTGTTAATAATACAGGGCTTCCTTTATACAACAGCCCTTTTTTTACAGGGGCTGAGGCTGATGCTTTATGACTGCTGTGCTTGTAATTAGCAGAGCACCACAGACATTTTATAGCAGTGTCCTGTAAACAGATGCATTGTTGTAAGTGGTATGCATTTGCAGCTGGCTCAACACAGTGGCCAGCATTTGGCTTCAAACTCTGGATTTCAAGCCTTGATGTATGAGACAAAGCATTAGGGAAGTTTGATTGACTTGCTAGTCATTACTGAGATCAAAGGGTGGGTTGGTTGGTTGGATTGTTTGTTTGATTTTTGCATCAGACTTCTTTATTCTACCACCTGGGCTGGGTTATTTATTGAAAGAACTGCATGCAGAGATGTTAAATTTCAGGGAAAACTCAGTGATCCAACATCATTCTCTATTAGCTAACAGTTGAATGCACTGCCATTATAGGAACTTAAGCACAAGTTTATCTATTTTTCCTGGGGAAAAGATTTAGCTTTCTGGGTCATCCCTGTATGCAGGCAGTTTGTGTTTCTCTCCTTTTGCAGTGGAACCCTAGAGCTTTCTGAAGTGTGAGTCGGAAGTCCTACCAGCTTTAATAACACTGTGCCATTTAAAGTGAATAGGCAGTACCTTAATACTATAATAGTCGCCAGTAGTTAGGGTGCTGATGAGTCCTTTGGGGTCCTGATGAACGTGTATGTTTTTTTAATGCAAAAAACCACAACTCATTTTCAGAGGCTTACATCTCAGCCATTCCACTGAGATGGAATAGGGGTTTTTGGTTTGTTTTTAAAAAGTATTTTGAATTTATAAAGCAAAAGGCAGTCAATTTATATTTGCTGAATATATTCTGTGTTTGAAGTCAATACCCCTCCAAAATACATGACTGCTTATGGAGCTTCTAATAATATGTTGTGATAATGGTAATAATAACTCAAATTTAACTAGGCAGTATCTATCAGACCGCTTCTTTTCTGAAACTGTGAATGTACTTGAGCTTTGCAGCATGCTGCAAAAAGATCTGGGATCCAGTGTGATTAGCAGGTCTCTGAGTCTGAGAACTCCAACACTTGCATTTCACTGTGCTAATAGTAATTGTTCCCTCGTATTATGTTTCCATACCAGAAAAACCTGGTAATTCTTACATACAGATATTACTCTACATACAGATATAATGCTGGAATATCTACTCTCCTCAGTGTATCTTCAAATAGAAACTAATTGAGGATGCCCATTCAGAGCGTTTGCATGGATTCAGGAACCTTCAGATGAAGTTTCAGTATGGAGTATGCTACATATCCTAGCATTTAGCTGTTGCTAAGTGACTTTCAAACTGTTGTTTGAAATGTAGACTTTCACAATAAAATGCCCCAAACCTTTTAGCTAATGAATAAGCAATAATAACTCTTGTGTTTGTCTTCTCTGTGCTATTATTCCACAACATACCAGCAGTGCCTTTTTGTTGTTGTTGTTGAAAGATTGCATCTTTGTCCCAGGAGAGGTAGAATGCAACTCAGACTGTGATTTCAGTTTCAAAATGGCTTAAGTGAAGGGTCCCTCTGAAGAAAGGTCTATCAGAATGCTTGGAAAATGTATTTAATCTGCCTTTATATTGTGTGCTTACATCTTTTCCTGTTTGGTTATGCTTCTTGTCCTTACTACATAGGGTTTATTTGTCCTTATTTGCTTCAAGCACGCGGATTTGATTTTCAGATAATCATTCTGTTAAAAAACATGAACCTGTGCAGTTATAAGAGGATAAAAAGAAGTAACTTCTATGGCAATTTGTTAGCACGATGTAATCTATCTTTTAATCCTACTACAGAGTTCTTTCCTTCAAAGTATTTGCTTTTCCCCCAATTTCATGATGTGTTCCCAGGACTTTTAATATCACCATGATTAATTTTTATCCAGAATACAAATCTGTTACTTTCACAATTATGAAGATTTGTGTATCTTAATTAGGCCAAAAAATAAAGCAATTTTATTCTTCAGATCATAAAATATGAACTATCAGAGCTAAAGAGACAAAACCTTAGTAAAGCTATTAAGAACAAAATTATGCCTAACACTACGTGATCATAGGTAGACAGATGTTAGCAGCAAGGTAGCAGATGTCCTACTAGACAGCAATAAACACACTGTAGGCAAGTACATGTTTCATAATATGGGATTAGAAAATAAGTTGAAGATGTAAAAGATATTCCTTCTCTTTGGTTTAGAAAAAAAAAATGACCTTTATCCCTTGTGTGTCACATATGGTGCAGATTTCCTAATGCTATTCAGAAAATTAATGAGATTGAAGCATTTTCTTCAGATAGGAATTTTTCTATTTTTATTATTTTATTTTATGTTTTATGATTATGATTAAGTTTTAATGGTGCCTCTGTTGCAGATCAAATTCTGCCTTGCTATCAGGCTGACAGATAAATAATTAGGGCTACAAGGCCAGCAATGCCAATAGGGTTTCCCTAGTAGATGATCATTACACTAAGCCTCCTTTCATTACCCTAGAGATGTTTCACCTTCATGGGCACTGTTCCTTCCCCTGGGAGAGGGGAGCAAGGAGAGTTACCAGTTTCAGTAGGTTTTGGATTTGGCTTGGTGAAATTAAGAATATTTAAATATTAAGGAGAGGGAAAAACAGGAGAAATATTTTGAAAGAATGTGAAGTCATTATTTGATATCTGCAATATAATCAGTATCCAAGCAAAAGAAACCTTTTTTCGTAACATATTGCCAACCAACAATTTTGAACAAAGAAATAAAAATACTCTTTAAGTTTCAAGTGATTAATTATTGTGCTTTTTTAGGCCTGCATGTTAGATCTGAATAAAAAAGTGTTCAGCTTGCTTCCTGAGCAAAATTATAACAGAATTCAGGTACTGCAGATCAGCACAGCTGAAATCCAGTTCTGTTACAGCCCAGAGTAGGCAAACAGACTGTCCGAAATCTGCCTGAGTAACATATATGTCTCACAGGCACTGTTACATCAAACAAACATCAGTTGTCACTTGTTAAGACCATTAACTAGACAAGTCCAAAATAAAACACAGACCAGAAAAGATATATCTTACATTCTATAAATTGTGTGGTCTGAGAATCTATTAAAGCTGACAGAGAAGAGGGCTCTGAATTGGTGAGCAGGCTGATTACACCTCGTTCTTTATTCCCTATTGACTTTGGGTATGCCATACCTTTCCATTTCCTAGAGAAATAAATTAAAAGTCAGAAGTAATTTGCCTGATGGAGGGTGCAGGTGGAATTTTGTGCAGACAAGCATTTGCACATTGTGAAATCCAATTTAACCCCTTGATGGGGTATAGGTTATTTTCTTTTGTTGACAGCTTTGTGGCGGCTAAAATAGGAACCTGATTAAATAGAGACAGTGAGAGATTGAGGTCTTGTTCTAACAGCAGGAGGATCAAGGCCTCTAATCTTATCTCCCCAAACACTGAGATGAGCTGAGGATGCTGCCAGCGAGATAAGCTTGGCTATTTTGAGCTATAAAAAGACCCCAAGAAAAGAGAAGAGGTGTGAGGTGGGGGGAGAGATTTTTCACGTACAAAAATAATGCTGTGTTGTTTAAATACATTTAGGTCAAGTGCTTGGAATGTATAGGGTATTATAAAAGCAGGGATTCCATTTTACTGTTTGGCTGTACCTCAAAAGTACAAATAATAAGAGCTCGCTCCCTCTTTGCAAAGAAAATACATGCCTGCAAATTTGTAAATACAATTCATAATTTATAATCTACCAGGAGCACAGTAATAACAGCAGAGGCCAAGTGGGAGGAGACTGCTTCTGGCAGAAGTAGAATTGCTTCTTCTTGCAGACAAACTTTAAAAAATATTTTGAATGGAGCAATAACATTAAGTCACTAAGGAAAGCCTTTAATGTAGAACTGTCTGTAAAGGACTAGTTGTTTATTTTTTGCTCATTTGTTTGGAAGTAACTGAAGAAATTATACAAGCTCTGTTGCCCTTCTTGTTCTACATATGGTGTGGGGTTTTAAAAATTTTTCTGTGATACTTTGTCCTATATCAAATTTCAGGATGTTAGATAAAAATGGGAAAGAAAGAAGAAAGGAAAGGCATGAAACAGCACTGAGCTTATCATTAGTTCTCCTCTGTTTACTGGAAGAATAAAATGGAAAGGAAAGGCTACGAAATATATAAGTAAGATTTTACACCAAAGTTACTTAAAGTAAGTCTAAAGCTTCTACTTCTGCAATTGTCATTCAGTGGCAAAAGTATTTTTTTGTTTCATCCTTGTGATGATTATTAGCATTGAGTCATGTTTTTAATGTGCCTTGATTCCGGTCATCCAAACTAAGGGAGCAGTACATCATTGCACAATTAAACTGGACCAGTTGCAATGGTGCACTGATACTGAAAACTTACAATTTTGTCATGGGGACTGTTGCAACAACAGAAGATCCTACACAAGAACCACTGTCTGCATGCAAGGTCAGAATTTTTCCTGGGTTCTTAGCTTTGTTCTTAAGTGTCTTGAAAAAGCGTTGTGAGAAAACACTTGCAAACTATCTGTTTTCCTACAAGGCTTTTTGGGGAGAGGGGAAAAAAAAAAAGAGAGAGAGAGAAGGATTGTTTAGCGTTAACATCAGCATCATATCTCATAAGAGACTTAAGCTTTTGTTGCTTCTTCTCTGTGATAACTGATGATGTTATCTTCTTCTCTAATGATAACATTAGAGTAGCACAGTAATAAATTACTAGTAGTGGCATGACTAGATAGGTACTAGTAGCTTGTCACTTAACTCTATTACTGTACTCTTATTTGAAATTTGCTACTTAAAGTTAGATTACTTTTAATTGGACAGTATTGAGACTGAAAGACTATTGATTTGGGTTTTGTTTTGTTTTTTTAAAAAAGTAAAAACTTTTTTTTTCAGAAGTAAGGGAAGATTTGCAAGCAGAAATTCCTGGAATGGCATACAGCAGGGAGGAATTTGTTAAAAAATGTTGTAAAGATCTATTAACTACAGCAGAATCACCCTTTGGACATTGACATTTTCCCCACTGCACTCCGAATGCCTCGCTTCAGAGGAATTTCAGTCAAAAGAGCAACTGATTTAAAAACTGAGGCAATGTAATGTAAGCAGGGTTAAATGCATATACCCTGCTTTGCTTATGGATTGTCATGGGTGGTTCAGTATATGCTACAGACTAGAACTTAGATCTAGTGGGTGTGCTGAAGGCCAGGCTGAGATGAAGGGTAGAATGGAAGGCAGCAGTGACTCGCCCAAGCTGTTCTTCCCAGAGTCGGTATATCAAGGCACCACACTAGAAGTTTGTGCATGCCTGCTGGTTAGCAATTTAACTGTAAGACCAGATGCAGAGAAAGAAGAGTAACGGGAACTTCAATTTTCACTAAATCAATTTTCCTGAGGCTAGAGGTTATTCTGGTTCTCACCCTGGTGATACATTGTGCTTAAGGGAATTGAAGGGCTTTGGTTGGCTTTTTATAGGGATAAATAGACAGAAAACACCTTTTCCGTCCCTTTTAAGTATTTTTCACGTACACTGACATTAATTTGACCCTTAGTTAGAAAGGCCAGGTACTGGGAAAGGTAGAAGGTAATACATGATTTGGTAAGTGCCATTTAATTTTAATTGCTAGTGGAATTGCTACATAGTAATCATATGACAGTTAAATATTAATAGGAGTTTGCTCATTATTATTGGAGTTTTGCCACAATCTTTAATGGAAAAAGGATGATATCTATTCTTTTTGTAAGAAAATGTATGCATCAGACCATTGTTATTAATTCTGCACTAGGTCTGAAAAGACATTGTGCCATTTGAGCGATAATTATGAGGTATGTGGGTTAGTAAATCATCTTCGATGACTGAAGTTGCAACATTGTACTGTCTTTGAGAAAGAACCATTTTAATATGCCCTGAGAGTGTACTTGAAGCAAAGACTGGGCTTTATTTTGTTTCTATTGAAACAAAAGTCAGAGGCAAAATGCTTCATCATTTTTGTTCAGGAAGCTTTTAGTCTACTCTTTAAAGGATATTACTGGTAATTTGTCTTAAATTATGGACATCAATGCCATATTTCTTCTGAGATTTTTTTTTATTTTAGAGTGTATAAATGACAGTCATTCTTAACAGGCTTCAGAGACGATGCTCAAGTACCAAGCAGAGCAGCTAGATTGGCAATAGTGCCCTGTGGACAATCGTCCTTGTGCCTGAACTGCAGCAAGTGACTAGCATTTTCTTTACACAACCACCACTGACTAGTAGGTGTGTCTTTTCGTTTTTGTTATTAAATTGTCCTTGATACACAAGCTGCTTTTTTGCAGAGCACAGGAGTTCCACTATTGTCACAATCAGTAGTGTATTATTACCTCGGAGGGTCAACACACTTCTGACAGACTTTGCTCTTCATTCACATGGAAATGGCATTATGGAAATGGCAGCTGTAATCAAAGATGATAACATCTATGCAATATCCATTCAAATCATAATTACTTATACAATGCAGACCTGCTTACAGGTGCTGTGAGAAACTGTACTGCTCTATTTCATGCTTTATTCTGAATGGTCTGCCTTGCTCTGTGAAGTTAATAATTTCCCCTAAAAGGAAAGAAAGTGTTTAAAACAGGTGTGATTATGCCAGCTGATTAGCATTCATTTCTCATTGTCACAACCTGAGAGAAAGGAATTTTTTTACATTCCTTTTGTTACCAACTTTTGATTGCTTGATGTAGCAATGCTAGCAGCACCCTTTTAGCATTATCTTTCTCTTTTTCTGCATGTTTTTTTGAATAAATGTATGTCCATAATACGTATCTAAACATATCTCATCAGACTTTTTGTGTTGTTATATTTATATATCTGCGGATATGCTTACAGCCAAATACTCACATGCATGCATACACACATGTACAAGTACAGAGATGAGCAAGAAGTGTGATTGCCCTTAGAAGTATTGTAAGAGAATTCCAAAGCGGGACCACATCTGAAATACCCAGAGACTGTTAACAGTTCTGGGTAAAGGCTGATGCAGAACATTCAAAGAAGTTAATCAAAAGAAAAAGGAGAAACAAACTAGCTAGAGGTGTGATCTCTAACTGTGTGATAGTTGCATGAGATAACATAGAAGAGGATCCTTTCTGTCCTTACTGCATCTCCTCGCACTTCTGCGTTGTCTTTCTGTGAGTATGAAGGACCCACTGATGGTTGCTAGCATTTCAATATTCATTCATCAATAAGTGTTTAAATAATTCTCCATTATGAAACCACAGATCACTGTATTCCTAATGATACTTTGCAAAGAGTCCCATTTTTATTCTGATTAAATTTTAATCTGTGCAGTACATACAGAAGGACCTTTTCCCCTTACAAGTAAACAAATATGTTACTTCAGAGGGATCCTAAACCTCAGTGCATGAGTCAGATTTGGAAGCAGATTTATAGCGTAATAACAGATTGCTATTGTTTGTTTGCATTATAGCATCTTTTACCCGTGGTGTCCTACAAAATAAAGTGTTCACTTGATAACAATAAAACTTCCAACAAATTAATTGCTAGAAGCCTTTGAAAGATAAAGAACATACAAATGATGGCAGATGACTATTTATCCCTCTCTTTAATTTGTTTTGGGCATTGATTATAGTGTTCGTAATCAGTGGAAGCACTGTTGAGAGTTGAATGGGCTGTGGGCAGGCGCTGTGGAAGAGTGATTTAACTGAATTCTATTGTGCAGGAGCCCAGATAGCCTGGTGTGGAGCTTTTACGAGAATAATTGAAAGCTTGCAACAGATCACTTCATAATGTGGTTTTGAAATTAATTCACCTCAATGTGGAGTTGACCCTGAGCCCCATTCCCGCTTTTCCGGATGTAGTTCATGATACATTTAAACTAAGATCTCTCCAAGTAAAATTGCTGTGCTGCAATAAACATTGCTATAAACGATGCAATTTTGCATATCGAACCATTGGTGGAGTGTATATAATAGCTTGACAGTTGGATAGTGTTGGAACTGTCACAGACAGGAATTCTGAAGTTTATGACCAGCTAACAATACTGAAGAAAATGAACAGGGCTCTAAAGCTTGAATGTATTTGCACACCACAGACAGTGCTTTTGAAATTTTGATTTGCTTTTATTGTTTGTGAATGGAGGATGCCCTTTACATACTCCTCATCAGAATGATGAAACCACTAGGGTAAAGGATGACAAATGCAATTGGAGATGTATGAGTGAAACTTTAGGATTGTGATGATAAAGGTGAGCCTGTGTATGATATGAACCTTCCTTTTGCTTGACTCACAGCAGCACTCAACACATGAGCTGGCCTGTTGCTTCTCCAATTGACTTTGTGATAAGGCATGAACTTGTTCACTGACTGTAGTTTCCAAGCTTATTTGCAAATAATTATCTTGTGAAGTTATAGAAAAAAATACCTCTTTTTCGAACAGCCTAGACCCTGTAGCTCTTTGTAAATGTGATAATTATGATCAGTGGGAGAACACTGAAATATTAGACCTATACTAGGATTTAATTACCTGCAGTTTCATATCAAAGGACAGTTAAAAATGTTCCATGTGTGTTTTAGCTATACAGGAAAAAATAATTCCAGGTTCACTCATTTAGTTTTGGTGATGTTGGTTAAATCTGTAATATATACCAGGTTTGTGTGTAGCTTGCTGTGTGCCACAGCATGTTTAGTGTAACCATTGGGGTGGCTTCAGGCAGCTCCCCTGGCCTTCTAACTGAGCCATTGCTCCAGCTGGCTTACCTTGATGTGTGTGCACCACTGTCGGCTCTATCCTGTTCCTGTCATATATCCCTGAAATGCCTATCTCAATACAAAAGCACCCCAGGTAAAAAACAGTCACAGACTTGATTTAAAATATATGTGATCAGCTACAGTTCAAACAGGAGCTATTTCTGGAGACAAGACTCTTGAAGCTACAGAGTTAACAGGGAACTTTCCAAATAGATTTAAACTGTCTAGTAAGGCAATTACAGCTGAGGAATTGCTACTAAGTTGAATCTTCCTGGAGCCTTGAAAGTACAGATTTTGTATTCTACAGTACTTTAAAAAAACCCCAAACAAAACAAAAACTCATCAATTTGGAAATTAATAAAATCTGTAGTGAAAAAGTTTGGACATGTTGAAAAAGATGAGTGAATAAGCTGGGCATGTTTCCAAAACAACCCAGGTCACTTGGCAAAGTAGGTCAAAACAGTTTGTTTTTTCACTTCTGACCGAAGCATTTCAATGTGCTTTCGGTATGAGAGACTCCCAACTTAAAAAAAGTGGCTCTGAAAGTCTTGAATATCATGCTACAAAATCAGGCATCATGTGCTCCCACTATGATGCTGTGTGCAGCAGGGAGGTACAATGACCAGGGGATTCGTGATCGGATATACTGTGCTGTAATGTTGTTATGTCTGTCAGACAGCACTGAAATACAAAACATGATATAAAGTTACTTCTTAGCACCCCATCTTCTAGTAGAACCTTTTGTTCTAAGCTTGATGCTTATTGCCCTGGTGTGCATGGGGATTGCTCTTTCAGAAAGAGATACACAGCATCCAAGAACAAAGTGGAAAGCTGTCTAATCTAGTCACTAAGAAAACATGAGGATGGAGTAGGATTTATGTCTTTTTCCTTACTGGTAAGTTTTAAGTTTAATCTTGGTGTATGTATATTTTGTAGAAGATGGAAATGTGGTTTTGAAATCACTTAGGCAGATAAAGCCTACCTACATCTGCTGCTGGTTGGGTGTTCAGACAAATGAAGGGGAAACAGGACCACCACCACCACTCTCCCCTCCTTTCTCTGCTCCACCTGTTAGTTTAAAAGAGTGGCAGCCGTCACTGCATCCTCTATGGGATTTGTCCTGGTTTTTTTGGAAGGAATGATTTACACACTGTTCCAAAGGAGGGCCCACTGGCAGGCCAGGTGAAGGAGTGCCTTGCTTTTCTGTCCAGACTGAGTTTACAATTTAGCTAGGAAACAAATTGCTCTGGGCATCACTGAAAGTAAGTAATTAAGGTTTCTGTGGAGTAAGGGATTTATGTATTACCAGTAAGATGTTTCCAGTATTTAGGCCCCTAAATTTTATTTCTCACTTTAGCAGTTAAATGCTCTCAGATTTTGGCCCTCTGTTATTTCTGTCATTGACTGTACATTACTGGAACACCTTGTTCTTCTCTGAGATCTGATCTTTTTTGTTTGTTTGTTTAATTAAACCAAGATATTAAGGGAATTGGTAAGAGTCTGTAAGTATTTAGTAGAGGTAGTTGGCTCCTTAGTCTTGGAGACAAAGATACAAGATACAGTGGCTGTATGTTGAAGCTCAGTAAGTTGAGAAACAAGGTGACTTCTTTTCTTCAGTGCAGCTAACTGAGAGTTGAAGCAATTTGCCAATGTTTTATTTATTGCATTCGCTGTCAGTTGGGTTTTTAGGGTCTTTTTTTAGCTAAGGTTGAACTTGTTTTAAGGATTTTGAAAATCCAAATTTAAACAGGTATTAGTTGAAGGAATCCTGTATCTGTCAATCAGATCATCATATCTGGGCTTTGTCATTCCTGAATGTATAAGTACCATTAATTTTAATGGATGAAGAACTGAGTTTTAAGGTCCCAGCCTTTTCAAGTATGTAGGTACATGAATTGAGAGGGACCTCAAAGCCTGAGATTAAGTTGTTTAGCTGTATGTATTTGTAATAACTAATACTGTTGAGATGAAACTCGGTGTGTTAAGAGTGTCAGTATCAAGTTGGTGTAAATTAACTTGTAGCTGTTCATTAAAATGTTCTCCCTGAAGCATTATATGGGTTGCTGTTGGAGGTGGAAGTCTGGACGAGATGGACTTTGGTCTGAGTATGACAGTACGATGTTCAGTTCAGCTTTGCAGCATTCTCCCCAACACATCTGTCAGGGAACAGTGTCAAAAAGGGCTTGTGTGATATGATTTATTTTTGGATTTTACATCTACCCATTTTGCTTTGGTAGTAACCCTTTTCCTTGTTAGGAAGAAGACCTTACTTGTATTAAGAAATTGCAAGGTTAAAATAGTATTTATAAAACAGCAATGCAATAGGCTGTTCCATACTTTTGGGAGTGACTGGAATAATGGAAAGCTTAATTTTGATTTAGGGCATAACTAAGCAAATACTGTTGCTGTAAGCTGTATCACAGGTGCAGGTGAATACATACTAGTGCATTTTCAAAGTAACTTCAATTCTCAAATGCAAAATGTCCAGCCTTCCTTTCTGTAGAAGGCATTTTGAACATTCTGCACCAGTGTTCATATGGAAACCTGTTTTTTGTTAATTTCATTTCTAGTAGACCCATTCGATGAGGCTCAAATATTAACTTTCAAACCAAACAATTTCCAGTGAATGCAGATCTCCCTGTGAACATTATCTGCCCCACTAGCCAGAAATGTTAGCAAAAGTAATTCCAGGTCTCTTTTACAATCACTTACCTGTAATTAGGCTTAACAGTATGTGAAAAGTATAGGGTCAATTTTTTTTTTAAATATAAATCAAGCAATTTTGTCTCTGCAGCATTTTAGAATTTGTAAAACAGTTTACAAGCTCCTACGTAGCTGAACTGCATTAGTGAGCATCCTCCTTTACCCAACCCTGTCATGTCTTCCAGGAGAGCAGCCACCACAGGAAAAACAGTACCACAGGCTTCGTATTAACACTGCCACCACAGATTCCCAGGTGACCATTCAGCTGAATGGAGGTTGATAACTAAGCTGGCAACAAGCTCAGTGGTTGGAATAAAAACAGCATCAGCTTTTTAGATCATACCCTTCTCTAATGTAATTAAATTCTGAGTCATAGACCTGGCGTGAGGCATGCTTCCAACTGATGCTGCATTTCCTGAAGGTCAGCTGGAGAGCGGTATATTTCATCAAGTTCAATCTATAGAGTTGCAAGTTTCCTGATTAGGTTTGCATTTGAAGAGCTTCCCAAGGCCTAACTTAGTTGGGAAATTGCCCATTTAAGCAATAAAACATAATAATATATGACACTGCTGCTTATTGTCATCACATATGGGAGAGTGCATGTGAAGTAGGAAGACAAACTGATTCACATTCTTCTTTTGACAAGTTTTGTTAAGTAGTAGCATCAGTTCTCTGGATTGTTGTGTTGCTCTTCTAAGATAATGAGTTTGCTGAATAGCATTCAGTATATGTTAGATTCATCTTCCCATACTTATAGTTGTGTATTTACTGTTAGATCTTGACTTGTTTTTTTGGGTTTGGGGGTTTTTTTGACTTCCTGAACATCACAGTTCTGCTTTTCTCATGTTTTATCACTTGCTCTTGTCTCATACAGATGAAGTAATTCCCATAACCCCTCTGGGTGAGATAAACCAACTCTTCATCAGAGGATGAAGAAAGCAAAAGTTTGCTACTCATTCAAAAGAAATGTTTCTCATGTCCTCATTTGCTGTCCTATGATTATACATTTTATGACATGCGAGTCTGTAAAAAGGCTGACAGGAAAGGAAATGAAAATTACTTAAATTTGTAGTTAACTTATCTCATCTTCCTGACTAACCCATTCAAATTGCTTCCCTTTACTGAATATTTCAGGCACTTCCCTTCTAAAAGGTACTTTTATGATGAAAATACAGTAATGTCAACCTTGCCATCCTTATTTATGCTTGAGTACCAGAAAAAAGACCATACTTAAACTTAACCTGATATCTCAATCATAGAAATAGATAGTCTGCTGTCTCTAATGGGAGGGCAGGGGAGAGTAATGCTGTCTGCAGATGGAGAATTGAGATGTTCTGAATTCTGAAATGTCTCCCCCTCTTCTCTTTGTGGTTTTGTGGGAAAAGCTCCCACCTCAATAGATGCTGCTTCTTCTGTGTAACACTTATAATTGACTGACTGCTGACAATATCTTTCAGTTTCTTTTTTTTTTTTTTTTCTTGTGAAACTCTGACTCAGTCTTTAATTCCTCTTTCTGAAATGCAGTCAACTTTTCTTTCTCCCTTTTAGAGAGAAAACTCCCTAAAATTCTCCATCCAGCTGAATGGAGATTTTTGTCATCAGCATTATGAAGACAGAAGCCCTGAAGCACAGTGGGAAAACTTTTGTATCAGTCATGATCCATCATATCTTCATACAGTATCTTATTCTTTTCCATAAATATCAGGTCCTTCAAAATAGGCTTATCCCTGCAAGCTACTTCCCATCTTTGACATGTGCTCAAAATAATGAGTGTACAGTCAGCATCAAACTATGTCTGTATTTGTTCAGTGTCCCTAGAAAAAAGATTTGGAGTCTTCTGGAGGTATTTAACCATGTGCAGAAAAGATTTAAGACTGACAGTTCTCCGTGCCAAGATAAACAGTTGTTTAACAATAGAGGTTACTCTTTACATATATATATATATATATATATATATATATATATATATGTGTGTGTGTGTGTGTGTGTGTGTGTCGGGGGGGGCAGGGGGAGAAGCTTCTCAGTTGCAAAAAACAGTTTCATTCTGGATAGTGAGTAGTTAAGGAAAAAAAAAAAGCTAGATATATAATGGAGAAAGATACCAGTTCATTGTTTGGATATAAATATTCCATGCAGTTATCCATTTTCTTTTCCTGTAATAAAGGATGGAAGCATTTCTGCTAATATTATTACAGACACAGCTCAGAACCCCTTAATACAGGTTCTCTAAAAACTAATAGTTAAGAATTAGATCTTAGTGCAATTTTGAAGTTACCAACATTTGCTTTGGCTCTGAAATAGAAAGATAAATTGCTATTTTCTGAGGTAGAAATATTCTGAAAGATACAGTAATAAATGTTATTTTGACACTTTTATTTAAAATCAAACATTTTGGGATCAGTGAAGTAGAAATAATTTATTTTTTACTGAAATACCATGGTGTCCTGTTTTTTTCTAGGATAGGGTTAATTTTCTTCTTAGTAGCTAGAAAGCGCTGGGTTTTGGTTTCAGTGAGGATTGTTGTGAGAACAATGTTGATAACTACAAGGACACTGTGCTTGGGCAGTTTGCAAGAAGAGAGGACTGGAAGCGGGGAGTGGAGGAGAAAAGTGTAGTAGTTAGTAAAACTCAGAACTGACAGTTGGATATGCCAATAAGATATTCCATGTCATATCACGTCATGTTTAGTATATTAACCAGGGCCGACCGGAAAGGCTGGGTGGGGGGGGAGGTGGGGAGGTGCAGGCTTCTCTCGGGAATGGCCTGGACTCGTTTTTCTAAGATTGCTATTTCGGTTTTGGGGTTCCTTTTTACTCCTCCAGGATTGTTACCAGCAGGTGGTGAGCACTTCTATTCTGCATCACTCATATAGTTGTTATCATTGTTACTCTTCTTATTCTTATTATTTTAATTCTATTTTACTGTAATTATTAAATTGTTCTTATCGCAACCCACAAGTCTCCTTACCTTTACCCCTCCAATTCTCTCCCCAGTTCCCTGGGCAGGGGGGGTAAGGGGACGGGGATGGGGCTGTGAGTGGCTGTGTCCTGTTTGGCTGCCAGCTAAGTTAAACTAGCACACACGTATTTTTAAGAATTGGTTTAATATTGTACTGATACCCTGAAGTGAAAAAATGGGATTCATCTAAACAGCTGATTTCAATGAGTCTAATTTCTTTTGGAGTTTCCTGGGGGTGGAAAAACCCTTTACAAAGTGTATACCAAGAAAAATAAATATGTTTCTTAGAATTCTGGAGTGGTGTGGAAGTCTTGAGAGGACAATCACATCAGAGAAGGGTGGGCAGAGATAGAAGGAAAACATAAAAAATAATTGGGTACAGAGAGACATACACCTTGTACTTAGAGAGAAAATACTAATGAGAAAATTGGCAAAATTATTTGAGTCTTCAGTGTCTTCAGTCAACAGTGGCATATCCTGAAAATTTGTAGATATTATGGAAGCCTAACCTTAAATCTACTTAAAACTAAGCTGACAGATTTTTAAAAATTTATTTTTTAAGACAGTAAATGCTCTGAAACACCTTCAGGAGTGTCAAGTGGCTACTCAGGTATACCCATGGGCATGGGGGTTTGGTTTGCCTGAGAAGTTCAAATGGAGGTAAACCTCAGATTAAGATTTAAAAAAAATAAAGATTTCCTTTTCTTTATAATTTAAATATATTATCACTTTGAAACAGAATTTTTTTGAAAGTAGCTCTCTAACTTGAGAGTGCAGCATGCATTGGTCAGAAAAGGAAAACTATATTTTCTAAAGTCCTGCCTGTGTGCTCCTCACACACCTCCACTCCATCGCCTTGAAAAGAATGAAAACAACTAGGAAATCATGCTGGGAATTCACAGTAGGGTTGGAGGAGATGTTTCAAAGGACACACTCGTAGATATTTATCTAATACCCCCCAAGAATAAATACATAAAAAATCCATAGGGCTAAAACTAAATAGGTTATTTTCTGGTGGAGGAGTAATTTTCCTCTGCCCCAGCTACAGAAATGTTTACTGTCTTAGTATATTTTTTAAAAACCAACTGGGTTACCTTAAAAGCCAATATGAGGAATTTTAGGAGTTTCATTCAGCTTCACAAATTCGTGTATTTTAGTCAAGGGAAGAATCACTAGGTTGGGGAAAGATAATATTTTTCCAGTAATAGACATTGAATCTGCTGCTTATTTTATTTTGAGCAATATAATGGATGGAAGATACTTCCTTGATGATACTAAGTACTTTCAAAACTCAGAACGTAAAGGACAATCTCTGTCACTTTAAGGAAATGAGTAGTTTACGTATTGTTTTTCAAAATACTTAGCTTTATGCCTACAAAAATATTTAAGTAATGAAGAGATTTAGACCTAGACACTTGCTTAAAGTTCAAGGCACTTAGATGTATCTGTTTTGGAGTCAATACATAAAGCCAATTAGAAAAAATAAGATGTTAAATTTACACTCTCTGTACAGGAAGACTTGATGTGGCAAGAAAGCTGGGAAGGCTGTGAACTCTCCTGGCCTCCACAGTCACTCAGTGATCACTGGGAGGAGTAGCTCTTCTTCCTTTAGTGTTTCCAATAAAAGTACAAGTGGCGTAAAAAAAATTCTAAAGCTAAGTGTGTCAAAGGCACACCAATAAGTGGAGGTATTTTCAACGGTCTTATTGAATGTATTTTAGGTGTCCAGGTCTTATTGTACTTTGATATTTAGGAATCATTTGATGTTTATGAAAACCTTCTTTGTTTTCTAAATAAATGTGCTGATTTTTTCACTCTTTGGTGAGTCCTTAACAATGTGTATCACAACTCCGCTACTGTAAAAGTAGAAACTTCACTATATGGAGCATGATGATTTCTGTGAAGTTAGATGGTCTGAGGGAACGTTCTTGAGCAACCTTAACAAAAGTATCTAGAACATGACTGTCTCTGAGTAACAGATAAGACTGATACTCATGTCACTTGCAGGATGTAATTTATAGGTTAAAGAGAATAAAAAAAATGCAATGATACTTGAGGAAGTCAGTCATTAAGAGCTATTTAGAAACCTGGTGGTGAAGACTTACTGTAATTTCTCAGAACTGCCTAGCTCTCATATAAATAGTCCAGTCACCTCTGGCAATTGTCTGTTGTATCCTCAGATAGGTATTTTAAGTGAAATTAGACTCATACAGTTATCTGTTTTGCAAAGTTCACCTCAGCTTCTGTGGATGTTGGGCCTTTATAGATGTCATGAGCCATGAATATAAAATTTTTCATGCATGGTTCCAGTGCAGACCTTTGAAAATCTCTGCCAGAAGTTCCAATGTGCTTGCAGTCATTCTGTACTACCTTTGTTCATGACAAGGTGGTGGGGTTTTTTCTCAATTAACATCTCTGAGGAAGAGTTCACCAAATAACTTGTTCAGCATAGACAAACCAGCATGGTAAAGTCTACTGAATACTTTAATTGATGTCCATTAAATGTGCAGAGCTGTTCTGCTATGATCAGACACCCTGAGATGCACCTACAAAAGATTTTGATTCCATTAATTCAGTGGATACTGCTTCATAGGTAATGAGAAATTAAGGAAGCTGTGACCAAACCTTGGGAACGTAACTCAGCAGTTAGCAATGGAAACCCAATTAAAATACCTTCTATGTACTTGTTTTTAAATATTCACACTATTGAACCTTTCCCACTTTAATGCATAAGTGGCAACATAATATCCAACTGTAACAGTTGGTGGAAACCATTTTAAGTAGCAGTTCAACAGAGAGATGGATTTTAATTTGCAATGCCAGTTGAGCTGTAATAAAAACTAGTAATCCAGCTGTGAAAAAAAAATAAAACGCAGCTTGGTTTAGAGTTATTTACAGATGTGTAGGGTTGTGGGGGTTTTTTTTTCCCCTAAGTCATATAATGGAAACAGTGATCATTATTCCTTCACAGAAACACTTTTGTCAGATGCCCTTCCTACCCCTAATTTCTTGAATCAGACTCCTAAGAAGATACACACTAAAATATGACAATTCTTAAGTGTTCATTGGTTAGAGAATTCAATTCCCTGATGCAAATGCTACTGTTCAGTGTTAATATAACTGGTTTCTTGTTTTCATGGACTGTGATGAGTTTCTGCTGACTTTGAGATAAATCCTGTACTGCAGTGTTTGAATGATTTCCGCGTGTTGGCATTGTTGCTATCTCCCGGAGTGTTATTAGGATTCTTGCAACTTTGATTTCTGTTTGTTTATCCTTCTCAAAATATCAGAGTCTGGAGTCATGGTATTTTGTGAAAGTTTTAGCAATTTTTCTTTACTCATGAAATTCCCAGTTGCATGAGAGAAAAGTCTGCAAGTAAGGGCCAAGCACACCCTTGAAATCTTATCAGAAAACCCAAACCAAAAAAAATCCAAGCTTTTCTCAGCATTAGGTTGGGGCAAGGAGAAGATAAGATCACATATTCTAAAGCAAGCCTGGAAGAACAGTTCTTGGTACATTCCACTGAGCGCAAGACATCGTCACTAACTAGCACAGTGACCTTTCTGTCCTATTTATGGCTTTATTTAATACATGCAACACTATGGTCCCAGAAGGTTCATCTGTAGCTAAACATGAACAAAATATTCACTGTCCTGGGTAGGGTTAGAGAAAATACTTTTATTATTTGGATTAAGGAATTTGGCCAGTGAAAGTTTCTTGCTTTTTTAGTTTTTGTTGTTGTTTGGTTTGATGGGGTTTTGTTCCCCCCCCTCCCCATTTTGTGTCAGTATAGTCTTATTAGAGACCAAACAGTGGTAAAGTGGACTATATTGTAAGCTAAGCACTCGGGGACCTGAAAGTCCACAAGTAATAAGCATAGCAGCAAAGTTCCCAAAGAGGACAATTTGTAGAACTCATAAGCCTGAAGCGCTTTAACTAAAGCAGTGAAGTTCAGAAGAGAAACGGAGGCAACTTCAAAGACACGAAGAAGTTGTGATTAGAAGTTTGCAGTACACAGAGGAGGAAAAAACAAGAGTGGTGTGCTGCCACAGTGGGGCTGGAAATAAGGCTTTTTTTATTAGAGGATAGGAGAACAATACATGTTAAGAAGAGGAAATAGCTCTTCTGACCTTGTGTAGGAAATCACAATAATTGTGTCTATGTGAGATTCAGGCTTGCTTATTTTAGCTACAAGTTTTAGAACCGTCAGTGGTATTGCTCTAAATAGCTCAAGCAACATGCAGGACTGCGGAAAGTATTTCAATGACAAATGGAGAAGCTGCAAGTAAATGTCTGAATTATAGCCTCCTTAATTGGTAATGACATCAGGAGAGTTTAACATGAGCTACTGTCATCTGAACTGCGTGTGTGTTAAACAGATGAAGAGCACAACAGTAACTTGGCGTACTCATGATTGTTTGGGAGGAATGAGGAATCTGAGGAAAGGTTGAATCGCAGTACAGTGTATGTAAAACCCAGAAATATTCTTGAACACTTCAGCCTACTGCAGTCAGCCTACTGCAGTGAAATTGATGGTGTATCTTGCGGTGGAGAAAAAGGTTAAAAAAAAAAAAAAATCCACTGAGAAAACAGTTTTGAAGAATGCAACTTTTATAAAGTGTGAAGGATTTCAGTTCCACTCCACAAGCAACTGTAAGAAGTCATTTATTTTCTCAAGGATTTTTTCTTGTATTCCAATTTAATTGGCTTTCAAAAAAAAAAAAAAAAGAGTTACAAAGCATTTTGTGTTCGTGCACATCAGGAAAGCAGACTCCTCAAACATATCAAAACATGTCAGGGTGTGTCCTGGTGTACCATGCCAACCTTGAAGCCCACATGACTTTATCTGACAAGCAGGAAGCAGGATCAACTTTGCTTTCAGTCACTCAGCCTTGAACTGGTGGGAGAGATCCAGGCTGGCACTGTACCTGAGAATGGTGGGTCACCGTTCCTTATGCTGTAAGCTGAAAGATCTGCTCTCCTGACACTCTCTATTTGAGGTGCACCTAAAGAATGAGTCAGTGGAAAGGCTAAAGAGTAATGGCTACGGTCTGCAACCAGGATGAGAGCTTCTTTGCCTCAGTTTCCATTTCTTTCAAACCAATAGATGTCAGTGGTGAGTGACCCTTTCAGGAGGACACTGAGGGCTACACTGGAGCAGTGGGAAGAACAAATATGAGAGTATTACATGGAATTTTGCCTTGCATGCCAAGAGAGAGATAAGAAAGATTAAGAAAACACAAGGCCTAATTCCTTTCTATCTTTCTGCAAGACTGCAACACTAAATAACCATCTTCTGGGAAAGTACTTGCTCGTGTATATTTGCTGAAAATGCTGACTTACCATCCATCCCTGTCACCTCTCTCGTTTCTGGCTTGCACCTTTTGAAATTCCAGGAGAAACTTTTTAGAATTCAAGCTGTTTGCTGCCTTCAGGGCTGGATTTCTGTCATTCCTATTTAAAAGCTAGTGGCCTGGCATTTTTGCAGAGGGCAACAGTATTATTGCTACGTAGATCACTTAATTATTCCAAATGTTATGAGTGCAAGTCTCTGAAGATGACAATGTCATGTAGGGAAAGCTGAAATGAGAGGTAATGGAAAAAGTCAGAGGTAGACAAGATGATACTGTGATGCAAGGTCAAACAAAACAAAACACTTAATAAAGGACTGTGGAGCTGGAATTAGCTGGTATGGCTGAATGGGCCACCAGTGTCACACAAGCAAGATACTCACTGGGAGTAAGGGAATGTAGACTGTCTATGCAGTATAGAGCTAACTCTGCACTCCCTGGGGGCTGCTTAGAAACTACCATTGCACCTACTGAAAAAGATTTATCCTGTGTTCAGCTGCAATGTGTAAAAGAAAAAATGAAGCTTCTTGAGGGAAGTGGCAAAAAAAGCAAACACAAAATGACTGTCACATCTCAAAAAGAGCTGTCTCAAAATTATAGGCTTTCCTGAATGAAGGATACAGCTAGAGGCATGGGCATCTCCAGAATATCTTTTGCCCCAAATGAAAATGTTATTAGAATTTAGGAAAGAAAATTTACCATTTAGAGCCAGGACCAAACTATTCATTACCAAAATTTCACTTAATGCCTGAGACTAGAATATCAAGTTTACAGGAAAGAGACCATAGGAAACTGTACTACACTGCCTTCATTCTGCAGCTCCCTGCCAGGAAGCTTGTTGGTGTAGATTATTGTGTTTATCATTTGAATTGAGAAGGAACTGCAGTATCTTTCTGGCTTGGACCATGACCCTCCTCTGCTAGGTATTTTACAAACAAAATTTAACAAGACACTCTCTGTCCTAAATAATTTTTAATCTTAAAACGGATAACAGATGGATACAGGCAGATGGCAGAGAAAAAAAATGTGACTGGGTCTGATCAAGAATGTTTTCTCATCAAAACCATGGTGATTGATAAGCTCTCCTTTAAAAAAATTGGATTTGTCAGTCTTGAAAAACCTTTGATGAAAAGTAAAGGACAGAATTTCCAGTCAAGGTAAGGGGACCAGCAAAGAATAATAATGAGGTTGTCACTTAAGTGGACTGTAGCAGATCAAAGTTCAAGTGTTTTTTCTGAATTAGGTATGACTGAAATCAGGCTTTCATACTTCCCGTGTGAATAGTGTCCCTCTACTTCATCTGTTAGAAGGCCCTGCTTATTTTAAATATAGACACATATATATATGTACGTATGTGCATTTGTATATATACACAGACACACATGCACACACACATACGCTAATAAAAACGTCTCAGATTTGTCTTAGTGTAGAACAAGACTCAAGTTTCTTGAGGAAACCACTTCCATTTTATATGTAACCAAAGCTAGTACATGGAGAAAAAAGATGCAGAAAGGGGAAGGATAGAAATTAATTACCTGAAAGGCAAATATTAACGTTTCAGTCACTGATTTGGCTTCAGCACTGGTGTAAATTGTTGTAGCTCCTCTAGCTCCAGTGGAGATGTTAGAATCTAAATCTTCAGGTGTTTGATCTTGGGATCCACAGGTAATTTTTTTTTTTAAACATTGGACAAGGAGGTAAACTTGTAGTGAACCCTTACAGATGAGTGAACTGTGGACTGTGTGAGGGACTTTCTTATGGATCACTGTTATCAGAATGGCAGAACTCTTCCTTCTGACTTCTTCTCTTTCAGTTCTTTGTCTCAACATTACATTTCCCCTTCTGTAAAGGGGTCTTCAGCAGTTTTCAGCCGTGCCTCCTGCGTGTCCTTCATTCACAGCTTTACAGTGGAATACACAGAGGATTTTAAACTGAGATGGTGAGAGGATAGCTTAGAAATGGGAAAAATGTTGTGTGCCATAGAACTTACTTTTCTATTTAAAATTGTGTAAGAAAGCTGTTTCTGTAACCCTCAGAGAGTGAAATCTCTGATAAACTGATGTCAGACACCCGGTAAAAATGTTTAGCTTAATATGAAATAACCTCTCAAATAATAATAATAATAATAATAAAAACTTTATTTTTAGGATGTGTGTCATACAGTGTTAAGCATGGGAAAACAAACAGGGATCTCCCTGTCTCATCATCTACGATTTCCCTAAAGTAGAGTTAGTTTAAGGCAAATTTTAAGAAGGAAATTGAATTTACATATAAATGTATATCTTATTCAGCACTAAACTGGCAGTATCAAAGCTAATTGAGGGTAAGTACTAATTGGAAGTTTGATTTGCATCGTTTAACACTGGAATAGTGTAAATATATGTTGAGATGCAAAGTATAATGTGAATCTTAATTCAGTACTAGTATCCCTTTCATTGGTATGTGGTTACAATTAATGAATATATTAGTGTCCTTTCTGTTTTGACATATTGCAGTATTTTGTGTAAAAGTAATTTTAATACATTTAAGCTCCTGTAAAATAGTTTGATTCCTACTTATTGTATTTTTTTCAAGGAAATCAAATATTTCATGGTTTAAATAGCTATGTTTCTTACGTATTTACCACGTTCAACATTTTATTGACTTAAAAATGTTGCTTGAATTTACTTTCTGTCTTAATGGGTCATTTCAACATAAACTGCCATGCAGAAGCTTGTGGAAATTTAATCCAAGCTTTGAATTACATTGTTTTGAACAAGAGTGTTTTCTTGCAAACTAGATCTACTTCTGTAAGGTAGAACAGAAATAAAAATAGAAACAAGATTGAGTTGTTTTATTTTTTTTGTTTTATTTTGGTTTTGTCTTAACCACAATGGAACAATCAGTAGTAGATAGTGAAGCTTTCTCCCCTAGCAGAGTACAAATTATTCATTAAGATGTCATAGGTTTTTTTTTTTTTTGAGAAATGCTTTTTTTATGTTTTCATGCTAGACATAGGTCAGAAAATGGGATTTGCATCATTGTACCTCTGTTTTTATTCAGTGTTTAAAGGCCTGTGGTTTTATAAGAAACTTTATTTAGTTCTTAGAGATTTATTATTCTGTTTTACAGATTATAAAAAAATACTCTTATTGCAATTAAAAAAAAGACAACCCAACTTTCAGTTTTTATCTGAATTTAATTATCCCAGTAAGAAAAGCTTTAATTTTAACATTTCCTTTTAAGGATAGAAGACTGTGTATGTAATTTAGAATTATGCCTTGCAAAGTAAATTAAAAACACCGTCAATGTACAGAAAGAGGCACATAATGAGGAGTATAGATATTTTTCCTACAAATTTATCCTCTGCATTTTGAATTGCTACTAATTTCCTCCCTATAAGATTGGAAATGGGAATAATATAATACTGTCTTTTCTCCAAGGCAGTCATTTAAATGTTGTTAGCAGGCTAAGTCATGTCTAAATACTTAACAGAAAGTAGAAGGAAAACGTTGTGCTGACTAGAAGTAAAGATCTTAAGTAATAGCATGAGAGAACACTTTAAAAGAAAAGTGTAACTCCTGAAAAATAGCTATTTTGGATTTTTGGGAGGAGCTAATAATGGGAACTTAGCTAAAAAGTGACCTGAATTTACAAAGGGAGTCTTGATTGACCTGCTCCTTCCCTGTGTCGTGGTGTTGGTCCTGCTTTCTCTCTTTGTCCATTCAGTTGGATGCCTCTCTTTAAAGCATGCCTCTCTCTTTATGTATCCTGTCTGCCTTTTTTTTGAGACTTGAGGTCCCTGTAAGTTATCCCAGGTAACATTTAAATTACTGTTAATGGTAAAAATCAGACAATAATAATGAAATAATTCTTACTAAAAAATATTTATTCTGCCTCTGGAGAAACTTTGACAAGCTCTTCTTGCAGACAGATGAGGCTGGACTGGTTTCCTTAGTGTTCAGCCAATTTTTTTTTCCCCTAATATCATCATCACTGAGTGAACTCCATGAAGTTCAGTGACCCTGCACTGTCTTTGGTCTGGGACTTGTATTTACCCAATCCTACATATAGTTGCACATTTTGTGATACAGCAATTTGTGACTTGTACATAAGAAAATTCCCTGACATGTCACAGAGGCCATCTCTTTTCTATCACAGTTAAAAAGAAAAATCATAAAAATGCATTTCTATTAAAGCTGAAGGCTTAGCTAGTATATTTGGAATAAAAACAAAATTGCTATGATAGTTTTCTTTTGACTTTATGGCAGTGTAAGAAGGATTAATACACTGTATGAGCACACTG
The DNA here is from genome assembly GCA_907165065.1 of Caprimulgus europaeus. The sequence continues at coordinate 7,870,227 of OU015536.1, forward strand.
GGTGATAATAAAATAGAGGAATTAAAATAACTTCTAAAGCATTGTAGATAAACCTTTGAAAATTACTAAAAATTCAGTCTTAAGTATCAGAATAATTGGAATGTTTGAGTAACTTTTCCTAAGAAAAGCTACTTTTAAAAATGCTCATTATCAGGGTATAACAGGAGCAAGCATGGCATTGCCAGAGATAACATGTATAGAGGAACAAGAGATTGAAAAGGTGGAGAAAGTCTACAGGAGGTTAAGGGGAGGGGAAAGATGATCCATCTATCATTTCTGCCACAATAAATCTTCCTTTTTTGAGAGAATAGTGTGACCCCAGAACAATGAGAACAAAATTGCTCTGTTATGCTATTTCCAGTGTCTTAGTAACACTATGGAAATCTTACTGATCATGAACAGATCATATTTTTTGAGTGTTTATTGTCACAGGAAACATGATTCCTGTGTTTTAGTACAGAGTGCTGAACATTTCTATTTTTGGTAAATAGTAGATCTCTAAAAAAAGGATTGTATTTAATACAAAATTAAATAATTTTTAAAAAAGAAAATTAAAGATGCAGCATCATCTCTTTAGCCAGTAGGTTTCTGTTACTCATCAAATCAGAAGGCAAGTCTTCTGTGTCTTTTTTTTTTTCTTTTTTCTTTTTCCCTTGATGTAACCATGAAGATGGCAGTGCACTTTGAAAAGTAGTGTGCTGTCTCAGTCTGGAGGTGACAGACTCTGAATGTGGAATGCATGAAAGAAAATGTGTTATGGCGCTCGTACAGATGTGGGTAAGTGGTATGTATGGGTTTGTGTTTCTCCAAAGAACAGTATAGAAAATAGAGCACAATTTCTTAAAAAAAAAAAAAATAATTAAAAAAATAGAAGGTCTAAGAAACTGAGAGGCATCTTTTTTTCATAGGGAAAATATGTGTACATGGCACATATATTAAAAGTCATAAATACCATCACTGCTGATCATAATTAATATTAAAAGACAAACAAATCTTTGAACTTGCATTAATCAAGGAGATTTAGAAAAGCATTCTAAATGCTGGAAGTTGCTCTGTGCTTAATTAAGGGGTAGGTTAATCTTGTCTTTCTGGCTAGACTGGAACTGAGTAGGTATTCGAGTCCTGATTCTGCCACATGCTTCCTTTATGATGTTAATCAGAATGCTTTTATCTTTGTTTTCTACTTGAAAATTGGACATAACAATTCCTTTCCTCACAAGAGCAAATATTATTTCTTACACTACTTCTGTAGCGAACATTTACAGAGTAAAGCAATTTTGTTTCCACTGTCTGTGGAACTGGAGAGACAATGATTTTTTTTAATTTTGGCCAATCCCAAAAAATACAACCAAACAAAAAACCCAAACAGAAAAGAAAAAAGAGACACAGTTTGAAAGATGAAATAAAAAAGAGTGAAAGCTCAGGAGCCTGTTTAGAAGACTGATAAAAAGATCGTAGTAGCGAAGGCAAGAAAAAGCCAAATTGTTTAACTTTTGAAAAAAGGAGACTTAGTTTTACCTTGTCTTGATGTGCTAGGTATTTCTCATTGCTCTTTGATTTGTAAAAAAGGGCTAAGCAGATACAGTGAGTGAAATCCAAAACTGGGCGAATTCAGCATACAAATAAAGGGGACGTTTTTAAAAGGTGAGGAAGGTAATCGTTATGGGCAGATTAGAATTTCTGTCAACTGTAATCTTTTAATGAAGGCTAAACAATTTTCTGAAAGATATCTCATAGCTCAGCAGAAGCGACAGATTTGATGCAAAAATTATTGGTGTGCATCATGAAGGTCAGTCTGGACTGTCCCAATAGTTCATTCTCGCCTTACAATCCATAACTCTATGAATTAATGTTTGTGAGTCATGCTGATACCATAACGACGGAGGCTGTAGGAGCACATAAGTTATGGTAACTTACTGGAGGTCTTGGAAACGGAAAGAAAGGGAGACTGCTTCCAGAAAACTGTCTATGAACAGATCAGTGCAGTATTTTTCACAAGTTAATTCTGTGAAGGGCATCTTATGTTCTGTAATGACAAGTTCCTGTTCATGACTGTGAATCCATCTGCTTTCTTCTGTGGGTTAGCTGATGAGAGAAAATTGGATTTGTTGGTGCAGGGGGTTATGTCTTAGATGAGTGGTATAAAAATAGGTCACAAAACTGAGAACTAAGGTTGCTTTTTTTTTTTTTAATCCTCTCATTATTTATTTGCAAACAATGAACTATGTAGGTTGCCTCTTCACAGATTTGATCATGTTTACTAAATAATTTCAAAGTAAAGTAAAAGTTGTTGTCAGCACTAGCTGCCTTGGATGGAGACATGGGAGAATGGCCTTCTTCCTAGTGTCCAGGGCCTCAGCTGTTACAGCATTCAACTGGAATATGGCAAGTCTGAGATCTTCTTGCCTGAGAGAATTTCAGTTTAAGCTTGGAACCTTCCAGGGAAATAACCAGCAGCTACCAGAATATTCTGGTAGTGCAGAGGCAAAATCAGCTCAAGGTGAGCTTTCTGATTATCTGGTTCTCACTGTCCTGTTTTTGGAATTAATGGATATTTAGAAGAACTGAAAGTCTGTGCTTCTATATAGCTTTTGTGTTGGGAGCATTAGGAGGTAGGAGAAATTAATACCATTTTCTTCTAGCAGATAGAGATAGCGATGGGTTTCCTGTGCTCCTGTGTACTTTAGCCATGCACCATTATATATAATTGGATAAGTAGCGTCCCTGGAAATATTGTGGATTTCAGCCTCCTTTTTCTTTTTTTAGATTTTTCTTCAGCTGTTATTCCAACACTTTGTTGTAGGAACAGAATGTTGCATGTAGAGTGAAAATGATTTTTTGAATTACTTTGCTGTCTCAATGAGAATAAAGCAAATGATTTAAAATCAGTTTGATCCAAAAGAATATATTGTTTCTTTTTTTTAGGTTAGTAATGAAGCAAAAAATGAAAATATTTTTATAGTTCTGTGGGTTTCTGGGCATGGTAAAGATGTAAGTAGTCAATAGTTGCTGTTAAAATTCAAGACTTTGAATAGTCCTTGTGTCTATACAGACACTGGCTTTACTGGGTTTATTTATATATTTAAGTATCTCACTAAATCAGAACACAGTATGCTGGAGTTGATTTTGGTATCGTATTATGCTAAAATAGCCACTGATTTGAGTGAAAATAGTGTATCAGTGTAATGAATCATATCTGTAATATTTTTAAATCTCTTCATCTTGTCCCTATGAGAAGCAACAATTTAACATACAAATGGGAGGTGGGGGGAATCAATGCCTTTTGCTGAGTTTCTCCCTGTTTCAAGCCCTTGTACAGTGAGGGTCACATGCACCTTCATTCATCCCTTATCTTCTGACATTTTTCAAGGCATACCTTGTGTTCAGTGTTAATGCCTGGAGCATTATATGTCCTTAGCACATCCTTCAGGACAATATACAACTCTCTTATCTTCCTTGATTCAGAGACATGCACTGCAGCTTGAGAGGAGGCTGAAAGCTCAGTAAAACAGAGGGTCATACAAGGTTAGATACCTTTTGCATTGGTCATCTTCTCTTGACTTGGGCTGCACGTTTTCTTTTCTTGTTTCCCGTCTGTGTATTACACACTTGGAATTATTTTCAATCTTACTGTTTCTAGAAGTGAAAAGCACAAAAAATAACACAAACATGTAAGCTGGGATGTGCTTTGCAAAAAGTTTGAGTGACCAATATTCATCTGTAGAGCAGTACAAGTGACTGAATGTCTGCAGTCTAAAGAAAAAAAAAAATCAGGTCAAACACAACGTTTGCTCCACTCTGAGTACTTATCAACATTAATGTTAATAATTGAAGTACAGTTTTAAACAAAGCCTGATTTAAAACAAAACATTGAAATTAGTAAAACTTTTTAAAATATATAAAATAATTTCAGAGAAAGATATGTTTTCTTGAACATGTTTCACTTAAGTTCAACCAAAGTTTTAGTCAACATGAATCTGCGTTTGCTTGGGTGGGCTGGCTTTGGTGTGGGTGGAAGAAAGATTGCATGTATGTGTTGCAGCAGGCCAGCAAGAACTGAAGGTGTCAAATAAATTAAAACTATGACAATTGGAGATCCTACTATTTTTAGGAAACAAGTTTTCCCTGCAACTCTTATGTGGTCTTTTATTTATATTTTCTACCATACCCTCACTAACATGCACACAGAGATTGTTAATGTCCTTCTATACTTCAGAATGTGTAACTTTAAGCAGCTTGTAACAGATGTAAAATCTAGGCAAGATGCTGCATTATTCATTCCAGTCAGTTTGAGTTATTGATTATGGCATTTTGAAGTATTCCTACACTTGCGCTTTTTTTTCCCCTCCCTTCTCCTTCCTAGACTGATAATCTAGAAAATGAAAATGAACAGGGAAAAATGAGAACGTAGTCTTAGTTCCGGTTTCATTTTTTTGTTAAATTCAATAGCACATTAATGAGGCCTTTGGCTTTTTTTCATAGCATCACCATTTCCATGTCTTGCCCGTGGTCATCCCTCAGAGGAGCCTGGCTACATGCATCCTATCAACCCTTGGCTTGATACAAAATATAGAATTTTCATTTATTGAGGCACAGCATTTTTTCCCTTTGTAAGTGCCAAACTGAATGAAAAATACTCCTTAGAGAATTAGAAAATAATGAATGATTGACATTTGGTGCACCATTTCTTATTCTAGGGAGATTTTGACATGCCATTCACCGGGAAATTCAGAGTACTGAATGACATCCGCATTTACTAGATGGGCTGTCAAGGCATGCTGTGTGTCAACACCTGGCAGAATATTACTTGAAGCCTAATACCTCTTATGTATGGGCGTCTGATTTGGTGTTTCTGAGTAAGGTATTGTGTGTATTTTTTCTCCCTACTCTAAAGCTGTTCATGTTACTAAAGCTATGGCTTGGTCTCATCACTCACAAAGGGTATCTGTGTGTGGGGACAGGGGTTAGGGGAAATATATGGGAACACACATGCACTGAGTAAGAGATAGGGGTTGCTTAATTCTATGAGGTTCCCTTGCACCTTCTCACATTCTTAAGGCAATATGGATCCTATGGCATCCTGTAACTAACAGGAACTAGTTCAAAATCCAGCTGGTGGCCAGTTAAAAGTTATGTTTCTCAGGAGTCGATTCTAATAAAGGGCTACTGGTAAGTATTTAGCAATTAAATCCTCAGCAAGTTGGTGGATAACACCAAATGGGGTGGAATAGTTGATCTTCCTCATAGCAGAACAGGGCTGCCACTCAAAAAGATATGAATAGGATGAAGAAATGGGCTCACAAAATTTTCCATGAGGTTCAGTAAAGACAAAAACACTGTTCTGCGCCGGGGATGTAACAACCCTAAGATGTGGTGCAGGAAGGAGGTTATCTAGCTAGAGAACAGCTCTGCATGGATGCATTGATAACACAGTACCAAGTGTGTGTGTGTGAGAGAGAGAGGTGGGCACTGAGTTTCTAGTACTGCTTACTCTGTGTCCATCAGTGGCTACTGAGAGGTGATATTAAGTACAGGTTGGTATTTGAAATACAGAAACATTGATTAAGTTTTCATCATACCAATAATTTCCAGCATGTTGCAGTTCTGGAAAGAACCACAAAATCAAGTGCAACAATGTTATTCCAGATATGTGGTGTCTTCTATGTTCATTACAACAGGATAAATCACAAATGAACTAATCTCAACTCCCTACTGTTAAGAGAGTTTCTGTAAGTTTGCTGTGCTGTCTCAGCAATACCTTATTTGTTGCAATGTAATCCCTCTGCTTGTGCCCCGTTCACCACACCCTGGAGAGCATGTTGAATTCTCCAATTCTCCATTTGATTTTGAATTTTTTTTCCTTTTTTCCTCTTTTTTTTTTTTTTTAACTTGTCAACTGTGTTTCTCAGTCTCCGATAATTGTTTCTCATATCTGGTTTATCTTGAATTTGTTCATGTCTCTCAAAGTGTGTTGCCCAGAAGTGGGCTTAAATTAACTGAGCACTCATGAATGCTGAGCTGAGAGATTTCTTTCCGTATCCTGCAGGTCATAGTTTTGCTTACAGTCCCAGTGTGGTGTTTTCCTTTGTGCAACACCTAGGTGATGATTCGCATTCAGTTCACTGTAACTCCCAAATCCCTTCATTTGAAACTGCTGTTCATTATGTGGTGGTTTGTCTAGATTTCTGAATAACGTAGGAGTAGAGTGGTGAACACAGCAGCCTGGAACAGGTTTCATTTTTGGTCACTGACCATCTAAATAAATATCTTCAGAGGATTGTACCAGCTGCTTGTTAGAGCAAATAGCCAAGAGCCAGGAAAATTCTGAGATCAAATCCTAATTAAACTGCTGACTTACTGCATGACCTTGGGTGGCTACACTCTTTGTGTAGCCATGAGCCCCAAATCAAAAACTCTCATCTGAACTTCTCTCTGAAGACTGGTTTAAAAAAAAAACCAAAACAACAGAATAGAACCTATATGCATCACCAAGAGTAACATTCTGTTTGCATTGAACTTCTGACCTGACCCCTGACACTTAAGGCAAGATCTGTGCCTTCCTGTATTCTTCTTGTACTTATTTGCTATATGGGTTTGTAGCTGCATTATCATTAACATAGGTACATCTGCACGGGATTATGGAAAGTAGTTTTTTGCAGATCTAGTTCCTATTTTATCATACAGAAATTTGGAAACTTTTTTTGGTCGCTTGTATAAGGTGATACGTTTTTGTGAGAAAGTGTATTGACTGCAGTGCTCTGTGTATGAACTACAACACAGAAGTTTACTGCTAGATACTACACTAATAAGTTGTTAACTTAAGTCATGCTGGACTTAAACTGTATGCAGAAGGCTAATGAGTTCAGGGACAGCAGGAGAGAAAATGAAGATGAATGACCAATGTACTCACTGCCTGTGAAACTTGAGCTGTAGTAGAAAAACAAAGGCGAGAATATGTGGTTACGAATGTGAAAAATCAAAGCACACATCTTTGCAGATATTTTGCCAGGGACCTTGTCTGAAACGTGTTGTAAATGCTAACCATTCATCCAAACAGAACTGCAATATGCCAGTTTGCACAAGCACCAGTCGATATATTTGGTAACTGAACAGATAGGAAATCTCTGGGAGTTTGCAGGATTCCCAGTCGCAAGGGAGCACCAAATGGAGGCACATCTGCCTTACTGTAACTGCGTCCAGCTGCAGCCCTGCAGTGTGACCCAGCTGATGAATGTACCTGGCTTGGTAGCGCTGAACTTCCCGAGCTTGAAGGAGACATTTGCTGTCATGTGGTTGGAGAGCTCACAGAGATGCCCCAAATGATAACCAGCCAGTATAGTTTTAACGGTCAGACCATTCTCAAGAGGCAAATCCTACCATGCTGGCTTCACAACATTGTTACATGAGTGGTACCCTCTCATTGAGTGTAATGCAGATAACTATGGAAATAGGTGTGCACCGCTGAAAGAGCACAGATTCGGCTTGGTTTTACCACACTAGGCTTTAAGATGTAAATTCATAAATAAGATATGTTATCTTAACAGGATTTCTCAAATGACATAGAAACACAGAAAAGGGAAATGAGAAGAACAGAGGAGGGTCAGAGGAGGAAGACAGGTGAGGAGGTATGCACTGTTTTTTTCTTAGGCTTGCAGTTGCCTGAGGTGGTTGGTTGGCTGGTTAGTTTTTGGCAGCATTTTTGTTTTCATATGTTGAATGGCACCTAGTGGTTATTGTCATGATGCTGATAAAAGTTATGAAGAATTCACGTATTGCTTAGTATATCTTTTCTGCATACTGCAAGGAAGACTGGAAATGCTCAAGAGAGCTGTAAACACTGTTTTTTTTAGTGACAATCAAGAGCCTGCTGGGCTAATTTATTCTTCAGTTTCAATATATTTAGAGCTACTGGGGGTTTCTGTGCTATATAGATATTTCTCAGACTAGGTGGTTCAACAGCAGAGTCATACAGGGTTCTTTTGAGTTGTTAAATGTAAAAAGTAATCTCTGCTCCTCTTCTTGGTAATTATGCCATGGATATAATGTTGTACAAGTTTTTCTTCTAAGGTAGAAAGGAAGAATTGAATTGTGAACTACATCTATGTATCCTGCTGATCACGAAATAGGAAACTTATGCATAAGCATAAGAAGAGTTTGTGCAAGAGCAGGAATTCTGCTGAGGTGCTGATAGGAACACTGTTATTCTGGAACTTCACAACTAAAATATAGTTCAATTACAAACATGAATGCAAGTTGCATACTACCTAGAGTTAAGTATTTGAAGATGAGGTTTTCAAAAATAGAAGAAATAAACCAAAAAAAGTGCTTATGTTCTTTAATACTAGACATGGCAGTGTTTGATCTGATCTCTCAGCTTGCAGACGAGTTTCTTATCACCTCTACAGGACATTCGCTACCTTTTTTTGTCCTCTGAAACTCTGCTACTTCCTTCAGTCACAATCACGATCTAATAATGATCTCTCTTCCTTTTTCCCTACAGTTGTGAGAAGTTCTCTTGTGTGCTGGAGAAAAGTGCCCCAGTCTGAGGATGCTCAGCCAATCTTCTATACAGGAGGCACTACTGAGATGGAAGTGGCTCTTCGAACAGCAAGGTTTGTATAATGCCAAGTGCTGCTTTGTTGTGCTGGTTGTATAACGGAGTTCAGCGATGGCACTAGAAAATTATTAATTGTCCCTCATTCAAACAGCAGCTCCTTTTGCTAGTGTTTCTCTGATTGTTCTCTAAAGTGGTAGCTCCTAACACTTCTACCATTCTTGGAGAATATTATGCTATCTCTTAAAAAAACCTACAGCAAATCTTAAGAATAGCTAGTGTCACTATTTATTACTGATGACAAAATATTGTCATTCTTTTCAGTAGGCACCGTTGTACAGTTTTCACTAATAGAATCGGTTCCTGTACCAAGGCAGGATTAAGGCCTCGGGAAGCCCATTGGCAAAACCACAACTTCTAAGGATGGATATAATATGAATCAAGATAAGAGCATGTGATAATATATCTCTAAGAGCAGGTATCATGGAAAATACTGTAATGACAGCTGAAGAGTATAGAGATACAATGCAATAATGCTGAGATTCTAGATGGATAACAGCTAGGCATGCACAGGTATGAAATTATTATCCATGCTAAACACTCAAAGACAGCCTATCTGCAAATACAGAGATTTTCTGGGCGAAATATGAACAAGACAATGTTCTTCCTCAGTATTTCATACAGTATAAACAAGAATGGAAAAATATTGAAGAATAAACCCATTTCATGAGGAAAGCTAACTCTCCAAAAAACGTTGCTAATGCACACCCTTGAAGAGTCCACTCTTTTAACACAGTTTGCTTGCTGCTCTATCCAACCGTTTATATCACTAGTGTTACATCAGAACAGTCAGAATAAAAACACAGACTGCAGTGTCAGCTTAAGTAGATTTAAACATCTAAACTGATTGAAGGATATGAAATGTCAAGGAAGTTGGAGTTTGGCATTTTATGCTTTCTAAGTCCCAAGTTTCATTAATACCTTACAGGCAATTCCAGAGTTTCATAGTTATTCCAAAACCAGGAATAACTGCAGGTCCTGGCTTTTGACTCTATCTTCTATTTCATTTAGTAATTTTTTTGAACACTAGTCCTAGGTTTTCTCATCGCTGTCTGAAATAAACCAACCTTCTCAAGTCTGTTTTCTGTGCTAAATGTACAAGACGAAGTAGGTAAAAAATATTAACTGACTACAGACAAATTCTTTTTTGTATAAAGGAAGCAGAATGCTTTCCAACTCATGTACACAGTAGGAAATAATATGTTATTCAAGGCAATTGCTTTCCCCTTGTTTAAAAAAAAACTGGCGATGGGGTTGATGTAAACAATATGTAAAAACAACTGAATCTTAAATGGAGGCAGGTTTTTTGGAAGGCCTATTTAAGCTGGTATGCCTAGCAATCACTCATCATCTCTCAGGATTTGACCCCTTATACAAACTGTAAAACTATAAAATGCACAATACATACACACACACACAGAAAGAGAAAACAGCAGGCCTCATACAATGTGGAAAAAGAACTGCAATTTGCTAATAATGATGAAAAGAAGAATGTGCTTTCACTCCAGCTTATCTGTCTGAAATAGCAGTACACCCAATGTTTTCACCGATTCACCTGAATAATACTAAGTTCTGAACTCCAGTGAATGCTCATTGCTCATTATTTTCCCAAACAGCCACATATCATCCTGTTTCCTCCAGCCTAAATGATCACAGATGTATTTTAGCTGACATTTTCCAAACTGTGTATGTTACCAGCAGCTGATAAAGCTCTGAATGAAATGTGTCAAATTGCTTTCAGGACCAACCACTTCACTCAAACACAAAGGCAAACATTGGAGTCTATTTACAGCTTGAAAATTTCCCCATAGAGCACAGCTATCTTAAGTGCAATTATTTGTATGTAGATTTAGTGGCACTGAGGAGTACCTGTGTTTCTCTACCCTCAAAAGGCTTGAAAGCTGATGGCCTAATTTTCTAATCTTTGCCCAGGTATTTTATGTGCATCAGGCCAAAGTCTGGCCCATTGAAGTAAACAGAGCATTGCCCTTTAATAGACTGAAGATGACTTGAAAATCCTGTTGGAAACCATTGAGAGCAGCAGTTACTAACCATCTCTCAGCTTTTGGCTGAATAAGAATTCGAAGAATATCAAATGGTTCTACTTAGAGAATAAGTAGAGATTAAAGCCACACTTAAATGGGATACATAACTAGGACTATGTCCCTTTAATTGAGAATTCTTTCTTCAAGGCTTCTTTTGAAGGAGGGTTCATGCTGCCTTGAGAGTTTAGTCCAGTGAGATTAAATTGAGAATGGAGCTAAGAAGGAAACCTCTTTAAACAAGGCCAAAAATGTAGGTAGACATTTCATTTTATTCTCCTGAAGTGCATGGCTCAGCTCCAAAGACTTGGAGATACTTAGAGCTAGGCAGATGTGGCAGCTGCTTGGATTTGGGTTTTTTTGGTTTTCATGTTACTAAAGGAAGCTCAATTGAAGTATTTTTTTTTTTAATATAATTAATCTTGTAATAAGTTTTGTATCAATACAAGTATTAAAGCTCCATTTGTTCCTTAGAAAATGGTAAAGAATGTACTTTCTTGGATCTTTTTAACACAAACAGTTGATCTCCACATGTTCAGAGTATGTAAACTACTATTCTGTCTCTGAGTCTCAGCCTGAAACACAATAGCTTTTGCTTACATTTAACCATGGTGACACTCTGGAACTACATAGAACAGACTCTAATCATGACTCGTGAATTCAGAATTATTCTCATCTGATGGACAGCCAATAAAAAGCAAACATATACCTCTAAGACTGGCTTTGGATCATAAAATTGTCATGAAATAATTTTTCAGAGATGTCTTCTGTGCTCCTCTAGCTGAATTTAAAAAGGTTTTAGCAATATAGACTCATTTTTCTTGGAGTTTACGAGTGAGACAACTGAAGTTGTTCTAGGTGGAAAAGTAGTCTGCCAGATCCCAGTCCAGAGTGCTGTACATATTTCCCATTTTAAAAACAGGAAGAATTAGTATGTATTGTGCATATACAATTGTGCAAATACAAAGTATCAGACTTACACTGCTTTACTGCACAGGTGTATTTGAGAATGTATCACTTACCCTTATGGTTTCATGTGTGTAATGGCAAAGCCAACTGGAAATGGGCATTAGGTTACTTCTGTTAAATAGGTTTTTTACATATTCCAGGAAAAAGGGAGAGTTTGTGTTTTTATTTTATAGTAACATTTGCTCTTTTTAAATGACTTTTAGATTATCTGCAGATTCTATTTTGTTCCTGGATTGTTTGGGTTTAAAAGACCTTGAAAAATGCTAAGAACCTTTATTACCTCACATAACTGAATAGATTGTATTTCGGCAGAGGGTTATAGTATATGGACAATAACTGTATATATATAAAGAAAATACCCCATCAAGAGATAGAAATGTCACTAACACATTGGGATGTTTGAAAGCATATGAAGCAAGATATTCTCTTTAGATAAGATTCATCCAGCTGAGAAGGATTTCAGTATATTCATTAGCTTTAATCTTTGCCCAAATCTCCCTTCTTTGCAATTTAAATTTGGTGTCTTATACTCAGAAAGATTCACATTTCATGGGCATCTGAAGTAGCACTGCCAATATGAAAAAGTGTTTCCTACATTAATAAAGGATTGTTTTACAACTCATTTCTACAGTATGGATATTACATGTAGTGTGAGTGTACCATCAATAAACTTTTTAATGTATTCCTATTAATATGACTTTTTTTCACCTAACAGTCTATCAAAAAGATAAAATCCTATCAGCATCACTAAATCCTTCTTTAAGGTTTCATTGATCTTAGCCTTAGAACAAGATTATAAAAACAGTCCTACACAGAGATGTCTAGAGGATTTGGCTAATCTCAGCACTCATTTTAGATTAGATCTAGTCATATTCAGACACATAGCTATTCTTGTAGATAACATATGCCTACCAGTGTTCACCCTTAATTAAGATGCAATAATTGCTTTTGTTTCCTTTGGTCGTAACAAGAATAATGCAAAATATATTCACAGAACTTTGATGATAAAAGTCTTGTACTCAATGTATAGCATTCCAGGCTCAGGATTGATTTTTACTGATGAGGAATTCTTTCTAACAGTGAAAACTTGTGCAGTGAGTAACATAATCTTCATGCATCCCAATGTTTCAGACTGTGCTTAGGTATTCAGCTCACTTCTTTATTCTTTAGTTTCCATTCTGCAGAAACTTGTATATATAAAGATTATTCAAATAGCTTTTTGTCAGTGAGTGAATTATTTTGGGAAGGACAGCACATAAGAAAAATGTGGAAATTACCATAAAAGTTAAAGAAAAGATTTCATTTTCACTGTATCAGTTTTCAGATGTGTCAGGCTGTAAATAGAGTCTTCCAAAGACTAAGGTAGCAATATAAAGAAACCAGAATTTAGACTCCAGTGTTAAAATGATAATATGGATAATATTCTGTACTTCAAATCTGTCATTCGGTTGCATAACTCTTCATGGATTTTTCAGTTAAGCAAATCATTAGTTTTCAGGGTGCATTTTTTATTACACATGTATGCACATTTATCAGAACAACTGAATCTTCCTTCTAAAAAAAGTCATATGCAGTGATATTTTGGGGTATCTTTTATTGTAAATATATAACATGATCCAATACATTGCTTTTCATAAGGGAAAATGTAAGCCTCTGAGGGTGCAGCATTTGTTTAAAGCTAGCTCTTTTTCTCTGCAAGAACATTTTGCTTTGTATTATTAGTTAATAGCAAGGGAAAATGGAGAGCAAAATTACTGCTGCATAAACAAACCTGTTACAAAATGCCTTTGATATTCCAAATGATGATGCTAGAGATTATGATTTATTTTTTTGCAAGGTTGTTTTTGAATAATACAACAGTTGAGTTTACACAGTTTACCAACCATAGTAATGGCAGAATTATTTAGGGTTCAGTTCTTAAACACATTAGAGTTGATTATTAAAATCCTCTTGGCTTAAGCATTTGCACAGTAAGTCCTAGACTGTCAAAGAGATTTGTGTTGTGTAGCTAAAAAGCTGGATTTTTTTTCAGCAACAGAAGAAGTGGTGTCTTCCAGTAACAGTTTCTGGTAGGAGATTGACAAAATATCTTCCTGCAAATGCTCTCGAATGTGTGTTCCTAATAAATCCTAACTTGCAGGAGGGCTCAAGGACAATATATGCATCCTTCTTACACAGATAACATGATATAAATGAAAGCTGTAGTAGCAACTGAAGCAGTTGCTCTCTTTCCATGTAAATGTTACAATGAAGTAATATTCTGATGAACCAGCTAAAGTAATGTCTTTGTGTATTTCTGCTTAAATTACACAAACTTCAGTATAGTGGTTGTTACTATTTTGTATAATTACTTCATATCTCAGAAGTCATTAATGCCCTATTTTAAAGCACCTGTTCTAAGATATGGTTTGTGATGTTAGAAGACAAAGACAAGATAGGTTTTCTTCTGCTCAGGTACACAATTAATGTACTGAAAATAGCACTGAGCCCAATAAGTGTTTGTATTATGCTATACTTAAATCAGAAATCACTGAGGTTTTCTTTCCTTTGGTTGATACCTTAGCTGCTCTTTTCCCTTTTATTCTTCTTCAGTGAAGCACATCAATGTGTTTAACTTCTTGCATCTGCTTCAGATTCAGTGCCCAAGGATATCATTATAATTAAGCCTGTACTATATTCCTGTTTTGCATAAGCATGATTGTGCTTCAGTGGCTTTTCTGTGGGTGTTTTTGTTTGCTTGGCTGGTTTTTGTTGGTTTTGTGGGTTTTTTTAATCTGATACTATGTTTGGTACTGTCTCCAAGAAAGTTATCTGTCTGTTTCTTACAGAAGTTAGTAGGCCTTACTCCATTCCTATAATACATAACAGTAAACATCCTAGGTTCCTACCTCCACGTCCGGTTTTTTCCATTCCACATCCCCATCCATTTATTTGAGATATTTGAGTAACTTAATCACGTTGTCCTTTGTTGGAAATGTCTATACTTCATTCATTTTAACGTGGTTCATCTGAGGAATATAAAGATACATTAATATTAAACAATCTACTGTGTTTAGCAGATCATAAATTTTATAGTCAACGTATTGCTTACTTAGCCATGAAATACCCAATGCGTATTCTGGTGAGGCTTGTTGCACTTACTGAATTGTAGGGCAAGTTTGCAATGTATTTAGGACATAGTGGTTATTGGTTTTAAAAAGTTTGAGCCAAGGGACCTTTCTGGTTTCTGTACCTGGTGCTGCCATGTGTGTGCTGTGTAAGCTTGTACAAGTCATGTACCAGCACTGAAATTCAGTAACTGAGGTCAAGAACCTGAGTAAATGGCCTTGGTATTGTGGAGAGTCTGAGTACCCAGCAGCCACAGCTAGCCAAGCTGGCAAGTTTTTTGTCTCTGTCTCCCCATCAATTAATTCCATTTAACAGTCAGTGGTTAAGCCTGAATGTGTTGGTGCAAACTTCAGTTTCCCCTTTGCCATCTCTGGATTGGGAACAATATCTGCATCTAAAACTTGGCTGTAAAATGAAAAAAAAAACCTGAATTATGTGATTAAAATCTGGGTTTTGTTTTGATTGGAAATTTCTAAAAAAAATCTTGTATATATATATTTTAAAACTGCAGCATATCTGCAAGGCACTGATGATGTTTTCCTACTCTGAAAGCTGTGTTGTATATTACATGTGCAGTAAGACCAAAGCTTTTGAGAAATATGTGACTTTGTGTACATACTGTGCAGCTATTTTCTACCTGCACTGACTGGTGCTTTTGGGACACAGTGGATTCATTATACACTGCATCAAGTATAGCTCCTATGGCTGCTTCAGATTCTTGGAGTTACTGGCATAACTGTTCATATAGGAGCCAGACGGAAGCACTGCGCTTGCTTCATAGGCATACATCAGCTGTGTGAGATATGCACAGTTTCCTCCTGGAAGTGAAGAGGATCAAAAATTCACTTGTTTTCACATTGTTTCTGGCATCCCTGGA
Source organism: Caprimulgus europaeus (assembly GCA_907165065.1). Next base: position 7,885,837 of record OU015536.1, read on the forward strand.
CATAGCACAGCAGGCCAAAGACATGAATCTTTTAGGTCTGTAATAAATTCAGAAATAGTATTAAGGTTTTCAAAATGTAACCAGTCCATATATCCAAGCAAATATATTAATGCGTAGGAGCCCTCTTCAGAGCGCAGATGTAACATGTGCCTTGTAGTTTCTGTTGTAGCTTGTAAAATATAAAATAAAATTGGACACAGGAGTGGTTAGAAAATAACGTTGCAGTTGTAAAGGAAACTAAAAATCAAGGCTTTTCTGCACTCCCAAATTGCAAAATGAGTTTTAGATGCAGAAACCTATCAATTAAATAATTAAGAAGTACCAAATGCTGGGCTGGTTGATATATTTCATTTTTTTTAGTCCTGTGATTTCTATGCATACCCATTTGTGCATGCATTTGGATGCACAAATGCCTAAAAACACAGGTTATGCAATATTGGCATACAACTCTTCCTCCCCAGTGGCTTTTCATTTGACACTCTGTGCTCTGTATAGCTGTGAGCTGGTCTATTTATGCCAGAAACCACACAAAGGGGATGAAAACCAGGACACAAGTGTTAGCCTTGTTGTTTCCAGCAATACAGCCCAGCTACTGAAATAACCATCTGGAGTGGCTCTTCAGGAAAAGGTACCCAGGGCCTATCAGTGCTTATTGTGTTTGGAAAAGTTCAGAGGCTTGAGTAGCATAATGCTTAGTGATGTCTGCTGTACTCTAAACATTTTATGCTTTTAGCACAAACTTAATTTATTGTTGACAGTGACAATCTCTCTCTGTTTATTTCACTGTGTAATCTTTGTCTGATTTCAAGTATGTCTGTAAATACTCATGCCATTTTGGCAAACAAGTTATTAGCTCTTTCAAAGGTAAAGACATGAGAGCTCTTTGAAAGGTTAAGTCTTCTGGAGAGCAAAGTGCCTCTTGAAGGCGGAGGCCACTTTTCCTTTCCTTTGAAGATAATCAAAATATGGAGAGTCATGAACAAAATGATCAAGGTGGCATAACTAAAGCTTATTGAATTTGTGCTGAGGATCCCAAAAATGGCAGTTCCATTTGTTCCACACAGTTTTATCCTCTAATTCCTAATCACAGTGCTGTCTTATTGTGCACAATGAAAAGACTAATTTGACTAAATCCACTCATAAATGACAAAATCAATAGTTCTCCTTTTGAAAGTCACTCAGCATATAGAATATGAGAATTTATGGTTAGTTTACTGCTGTCATGGATGGGTCTCTCTCTCTCTGGTAGTAACTGATAAAGCAGCTTTTGAAGTCAGACTGTCTCAATAAAGTACTTAAATCCATCTTAATGTACCCCAGGGAAGCAAGTCTGAATTAACCTAGTACCTTAGTTTTGCAACAATAGTAAGGTGAAAGGGAGTATGCAGCAGAAACTGATTATAATAAGTGATGCAAAAGGAGACAGCAACAATGAGGCAGAAGTAGAATAGGAACTGGGATTAAGGGATCTCTCACCCAGCCATGTGCAAAAATGTTGAAAATTAATGTTGTATTGTTTAGCTAACAGCTGTCAAGTCATTCAAGTCATTGTAATGTGTGGTATGCTTGCTTTCCTCTTCATCTCACCAAGAGCATATTAGAAATCATATTCTCTTTCTTCTGAAGAATGACAAAGTTAATCCTTCCTTGCATTGCTTTTAAGACAAACTCATAGTAAAGGCTGTCTTTTAAATTTGTCAGTTAGGATATTAACATAGCATGAAACTTTGATGTTAAACTGGCATTTGATGAATGGGGTTAACGATCACTTAGGGCCATATTCTTCCCAACTGTTATATTTGTGCATAGTAGAAGATGTGAAAGATGCAAATACACCGTTATGTGTGGTGCTGCTGTAATCAGAGTGAATCCTGTATTCCTGACATCAGCTAAATACTGAGATACATTCTTCTGAGAACATAAAACACCTGAAGGAAAGCAAGGAGAAATCCTAGGCTCTTTCTGTTTAATTAAGAGTTTTTTCCTTCATATCATAACACAACAAAATCGAAAAAAAAAATAAGAAAAATGTCTTTATTAATCAGAATTGAAAACCGGTATTACCAGACATTCTTAAAACCTAGGATCAGGCAATGCCCGTGTCACTCTATTCTGACTTCTGTTATTATTTCTCTGGTTTTCATTGCTCTTTTTTTGTACCCTTGGGATTGAAAGGACTTAGTAAATTTACTAAAGTTTACTAACAAACAATGTTTAAAACTAATATTAAAAATTAAAATTTATCTTTTTTTGTGATACTTCAGTATTTCTCAAATTTTGCCCATGGTAGAAGAGAATCAGAAATCAAAATAGGTTGGCTGGGACATTTTTATATCTTGTAGATTCAAACTTTGTCCTCAATAAGCAGAAGTTACACATGATGTCTTTTAGCCCTTGGTGTTCCATGAAAGGTGGCAACAATGAGATGTTTGGAGTGTTTGCTTAACACTAGGGAGCAATTGCTTTAATTCTTACGTGTTGCTTTTGCTCTGATCCTCCCGTTTGTGCGATGGGGTAGCTGGCCCAAACACCATGTGAACAACAGGCACGTTTTAAGGACATAAACCAGAATAAAGCTTTGCATACATTTATCTGATACTAATCATCTCTTAGACAGTGCTCAGGCTTTTTTACTTTTTTAGATACCAGCTGATTCTTATGAAAAAGCAAATTGATTAAATTTCTTCGACTGCTGTGTTGTTCTGGTGCTGATTAGCCAGAAAAAACATTGTGGTGGAACCACTCTGAGGAAGGGGTTTTATCCTTTACCAACAACATCCTTTAAAAAAAAAAAAAAATCATCCACTATTAGTTTGTGGTAGTTTTAATGTAGATGGAAAAAGAAGAATAATTTAATTCAAATCAGAGTAATCTTAATTTTTAGTGTCTAAGTGACTTATGCTAGAAGTAAGAAGCACATGGAGCTTGCAACAAGCGAGAACGCACTCGCACATAAGTCTTGGTGATTGGTAGCAAATATACTTCTAAGTCACTGCAGATAGATGCACCATTGTCCCAGAGAAACTTGGATTCTCTGAGGACACTGTGCAGCAATACATGCAAAATGAAATACTGCCCTGCATCGGCACTTGATTTTAGAAGCATGCGTCCTCTATTTTGAGTGACTCCAATGAAAAAGTGCAGCAAAGGCATTAACTGTTTTAAGACTTCACCGTTCCAGACTTCCAGCAGTTAGGGTAAACTCAACTACAACTGTGTAGCATCTTTTTAAAATAATGATAAGAAATTTCAGAAATAATTTGTTGCTACTCTGGACAAAAATATGATGCAAGATGGTACTTACTTAGGAAATAAAATTAAATATTTTCTTTCTGAAGTGAATCAAATATCATCCCTTTACAACTCTGAGCAGCCTTTGAATCACGTGGTAGCTCAGCCCCAGCATTTGCTTTTTCGTGACCTAGGGATGTTTCCATGGTGATTTGCATTTGCTGTTTACCCCCATGCTCAGCTTGGTGTGACTAGCAATACTTGAGTGCTCTGAAATTAACCTCTTCAAAACTGAGATACTTACACCTTGTAATCTCTTAATATTCTCACCACTTACACTCTTCTCTGTGCTGTCATTTCGAATCCTCTGGTCTCTGCGCAATATTCTTCTAAACATTTATTTTTATGATTCACCTCCAAATGAGGACTACTTTGTTACATATCACTTAGTTACTCTCTCCTTCTACTCGTTATGTCACCCCTTGTGGATAGTGTTACAAAAGATCCAAGACACTTGAAACAAGACACTTGGGAACATAAAAATTCAGTGAAAAAATAAAATGAAGTGAAAGAAAATGTTTTCATACCCAAGTATGATTGGCTTTTTATTGATTTTTCAAGGAAAATTATTTTTAAAGCCTCTTGTTTATCATCATTTATCAGTTCAGTTAAAAAACTACCAAGCTGGGTTATACCACATAAAGAGTTACTGCTGTGGGTATATTGCCTCTGAGCAGCAGGAACCATTTCATCACTTCATGCTGTGAGCTCTGTCTGCTGAGCCTCTGCAGTGCTGCTCCTGGAGGCTCGCTACAAGCCGTAGTCTTGCTTTTCTTGGAGTCTTGTTACTCTGCGGTATACTTAGACTGAATCACTTCTCATTCCTAGTGGAAAGAACACAGGACTGTTCAATTATTCCTTTTGCTTTAATACTTTTCTAAATTAAGAAAGCTCCTAGACCTTTATACTCCACAAAACAAAACACCCAGTGCCTGATGAGGTTGAAGAAGCAATCATCTGTAAGCTGCAAATATTCACCTGCACCGATATTGGTCACAGTCTTCGTATCAGCTGCCAGCTGATCAGAGGCTAATCCACTGCAGTCTAGCTTTGATCCATTAAAATATTATTTCTTCAGCCAAACTATCTTAACACTAGAACAACTTATGTTAGTCTGTTTCCATTAGTTTATAAACTGAAACCAACCATGACCCAGGCTTTCCATTCATTCCACAGCCCTTCTTTTCCTTGCTTTTGGCCTGCTATAAAAGTTTTTTTGTAATAATTAGAAGGGAAAGATCAAGTACAAGTGAATTGAAGCAGTACACAAGGTGCAGATTCTGTAAACAAATACTGTTTTTCTCTAAAAGTGATTTTCTCATCAATCTATATTTTGTTCCTTCTTTTGACTGAACCAGGGTCACTCACTTCTGTTGTATTGCTAGCTGTGGTTTTTTTTTTTTTAAGATTGTCATCATTACACAGCAATAATCTGTGCAACATTGTTTTCTACAGGGCACTTTCATCTTTATAAGACACAGTTCTCTTTCCTTCACAGTTTCTCTCAAATAACATGCTTGCAGCTGTATTTCGGTACAACTGTAACCTTTTGGTGTGAAGTTGGTAGTTGAAGAGCCAAATACTGAAGTTTTTGCACACTCCATTCATTTTTACAGGAGTTAAAGTGCAACTCTTCCTTTTGTGGTCAAATTCTGACCCTTCCCCTCCCTCCCCCAGAAAAAAAGCTTCCTTAGCTGAACACTTCAGCTGGCAGTTTAGGTTGACAGATTTGTTAGCAGACGGTAGAACAGGAGAAAGCCAGGCTGATGATGGTCCTGGAAGGTGAGCATAAAAAGCTGGTACAGCCAGTGAATGAGAAATGAATGCTGGTGATAATAAGATAAGTACCATTGCCAAAAAGGCATTTTTTAGCAACTGTTCGTTAGAAAGATAGAAAATGATCAGTATTTGCTACTAGAGGCATTTTAAAGAAATCATGATATACCAAAAGCCCACATTGATTGTTTTAACATTCAAGACAAAGGTGCAGACAGGAGCTATTTAGTCAATGACCTGGATACAGAAAGAAAATCTGAGAAGAAAGGTAAATAGCACAGAGACCGCAAGCACTGAAGATAGGCAGGATTTTCCAGTGATGATAAAAGGGAAAAAGCTTTTAACAGTGTAGCTGCAAGAGCTCAGTTTTCATTATTGAAGATTTTTTAAAAAATGAATAAACTTTTTCTTATGCCTCAGATTTAAAATCCACAGGATCCAAGATGGGATAGATGCTGGAGGGTGGATATATATTGATTTCTCAACTAGCTTTTTTAATTTGAAAGCCTGTTAAATAAATGCATTCCAATATGTGGATGCTCTTTCTAGAATTTTCAGCAAATACTGGTTTTATGGCACCATCTCTGTGAGCTGTAACTTATTGCAGTAGTGCATATTGGCTGCTCAGAATCAGGATGTATTGAATAGGATTGTTTACAAATACAGAAACAACAAACCAAAGCCACTTACAATAGTAAGAGCATGGAAAAACTATGAGAGGTATGAATATGAAGGCTATCTGGGCCAGCTTAGATCAGATAGCTGGGAGAATGTTCACATTCTCAGAACAGAAAATAATACATATCTGTATATAACCTGTGGGGTTTTGCAGTCTGACATAGAGGTGTGTGCCAAGTCTGATCTCCTTTGCCTTCTAGAGTTTCAGTTAACATGGCATCAGCCTCTACCCACACCACATTAGACATAGTTGTTCTATTTCTAAAGCCAATTTCATTTAACATAAAGATTTCCACTTGTGTTTAAAATTCAGTTTTACATACAGAAATAGTTTTATGAAAAATAGCATCAATATAAAAGCTAGCTCAACCAAAAAGTAAATAATATATCTTTTCCTTACCATTTTCACCATGAATCAGTGTTTAAATAGTGGAGAAAGTAATTTTAAAAGTTTCCTGGGATTGTTTTTTGAAAGGTGTGGTATTTTAATTTATAATTTTAAATGTGCTGACAATAAGCACATTTGAAAACTTTATAGCACAGTGCATCAGGTTACCTAATATTAATTTACTTTTTATAGTTTATTTAATAAAGTATTGATTACATTAGCATTTGGATTAATGACCTTTTAAATGCTCAAAGACTAAAAGAGTTGTCTAGTAAGATGAGAAGACAGCCATGAGGCTGAAAGAGTTGGCCAATCAGCTTTTTTAAAATAAATTAAAGATTGTGTAAACCAAAGCAAGGTTGAGAATTAGGGCTTTCTAATGAGATCATCAGTTCTAAATCAATATCATCGGGGTACACATTTCTGTTTCATGCTCACTATGTACTTGAGAGAATTTCAGCCATCAGTCACTGGCATTCTGACCTGCAGATGCAAAGAATTCCACCGCAGTGAAACGTTTAAGACTGCAAAGTTGAAGTACATGCAAGTATGAGGAGTGTAATGTGGACTGTTTCCAAAATGGAACAGCTGAACTTCCGTAATCATTTGTTAAACTCATTGGAAATCATACAGCAGATTGAATTTGAAGCTGATCCTTTGTAAAAACAGGGGGATGCGTAATTTGCCTAATCTAAACCTACTCGCGAGAAGAATCTCAGCTGCCGTTTTCTCTGCTGAGCTCAGTATAATTTAGGGGATTAAAAAATGCAGTCATGATGATGGCAGGGAATTCAGGAGAGAAAAAACAGTAAAACCTCTCCGACTCTAATTACGGAATCTGACTCCAGTACGGCCATCTTCAGTTGCTTTTGCTATAGCTGCATATCCATTTCTTTTTATGGTTATTTCTCTTTGTTTCTTTTTTCTTTCCCTTCCTCTCCCTGTCACTATGAAGACTTTCATGTACTGACTTACAAAAACCTGTGAGCAATTAAGGATATAAAATCAACAATGGGATAATCACTGCCCTTTATTATTTCACTCTTTATTTTCTAGTGCGTTGAATAACTGCTTGCACCTGTGCTCCTTAGAAATACTTTTTTTTTTTTTTTTAAATACACCGGTTAAAGTACGTAGTGAATCCCTTGAATACTTTCCAGCTTTATCAGTGAGAAAGTCCAGTTCTGACTACTGGATTCTCCGGTTGTACGAGACTGATGGATTTGCAGTCTGTCTATAAAAGAGAAACAGTAAGATATCATGCTATTGTGGCTCTGTGGCTCATGTAAATCCAGTTTATACAATCTGTGGGATTTTCTTTTAGTTTTCTTGAAACAAGACTCATTATTCTTTTGTTCTCTGGAGGACAGACTGAATAGCTTTTTTAGTGGAGTTACTGTTGTTATCCACAGACAAAACTGAAACTGTAATTTGTTCAAAGCACAAGAATTTGTAGAAAGTTATTTCCTATTCTCTTAATCACTGTGAGTAGAAGAGAAATCTGTGCTGAACCTCCAGCTGGCAGCACACTGCACAGAGGACAAGGTAGCTTTAAGCCACCTTTGCACTGTCTGGTGGGTATGTGCAATCCTATACAGCTTAAACAACTATAGGGATCTTTACCGAAAGCACCAGAGGTAGAAAGGGCACAGATAAATGCTGTCTTCAGCTGATTAATCATTCCCTGATGAAGTTTCTGCTGTGTTTGTGAAATTATGTGAAACAGTCTTTTGCTAAAACACCATTAATTTTTAAGTATGGTTTCCAATATGAAATATTTCTATTTTGGCTATTCATTTTTAATGACTGCATAATGCAACTCAGCAAATCTATACAAAGCAAACCAAGAAAAAAAAATGAAGCTATTAACATCAAATATTTGCATAAAAGCCACGAAAGACTGAAGCAAAGACTTTGTAGGTAACTGGCAGTTCATGCAACAAAGACAAAATGTACAGAAACTGCCATTAAAACATCAATTTATCAGAACTTACAGTGCTTTTCTGGCAGAAAAGTTATTCTTAATTTTAGTTTGGGGATATAACAATGGAAGTTATTAATAATTTATTGTGTCTGGGAGCCATGTTCATCAGTGTCCCTGTTGTGAATTCAGTGGGTGATCATACCTGGTATCTATAGCCCACTTTTGCCAGTAGCTATGGATGCCAGTAGCATTCAGTATGAGTTGACAGTCCTACCAAGTCCATCAGCTTGCAGTTACTGAAAGCAAATCTCCGGCATGCTTTCTCTTAGCCATGAAACCTTTGCCTTCAAAACACAGATCTGTGCTTTTGCCTATCCATAAAACGTACAAACAACCCTTTTCACTTCATAACCTCTAAGTTGTTCAGTTAGTAAAGACCATGAAAACTTAAAGTATTTTACTTGTACTGTATGTACATCAAGGCAAATGTATGATCTTATGGAATGACTTTTCAGATGATCAAATATATGGTCAAAAATCATCCAAACTTACATCTGTGGGAGCTGGATCATTTGAAGAGTAGAAGTGTTCTACAGATGGATTCCAAAAACTGTGAAAGAGCAGAAGATATGTAGCCAAAGAGTGAGAGGAAGTTAACAATCAGTATAAACATGTTTTACTGCCTTGTTTGGGGATACCAGTTCAACATTTGGGGGGATTAAATATTTTAAATTATTTTTTAAAGATCTTTGAGATTTTGACAATTTCCTTTTCACTTTCACCCAGGGCAAGAGGACTTAGTAAGGAGAAGAAAACATAACACAAAATTACATTAGAAGGAACTCACAGTTGTTAACCCAACTAGTCAGGGAAGTCAGGAAACTTGTTTATTTATGTACATTATATGTATATACACATAATAGTAAAGTAGCATTTGAAGATGTTTTCATAGAACACACTTAACCATATGAATGTGCAAGTATGCAAATTGTTATTTTCCTTTACCAAAGTACTCCAGTTGGCAGTTGTTCTGGGTGCCCTGAAGACCCTTAAAACCTATGTGAAGGCAATGGTACAACATAAAGTCAACTCCTAAGCTGCAAAACGAGAGATATATTCATAAATTAGTTTTGTATGTCTCAGACCTCTGAGTGAACTCTACAAGTGTTGTATTATTTAATGATACTGCCAGAAATCAGCTTGCTATTTCACATGAACTGTACCATGAGAATATATTCATTCCAGGACCACAGCTGATTACATTCATATTCCTTTGTTCTTTGCATTTAACTGATGTATAAAGTTTAACATAAGAATTCTGTTTTCCTGTTGTTACATATAAAAAAGAGTTGGAGGCAGAAGATGTATGTACATTAATAGACATAACAATAAGCATGTGTATGTGTCTGTGTGTGGATATGTGTGCATAAATATATGTGTATGTAGAGAGTGGATGTTTAATGTCATTGACAATTTAAGGGTCCATGGATAACGGTCAAACTTAAGTACTAATCTTTGATCTGTTTTTTTCCCCTCATTGACACCAAGTGCACAGCCCTCACCACCTTCAGGGGGGCCTGTGATAGGCTGATCCTAAAGGCTTGTGAAATACAGACTTCCTAATGGTTCAAATGGGACTCTGTGCACTAATTAACATTTTATTTTATGGCAGCCCTTTCTTCTGTCCTATGCCTGTGTGCTCCCTTAGTGGAGTGAACAGATGTAGTCACACATCTCTCATGCTCAGCAGAAGATGGATGTCACTCTTTAGAATAAATGTACTTAGTCAACATCAACATCTGTCTGTATGGCTGCCTTCCATGAATGGGGCATGATGATGTCTGGAGAGATTTCTGAATTAGTTATTGCATTAAAACTTTGCTTACTTCTACATTGTCCAGGTAACAACTTTTTTCCTACCTTTTCTTTGATCTTCATATTCTTTATTTAAGTTTGAAATGTGTAAAGTATTTCAGCTTCTAGCTGCTGAAATTTTTTTTCAGAAAGTATTATGCAGGATCATTCTGTGAGGGAATAGTAGCAGAAACTAAAAATTGTCCTATTATAATAACTGAATTTTCTGATTTGTAAAACTCAATTACTTGAAAAAAGACTCAATGTTTTGCTTTCAACATCTCAATCTTTGATGGTGATATCTTCCTTAACTATAGTACACCAGAGTCACTACATATGCTTTTAAGTGACCTGAGAAGGTGCTATACGCTTCTCATGATAACTAATTGGTGAGTTTTGTCACTGTAGATGCATATTCAGGAAAACAGTATGAGGGTTTTGTGTGACTCAAGGACATCACTCCATTTCTCTTCAAATGCTTCAGATGTATTTATTGCAGCCTTTGTGTGATTATTTCACAATATTATCATACGTGTTAATAATGGGTCTGTGTCATTACTAACATTTATAAAAGATTTAGGCATTGGAGGAAACCTTTCTCATGGCCCTGTGCCCTGGGCACACAATTTTTTCTGTTGTACATTCAACTTTCAGCATATTTCTGCGTGCTCAACCATCTAATCCGTGCTGCATTCTGTCATCTTTTATTTTACATGTTATATACACACATATGTATTCATGCCAGCACATCTCTCTCCTCTCAAGACAACCACACCCCCACGCACTTCTAATTCTCATCTTAACCTTTCCAGTGAACTAGGGGGGCTTTTTTACTGAAAACTTTGCAGAATACATGTGTAATAAATAGGGAGAAAATAACAGGAAAGAAGACTAAGATTATCTGGTTTCTCCACAGAACAAACCTACTAGGTGTTACTGCAAATTAGAATTCCCCTGTAATGTTTCCCTTTTGTGCTTCAGGAAGCAGTCCCCATAGGGTCAGGAGTTGCATTCCGTTTCCATGCCCATTAAATCTTTGTTATCTGATAAACCTGTCAACATGTATGTCAGAGTGACAGCTCTGACAGTATCCTTGTGATGTTGGCACCTGAACACTGGGAAGTAGAGTGAGACCATCAACTTATTTTATGTAGGCCACAAAGTAACTTTCAGAATAGTATAATTTTAACTAAGAGTCATGCAAAAGAAAGACAGTAATGAGATTTCACATGAGATCAGGGCCTATACCTGCCTATTTTAGATCATTAAATTGCCTTTTCCACCTGCTTTTTGGAAAGAAACTAATTAATACTCTTTTCTTACATGGCTTCAGTCTGTTACTAAGAAGCTCAACATTCCCATTGATGACTAAAATGAAATAATCAGTCTCTCATAAAAAAGGATATGATTAATTAATAAACTTTGAAGAAAATAATTTTTTTTCACTTTCAGAAAGCAATTTACTGGTAGATATTATGAAGGCAAAGGACATGATGATATGTGCAATAAAATGCTGTTAAGTTCTACTTCATCATTTATCTTTTTCCCTCTCTTTTGTTCTCTTTGTAGTAAATTCCTCCAAGATCATTTCATTTAATTAAAGTTGAGAAAAGTACCTAATTCAAATAGGTAGGCTAGAGGTGCCTTCTCCTCCACTGTGAAATACCAGTGTGAAACCAGTGTCAGTTGCCACCTTTCACTTTCAGAAAAAGCAGGAATGGCTTCTACCTGGAAGTTGCAAACCCTGCATTTATGTTTCTGTGTAACTGGGGGTTTGTGTTATATTTTACATGAATACATGTGTATATACACACATATGTGTAGATTGTATAGAACATTTGTACCATATATGGTCCTTATATTAAAAATAGACCCATGGTGTTTGACCTGTGCTGTTATGCTTGTTGCCAAACCTAGCAAAAGAAATTGACTTCTCTCTCAGGAAAAAAATATCTTGTTTCCTCCCACACTAGCAGTGGTCTCCTTGACTTTAAAATTGATGCAGTAGGTAGTGCTGCGGTATATTTTGTACCAATTCTGTCACTCAGTAACATTTAGGCCTGTCGGATGAGTACCATGTACAAATGCTAAATATGATGGATTTGTTTTCAAAATGTTTTTAAAAATCAGGAAAAGGTGGAGTGTGCTCTTCACAGAAGCTTCCCTGTGAATTTTAACACACTATGATGTAAATGTAATAAGGTTCTATGCCAAGAGACCAAAGAGACTGATGTCCTATTATAGGTTATTTCCACTAAACAGTCAAATTTCAAAATTTGCTAAAACTACAAAGGTAGATTAAAAATGTGAATTTTACATGTTTTTAATACACTTTACTATCAATTTATGGCTTATGAATCACTATAGGACTTTTTTGTCAGTTTATCTGTTTCCGCGTGAGATCAGTAGATCCAATACTCCACAGTTTTTGTCAGACATATTTCTTACATCATCTCTAACATTGGAAATATTTTACTTTTTTTTTTTTAATCTAGTCTGTTAACCTAAATCACATGACCGCTTCAATCACAATTTTAAGGATAGAAAATCACTGGATAAGTTGCAGAAAGATATTAGCAGATGCAAAGGATTGCAACACATTTGAATTGCTGCTTATAATATGTTTGCAACTTCTGGAAGTGCTCTGATGTTCGGTGCATATGCAATTACATCTGACACAGAAGGGAGAAACTGCCCTTCATGAATTTTAATCCTGTAGCCTTTTGGATTCTCCTCAGCAGCTTTTTCCTGTCTCTTGTTGTTAAAGTAATGCAGACATATTTGAGAAATAGTTTTCACAATACATTCTAAAAGAATGCACTGCTTGAAAAGTTTACTGGAAAAAATTAATTTACATTTGGGAAGCTAAACAAATAACAGTTGAAAAATTACTGTTATAAATTGTACCTGACATAAAAATGTCTCAGTTTTGGTGGTAAGACTCATTGATCCACTATTGATTAATTTCAGTGAAACTATAGTACTAATGCTAGTAAAAACTAACAACAAAACACATTTTTAACATGTTTTACGCCTATGGCTGAAATCCTGGCTAGTAGAAAAGGGCTTAGTGCTGTGGGTAAGATACTATGGCTTATGTGACCACTCATATAGTCAAGCAAACAATATGTCACACACTCCACCACTAATTTCATTATCTGAAAGCAGCAATGTCGTAAGATTTGAGTTTTTATCTCACTGTTCAGATCAAAAAGGATTACAAAGAAATCCTCTAATCACCTGTGAAGGTAAGTAGCTGCTGTGAGAAAAGCACTATGATCAGTATGTTGTGCAAAACATGTGTTCAGATAACCAAGACAATCAAAAATACTTTTCTTTCAGGAAATGGGGAAGAAAACTTCCAAATATGTACTTAGAAGTGTTCAGCAGTCCAGAGGACATCTTTTATTTGCTGGTATATAGGTTGGGGTTTTTTGTGCATTCACTGCACACAGTGAAGCACGCAATGTAAAATAAAAACCTTTGATACATTTGTTAATGTAAAGGTGCTTGTGGGTAGTTTAGCGAGCTTACCATTCTGTTCCTTACCAACCATCAGAAAATACTTTCCTGGGAGTCAGCACTGTATGTTTCATTTTCTGCAAAGTGCATCATAGTGCTGTTTCCCATCTCTGCAGGCAAGAGTACACAGGTCGTGGCTGCTCTCTCACCTTCTCCCCTGCCTCATCCTGCCAGAGAGGTATGTGTCTCATTCCTGGCAATTCACAGCGATGTTTCTTAGGCTTTGCTCACTGTAATCTCTCCATCTCTCCTTGGTTAGCATTGGTAGGGAATGCCATGAAGTTGTTTCCAGCCCATGTGTAACAGGCCTGTCTTCCACTGTTCAGCACATGATTTAAGTGGCGCATTCTGGAAGAGTCTCTGTTACATCTTTGTAGTCGACATCTGTATTCCATCATCTGTTTCTTCGGTGACAACACAGTATTGTGTTGCGAGTGTATTTAAAGCGCTGTAAAACACCAGCCACCACCATCTTGAAATTCTTGACAGAAACCTCAGGCTTTTCATGGAGCCCTTAGTGTAAAACTCATGTTAAAAAGAAAGAACATTGTGGTCAGTAAAGATGTTATGGTTAGTCTCCTAAAAGCATAAGCTTCATCAAGAAGATTCCTATTCCTTTTTCTCCTAGATTTTTCTCCCCTGTCACCCCTGACAGTGGTGGGCAGTTGAGCTGATTAGTATAATTTCAAATTCTAAATAGATGGTTACGATCACCTAATGTCTGGTGCATCATTTGAGGATATGGCCTATATGTCATCATCACATATTTGGGTCCTAGTCTTTATGTAACAAAGATGAAGGTTAAATACCATAAAGTTTATTAAACTGGTCTATAACAAGTTTAGCAGACATAATCCTCTTTTTTGCAAGTTTTAACAAGCATATTTTTCCTGGACAATTTCAGGAACAAGTGTTTAACTCCCCCTGATTTCAAAGCCATGGGAATTAAGCAGGTACTTAAAGTTAATGAGGTACTTAATTGCTTTGTAGAACCAAGATGGACTGTTGCATTGCAGGTACAATGAGAAATTGTCACTGATTTCCTTTCTAAGCAAGGAGATTTTTAAGGATCAAGATCTCAGTTGCAATCTGTCCTTTTACCATTTATGTATAATTTGATGGTTGAAAATTGTAATGTTCTGTTGCAACCTGGATGGATTCAGTTACAGCATTATTAAAACCGTTCATGCTGGATCAAAAGATTTTATAAATTTTCTAAATAGTTTGACTGAAACCATGGAGGGCTGAGTAATGCCTAAGCATTTTATACCACCACTGTTTTAGCAAATTCAGTGCATGCCAGATCATACAGACCAAAAAGATGTGCAGCAGTGAGGTGAATGGATGGAATGAACAGACTTTCACCTTGACAGGTGGGGCATATTGTCTCGGGGAGTGGACCAGGGAGAAGTAAAAACACTGATGGCTAGAAACATGAGTATATTTTTATTGGAAGAGGTCATTTTTATCTCAGAAGATAACTTTACATCTGGAAATATTACACTAGGTTTTAGCTCTCAATTGCGTTGGTGAAAATCCAGTGTATTTCTTGGTACCCTGTGGCATACTGAGCATGTGCTGACTGGCCGTTGTCATTCTGGATGAGAGAAGATTCAAGCAACCTTACTATTGTGTTAGAGCCAGTCTGATCAGGTACAAAGCAGGAGGAGTGTTTATTTCTGTCAGAAAACAGCATGGCTGAAGTTGTGATTAGTCCCTGTGTAAATAGCATAGCACTGAGAAGTAGTATGAAAATTCACCTTGAATCTTTAATATGGCATTTATGCACTAAATCTTACCCTAATGGAAATCATTTACTATACACATATGCTCTTTAATTAGCATGACCAACATCTGTTACATTTTCCCCATCTTTAAAGCAGAGTTATATTTTACTCCTGCATGCTAATGTTTGTTACGGCAGCAAAGAATCCACTTCAAGAGGAAAGGCAGTTCTTATATTTGTTTCTCAGAGTAACTTTAAACTGTTTATGGTATTTCTATTTAGAATAATTCCAGAGGTGTGTCTATTTATCTTCTGCATTAAAATTCAAGAAAAAAGGTTTAGCTTTTGGCTTGCCTTCAGGGCTAAGCTGTGCAGCAGACATGCTTCTCTGAGATAATTTGTTTTCTAATTGCCATTCGTTTGCTGAAATACAATTAAAGTTATTGCTCTAATATTAACATCAACATCTTGATTGCCTTATCACAATATGAATATGTATTTTTCTCACTCTGCTTAGAGACATCTTTCACTAACTTTCTCTGAACATGTGGCTCTTAATTAAAGAGAATTTTAAATTCATCTGTAACAGCACTTTTCCAGTAACTGTTGCCAGTTTGTTGGAGGGTCACACCTTACATTCCTGTCCAGGCTGATATCACATACTGTCATTACACTAGGGCACGTGTTAAACTTGAATACCTGCACCTTTGAATTAGCTCATACAAATCATTTGATCTTTCTGTAATAGCCAAAATTAAGTTTGAAAGCAGGCAAATCTAAGTCAAGCACAGATTTCATTAAAAACTGGAATATGGCAAGCAGCTGTCAGAAGCACTGACCAGCCAGTTTATCTAAAGTGAAATGCCCCAAGTGAAAGGGGCACTCAGGCTGCAAGATGAAGGGTATTACTCAGTTAACTTAAAAATAATGAGGGAGAGTTACTGAGCAGTACAGCTCTGTGCTCCCCTTATTTTTTTTTGAGGTTTAGGGAACCATTTATTTACTATAGTTGAAACAGAATTACCAAAAGAAAATGAGCACAGTTTTATTTTTTAAATGGTCTTTATAAACTTCTTTACTTCAGCTTTCTTTTTAACACTGCTTTACAAAGATGTTTAATGAACAAGATTCTTTCAATCAGTAAAAGCAGGAGAATGTTCCAAAATAGTTACATAAATGAACAGGCCACTTGGGATGGCAAAAAACAGAGATATAGTGAAGAAGCAGTCCCATTTGGTAATGAAATTGTTCCTTTTACTCTAAGAGATCCTTTTAAAATCTTATTTTCTCATTTAGTAATTTTCCTTTTATGATAGTGTATCTATTTCCCATACCTCATTAGTTTCTGAGCACATATGAATATCCCACTGAGTTACATAGAAAATTATTTTTTTTGAATATGATAGAAATGCAAAATTGAATCCTAGCTTTAAAAAAATAATAATGAAATTGACATTTATGCTCTAGTGAGTTGTTCTCTAAAATGAATTCAGTGTATAATAATCAGCAAAAATTAATTTGTAATTTATATCATGTAGGGGATAATTGTTCCATGTTATAGAACTTTGTATTTTAAAACTGAAGTAGCAGCCTTTATTGACCTTTCAACAGACCTCAGGTAGCAGGGATCAAGTATGTGTTTGTTTTCTGTGCGAGAAAACATTCTTACTTCTTATTACAGGTTTTGGAAAAATACTGAGATTTTTGCTTTCCAGTCCTTTTGTTAGAGCAAGTAAAATTCATGGGTGTTCTGCATGGCCTCTTCCATGTCATGATGGAGGGGCATCTGGCTTTTTAGCACTGATAATTCAAATTTTCGTCTGTCTTTGAGCATATTGCTATGAACTATCCAGTAGCTGTTTTCCAGATAGTCATTCATGTCAGAAACAAAGATAATTACATGGTTGTGGTTGCACAACACATAATAAATGCAAATGTGAGAAGCCTGCCATGGATTGGAGAGCGAAGGGGGATGGATTTGTAAATGTCTGAGGAAAGGGAAAAATAAAGAAAAAAAGAGATTGCTGGAGTTAATTATTCTAAATGTGTCTCTGCAAAGGAGGACAAACAGTTGATTAGGACCAGCTATTTGTTTTTCCCTAGATAGGAATTTACATGTTGATTTCAAACATGTAGATTTGAATTTAGTTTCACACTGTCTTTTATACTTTCATGAGACATTAATTCAGACCAAACCAGATTTGCTTTGCAAATTACAGTATCCAGAAATTCTGAGTCTGTCTGTTAAATATACTAACATACTTTTATATGGTGTTTTACTCCATGAATAGATAATAATCAGAATTAATATAAGTTCAATAACTGTATCAGTGATTTTGCTTTTTGGTGAAGCGTGGCTTCAAGTGATAGAGGACAATCAACTTACAGATAAAAACATGATGTTTAAAAGATGTGCTTCCAGACCACACATTAATAGTGCCATCTGGATTTGGATTTCTAAGCTCTAAATTTTGAGACTTAAGATTAATAATGTTAGCCTATCATAGTAGGCTTCATCTGTGCTTTTATAAAAAGAAGTCCATTTAGCAGTAGTTGTTGGCTTCAAAAAACAACTATGCTGATAGTCCTTGGAGAGATTTTTCAATTAAAAAAATATCAAAACTGGTAGAAATACTCTGCTGTGAGGAAACTCTTAGGATCACTACATCTCCTTATTAGTGCAGCATTCGTGGAAGATTTTTGTAAGTCCTGCTATGATAAAATGTATAATTCTTACTTAGAAGTTTACACAGAAGTGACTACAAGCCTTGTAGAACATACAGGCTCTTTCATCTTTCAAGAAACTGAGGTTTTCTATTGCTATGCTGTCTCATGTTTGGAATTGCCTAAAGTGCCTTCTTAGTACATAGATGCTGCATAAAAATCAGTTTGCCTCATTGATTTCAATGAGTAGTTCCAAGGTCAAATGTTATTCAGCTGTAAAATCATCTATTAATTTTTTTTACTAGGGGAAACCATCTGAGTATTGGAGAAGATAATAGTCCATTTACAGAATACAAAAGAATACATTTTGTTTGTTCAGCACATCATAACAATAGGGATGTGCTTTGCTTCTCAACTTTTTAGCATTACAAACCTTAGGGTGGTCACCAGTTGTGAACAACATATAGTTAGAAACAGACAACTGCAGAAGTGTAGTTCTAGGTATATCACAAGTGTATGCTGAATAATTAGACTTGGGAAAAGGGAGGAAAGTTAAAGATTTCTTTAAAATTAAGAAATAAAATTGGCCAACCAAAAAAAAAAAAAAAAGCCATTAAAAAATAATGTGTGACCAGAAGATAATTTTGGAAGTTGTTTTTTAAAGCATTAGATATGTGGGGGGGAGAGAGAGTAACCTGAACTCCTTTGAGAGTAACCTGAACTCCTGAACCTAGAGATAACCGACATTTTCCAACAGACCCTCTTTTTTAGGGGGATGTCTGAGCTGCTGCAATTTTATTTTTGAAATTATTTTTCAAAATAGCTTTTCTATTTTGCTTGGGAGGAAAAAGAACATACAATTAATTTTTTTCAAATTGTTTTAGCAAAAAGCCATATTTGTTTGAATGTTTTAGTTTTATATTAGAGTTTTTTTGCTAGGAAAATTCAGACGGTCCTACAGATAAAGCTGTGATCCTCCATGTATATGAGTTCAGGCAGTAAAACCTTAGGCAGAGTACACTACCTCGTGAAGCCAAGCACTAACAGCCTCTAAGCATGGTATGTTAACATGTAAGAAAAGAGCAAGTTAAGTCCTTCTCCTGCTTCATAGCTCAGAGCCATAAGAAGACTGTTCAGTTCAGAGTGAGACTGAGAGAGCAAAACCCTCTCAGGCAGATCAGCAGGGGGTAGAGAAAGCTCCTCAAAGTCTAAAAAGTGTTTGCCTGTATTGTACTATCCACTTTTTCCCAAATCATGAGTGATATCTTGCTTTTGACAGGAAAAACTCCTCTTCGGGTTCCTGTGAGCTTGCCTTACCTTGTTAAGGGACACTTGGCTTCCCTCAGTCTCTCTCATTAAATCCCAGTCTCCATCAGAAGATTATGGTAATTTAGATTACAACCTTGAGAAATCTGGTTAAATTTGAGGAGTCCTGATTCTGCAGCTTGTGTAGTCAGGCTCTTGCAGAGTCCAGCTGATACAAGGTCAAGCATAAATTGCTTCTGCATCCCCTGTCTACAAAGCCGTGGTCAAGATCAGGTAATTGAAATAAGTATCTCAGAATCAGCTGCTTACAGTGTCATTTCCTAGTGAGAATTTACCAGCTTACCTAAAATACAAACACTCCCATTTCCACAGCTTATCTCATTTAGCTAGATTTGCCAAAGAAATTTGATAACAGTTACTGATATTCTCTGCACACAAAGTAATCTCCATCTTTGAGATAATGCACTGAGATAACCATTTTCATGTGAGCAATTACTCGCTCACCTGGTGATTGTAAAAATGTTTCCAAACAAATTGTAACATATTCCCTTCTATTGCACAAATATTTCCCGTGGGACTGTGCCCATAACACAGATGTGTCAGGATAACTGGCGTTCTTGTATAATGTAGTAAAATAAATAGTGTTTTTATAGCATGGCCTTAATGTACAGTAACACAAAATTCTTTAGAGAGGCATCAGCAGTAAACTGAAGTTAAAAGGAAAATTTTACAGATGAGCTGCAAAGAGGTTGTTGAGTTTTCAGGGAATGATGAGGTGTGTGACTGAACTACCAATATGAGTTAGGACAAATGAAAGAGTAACTGATAATTATGGAGCATCTTAGCTAAACCGAATGATTTTCATGCCCTTATTTCTGTGATTAAGATTTTATCCATTAGCATACAATTTGTCAGCCTAGACAGACCTAATAGAATAATAGTTACAGCTCTGTATGTTCAGTAAGATGTGGAGAATGGATCGTATCATTTATCTAGTTCTTTCTTGACAACAGCTTAACATTTATTACAGTGGTGTGCACTGCAATATTTCTGTCTGACATTAAAATTATGACTTCCGTAGTTTTATCATAATTGTTCTTAACTCTTTCTCTGAGAAGTAATCAGCAGTACCCAATCAGACCAGAAGTGAGGTAGGTAGGGAGAGAGAACTTTTATTAGCTTATCTGATTACTAGCAATAATAAACTATTACTTTTTTCCTATGACTTTATTGTGCTTTGAGCAGCACAGCTACAACAACCAAATACAATTAGTAGTACAGCAGTCTCTAGGACAGATAGACAGATAAATAGGCAGTCTGTGCACTCCTGTCCTTAGCATTTCCCTATTAGGTAGTTTTAATTAGTTGTGTACTTTTGTCAGTGTGCTGGCTGCATGTCATTATAACACTATCTGAAAACTGGAATTTTAAAATAGCATGATCTAATATCCATGTTCTTGTAGCTGTTGCAGAGCACTTTCACTCTGTCTCTATACAATTTGTGGCTTTTATGCATAGAAAATCTTTGGTAATTAAAAAGCAAAGTTATTTACAGAATTCTGTTGTAATGAAGACCTTAAGTGGGCTTTTACTAGAGCTGTGTTCCCTACTATATTACGTGTAATGTGTCACCTTAACCAGAGGAAGACATTCTCAAACAGTCTGGGTACTGAAAAGCTGATCAGTAATGTTCCTCAGACTGCTAACCCAAAAGAATATCGAATTGCAGTGTCACAAAGGGAGTATTGCATAGGCTTCAGTGGAAACTTGGAAATTCTGTTTCTGTTTTATTACATATTTTTCTTACTTGCTTCTAATAGTGCCTCTTTGGTGATGTTAGAGCTCTGGAGTTTCCTATTTGTCTACAAGATAATGATACTCATTATCAATACCTTTATCAGGGGCTATTCTTCTTCATAGCATTTTCCCATCTCCAGGAGGAGTTGCATACCACAATAAGGAACAGGTAAGAAATTCCCAAGTAGGTAATACCAGTCTGAAAAACACTTCTAGGAGAAAGAATGTGATTTACATAGTTGCTTACGAGTGCCAAAATAGGAAAACCAGTCTGAAAACTCAATGGAGTCTTTATAAGTCTAAGGTAAGCATAGTGAGGAGCACATTATCCACAGAAGGTTGTGGGCAGTGGGCTAAGTACAGTGGTGAAAGGCTAACCTCAGGGCCGCAGGTGCTCTGGCTGCTGCTTCTCACCACGAACCTCTCACTCCAGTCTCAGAAGACAGCTGTTGAGAAAGGTGGCTTTGGTGAATTTCTGGGGGTGGCAGTCCACAACCTGGAGCCATAGATGATGATTTCCTCCTCTCTGTCTTGGCTTTTGCTACTGACAAGTTTTGCACAGCCAGGTGTCCTGTATGGATTCCAGCCAGGGAACAGAATTAGCACAACTGAAAATTTCCTGTAATTCCTTTGCAGCCTACAAGTTTTGTAGTTTTACTGGGCCACAGTATCTTCATTTCAGCAACTAGTTGAATTCATCATGCTTGGATTACTCTTCTTTCTTCAGATATTTCTTCAGAGGAGAAGTCTTCAGAAGAAGTAATCTCTGGTTTTTGGTTGGTTAGTTTTTTCCTTTTTTGAAACCTTTGCAAGTCATTTAGGCCTTTACATGAAGAGCTGTCCTTCATAACTTTCACTTAATATCTACTATTATTATTTGAAGAAAGGAACGTTTTTACAGTTAAATCAATATGCCAGTAAGATCAGAACATAGTGAGGACTCTAATGGCTGCAAAGAATTGGAAGTAGTTTTAATGAACACTCAGCAGGCAAGAAAATATGCTTTTATGTTCACTCCAAACAAAAATATACAAGCTGAGGAGAAAAAAGACAGACTGTAGCCAACCTTATTAAATGAGAAGTGGCTGTGAAATTCTTTATTTCATCTAAACTAAGTAAGGCCAATTATTGGCTCTCCATATGAAACACAATAGAAGTTTTCATTGTGCTTATGAAACACCGACCTAGTTTGATAAAGAATTACACAAATCATGCTTTTTTTTTCTTTTTTTTTTAAAAAAGCTATTATTTTCCTCATAGGTAGATAAGCCATACCCATAACCTTAGGGGCTGTGATCCTGTTCTATTTATATTCTAGTATATGTATTTCTATAGTGATATATAATATATGTTATTTATAATACAATTCAATACTATATTAATTATATTGTATCATATTTATTGATATTTACCCAAGTGTAGAACATTAGTAAGTGTCTTTACACTGGAAAAATTTTCTCCAGCTTGTGTAGTGCATCAGGTCTACTGGTTCCAAGAGACACATCTGAAAATATCCACCATATTGTCAGGAATCACTGCTTAGCTCCGTGAAGAGTCCAGAAAGAGTGGAAAAACATCTCTGTGACACTTCTGAAATCCATTTCTGGAATTTCAATTATTTCTTTCTAGTCTGCTTTCCATGGATCCTCTAAGAGGCTGAGTGTCTTGCAGGCTGGTGTGTCAGGAATAGATTAATGCATAATGTGCCTTCTTACATTTAACTTTCCGTGAAGTCCCAGGTGATTTAAATGGTGTAGTTGGCCTCACGCCCAGAAGGAAATGAGATGGGGTACATGGTGGAGCAGAGCCTGTGGTGGCAGGCAGGTGGCTGTAGAAAGTGGGCACAGGGATGGCCGAGTAAGAGAAAGGACTGTGCAGAACCTCAGGCAGAAGTTCAAGCCCTGTAATCTGAAAGGTGATTTCAGGTCCCTGTTCTGCTATACACTGTGTGTGAACTTCAACAAATCACATAGTCCCTGTGTGCTTCAGCTCTCTGTCTGTAAAATGGATGTAACAGCATTTACCTACCCACGGGGTTACTGTGAGGACAGCTTCATTAAAAGGTGTGAGCAACTCACAAACTATTACAATAGATACACAGAAGAACAGCAGCACAAAGCTGGGGTCACCTCTGGGCTCAGCAAAACAAACACACAAGCATTTTAGATGTGGGTTGCTTTGTTTGTTTGTTTGTTTTTTCCTTAGGAAAACGTGTGAAATTTTTAAACAAAAATAAACACATGAACATGGAAAAGAAGTTCTTAAACTATAGTCAGAAAAATAATTTCCAGACCAGTTTGGAAAGCCTAAACAAATATTATAACATCTGTTTCCTGAGACTATATCGATATAGTCTGTCATCAGGCTCATGTCTGCCTTTCAGCATCTTCCAAAGCTTTCTCTCTTTCTGGGTGGTTTCCAAAGTCAGGAAAAAACTGGTTAGTTGTCATTCTGGAAAAAAGTACACCTTTTAACATGAAGCTTGCATGTGGCATAACTATAAAGCAAATAATAAGGTACTTGTATTATACTGTTCAAATGCTGCTAACCAAGTGGTAAAATTACTTGTCGTATTTATTAGCACTAGCAATAGCCTTTCCATACCTCCATCTACTATAGCAGAAGAAGAATTTCAAACTACTGTTATTTTAAATGGCAGAAACTGAAACTAAGCATTTAACAATGGAGAAATGCTCATTGCTTTCAGTATTATTGCCAATAAGTAGGCAGGCAGCAAGACTTACTGCTTGTGGTCTGGTATAAACCCATTAACTAGCTAATCTATGCTTCTCACTAAGAGTTATTTTATTTACAGTGATCTTTATAATATCAGCCTATCAGTTCCTAAAGCATGACTAACTCTGAGGTTGTCTGCAGCAGCCTGACTGCTAACATTTTACCCATAATATTAATTATCTGGAAAAATTACTGCACCATTGCTCCCAGACACAGAGTTCCCTGAAGAGCAAAAAGGAAGAATGTAACCCTCATCTTTCTTTCTCTCTATAATCTGAGGAATGTGGGGTAAGGGAAGGGGATCAAGTGCTAATTTATCCTCTAAAAACAGAATCTGGTATTTGTAGAGTTGCTTTAACTGGACAGTTTGATTAAAAATTAATTTGAACTGGGTGACAAAATCAAATTTATAGCTGGCAAAAGAATCTGGAGCTTGGATAGATGTGGGTTCAAAGTCTCTGTTCTGTTCTAGCCTTTCGTGTAGCAATCTGGACAAATCAGTCAGGGCTAAAGTCTCTAAAGTCCAAACTTCAGATACTCAAAATTCTTAGCTGAAGCTTAAGTCTGGAAGCACCTAACATCCAGTGTGTCAAAGCTTCTAGTGGTGATGTTCTCTAGGCACCTTTAGATTTTTAAATTGTTTAGTAGGCAGGGGATGGTCATACATTCTCTTGGTATTCACAAACAAGCCAGTCTTTGTGAAATGAAAGCCGAAGCTCAGATCTTTCCCTACAAGCTTAGGTCTCACACAAAATACATCAGGAGGAGGAAAATAAGCCTTTTTTACCAGTAGGGCTTATATCTAGACTATAGGGGTTAGTTAAAACATTCAGCTGAAATCAGAAAAAATCTCTCCTCTGCTTCAGCAGATTTGACTCTCTCATCTTTCATCCCTTATGCTCAATTTAGGAGAAGTTCTTTTGGTTTCTCTTTATTGAAGCTGCTCCATTTCATATTCTTAATCAAATACTAATGCATGGGTAAGGAGGAGAGTGCATTCCTGGATTCACTGCACATACAAAAGCAAGAATTGAGCCCCTTTAAACCTTTTTTTTTGGAAACACTTCCAAAAGGCTAATTTGGATATGGAACTAAGTCCTGAAAAAGCTGTGAAACTCTGCTTTTTACCCCACAATAAAAGGTATAATTTCAAAATACATTCTAGTGTTTCCTTGTGTCTCTTAGTGGCTCCTTGTGTCAGATACACAACCCAATCTGATTATCTTGAATACTACTAATGTTAGCTGTCAGCTGCTTTATACCTTCTGAGTGCACTGGGCTTGGTGACAGGATAAAAAGATTTTCCTGTAATGGCAAAAGAGAGAATTGCAATCATTTGGAAGCTGCAGACTGTTCCTTCAGCAAAAGACTGGATGCTCAATTTAATTGGTTGTGCTTCACTAGAAAAAATAGTGCACTCATTAAAACATCAAAACTCTAAGTTCCAAGGTATCTGCTGCTTTCTTGAATTACAGCATGTGTAGAATATAAGATTTGATAATATTTCACCCTAATTATACTTTTGTAACCACCATTTATGATTTGCAAACAATCTGTGGGGGATGGGGAAGGTCTGGATGTTATTGATTTACACTGTTGAGATCAATGGTGTAAGCATATTCACATTTTTAAAATAGATGGAATAGCTTTATTCTTCTCCCTGAAGTCCTAAATCAATGTGAACCTTGTTTTCCTCCTTGCTTCCTTTTTGCTCTTTATTACAAAAATTGAAAAACTCAAAATAAAATATTAAGATATGCAAGTAGCGTAGTCTGCCACTGCTCGAGCTGTAATGTGAGTAAGGAACACCATACAGGTATTTCATTTCAGCAATATATTTATAATCACACCCTCTGTAGGACAATATCCCAGAGTGTTATATGACAAATCATAAAATATTACAAAGACAATGACTGCAGTGGGGGACTGAGGATTATTTAGAGAAGCAAAGACTTCATTTTGTTTTCCAAAGCATTCTGTTGTGCAGTAAATTAAATATCAGATGTGAGAGTTTCATATGGCAGTTGCAATACCCTGCGGTGCCCTCACACACCACAGGAGGTGAAGACAGAGCTTATGTAGCATGGACACAAACCAAGGAGCCATCACTATAATCAGTGTATAGAGTTTTTTCACCATTAATTCTTCCTTTTCAAAATACAACCATTTTAATACTATGGGTATCTCGAGTTTGCTCTTCCTTCTTGGATTTTATTAGCAACAACAACAGGCATTGTTTGTGTGCAGTACTGTGTTCAAAACAAAGAGCTTTGTTTTGTCTTCCAAGGGCCCCACTCAAGCAACTGTGAGGGAACAGAGTTGACACCCAAGCTGCATTGGATAATCATTTTTTCAGTACACTCTGCTGATGAACATTGTTCCCATGTCAGATTTGTTGGCTTACAAGTACCTTGCCTTCTAATAGGTTTTTGAGCTTTAATTGGAAGGTCTATTGTTTAATTACGGATCTAATTTCATGGTGTAGCATTCTAGCAGTTGTCTTAACTTACTGTTTCCTCACTGCTTTTTATGCTGCTTTGATTTAGTTCCTCACATCTGTGGAACTCTGAAGGCTATTTGTAATGTTTAGAGAATGAAGAATAAGAAACCAATGAGATGATGGCTTATCTGCCCAGATTCTTGTTTTTTTTTCCATCACCACCATCTCTTCCCTTTTTCTTTGCTTTCTAGCATGCAGCTGGATACAAAATTAATCTCACTATGTCATGTTGGTCTCCTTACAAAATAATATTTTTAAGAAAGACTGGCAATAATCACAAATACACCCACACACCTGATTACATACCTTTACGGCTCTCTGGTGTCTCTTCATGTGCAGCACTTTGGAGAGGTTGCACAATTGTTCTTCTCTCTCCTTTTTACTAAATTTTCATTGAAGAGTCCAAAAATTCATGAGATTCTTTTTCCCCGGTCGTGTAAGAAGTTAATTTAGCACTTATCAATGAATAACAGATGCTTGAATAATTATTTCCAATACTGTGTCATTGAACTTTGTCTTGTGTGATGGGCCTTCATTCAGCTTTTCCTAATCACTCTCCTTGAAATTGTCTTCTCACCTTATGCATCCTAAGAAATTGTGTTGTCTCTGCAAATTTTTGTGCTTACTGTTCTGAGTTCCATTATGACAGTTTGGGAACTCTAATTGTTAAACCTGAAATCTTAAGTACTGCAAGGAACATGCAAAGATCCTCCATACAGGAGTGAATTTCACCAGACTCTCTCTTAGAATATAGATGTTGGGTTCCTTATAATTGTTTCCTAAAGCAATTTCATCTATGCATCTCTCTGAGAGGCTTACCTGACCGACTGTCATTTTATTTGGAATTCTGGGACAGCTCTCAGCTCACTCTAAAGCTGTGTCAATCTTCAGGTACTATTATTTCTTGATCCTCTTTTATATGAAACTGATTCTCTTTGATACCTATCTGGCTTTTTTATATATAGTTTTATTTTCTTTTGCTGTCATTCCCTGGCAAAAAATATTTTCTTTTCCCCACTATAGTACTCCTTTCAGCCCTTAAAAGACTTTTTTATTTTCTTATGCATATTATAAAAACAATCTCATATACAATTTCAGTGTATCCCTTTTTCTCTTATCATTGTTACACTCTTTTAGTTTAATTTATTCCTATGTACCTCTGTGTTTGTGAGTGTTTTTGCTCCTTAACCATTTATTACTTTTTTGCAGTTAGATATTTTGCTATGGTATTTGCTGCTGAATGTAATGTTGTCTACCCTCTAGGACATAATGTTAACATCCAGAAGCAACTTTTCTTCTATATCTTTTTTCTTAATTTCTTTATCCCATTTCCTTTTACCCAACACTTACATGAGTTTCCTAAAGCTCCACTTCAGTGTTCTCACTTAGAAGTTTTCCACTTTTAAGATAAAAAATGAAACTGATGGGGCTATATTTGAACTAGCAACCTCATGAGGTCTGGCCTTCTGCCTAATTTTATTGATTCTCTTTTTTTTTAATTACATTGTGTGCAAATTCTACTTATAATACAATGGCATACTTTAGTGATTCCTTCCTCTTCACAATTTATATAAAATGGACTGAGAACTGTGATCACTAACTGTACTTTCACACCTATCTTGTTTGGTTTTGATTACCATTTGGTCAAATGTCTCTTTCAAATCGTTGGTTCTTCCTGAACAGATTTTTTCTTCATTACTTTTAATTCTATTTTGTAGCTGTACCTCCATAGTGCACATACTGCTAGACATTACCTGGTGTACATTTCAAATGTAAACCTCTTCCATTGCCTCTTACAGTATTCTTATTTAACATCTTAAAATTTGTACACCATATCGCTGTCTTCAGAACACAGCACCAGCGTCTTTGTTCCGGCTATCAAGGCAACACTACATCAGGTACGCTTTTGGTTGAATGGCTGAATCACAGTAAGTAACAAGATTTCTTAAGGTCAGTAAAAGAAAAAGTGCTGAAAATATCCTGCCTGATATCTTGAAAACTTATTGCTACAAGTCTAAGTGTCATTCAACTAATGCCCATGCAGTCAGTGTGTGGTTAAGTGTCCAGCTGAAATCATGAACGTTTGCTCTATGTTTTTGTTCTGGTAACTTAAAACTTTCAAGTGGTGATGTCCAAATTAAACTGGATTTCTTCTGTGTTACATAAGAAATGTTTTATCAGCTCTGAGTGCTAGATCTTGCCTTAAGGTCTTTGATCAACGTGGATTAAAAAAATCTAGGAAGAATTCTCTTGAAAAATACTTTTTAACAAATGGTACGTTTGTACGTGTGTTAACAGAGTCTTTGACGGCAGCTCAGCAATCTGGCAGTTAAGATCTTCTAACAAGCACTTCTAAGTAAGCACCATATTTTGCATTTGATAAGGGACTGGCTGACATCTCTTCTTGTGTACTGATGTTCTTCTAGTATGTTCTTGCCACAACTTTAAGGCCAAGAGGATAAGCAACTTTTGCAGAGAGTTTTAAGAGATTACGTAAGGTGTAGGTACGTATCTGCATGTTCTGCACATTGACCCTAGGGAACCAGAGATTTACTTAACCTCTTGCCTTCTGTGAAGCTCTCCAAACACAGCTAAAAAAACCTGTGGGTTACAGTGAAAGAGAGACTTGTATTTCATCATCATAAAGTCTGTTCAGGAGATTACAAATTCTGAAACAAAACCTCTTCATTTAAAGAATTCCCTGTGGGAAACTAATAGGGAATGAAGAACAGTTTATGCGAAAGAAAAATAAAGGCAAATTTAAATTTGTCTGTCACCCTAATTAAAAGCAGATTGTGAAACAATCTAGAGAAGAATTATCATTAAAAATAAAATATACTTGAAAAGTAAAATATTAATAGGCTGCTGACAAATTAAAAAGAAAATACTATAATCTACCTGCATTTTGTGTTCAAGTGAAATGATGCCCCATTAAGACCATGGGCAAAGCATATATTAATTTAAACTTCTCAAGGTTAATAAATATTTTAGCAGCATAATATTTCTACTGACTTAGAACATCAAAATTTACCTTTTATACATTAACTACTCTCAAATTCATTGGCAAAGTATGATAGTCAGTTACTAGTTAAATTCTATGTTTAAATACAGAGGAAAAAACAAAACAAAACAAAACCAACAGGACAAACCACCTTACTTCCAAGCTTGTTCACAGCATGCCCAGCACACGAACTTTATTTTCATGGTAGTATATGGGAATTTATCCTGTCATTAAGCACACACCATTGCCAACAGGTGCAAGTTTCAGATGATAATCTGTGTCTGGCAGTTGAGAGGCAGCTTCTTAAACTGCTAGTGTGTTCATCCCCGGGACAGGCTTTGCTTGGACAAATCCTCAGAGCATCATGACGCTCGTGCACAGTGAAAGCTGTGGTCTTGTTCTGCTCACTCCAATTTGCCACTTTATGCAAGTTGTATTTCAAAAGAGATGTGCATTAAGTGATTACCATGCAGATTCTAATTCTGAGTACATTCTAATTGTGCTCAGAAGCAACAGGTGCTTTGGATTTGTATGATACTGAGTGCTGCTGGCAGGGTGCCAGCAAACGGAGAAGAAGCAAACAGCTATCCATGGCAGTAGACTCTACCCCTCTCTATCCATTTTGCTCATTATCAAATATACCAGGAAAGGAAGATCTGGTTAATCAAAGAAGAAATAGCTGCCCAGGCTACAGCAAATCCAGAGTGATCACTGCTCTTTGTTAGTTACAGCATGGGGAGTCCCTGCTTGTCCTGCCTATGTTCTCATTTCATCTGAAATGAGTTTGAAATATCCACTGTACATATCAAGGTATAAAAAGAGGAGGAGAAAGGAAAAAAGAATGCCTGAGATCTTAATAGTGACAGAGGAGGTTCTAGCAAGCCAAGTGTTCATGATGGAGGTGGAGAAGTTGAAGGGGAAGAGGTCCATTGGCTTTGCAAAGGAGGTAGCACAATGCTGGAACATTCTTTTGGTTTGCTGTTGAAAACAGAAAGAAACAGCAGCCCCAGAGATGTCAAATATCAGTGATTCAAGTATTGTTGCTATAGTAATGTGCTGGAAGAAGCAACCTGATATGCATATTTGAGATTTGCTGTAGGGTACAATCTATCGATGTTGACCCATGAAATAAACAAACTGGCTGAAAATCCAGTCTTGCCTCAGTCTGTGAATCCACATGGAACTGTTGTTTCTTACAGCTTACCATTTACCCACTTATCCCAGGAGAGGAGAGAAAGTGGGAGGGGCCCAGACGCACGCCTTGGGGAAACTCCCTCCTCTTGCCTTTGTAGCACCAGCAGCATGCATTGTTTTCACTTCATTCCTCTCTTGTCATCCTCTCCATTGTGCATTCTCACTGCTATCAGCCCTTTATTCTCCAGCCTACCTTCTAAACCCTCCGATTCATTCAGTGTTTACCTTTTGATAGCACTGATGTCCCTCTTTGCTGTGAAGCCACTTTTATCACACACCACCCTTATCCTAATCAACTCCTCCATTTTTCATAGTCTTTCTCACATTTTATAAATTTAATTTTTCCTACTGATTGACTCCCTCTTTCCCTCCAACTAATCTTGTTTCATTTTTTTCCTTCATTGTGAAGACATTGCCAAAGTGTCACCTCTAATCTTGTCTCCCATTTCTAGCATGTAATTTATTAATCCTCTCTCTCCCTTTTTTCCCTTTTATTGAGCAGCCTACATGCTAATACAGCTCAAGTTTTATTTTCAGATTGTCAAATAAATAATTTCATAAGTCTTAAGAGTAAGAGAAAAATAAAAAAGAGCTTTGAAATAATGATCACCTCTGTCTTTCTGCTGAGGCATTTGCTTTTAGATCTATACAAATCACTTTATTCAGGGACGATATAGCTGTCTCATATCAGTTAAATTAATTATTGGATAGGCTATTTAAGGAGTTAAGGTGAAAAGCCAGCCTTTGTCTGATTGATAAAGAACCACTACATAAAACCTTTGTATTACTATAACTCCGTGCTCTTAAAAATAATATGCCACCCCCCCCCCCCCCCCCCCCCCCCCCCCGCCTTAAATCTGTATTGTTGAGTGGGGTTTTAGGGGAGCTTTTTGTTCCCCCAACACTTTGGTTTTAATAAGTTTTGATTGACATCGTACATTGGTAAGCTGGTAGCCTTTTTCTAGCTCTTGTGAACACTTTCACTGGATCTCTAAGTCAAAAGGAAAGAGAAAACTATCAGTTCTTTTTGAGCAGAAATGAATGACCATAAAATACAAGTACAGTTTGGTCTTGGTGCCTGCTTTAAAGTGTAATATTATTTTTACAGATAGATTTTTTACCATTGCTGTGTTTAAGAGGAAAAGAACTGTTACTCCCAATTTAAGAACCATGCTGTCCTCACAGAGCTTAAGACACTTCATATACCCTTCTCATTTTTTTGCATACTTCTTGTGACTGTTATGTCTTTTCATCAGAGGTGCTAACTTTTCTATAGGACATCAAGAAGTATGTGGAGAAGATGCACAGCAACCTTTTTCAGATTAGATATCTAGTGTATCCTTCTGTGACTGCACCAATCTGGTAGCATAAATACAAGCATTTAGTCAAATACTTAAGGTATTGGCAAGAATCTCCAAACCTGGTTCCTTGCCTGAGAATTTCCTTGCCACAATTTTCACCTCCCAAGACAAGTATCAATGTTCCCAAAAGATGTATGGACTCATAATGCACAGGGAAGGCCCGTGGAGGGGATTGTTTGCAGTTTCTAGCTAGCCTAGTGTGTAATGAGGAAACAGGCAGGTACAACTGCAGCTCTGTGGTTGGAGATGGATGTCATCTTGTGCCCTAGGATTATCAGTGCAAAACCTGGCCGTGGAGTTCAGCACTCGGTCAGGATTAGCTGTTTCTGTAACCCAGGTTGTGTTAGTTTCTGTGGAATAAATGGGTGTAGAAAGCAAATGCTGTAAATATGACTCTGTCACTGAGACAATTAAGCAGCTATGCACGTTTAGTATCTGTTACTATCCAGCTTTTATAGAAGTATGAATGTCACTGATGGGCAGCTAAGCAGCTGCATGTGCAATAGCCAGAGATACAGGAAAATACCGTGCCAGGCAGGTAAGTCCAGTATTGAAGTACCTTTCAGACTGTAAAGGTCTTTCTGGGTTGCTGATTAACTTGTAGGCACTTAAATTCTTGAAATGTTTGTACCCGATCTCTGCACTCAGGTTTGAGCTTGCTCTGCCTTCATTCAGGACAGCCCGTGTAGCTTCAGTTAGACAGCGCCAAGGTGAGCTGCAAGGTGTAAGAAAGGGTTTGCTGGCTCAGGTTCAATGCTGCACCAGTGTGAGTGCATTACATCTGGTGGCCTTTGAGTAATGGCAGAGCAGGCTTGTCTCTGCAAGGAGGTAACTTTATAGCTACAGTCTCTCTCCACCCATTACACTCTCCAGATATCTATTTCTGCTCCCGTACCCATCCAAAGACACTTCATTTTTGACAGTGCTACATTTCTGGGTATTTAGATCTTGTTTAATCCTCTTCACAGTTGATACTGCCTGATTTACCGCACTTGTGTGGGCCTCACTGGTTAGTGAGTCTCAGAAGGAACCTTCAACATCAAGGCATTGGTCTGACACAAAAGAGGCAGGCTGGCTGATGGGTGGGAGAAGCAGCTTTTGCCACCCAGCCTAGAACATCTGTTGTTTTGGAGACAGTTTCTAGGATTGGGATTAGAGGGGGAGTAGGTTAGCTTTGTGTCACCTACGAGAGTATCTGTTGGAGCACATTTTGGGGCAGGACTACCTCAGCCCAAGCTGCTTAAACTATATAACATTTACTGTATTTACCTTATTACATTTACATAAGCTATAAAGCATTTAAAAATTAACTGGGGAAGCAAATGCGAGGTAACATTTCCCTTACTTGTGTTAGTGCTCTGCTCAGCAGTCAGTCACTCGCTTGTGCTCTTTTGTCTGGTTCAGTGATCAGGGAAGTACTTCCTGCAAAACAAAGCAGCTTCAACAGGAGCTGCAGAGGTGCAGTTTGGTGCTCTAGTCAGTGCACAGGAGAAGAGGAGGGAAGCAGAGGAAGCTTCATGTTTTATGTACAACCCGGTAGAGCAGACATGGTCTTAGAATGATGCCTCCCTTGGTCCTGCCTGTGAGAGACAAAATACCCAACTTGTACATCCCAGCACGCTGAGATGTGAGCTGTGTGTCTAATTACTTGACACGTGCAATATTTAGGCAGGCATTCTCAAAAACAGTCAGTTTGTTAAGGACTTGGTGAAAACCTAAAGGATTTAGATTCTTCCTGGTGAACACAGGTTTTCGTTTACAATTCTGTGGCTGAAATGCCAAGGTCTTTTTATAGCTCCACTGCAGGTGTTTAACAAGGGTACAGTTCAGACCACATTTCACTCCTTGGGATTTCCAAGTGCCAGTTCATGCCCAAGTCTGGTGGCTGAGATATGTCATACCTTTTTCATTCCAGTGGGCTGGAATCCTGAGTGCCCTACTCAGAGCTGTAGTTTGCACTGGACAGCAGGTCATTTGGGAATTAAGGACTAATTATTAAAGTCTTTCTGCTGTCCTGAAGTAATTTGGTTTTTTCATCCCACATGTGGGTGGAAATGCACTGTGAAATTTTTCAGACTGAACAGATTCTAAAGTAATCCCTCCTGGAGTATGACAGAGCACATGGAGCTGGGGCATGACTGCAGATCATAGACATCCAACCTGTTCAAATGTGCGCAATCAGAAATTCGTAGGTACTGCTAGAGGTGTTCTGCTTTGGGGAACGACAATGTTAAGGAACACTGCTACTTAAAGGAAACTCAGGTGTTCTCCGGTGCCAGAAAAGTAAAATTCAGCAAACATCACAGCCTGGTAAATCTTATCTGCTGCATTACTGACTTGTACAAGTAATGAAGAGCTCAAATACTCACTACCAGTATCTGTTACCTCCGTGCAATTGTGACAGTTTTCTCTGCCAGTGTTTGTCAAGCTACCATGAGTTGCATTCATATTCCATATGGATACATATTTTTTCTTTGTTTCCCTTTGACATTAATGCTCTGGCAGAGCTTTCTAAGTGGTAAAGCAAGGAAATTAACTTACATTTGCTGGCTTGCTAAAGTAAATTAGCTCCACTTTTGACTTTCTGTGGTTTTACTCTGAATGGGAGAAGCAATAAAAATGAAATAAGGCTAATCACTGTTGTTATATGATTTTCTCTGTGGTGTGTTAAGAGGAGAAGAACCCATAACGAAAACCCATGAGTTCATATCTGCTTAAAACAGGTCTCTTAATTAGCTTCTATAATCGATCTCCCTGCTCTAGCAGGTGAACCAGGTAATTATCTTGTTTATACTGTAGGTGAGTCACAAAATGCTAGATAGCTTTCTCAGTGTCTTTAAAAGATAATGTATTGTAACAAGTGTTCCCAATATGAATGAACCACTGTCATAACCCATACCATGTTTCACACGCAGTGATGCAAGATCTCATTTTATTCTTTGTTACAAAGAGCTCCAGACATCAAAGAACTGTCCCTTTGACCACTGTCTCAATCAAAAGATTTTACCTAGACAAATCTTTACTTCCTATTACAGTTTCAGTGCTGCAGAATATCAGGTGTTTCCTGGTATGAAGAGGAGGATTCCAGTCACCAGTGCTCTTTTTAAGGGCCAAATCTTGTCACTGTTCACTTCCCATGGGCCCTTTGAGTAGCACAGAAACTCCAAACTCAGCAGTTAATTAGAGGTTAGTTACTTAGGGTCTGAGGCTTTGCAGACAGACTGTGGTGCACTATACAATGTATGTCTTTTATTCAATATGATGTCTATCTGTCACCTTCCAGAAGGTGAAATAGAGATATGTTGGCTAAATGCGTGGTTAGGATTAAGTTGATGTAGACAGAGCACTGGCTCAGTATGTTTAATTGCTCATAGAAAAAAATCCCTAAATCTGACATTTTTATGTCTTCTCTGTTCTCATGTTATTCAGTCTGTGCTTTATTTACATAATACAGTTATTTCTCTTTCTTGCAGGTCTTCTCACAGTAAGCTCTACAAAAGAATAATCCCTTTTGACAACCTTTAAAGGGTCACAGCCGTATTTGAAGCCTATGACCAGTAGCACTAATAATGGTGTATTTGCAAAGAGAGGACATACAGTGCAGTTCTTCCTAGTATAATGTGGAAGTGTTTCATCTCTTTTGTACTAGAAAGAAAAGGCTTCTTGCTTGTGCTGAATGGCTGAAATCTGAGACTACATGCTTTCCGTAATCATTAAAACAATAGTGTACCAGCTTCTCCCCAAGCTAAAAATAATCCTGTCATGGGCATGCCCCTTTTCCTCTTCTCTTTGATAACTGAATTCAAAATTCCCATAAATAAGGTCTTTTTTTTTTTTCTTTTTTCATAGCCTTGTCCCTAGCAAATTTAGTTTCAAGGTCTTTTATTTCTGTTTCTAAAGTAATTATCCTCTGGGCCTCTTCCTTTCTTCCTGGTATGATGCTAGACTAATTATTCTTCTCCTAATGAATGCCTGAAATGGATCCCATATGGTGGCATATGTGCCTTCAGATGGAAGCTTCGTTTGAATAAAATAAGAAAATTCTTCTCTTGGGGCTTTCTTAAATTTTTCATTCTGTAACAATGATGAGTGAAATCTCTGTCTTGGGGATAGATGCAGCCAACTTGCTCTCTATTACACTTTGAGCTTCCTCTGAACTGGAGATTTCCATGTCTCTCGCTCTTGCTATGGCCATCCACAGCTCTTACTCCACATTGTCACGAAGACTACTCAAATGAGTCAAAGCATCATTACATTTGATCTGAAATACTTTTTTTTTTCCTTAAAAAATACTATAAATACTGTTATTTCTCCTACAGTTCTTTGTCTCTAGGCCTGCCTTTATGGCTCAATCCACACAGTGATTTTTTTTAATACAATTACCTAAGAAATAAGAGACTAACCACAGTTTATTTCTTTGCATGCAGTGACTTCAACCCACAGTTCCCAGCAGATTGCTTTATCTACCAGATTACTGAGTATTCTATGGTGCATGTTAATCTATGTATCTGTATGAGAACAAGTACATTAAATGCATAAATGTAAAATGAAGGTCTTTGGATCTCAGCATTGTAAGCACTGCACTGGCAATGACAGCACCAGAAGGATTGTCTGCTCCCTGCCTCTGGAAATACGGCATAAATTTACACTGCACTTGCTTCCCAATCGCCTTTAAGAAGTATTGGTGAAACACCCAATGAAACCTAGTGCTGCCTCTTTACCTTTCTCTAACATGACAGAAAAGTTATCATTTCAAGTTATTATTTATATTGTATATAGGAGTCCTGGTCATGGGTATGTACAACCTAGTGTTGAGAGCTGTGCAGTGGAGAAGTTTTCATTCTGTTGTGTTTTCTGTAAGATTTAGTGTTTTATTTATGCAAATCGCTGCTATGTCATTTTATTCTTGAACACAAAACAATTTTCTACATCCCAATCACTGAATTAGGCATGGGAAAATTTGTGTTCTGAACTTCCAGCTACCACAAGACATTGTGCTTGAGTGTCCTAAGCAGTACTGTAGTGAATGAGTAAGGGTGCATCTTCTAATTATGGAGGTGATGCTAATAGCCTGGGTTAGTCTGAAGCAGGGTTGTGATTTGATACTGCTGCATGAGAGATATGCCAAAATGCAAATATTTGTAGACAAATGAAAGTGAAATGCTGTTTTAAAAATCAGTAGTTCTGCATAAAGCTATTTTAGTAGTATATCAACTGAATCATGCTAATAGCTTGTGAAAACACAATCATTTTATCTGATGTATGTATTTGTTCTTGCTTTCAGAGAGACAGTGGGGAAATACTCTATTGATTTTCATTAGAACATTTGATCCCAAGTTGATAAAGAAAAGGACAGTAACTAACTGTGCCACTATTGAGCTCTATTTGGATTTTAAAAAGACCTTCAGCAATGTGTGAATCTGCAATCAGGGAGAATGTTAGAATAGGAAAAAATGCCTGATTTTAAGTGCTATGAAACTATGCCTTAGTTTCTGTTTAAATGGAAATAGTGTTTGCCTTTGGGTGGTCTCAGCCTGAGAATATCAGGCCAACAGCTTTGCAAAATACATACTGTACTTTTGTGAATAAGCTTATTTTTTACTTGCTGGCAGTTTCTTGTTTTGTTTTCTCTTCTATGAATGAGTAATTGTTAGCATTCCAATAACCCAGCTCAGGCTTTAAAATAACAAACCACCAGATTTTAGCTCCTTTAACACTCTTCAAGCTTGCACATTCTTGTAAGGCATAATCCTTGATTTGAATTTGTTCTGTTTTGCTCCATTTTGTCCTATTCTGTACAGAATTTTCTGATATACTTGTGAAGATTTTTAACAGACTAAACCTGGAAGAGTCCCCAGTGATCTGTTCAATAGCTTGTGTCCTCTACCTGACTTTCAATCACTCGCTACAAATAACCAAGGGAACATAAACCATTTTAGGGGATAATAATTTATCTTTTGCAGAACAGTTGGTTTCTTTTCTTTACTGGCTCAATGCAGTGACCATACAGAATTCCTAATTCATAGTTCAGACAGCAGTTTCTTGTTCAGCTTTCTTATTAAAGTCACAGTGTCATTTTCTGACAGGGCAGTATTTGCATATAGAAGCTTGATGAAAGGCCAGTAACCAAAAGGGCTAGGGGAAGGTGTCATTTCTTATCTGTATCTCAACACTGGTTGTTTTTCCTGCTGGAAGTTGCTTTTGAACACTCTCTTTAACAAGATATGCCACTGAAAGTAATAAATAACTCTTGATAATCTGGGCAGCAGTAGCTTTTCTTAGAAAACCGAAGCTTTCAGTGTTGGCTACTTAGAGTTAGTCCCCTAAATTCATTGTTAAGTGATTAAAACACACAAAAAAAAATTGCTATGAGGATGAAAAATTCCACTTAGCCACAAATCTAATTTTGACAATGTGAGCTGTGAGTACTCAGAGCTTTGTAGAAGCAGACCACTTTGATCTACGTAATCAGATTTGGCATTTTGTCTCCACTTAGATCTATCTAGAAGCGATGTCTCAGGAATATTTTTCAGGCAGTATCAAGTGCAGGACACTGTCATCTTCTTGATGAGGGTAGAAACTTTCTGTTCTCTTCCTAAGTCAGAGTTTTTTCACTCATTGAGCCCTAGAGCCAGGAATTTCAGTATCTTGTTGTTAACAAGAAGACAGGTGCAAGCTCAGCAATATTCCCATGCTTTGTGGCACCCGGTCTGACCCAATATTTTGGGGCCAGAATTGGGGAACTATGGTGACATTCAAAGTGCATGTAGATGTCTGGTGTGATCTACAGAATTACTTGAGCAGAATGTAAATAGAGGAGTGGGATTCCTCTGCCTTCCTGGCAGAGTGAATTGCCTGGTCTGCTCTATCCATTTTGCTGTGGGAGCAGGAACAGGAAGAGAATCTGATACTCATGCCTTTCATACATCTGATATTGCATGAGTAATTTTCAAAAAACAATCATGTTCTCTTGAAAACGAGGTACCAGTTTTACCCACTCCACTGCCAGGAACCCATATTACTTACTTAAATAATTTTTTTCCACTGGAATTGGCACAACTTTGCTGCTGGATAGAAACTTCCGACTATCCAGCCTAAATGCATTTCTTAGCTCTTGAGCAGGGTCTATCATCTGCATCGTTATGCACCTAAATCCCTTTAGAAATCTTGACTTTTCTGCTTTCTATCATAAAAAAGCAACAGACTACATACTGGTGTTGCTTTGCTTACTACAGGTGAGGCAGGTCACTGAGGGAGAATGTAATCACCTGCATCAAATAAAACTCCAGCCATGGTATGGTAAAAGAAAAAGTAAAAACTGTTCATGTACTGGGTTTTACAAGACCAGGGAGAGAACAAACTGGAGAAGGTCCTACTGTTTACCAATCCCACTTCTTTAGTAGCAAGCTAATGTAGTGACATAATTATACCATACTAATAAGTCTGAAAAGTCATGAGCTCTTTCACAGCTCTGTAGCTCCAACATAGTCTTCCAAATTTTACTGTTTCTTTCCTTTACCTGGTCATCTGCCATATATTGCCACCTGTTAAGAAGAATAACAATACATACAAATAAACAAAGAAATTTGGTAACCTCCAAGCAATACTCTCAGGCACCCTTGCAATTTTCTTTGTCTGACACTTTATATTTAAAAATTAATCCTGAGCACCCCCACAAAAAATCTATTTTACTTGTTTAACAAAATGGAGTATTGATTTGCCAAAGCCTAAACAAAGCACCCTACATGATTCATTGATCAAGAATTTGGGCTCAGTCCATGTGGTCATTAACTTCTTTGTCAGATGCATTCATTTATTCATAAGCTTTGTTTATGGCAAGCCCTTTTCACTGTCTCACTTCTTCAAAATGCCTTCTCTACCTTCCATTTCACTGAATACAGAAGACAAAACAGAAGGTGCTATCAGCTTCAAAGATTTTATGAGCCTTTTGAAGAATCCAGGAACTCTGGAGGCTTTCATATAAGTCCAGGCTTCAGCATTATTGTATTAAATTCTCCAAAGAAAGCAACCCCTTGTGCTGCTACGTAGGGAACCTAATGAAATTTGAGGAAGTCAGTAGTTAAACTATTAGAAGCTCCAGCTACCTTTGTACCATTGTTCAGGAAATGCTGGTTGTGTGACGTAAAGCCGTTCTTTTGATGAACTGCTGTTGCAATAAGATATGTTTGTAGGAAACTTCTGATACACAGGTTAAAGGATTATAAAACAGGATCTGGTTAAAACACATGGCTTGATCACAAATCAAAACCTTTTAGCTTTTTCTCGGTATGTTCTCTGTGGTTTAAAGTAAGCAAAGCAGGAAGAAGGAAGAGAGTTCTGAATTCTGGGGTTTTTTTAACATGGTACTGTTTTAAATTCCAGACTTTACTGTGTTGTATAGCTTAATAGTAGGCAGGAGATACTAACAATGAAAAATGAGTCCTTATAATCAATATCTGAGTATTTGCTGCACTCCATTAATCCTGTATCAAAAAGTAACATCACAGTCATGAAGAAGTTATTATAAGGTAAAGTAGGGTATGAACTTACATTGAGTTAAACAGCCTGCGATAACAGACGGAGTTCAGCATCTTCCCTGAAACACAGGTACATGAGGTGACCCTCAGGAGAAGCTGGGTAAGCTCTGCTGCCCTTCCCTTGAGGTGGGGGGGGTTGGAGGCATACTGAGAGTCCCTTCCCTCAAAAGAGCTGGCATGTTCACTGCTTACCTTGTCCTAATTCTGCTGTAAGCCTATCTCCTTAGTGGGCAGCAGTCAGCCTTTTAACATCAAAAATGAAAATAGTGGGAAAAGAAGATGAAGGAGTTTGTGATTTTTGTTTTTGGTCTTGTTTAAAGGAAGAAGAGTCTCACTCTCACTAATTTATACAACTGAAGTCTTAATTTGCATGCTGGATGGGCTACAATGCAAACTACGGAATACAGTCTGACTTGGGGAGCCTAGGTATCTCTGAGGATGTGGAGTTATGTCTTGCTGTGTATCTACTAATTCTTGAAAAGACGGTAATGGAAATCCCTCTATGTGAATCAGGCCATTAGTGAATAAAGAGCATAAAGTACCACTGCAGGAGGAAATACAGGCCTTGTCCAGAACTGGGAGGAACATGGAAGTTTTTCCACAACTTGTGTGCGGTGGGTTTTGGATTAGCCACCAAGTCTGTAGTTGGTACATAGTTGCGGTGATACAGACAGGGAATTTAGTAGCTCATTTTTCATATATTTAGGTGGGAGAAATGAACTTAACCCAGACCAAACTTAGTGTGGGTAACTTGGTCAGAACTCCTCAGTCAGTGAGTTGAGTTTATCTCCATGCTGGGCCCACATTGGAAACCTCAGCGACACACTCTCTCAGAAAATTTTGGGGCTCACTCTTAAAAATGGTGAACTTGGAAACATCTCATGCTGAACTCAAGCTTTCTGTATCAGAGATAGGCTGATTTTAGACTTAACTCTGGTGTAACTGCCGATTTTGTGCCAACAATGGAACAGAAAACAGAATCACACTTTGCCTGAGGCAAAGTTCTCGCAGTCTGTTCTATTATCAATACAACTCGCAAACCTCTTCTGCAGAGAGCTCTCATTACAAATATTTTTATGCTCTGCAACATTCATTTGATTTAATTTTTCTTCTTACATTTAAACTGTTTACATTTGGACAGAGACAGTCATGTATTCCAAGCAATTAAAGAATAAATATGTACAGTGTATTTGCTGCATATACAAAATGTATACACACGTATATGTATTACCTGCTCAAGCAGGCTCAGAGAACAGAAAAAAGAAAACATTTATTTAATACTAGTACATTATATATATATATATATATATATGTACATTTTTTTGTTAGCAACATATTTGCACTATGCTTGCTTTCAGTTAAAGATTGAGTATGTGCCTCAAGAAATAGGCTTTAAATGGATGCACAATAACTGGCTACAATGGCTAATTTCATTTAGGCATAGAATTACAAAGTAGCCATTTTTAACTTCAACTAGATTACACATTTACTAAACCTTCCATAAATTCATCATTTGGCTGAGTCACATTGAGAATTGTTTTAAATAAATCTATGTGAAAATTAAATTTAAGTTGAAAAGCAGCAGGAAAAAGATGTATAGTAAGTACTTCATTTGTTGTAATAGGACTATTTGGAAGGAATACAAATGCACTTCAAATTGTAAAGAGCATAATTATTTTTCTCCAGAAGCTGAATGAAATAGCAGCTTCTGCCTATATAGTATCTGATATGAATTATCCTCATAAGATTCAAGTTGTATTTTTAAAATTAAGTGGTTTCTTGGTGTATAGGAAATTTCCAAATGAGGTCTCCACTTCTTTGTTTTATTAAAATGGCCAAAAAGAACATAGGAATTGCCTTAGCTGGCCAGACCTGTAGTTTAGCTTCTGCAGTTTACTACCTTTGGCAATGGACACTAACAGATACTTCACAGAAATTTCGAAACCCTGTTTATTATAGAAACCAGGGTGAGGATGATGGGGACGGGACAGGATGTGAAAGGCGTGGGCAAAACTCTAAACCTGAAAGGACCTTAAAGAGGCCACCTAGTTCATCACCCTGCCCCAATAATCCACTGAGAGGGGAAGTTTAATTCCTGCCCCCGACAGTGAATCTTGGTTTCGGGGTCTCCTTCCCTTTCTCTCATGTCTCACATAACTGCGGATGTGCATATTATCCATACAATGTCTAATCCTTTTTAACGCTGTATGGAGTTCATCTAGTGTAGATGACTAAAAAGACCTGGAGTGCTGTGTAATAATTTATTGCTAATAGATGATTGCTGAGATTCTGAGACGTTTTGTATCGCTTGGGTTTGGTCAGGAATATCGGCAGGAAGGAGGATATCGTTCCAGACAGCCATCCATCAAGTGACACATAGGAGCTGTTAAGAAGGCTCCTCAGAACTGTTAGATTTAATGACTTTTCCTCCTTTTCCAGACAGCCTACAAAACTTGTTCTGACAAGAAAGGATTAAGGACTCCCTCCCCAAAAAAACCCAAACAAAAACCAAACAAAAGTGGGAAAGTGGGAAGATTTAACGTAGGCGGTTTTTAACAAGAGAGGGCCAGACTTTGCTGCACAGTGGAGTGCTGAGCAACTATGCAGGAGCTGCTTCCAGAACCTAGAGCAGTATGTTTGTATCAACATGGTGCTGGGCTGCCTCATGTATGCTGCTGAGAGGCAGATGGTCTTAGCTCAGAGCTAGCTCTCTGCTGCCCCAGCAGTACGCCGTTTGGAGTTGGAGCTGGTATCCTCCACAGTGCCACACAGTGCTGCGTGGAAGTACCAGCTCGTTAATGTTTCTTCATCTGCCTGTTGGCTCTCCTTACGAAGTCTGCCACAGCGGAACCAGGATAACAAATTTAGGGTATCTGAAAAAAGCTGAAAAAGCTACCCCTCCTTCGTCTGCCTACTCCCTACCAATGCTTAAGCCAGCATTTTAAAAATCTCCCCTCCAATTTTCTGTCCTTTCCCCCCCCCCCCCCCCTTTTTTGTCTTTAAAGATTTATGCTCACAGCCAAATGCCAGATAAAGAATATTTTTCTTCTAAAAATGTTATTCTTACACTGACCTTCCTCCATGCATAGACTTCTTGGTGGAGTTTAACCTCCAGGGTAAGAATGGTTGATGTCCTGTGTATCATAGCCCAGGGCCTGGTCTGAAAATGAAACAGATTGTAACTGCCTCTCGAAGGAGCCCTACAAGCCACGGATACGCACTGGGCAAGGGAGACACAGATGTAGCGAACTGTTTAACCAAGACATATATCATGAATGACAATGGACAGCTACACTGTACGTTGATAAACTGTTAGCGTTTGTGGGTTTGAAGTGCACTGCCTTTGTCATCATTGAAAAGTTTAAACAAGATTATTTGTTCTACCGTGCCAGTGTCACCCATAATTTTGTATATTTCCATTGTTCTCACTTTCTTTTATCACAGTTATGTTATTTACACTTTTTGAGACAGTTTTGATCTCTGCTGTGTGTGTGTGCATGATGACATTTCTCTGGTTTGATACAGTATTAATGAAATACTATTTGGGCTCTTTTCTTAAGAGAGACAACAGTAACCTTTTTAGAGACTTTGGCTTAAAGATAGAATCGTGCCAAAGAAACTGCATGCATTAAATGCCTACTTTATAAAATAAGTAGCTGCCTTTGGAAAAGAAACAAATGCAAATTCTAGTTACTGTGCTTGAAAGAGGTGACAAGGAGAAGTGCCAGCATCTTGGCTCCTGTTGCTGCTTTATTGTCACAAATTGTTAGTTACATTTGAAAATTATGGATCTCTCTCATTGTGAAAGTTGTGTCTGCCAGTTGGTGCCTGTACACTAGAGTGGGTTTACCCAATTAGCAGAATTTCCCATGCAGGACCCAGAGTAGCTGTGCGTGCATCCTGACTGCTACCACAGCTGAGGCTCATCCTGGGACTCTGGTGGTATGAAAACAACTGATTTACCAGGTGAGCTTGATGCAGAAGAAGCTGTACAAGCGTGTCTCAGTGGAAGTCAGCCTTGGCACATCTAATCTAGCTTATTTGTCTATAGCTCTCTCTCTCTGACAGATACAGTCTGCCCCAATCACAAACACACTGTGCTGCAGACAGAACAGTATTTTTAACCCCAGTGCACTCATGAAATGAAACAGGTCATGGAAACAATGACATTTAGTGTTACTTGTAATCTTCATCGTGGGCCATCTAAAGCTATTTGCATCTCTTCTGGCATTCAACCAAGTGAAACTCACCCTGTGTGGAGCTGTGTACTGTTCAAGCCACATCTAAGGCTCGTACTGGGATGATGGGAGTGCCATCAAATAACTGCTTTATGGGAAAAACATCTGAGGGACTTAAGAGACTAATTTCATATAACAGTTCAAAGTAAAAGAGGAGGCATGAGTGGCGAAATAGCAGTCCTGAGAAAACACGAGTTTAACTGCAGTTCTCTATCTGCCAGTGGGCTGAACTGCACGTGCTCTATTTTGAGTTTCATTAAACGGTGGAAACGTAGTATTGCAAAGTATCCCATCCGTAATGCAGGGCTGTGGACCTGTCCCTGGCGCTTTGCCATCTTGCTGTGTACAGATTTCTGCACTTTTCTAGACATGCCACGTTTCCAACTGA
Organism: Caprimulgus europaeus; assembly: GCA_907165065.1. The sequence goes on from OU015536.1 coordinate 7,930,678, forward strand.
GCCACAACCTAGAGATTACACTGAACTAAAAGCTATTATTATAGAACACATAGAATAGCATGTAATGATGGATTATAACAAAACCAGAAAGTATCTGCCACCTCTATAAGTACATGGACAGAATGTAATCATAAAAGGGGGGTGAAAAAAAGAACTTTCCCCTAATTATAGTTAGCAATTCACATCTTTTCCCTTCCTTTAAATAGTACAAAGGGTTTGTAGGTAAATTTGTGTTTCTCTAGTAGGCAGTGGAAATTATCACTTCTTTATGCTGATCATGGCAGGCACTGCTTTATTAATTGGTCCCAAGTTAATAAGACCAGCTTTGTTCACAGAGCCATACAATACTAAGTTAAGTGCTGGGAAAATGCTGAACTTTTCAATAGCCATCACTTATTTCAATGGCTTGAGGAGCATCCAAATATATCTAAATTACTTCGAAAAAGTGTGACCAGTTTTATTTTAGTTGATCTTAACCACTATCAGGCAGTCATGTTCTAAATATTTAATAACTCTGCTTTTAAAATATTTTGTCTTTCTCTAAAATTCAAAATTCTTTTTTTTCCCTGCTTTAAAAATACATCAACTTCCTTCTGATATTTGGGTTCCTAAAAACTACTAAGTATATTTTTTCCTTTAAAAATAGATACAACAGAAAAACTGTTTTAATAGGGATAAATATAAAATAGTATATAAAACATTTTGACTGAACGATATGGCTTATAATGTAATTATTATGCAATTTATTAAGGTATTCTGGAAGGAGGGGAAAGGTTCTTCTGCTCAAGACATTTCTCTTTTGTACTTCCCTAAACTTTTTTAATTTTTCTCTTGAATGTTTTTTGTGGTTAAGTTACCAAACCAAGCCATTTATTATTCATCCACATGTAGATATGGATGCTCTGGATGCAAGCTGGGACCCCCAGTTTAAACAGATGTTAATTGTTCTCTATTTTTCATTATTGATCGGTTGCATTTGTTATGTTTTGAAGAGTCACTGTTAACTTTTACATGCCCCATGTCTCATTTTATCTAGTTAAATATGGGCTCTAAATGAGCTCTTCCATTTGTGGCATCTGTTGTGTTCCCCTCTCCAGCCACCCTGGATGTCCCTCCTGCTGGGAGAACCTGAGCTGACACAGTTGCTGCTGGCAGTGTCACTGTCTGCTTTTCATCCAGAAAAATGAGTTCTGTGTCTTAGACACCCTAAAGGAGGCTGAATTGGATGCTTTATGTCATTCTGCATTTTACTCAAGCAGCAAAGGTTACCTCCTCTCTATTCCCTTCGTACCAGCGAGCATGTTACTCAATAGCAGTATTTCAGAAAGGCTCTCATGGGAAACGGGGTGAATGAGATCAATGCAAAACTGCAAAACCCTGGGATCCAGCATTCTAGAAGCATCGATTTTATTAGGAAAACTGTAAGCTGAGTTACATGTCATTTTCAGCATCAAGGATCCTCTTTCCTGTTATAATTTCCTGTTATAAACTTTCCATTTTCAAGGATGTAAGATAAACAGGGCTTCTGGATGCATTTCTTTTGGGTGTATAAGAAAACAAGACATATTTAAGCATAGATCTCAGCAAAACTATTAATACCTATTAATTTACTGGTGACAAGCAAACCCTTTATTGTGGTCAGACAGTACTGACAAAAAACAGAGTATCAGAGATTTTATGCTGTGCTCCTTCCCACACAGAGTGAATCTGAGGATCCATGGATCCATTTGAATTTTAAGAGAATCTTTGCTTTATGTAAGGAACCAGTGTGCTATCTGACTGTGATTTTTTTAAGAGTATGTGCTCTGGTTGGGTACACTTCCCACCTCCTTGGAGTCTGTGAAGGGATAGAAGTGGTCAGTGTATTAACCACTTGGGAATAGAAGCTTAATTAATTAGTTCCTATCAGCTGAGCTGCCATAATAGGAGAATTCATGTGTGCACTCCAGCCTGCTCCCCTCCCCAGGTGAAGTGCAGCAGTCTGTTACTCTGAGCTTTTCCCTACGTTGTGTTAGCTCAGGAGCAGGGAAGGCTATTAGTGAGCACACGAGCTGTTACCAACAGCTACGAGATTCAGTTGGTGCACGCTGACTTCTTAGACCAGTGTAGTTCAGTTCAGTGTCTGAGCACTGTCTCTCACATTTTTGAAATCTATTTTGAAAACCTGCTCTCCCCTCAACAAAAATACCCAAAAAAACCCCCCAAGCCCCCACCAACCTGACAACCCAAACCAGATTAAAGAAAGCGTCAAGTTTTTTTAAACCTAATAACATGCTGGTTTTCTCAGTTTATTCAAATTAATGGGAGGCAGTTTGGCAAATTTAAAGGGAATAAAATGTGGTTGGAGGTTTGAGCTCTGATATGCTTGACATATTTTGCTATGATAGGGAGGTTTTGCTTCACAGAAGTTTAATTGCCCCTCATGCAACACTGAGGATAGACTCTCTAGGTCAAGGTCCAGATTCATAGGTGGCAAATAAAAGAGCCTTTCTCTGACTTAGTTCTTGCCCTAAAGACAATAAAATGTGTTTCTGGAGCCCACATGGGAATGCTGTTTGCAAAGACCAGATTCTATTTTCTCTGTTACTACTAAAGAACAAAACTGTTCCAGCACAAAATGCTCATTTTTAATGTCATGAGAACTTTAAAATATGGTACTAGAAGAATACAAAAGTGATAATGGGTGGTAACTCCGTATAGCCAGTTCTCGGAACACAGCGGAGTGCAGGAGGTCTGTTTTGAATTACTTCTCATGTTCTAGGCAATCTGAACCTACATCTTTCCTCCCTCCCAGAAAAGTGCCCTAACCATAACATAACAACCTTCACTGTAAAGGCGTGCCTCTGCTCCCTAATTAGTATGTCATGCAAAATAAACTGCTTCCCTAAAAAACCTCAGAAAAACACTTTTGCATACTTACAGATACACAGACGGTGCAACATGCAGTGGTGATGAAGCACTCCCCAGAAAGACAGATTAGGATTTAAATTTGAATTTCAATTCCCTGGATAGAAGAAGCTGTGAACTGAAGTACCCTAGCTCTTCAGTGAGTAGTTTAGCTACCAAGATAAATGAGAGCAAAAGAGGAAACATCTACTTTTTGCCACCTGTCTAAAAGAAGGAAATCTTTATTTTTTCAGAAGAAAGTCTGAACAAAGATTAGCATTTCCCCCTACCTGAAGTCCACAGAAGGCAGTGTTATTTAAGACATACCTCATCCTTCAGGTATCCAAATGGGTACTTTAGATGGCCCTTGGTCCATGCTTGCTTTTGGACTCCAGTTGTTTATTCCCATCATAAAAGCTGAACTGAAAAGCAAAAAGCAAAAAAAAAAAACCAACCTAAGATATCTTTGTTCAAAATTCTGAATGAAAAAGTTTGGGTTTGACCAATACTAGTAGGGAATATGGTTATGTGTCTGGAAAGAAGGCGACTCAGAGTCCTTTGACCATTGTGTACCAGCTACCACCAATGAAAGCACAGACATGCTGGCTGATGCAGGAGGAAAGTTTGTTTTCCATAGTAGAGTCTAAATTCTAAAACTGCGTAAATTTTTATGCTGCACCTACCCAGAGCCCCAGTTCCAGGGTCACTATGCATATGGGATTACCTACATAAAGACTACGTGGCATATTTATTTGTCATATTTCCTCTTGCTCAGCAAATTTGTATGACACTTGAGACCAAATAAGATTTTTTTTTTCTCTTCTCTCAATACAATTCCTTAAAATATCAGCATTCACAATATTTATTATTTATTACATTTGTGTAAAATATTGTATCATTATTGTCACAGAACAAAAATATCAGCTAAAGTAATTGCATAACCTTTGAATAAACACAAGGCTTGCTGTTTTCTCATATCACTTAGTATTGCTAACTGTTCATTCTCCTTAGCTAGGAGCACAAGGTAAATGCTTATGAAGCCCTAGTACAATCTTACTGAAAAAAAACCCCACTTCCTCTCAGGTTAATAGAATGTTAATTTTCATTTAAAAAGTCATGTAAGTAAATAAAAAGAATTTGTATTTTGTCTTGATTTGTCAAAAGTGTTTTCCTGAAAAATCTAAGAGAATGTCTCCTTTCTAAGTACCTTAGTGCTCATGAAAAGGTGCAGAGGGTTACAGAGCTGGCAGTCAGCCGTCATGTCTGGAAGGTCACTGAGTTCCTCCTGACCTCAGCACTTGTGACTCTCAGTTCCAGACTCAAACAGAGGATAAGACACAAATGCATTCTGTCACTGTCAGCTGAACTAGTTACTTGCTGGAAAAACCACCCTCACCCCCAAACAAATCACACTACTTGAGGGTTTTTTCAAAGCACCATATAAATACCATTTAGAAATATTACTACCACTAACCTTATTCCTTTATTGCAGATGGAGAGGCCGAGGCATTTTATGGAAATAGCACAGCTGTGACTTCCCATCAGTTCAGCCATCAGTCAAGCAAGAAATGGAGCTCATTTCCTCAAAGTTCATCCAGTAATGTATCTGTTAGATTGTTTTACCTCTGAATGAGAACCCTGTCTTGATTTTCTTACTAATATTTTGCCTGAGACCAACTAGCAACTGCAACAGTTTTCAGCTGGTAATTTTTTGACCAGATTAGAGTCAATGATTTACATATGAGAACTTTATTCCATAGCAGAGCGAAAGGAATTATTTCCTGGGAACTGCATTCTGCCCACTTATCCATTTAATATGTTTACTTGAATTTTTGTATTTAGATAGAAGAGGCATTTCCATTTTCTAGCATGTCTGTGGCATGTTATGTTGAAGTCTTGAAAATTATTTAATTGTTTACTAGTCATGTTTTGTTCATGTTTAAGATGACAAGTTTTAATAGTTTGTAATTAAAGGACAAAATTAAGTTAATATTGAGAGTTTCATGTCACTGTGAGGTCTCTACCTATCGAAGAAACATTTTTAATATTCTGTGGAATCTCAATAACTTGCCCTACTGGCTGGAAGATTCACAGAAAATTTGAGTTCTAAATATTACTGAGAAAAAAAAAAAGCTGTTTATTTGGGAAGAAATTTTCAAAGATACAAAATGGGAGACTGGTATCTCTTCTTCTTTTTCCCACTGTTGTTATGGACAGATAATCTCAGATGGACTTTGTATGGGAACATTTCAGCTATAGTGATTATTACGTGACGTATGAAAGTAACTAAGTCTGTACTGGGCTTTTTTATTTTGCTGAGAAGTGGGTAAGCACAGACTTTCTGTGTGCATGTTCACAGGGATTATGCAAAAATAATATTAGCAGGCTTTGTTTCAGTGTTTTAGTAAAGGCTGTACAGCAGCTACTGGAACACTCAAATTAGACCAGATGTCATAATGCCAAACTCTCATCCCAGCAGAGTACAACATTAAAAAAATTGTTACTTTTGTTTTTAATTTACTACTCTATGGATGAGAGAAGTCCCATCTGCTTACTTTATTTTTAAATGAAAACATAAATGTCCTGTGGTGACATTAGGCTAGATATTACATAGAGACAGAGACCCCAAGCAGCTAAAATTTACTTCTAACAAATATGTTTTTGTACACGCAACCATCTGCATGATAAAAGCAATGAATAAGTTTGTTAAGATAGTGTAAACAGGATTCAAAGTGTGACCCATTTTTGTGCCACTGTGGGACTAAGAGTTACAGAATTTCAGGAAAGCTGGAACCATAATTTCTCCTATGGGAAAAGTCTGGTCACAGAGGATAAAGGGAAAATCAACTGCTGGAAAGATTAGATCTGAAGAGAGCAGCAATTCAGCATGGCTAAACGCATATGGCTTTTGAAGGATTTCTCAGGACTTCAGAACCACCTCTAGAATCTTAAGCCTGTCTCTGATCCTATGTCAGTGGGAGTTCTGGTTTCAAAACCCACTGTTGCAAAAGAGTAGCCGAACACAACAGAGAAATGAAGAGATGTACTCTTTTCAGTTTGAAATGAAAGGGGAAAAGATGATGGGGATATTAGAATGTTCTTTCCCTCTCAAGCACAGTTCTTGGATTGGCAATGGAAGAAAATAAAAATGAGTATGTCAGAATGCTTTTCTGGGAGTACTATTAATGAAAGTATCCATTTTTTTCTGTGAGGAGGTAGTTTAGCATGGACAGTTTTGATAACTTGCTAATCACTTGTTAAACTTTTCAGAATAACGTGTTCATGACTCAAAGAGTAAAATTTCAGACAACAATTTCATTTTTGCTTTTTCTTCCCACCTTTCTAATACTGAACTCTGTGGCTTCAAGCCTGAATCTTCCTTCAGATCCAGCCTGATGAAATCTACTGTAAGAACTGTCATTAGTGGCAAATTCTGCCTGAGTAGGGGCTTCAGGAGTTGAATTGCACTGTCTCCCTTTACAGAAACACAGAGAGTGTTTCAGTGTTTTATTTGCCAGTGATACTTGGTACACTTGCCAGGATGAACAGTGGCTTTTTTGTGATCTAAGATTTTTGGATGTTGATGTTTTCTTCTGTTTAGATTAACTGCCAGACTCAACTGAAGGTGTTCAATAATAATCTTTATTTTCCAACATACAATTAAAATCAACTCGTGCTTTCTAAGTGTGTTGTGTCATAGAATCATAAAATCATTTAGGTTGGAAAAGACTTTTAAGATGATTGAGTCCAAACACCTGGCACTGCCAAGTCCACCACTAAACTGTGTCCCTAAACACCACATCTACACGTCCTTTAAATACCTCCAGGGTTCGTGTCAGGTCTGTAGAGACCCTGTGTGTCAAATGCTTCTGGTTTTGCATCCATATACAAACTTCATCATGCATACATGTCAAGAGCCTCATTTTATGTTTGTCACTGGTTCCAAATTTTCCATCCCAGCTGTGGGAGCTGTCTGCATTCCCAGCGTTTGGCTCTGGGTAGCTGCCCTCAGAGGTTGTGTGGGAGGCCTGAGAGATGGGAACCACAGCAGTTACCTGTACGGGGCTCTGGCAGAAGCCAACCTGCCTCTGTCAGCCTGCTGTACAGCTGCCCACCCTGGGTGGCCGATGAAGAGATAAGGTTCACCACCTGCTGAATTGGTGCTTGGCTATCATGGAGATTTTTTAAAGTAGGAAAAAAAAAGACTAAACTATTGGATTGAGCATGGCATGGGATTCTGGTTAACTCAAGTGGATTCTGACATGTTTCATTGAGGAGTGCAGACAAGAATTTAGGTATAAATCCCCCTTTTAATTTGCCTCTGACACCAAGTATTAAACGAATTACTTGAGAAAGGACTGACTGCTGCCATAGTTCACACATCTGGGCTGAAAACTAACCTCTCAACTATTTTATAAAACCTTGTATTTAGTATGTAAAGTGGAAAACAAGGGCAATACCAACAATCGGATCCCAGCAAGAGGAAGGACCTATTGAAAAAGTAGAATGATCTTCTGAAAATAGAGCTCTCTAGTTATATTGTACTGCTCAGGCACAGTGGCCAGGCTAGAACGAGCCATATAGGAAGACTTGGGAATTCAGGAGACTTCGTACAATTCCAAAGCATTCAAATGGTATCGCACTAAGGAATAAATTAACAAGTCATTTATTTCTTCAACTTCCATCAGTACTTTTACAAACTTCCTCCCATGTATGAAACAGCACCTTACATAAAGGAGCATAGAGAAACACAAAACATAGCTAATGAACTTACTACTTATACAGTTTTGGGGAAAAAGAGAATTATTCTGTCTGTGACTAGTTCCATCTGTGGCTTTAGCAGGACTTACTGACTTTCTGATTCGGTAAAATTAATAGAAATTCTGCTATTTACCTTCCAGGCATATTGTAAAAATTAATTCTTTGATGCCCCTTGTGGATGGACAGAACTGTAACTTCTGATTATTAGAATCCTTAGATTCAGCAAATATTCAAAGACTTCCTTTCATGGAGCTATAGATTTCAAGACCAGGAGGGCCTTGATCTTGTTTCTGATTAGCTCAGTTAGTCTGCTTCCTTTTATATAATTTTCAGACTTCTTAATTGCAGTTATAAATTGTTGTGAAACACAACAGTCAGAGAAGCTTACTGATACATGCTAAAATACTATACATTAGCAGACGTGCATATGTTTCCATATATACGTATGTATCTATAGGTAAATGAGTGAAATCACCAGTTCAGTGATTTAGCAATAAATTAGTGAAATCACTAGTATTTTTGTGATTGATAGTCTGCATTGCAAACCAAAGATTAAAAGACTTGGCAGAAGTCTTGCTCTCTCATACCCTTTCACTTTCCATTTGCTTTGTCCTTGGAGATTGCCATAAAGCAGCTCTGTGCATTTTCAGCTAGACTTTGCCAGATGTCTACTTCTTGCATATATTTAGAAGAAGTTAAGCTTAATTTAATTGTGCCCCAGTTCAAGAGAGTATCCCTATGCTGGCAAGTTGATTAAGCATGGTGGTAATTTTAATTATCTTCTTATCTCTCGCTGGAGTGCAGTTAGTAGAGCTGATGAAGTTAACCCCACAGATAAATAACCTTTTTAAACTGGGGCCTCAGACAAGAAGAATAAAGCTTTCTTTTCAACATCAAAAATTAGCCTTCACCTGTCTGAAGCCATTTCTTCTCCAGTTCTCTATCCATCTGCAGATCACTTCCTCGAGAGAGCCTGACATTACAGTTGAATCACCTTTATTACTGGCTTTTTTTTCCCTGATAGTTTTGCACTTGGCTATGATTCATTGCTGTCTTTTATCTGTGACAATGCTAAGTTGGTTGCTAATGTCTTTTTTTTTTCTTTTTTTTTTTTTTTCCCCAGCTATTCCCCTCTCCATATGACTAATTCTTTGTGGGGGTTCAACATAAATGGCACAAGGTCAGCATTTAAAGGATGCAAATTAGTGCATTGAAGACTTGAGGAGATGTAGTGTCAGTTTTACAAGTCACATTCATGGTAAAATCACAGGGGTGCACAGGGCGAACATTTCATTTAAGAATCAAACACATTAAGATACCATTGTCAAGCATTGCATTTAAGTGCCTTAAACTCATTTAATTTTCTTTCTGAAAATACCCTGTTAGAAGCCTGTAGGAGAAACAGCAGCATAATTTAAATGTCACTTTGCTTCCCAATAATGAATTTCATATTCAGTCATTCTACTCCAGTGACAAAGCTCACATATCTGCTAGCATGTTTCTCGTCATTTGGCCCTGTTTTCAGCGGGGTGTGCACAGAAGCTTGAGTGCACTTTTGTAGGCTTAATCGTCTGGGTTTTAATTAACACAAAAGAACAATAGCTTGGAGAGAAGAACAAAGAGGGACTCCATAAATGAGAAGGTCATTCACAAAACAAAGGCAAAAGGTCCTTACTGTAAGGGAATTGTAACATCCTAGTATGCAGCATCTGAACTTACGTTTTATGAATATCAAGCCATTCACAGGCTTTCTGTGCATCTCAGATTATTAATAAATACAACAGGATTCCTGCTTGCCTTATAAATACACACACTCAGTGTTCGGCTGCAGAGGCATTCAACTTGTCCTGGATTGCCAACCTGGCAAAACATCTGAGAACAGTTCAATTTACAATTACATAAAAATGATTCACTTTAATCCAAACTATAATCCAGGCACACCTAGGGTGGCACGTAGCCTCTGCTTAAGCACTAAAAGGAAACAACATATACCAGCAAAGAGGGGTGAGTGTGTGAGAGTGTTTCCTCCAATGGCAATTCCATCAGGAGGAACACCACTACTGACAGCACAATGTCACCTCTGGGATCAAACTTACAGCCCTGCCACATGAATTTCCTGAGTTCCTCCATTGTGCATCTCATTTGCAGAAAGATGCCTCCAGTTACACAAAGACACAAACGAACTCACAGAGGCTGCATCAGGCCTGTGAGAGATTTGTTATAGTTATTGATTCCTCATTACAATTTCTGTAGCCTCTGAGATACCCTTCGAGATCTAACATTAGAGCACTGGCCAGGCCAAATCCTGCTTCACTTATAAGAGCTGATGCATTTACATTCTTAAGGGAATATTGATCTACTACAAATAATTTTTTTTTTTGTTTCAAGCAAGCTGAAACTTGAGAGGAGAGAGACAGAACAGCAGAGTCCTTTGCCAGTGCTCATGAAAAACATCAGAATGAAATACTGCTGCTTTGAAAACTTGCAAAGTGAATCCAAAACTTGATGGCAAATGTAATACAGAGAGGAAGCTCACACATGAAGAGTGCAACTTAGAAATGGCACCTCTTCTTCAGTGAGCTTGAGCAATGTCTGGCACAGCTAACCCTTTAAAATACCATTGCTGCTTATCTGTTTACAAAGGACTCAAGAGGCTGGAAAAGAAAGAGGAGATGATAAAGGATAAACCCATCTTCCCCTCTTGCTGGTAAAGATGTTGGAACAGGTGTTGTCAGCCTGTTACTGTTCCTATCAGCCAATATCAAAAGCAGTTGGCAATTCTCTCATCATGCAAAAATTCCAATCAGAATTCTCAGTATATTCTAATTACTCTAGTGACACTTGTTGTGGGCCTAAATGACGACCTTATCACAGCAGACAGGTCTGCCTTCTATTTAGGGGTTTATTGGCTCTTAAATTTCTACTTCCTCTAATTGCACATCTGTCTTGGCAAACAAATTTAGAAATCTACATTTATTCTTTGCCACCTCATGCTTTAATCCTGTACATGTTAATGGTTATGCTGTCATGTCTGACATACGTTGTGATTATGTCCGCCCCAGCTTCACCCCAAGACAGCGAACTTGCTTTTCCTTTCTGCACACATTATCACTTTGCCAAGGGATTCATCCAAATAATGGCTTGTTCTGCTGGCTGTGCCAGTGGGCCCCACATACAGGTACTTTATCAGAGCTCTAGCCCAGAATTGCCACTTCTAAAAACTTGTTTCTTTGCTATTGCACCCCATATGAAAAATAAGTTTTCTCATATAAAACAGCTAAGGACTGTACATGCTTTTCCACCCTGAAGGTCTTAATTTCTTTCATACCTATCAAAAGCAACTGGCAATCACTTTACAAAGATGCTGCCAAGAACTAACTGTGGCTCAGTTAACTGATGCATGTTACTTCACTCAGAAATACTGAACATATCACTTATTTTCCTGATCTGGACCTCTTTCAAATAAGCTGGAAAGCAATACTGACTTGTCTTTTGATTTCAGCAGATATTGGATCATATCACTAAAATGCATATTATTATGACTGAGAAATAAGCATTTATATACAGCAAGGTGTGCATAACAGCAAACTACATTTTGCTTTCACAAGCACAGTGGTCAAGATGAGTAAATGAGTACTTTTAGGAAACCATAAAAAGGAGGAGTATATTGCTGTAATTTCCGTTCCTCATTTTGATGTGCCCTGGTTGAATTTTACTCCAAATATTTTCATCTTGTGCTCATCAGACCTTTCCAGATTAATCCCCGTGTACCTCTTTGCTCATATGGTCCAATCAATGCAGAGCTGCTCTCTGCACCAGTACCTAACTTAACACAAACATCCTTTTCACTCTGTGAACCTGAAATCTGGAAGTTGTTCCCATTGCATGGTCATGATAGAAATCTGATGCTCTGGTAGACACTGTATCTCAAGCTTTAGCTAATCTCAGTTTTAAGAAGTTAGTTAACCATGTATAGTGATTTGGATAAGTACAAATTCAGTTAAATTCTGTTAGTGTGGAACTGAGGTTCAGGATGCCTTGAGAGTTATGATCAAGACACTATGAAATTATAGGCATTCCAGAACTGCAGTTCTGCATAAACCCCCCCCCCCACACACACACAAAAATCCTTTTGAAAAATCTGAGAGCAACAGGATCATTGATTTTTGTCCTCCATAAATTTTAGAGCACTCTTCCAGAGTATGAAACCTCTAGCTGCAGATTCCAGTAATTTAAACATGAGATTGAGTATAAGCAAACAGAAAGGTTGAATCATTGTCATCATCCAAGCAGAGAAAACTGCAAAAACTGAGAAAACAAACAGCATGAGGAGTTTGTAAATTTATCTCACAAATATAATCTACATTATTATTAGGCTTATAGGAAAAAAATAAAATTCCTCCTACTCAAGATTTTAGTTTTCCTTACTCCTTCAGTCAATTTTCTGTACTATAATTAAAGATTTCTCTTTTTTTTAAAAAAAAAAAAAAAAACCTAAGAAGTTGCACATCCTTCCTTGTACTAGAGATAAAAGTAAACACACAATCATAATGCATGATCACTGAAAGAGAACTTATGTTTTGGACCAAGATGGAGAAATCATTAGTTGCTTAATGATAATCTGTAGAAGATTGGATGCCTTTTTTCTCATTTTATTCTCAAAACAAACTCTTCTATCACAACAGTTATTTATCTGCTTATGATACCCCTTTGTCCCATCGACTGAAGTCTCTTTGTATGAATGCTTTTATATATGCTTAGCTACTCTCTTTCATCTCATGCTGACTTAATGACAGCCACAACACTAACATTACAGTTGAGCTCATTGACTAATGATTTTTACTATGAATTATGATATAAATTGAAACAAGTAGATGATGCAGGCTGCATAGCATTGTCATGGTTTAACTCCAGCCAGCAACTAAGCACCACACAGCTGCTCGCTCAGTCCTCTCACAGAGGAATGGAGGAGAGAATCAGAGGCATAAAAGTGAGAAAACTCATGGGTTGAGAGACAGTTAACTAGGTGAAGCAAAAGCCACACACAAGGAAAACAAAACAAGGAATTAATTCACAATTTCCCATCCGCATGTGGGTGTTCAGCCATCTCCAGGAAAGCAGGGCTCCATCATCCCTAACAGTTACTTGGGAAGACAAATGCCATCACTCCAAACATCCCTCCCTTCTTCCCCCAGCTTTATATGCTGAGCCTGACATCATATGGTCTGGAATATCCCTTTGGTCAGTGGGGTTTGGCTGTCCCAGCTGGGCCCCCTCCCAACTTCTTGTGCACCCCCAGTCTACTCGCTGGTGGGGTGAGAAACAAACGGCCTTGACTGTGAGCACTGCTCAGCAATAACGAAAACATCTCTGCATTGTAAACACTGTTTTCAGCACAAATCCAAAACGTAGCCCCATAGTAGCTACTAGGAAGAAAATTAACTCTATCCCAGCCAAAACCAGTACACTGTGTACCACTAGATCTATAAAATGACACAGAAATATGAGGTGGTATGTAGCTTCTGTGCTCTGAGATCATGTAACTATGAGTTCAAAAGGGAGTAGTAATTCATATAATTACTACTATTTGAGACAGGAAAGCGGAAGAAAAGAAAAACATTGCAAGTTGCAGTTGAGTCACTACATTTAGGCTTGCACTTTCTTGGTTAGTAATAATACCAGTGCTGATCATCACTCAAGCTGCTATTTTATTTTGGATTGTTATGATTCTTCTCCCACATCAATTTGTAATTTATTTGTCATGATGGCAAAGCAACTACAGTTCTAGTAGCAGAAAGTGCCATGCATTATACTTAAACTAGGGGACCTAAGAGGCCTTCCCAAAACAAAGTTAACCAACCCTGGCTGCATCCTGACTGTGTTGAAGTCACTCCAGCCTAGCTGCCACTGGCAAGAAAGCCTTGGGCGGATGAGGAGGAGCTCCAGCAGATCCCTTGGTTTGGATGACTGGAGCCAGAACCCTAACAGGCATTTTGGAGCACGCTGTCCTGCATTTTAGGCACAAATACTAAGTGCCAAATAGAATTTTGCATCAAGCTTGTGCCAATTAAGAATAAGATTGAGTTCAGAAATGACTGTAAGCAAATGTATTACAGTTTGGAAGAAAGACAATTTTCCATAGCAGAAGTGAGATTACACTTCTGTCTATTACAAACTTTATTTTTGGATGTCCAGACTGAATTTAATTGAAGCTGTCTAAGCTCTCAAAGTAAAGAATTCAGAGGAGGTTTTTTTTTTTTTATTGATACACAAAAAGTACAATTAGTCCCCTGAAGCAGCTTTTTTTTAAAAAAAAAAAAATATATATATATCTTTATACTTTCCCAGCTCTTTAAATCACTGCAAGCTGGCTTCTTTTTGATTGTTACTCATTTTGACGTTGCCTTTGAGTTGAGCACTGGATTCTGGTGATCATCAGCATAGAATGCTGTCAGACACTGGGAGGGAGACTGGGCTTGCTGAAAGGATGGCCATGGCAGTTACACCTGCTGATCCAAAACACTTTCACATGCACATACAACACATGATAGCTCAAGAAAAAAAAAAAAAAAAAGTCCTCTTTAGGCATATAAAGAAATGATGTCTGTAAAATCACCATATTACAGAAGAGGCCATCTGTTTAAATGATTGCATTATACAAGTGGGGTTTGAATAAATAGGGGTATCTCTTCTGTATACAAACATTTTCCATGTGCAGCTTTAGATTTTTTTTTTTTTAATGCTGCTTTGGCCAGTTAAACAGCTGCTTTTTCCCTTTTTTTTAAAAAAAAAAGAAAAAGTTGACTACATTTTATGCACGCCAGAGCTTTTATATGATTGTGCAATGCTTTTTCTTTCTAATTTATTTTGTTGCCTATGTGGGTAAAATTAATAGTGAATGCTGACTTATTTCATAAACTTTATTAAGCCTTTGGGGAAACTTTAGTGGGCTCATATGGAGAGGCAATATAGAGTTTATCCACTGTATCATGACACAGAAATTACAGTTCTAAGCTAGAAATAAATGACATTCCAGAAAAAGCAGAAGGAACAACATTTAAGGAGTTAATAATGAACCACTTGTCTTCATTTTCACATCCTTTAATCCTGCTATTGTGCAGTTTTCACACAGTGCTAAATTGAATTACTGCATCATTTTTTACAATTTCCTCATACAGTTGACCCAGTTTATAGCAGGTTTGAAAGCATTATCATTGCTTAAGGTTCAAAGATGCTGCAGTGGATTGCATTACAAGTCAATCGGTGCAGAAGTATTTTGATGTAATTTTGCTTTTGGATATAGAACAGATATCCAAATGAAGGATGGTATTTCATTTTGTCGTAACAATGTCACATAATACAGCCAGTCTTTTTTATACACTTTGTATAGTCTCATCTTTATTATAGTTCTTTCTCTATGTTTCTGGTCCTAATAAAGTGAATCCTCAGTTTATGCCTTACAACGTTTTTATTAACTTTTGCAAGAAGAAAACTGAAAAAAGTTCTAATGTATAGCTTTTTACTGTTGTGCAGCAGATATATTTAGTTGGATAACCCCCCCAAAAAGGTAGAAATGAATGCAGTGTTTCTAAACAATATCCTGCTTCAAAAATGCTCTGAGTGAGAAATTCTTTACCTGAAACTTTCCTGTTCTGAAGGGCAGTACTTTCTACAGCTTTTTTAGCATGTAACTCGGTGCTCAGTTTAAATACATTTTAAGCAGTGTGTTTTAGGTAAAGCATTTCATTCTCTCAAGGTCATTCTTTATGCTTCAGGTGTTAATTTCTGTTGTTCTTGAAATATTCTTATTATTGATAGTAGAGTCCTTGGTATACGTTATATTGAAATATTGCTAATGTATGAACTGTAACATTAAATTTTTAATCTAATCAATCAAATGGCATGCATATGCAGTAGATGCTTGGCTTTTACTAAGATTAATTACCGTGTGCTGTGAAAACGAACTCTGTAAGGTGAAATACTGCATGCACACAGACACACACAATGAGGAGAAAAGAAGAAAGCAAATTGTGCAAAGGGATGGGTACTGTAATAAGTTAATGACTACTACTATCATTCAAAACATACGCATAGCCTTTAAGACAACACGAAATAAAGATTAAATGCATGTTAAATCAACTATCTATTAAAGCATTTAGAGCTTTTCTCCAGATTCTACATGAAAATTATGCAATCTGTTGCAAAACTAAACACTTGTCTCCCAGATGGTGCTCAGAGTCTGTCTGAGCAAACACCACTTCCATGCTCTGTGTAACAAATTGTGCGTATTTGTTGTTCACTGCGCTTCATTTTACGCATTTGAGGACATTTATACTGAACACGCTACGTAGAGATGACTAAATTTGCATTGTAAAACCCAGTGATGTTGTATTTATATACTTGATTGCTGTCATGAAGTGGAAGATACTTCCTTGTGGAAAATGACAGTATGCAAACATTGTGCTTACTGCTGATACTGATCTGGGTTGTAATTCTCTCAGGTCATTGTTAGTCGGCCATTAAATAATAAGTAGCTTTTTTTGAACTGTACTGCAAAGTTAAGCTTCTCTGACAGTGTTTTCAAGGAGTGTTTTACCATGTCAAGAAATAGTTACAATTGAAATGGGAATAAGATTAAAGCTGCAGTAATACTTTTATAATGTTATTAAAAGGTAAATTATTAATGCACTAGAAACAGAGATTACCCTTCTGGCTGAGACTGTGGTCCAGCTAAACACCTATGAGAAGATACTAAAGCATGAGGAAGTAATCTGCAACTTATGAGGCTGCTATTCAGTTTCTTTAT
Organism: Caprimulgus europaeus; assembly: GCA_907165065.1. The sequence goes on from OU015536.1 coordinate 7,947,131, forward strand.
TCTTGCCACTTTTTTATAGTATTTTCTCTGCCTTGGTTTCTCCTTTTAAAATGGAAATAAGAGTAGTTCCCTATTTCACAAGAATGAAGATTAACATGCTGCTGTTAGTGAATTACACAAATATGTGGTAGGGAACTAAATATGTACCCAAGATCAGCAGACATTCCTTTTGTGGGGAAGCCCAGTCTAATGATAGTTTCTAAACAGTTTCTCCAACGTTATCCTGCACACACAGCAAAGCAGGTTTCTTTTTAACATTTAGTCAGCTATCTGGTTGACAAAAACCCAAAACCACGGGGGTGTTCATTTAGTCTTAGTATCATTAGGTGCCATGTGTGAGTCTCACATGACATCGGATGTCATGTTTGAAAAGGCAAAGGTCCATTGATAAACTGAATGTAAATATTAAGCAATGAGGGAACTTGAAACATATTTCCCTGAGGAAGTTCTCTGCAATATATCTTTCTTCTGCCTTGTTCATTGTTTTAGCTCCTGTCGTAGAAGCAGCACAAGCATTAAGTGAGAGGAGAACTAAAAAATTAAAAGTAAAATAATCTCTTTTTAGTTTATGCCTGTAGCTCTCTAATAGAGAACTAACTGTCTCTATTAATCAGCATAACTTTTGTTAAATCCATGGGGCTTCAGAGACACTTTAATATAACTTCCATATTTTGGAAGGGTGAAAATCGTGAAGTTCAAAATGTGGATGCGTGAAAATTAGAGATACTATAATGCAGCAAAACTGCAGGGGAAGAATTTAGCTGGCAAGTCCTCCAAAGCATAATTTTTCACGTCTTCAAAATGCCAAGGGCGACAACCAGTATGCCAGATAGTAAAACTCCATATGATGCATCAGAGCAGGGTCAACTTGAATGTTATAAGATCAGGGCTTTATTCAGTCAGATCCGAGTATCATCAAGGATAGTTATTCCACAGACTCTCTGGACAATCCGGTCTACTCCTCAGACCCTCCTCACCGTTTTCTGAAGATGGGCATAACATTTCCTTGTTTAATCCCTGATTGTCCTGACTTTTCAAAGATGACAGCAACTTTCCAATGTCATCAGCATCTTTGGATGCATCCTATTCAGCACCATGGACTTGGAGGCTTTCAAAACGAGACTGGACAAGGCCCTGAGCAACCTGCTCTTGTTGACCCTGATTTGACCGGAGGGGGCCAGACTAGATGATCTCCAGAGGCTCCCTTTAACCCCAGCTGTTCTATGATTCTGTGTATATGTCCAGTTTATTTTTATTTAATAGAAAGTCCCTAACTTTCTATTAAATCCACACTCCGCTTGTATAATACATTTTGCATTGCAAAGCAGATTGTCCAGTCTCTTGAACAGAGCAGTCTAACACTTCATAATCTGTGCAATATGATATGCCTGTTTTAAATTTATGAAGCTGTAAACCAATTTCCTGTACTAATAAACACCTCTTTTTTCATTCCTATTTATCCTTCTTTTAAAATTACTGCACTGCCTTGCTCTCTTTCTTTTGCCCTTGTCTTGTAAGAAGGAAAAAGAGATGGGGAAGGGAAGGAGGTAAAAAAACCCCTAAAACAAAACAAAACAAACCCCAGCAGCTCATAGAAAAAAATGATGCTTGGGGAGAATCCAAGATCAACAGACCAGCAAGTCCACTCATTGTTCTTTATCGTTTTGCCTCTCTTCCAGCCCCTCTAGGTTTCATTCTCTCTTTCCAAACTGCTTTCTGTGTTCTCACATATGTTATAGAAAGTGCTGTGATTTCAGAGAAGTGCTTTAATTTTGCAATTTGATCTGCAAAAGAAGTCCAGTTTTTAAAGGGGGATATGGGGGGAGCTTGTTGCTCTGTCTCTCCTTAATGTATGTGTGTAAACTTGGTTATTATCAACAGAAGATCCATATGTGTACAGTATAACTGAAGGAGAAATTGATGCCTTTTGCATGTAATTACTGGGCATAATTATCTGTAAAACTGTTTGGTTTTGGATTGCTCTGGCAGTACAATAAATATTTCAATTCCAGCACACATCAGACCTGCCAACATCTTTACAGTGAGAAGCACAATAGTTCAGCTTTGCATTTTGTCACAAAAATGATCCATTTTTCTAATGCAGCAGAAAGACGGTAGGGTGCTGGTATAAAAAGGCATTGATGAGAATGATTTTATCTGTAGTTTTAATAGATTCTTTCAAAATGTAATAAATTTTTAAAATTACTGATAGGATCTGCATAGTTACTAGAATACGTCAGCCCTTCTGATCTGTGGGGCTACAGGTTGGAAACAGGTTCATAACTTAAGAGCTTAAGCCATAAAAGCTTAATTAATGCAATCATTATTGGAATAATTCTCCAAGTTTGAAACAAAAAGGCCAGACTCTGTCTTTGACACTAAGCTATCACAGCACCCACCTGGTGTACCTTTGCACAGCACGACTTGCTGTGTATCCGGTAGCAACAAGAAGCGACACAGTTTGGCACAGACTCTGCTCTGCCAGGGCTTCCTTTCATGCCACTGGACGTGGCGTGAGTGTACAAGGGCATTTTCAAGGGGAAGCTGCAGTCAGTCTGCAACTGCTCAGGTCCACTAGTCAAGCTGGAGTGATAGGGACATCACGGGAGATGTCAGCACAGCTGTGAGAACAGCGTGACAGCATCCCCAGCCCGTTCAGAGGCAGCCTGGAAAGGACTGGCTCTTGCTGCTGCTGCTTTACCTGCTCCTGACCAACTCCTACAGAATTTCCAGAATTTCAATGAGGTTTTGTGGAAATCACAGTTCAGAGCTGGAAAAGGGCCTGGACATCACAAACTTACACCTGGGTGTCTCTTATTGTCAGAGAACTGTAAGCAAGTGACGAATGCAGGGCAGGACCTCCGGGTGAACTGGGTACCACGGCATCCATGGTTGTTTTTCTTACAAAATGTGAGAATGAGAGCAACCTCGGTGGTGATGGTGGAGGGGGGAGCAGCCTTACAGTAATGTTGCCTGGGAAAGCCCGTTTTGTTTGGATTATTCAGGGACATTCGTTGAACTTCCAGTCTGCGATCAGGCTCTGAGCAAATGCAGACACATACTGTGGCGTGAATATACAGAATGATGGATTTTTCAAGACCAAGTGGTTTTTTCCTTTCTGCTTTCACAGTTAATCTGAAGGAAACTGGTCATTCAAATGAAAACTGCATAGTCCAAGAGAGTACTTAAGTATTTAAAGATAGATGGAAATATGTAGGTTCAAAAATATTTGAAAAATCTGAATCTTCAAACTTTTCTGGATATTGTACTTCAAATTATTAAACTTTTTTTTTCTCGTTATTGATAATATTGTTCACACATGTGAAATTCTTAAATGCATTGCAAGACATCACTGAGTGAAGAGGGAAGGTTGTTAGCAAACTCTGATGCTGGTTTGCAAACCCAGCACTGTGTTCCACGGAATATGAATGGGGAAAAAACCATTCATACTGAGACTGAGACAGGCTGATTTAGACCAGCTCCAGGCAGAGACAAGCCAACTCATCTGAGCGTATCACTACGACAGCTAAATAAATAAGTAATGTTTAAAGCTCCTGTATATCCCAGCTACCCCCATGCTTACTCTTTTAGGAATCTTCCATCTGTAGATGCAAGCAGCCTTCATAGAGACATATATTTAAATTCTCACTTTGACTCCTACTTTTCATTGCTTTTACTGCATCCCTAATAATAACAACAATCAGATAAAGTCGCTCATTTGACTTTCAGAGTCGGTGCTCAGTAGGGCTGGAAATGTGCAGGTTTTGGATGCAGTCTGCCTTTCAATGCCAGCAAGTGCCTGTCAGCATCATTAATTAAGAAGTATGACATTTACTCCCTTCATTGGTTCTAACCATGCCCATCATGATCTCTGTGGCATATAAATGTTGCCATTTACAGATGGGTGAAGAACAGATTTACAGTTTTAAGATTTATGTTGGTCACACTTGCTCAGTGAAAATTCTGGTGCTTGGGGAGTTTATTTTGGGGTTGCTTATTTGTTCTGTGAAAAAAAATCTGCCTGCTGACCAGTTCTGATGCACAGGTACAGAGCTGTGCAAGTAAGTCTAGAAAAATGAGGCTCAGTTGAGCCGGCACACTCTACAAGCTCCAGTCGGGTGTTTCTGTGGCAGGTGACTGAAGAAAGTTTCCTCTATTATGAGTTGTTTCTTACTAATGCTGTAATAGTTTGGTTACACAAATCTATAAACTTAGATACAGACATATATAAAATACGGTGGAAGGAAGAGATATCTGTAAAATCAAACCGGCAGTACGTTGTCTTGCTAGTTTGCCAAGTGGAACACACTTTGCCATGCCTTTCAGTGGTGTGAGTTACAAAGAGGCCACAGTGTGCCTGGAATTCTGCTGGCAGCTCGGTAGCTAGTCAAAGAGAAAATAAAATGTGAAGCAAGTAGCTTGAGGGACTTTCAAAAGGGAGGGATTTGTAAAGCCTGATTGCTAGTACAGATAGCTACATGTGGTAAGCCTAGTTTTATGTCTCTATTTACATATTAATTGTAATTCATCTATGGCATAATTAAAGAGGCTCAATAGAGGGTTTTATCCAAACATCAGTTGCATCAACAATAAGCTGAAGACTTTTGAGGATTGGCGTTGGGTTCACTTGAAATGCGGTGATGGCACTGATTGCTTGGATTTTGTGACAGGTAACTTCCTTGTTTAAGGACTCTCACTACAGCTTTGCAGAGATTCATTTACAGTGGTTTATTAAACAGAAATGCCAGTTTAAATGAATACAAAATGAACAACCTAGAATAGTAATAATACATTATTATTACTATTTTTACTACTTCTGCACTTACTTTCAAGCATAATGCCAAAAATATATCTCCTGAAGAGCTAGATGTATGAAAGAAAACAAGTGTATAATGAAAGGAAAGGGTGGCAAAGAGGGACAGACCGTCACTCATAAAAGCTGTTGGGTATATGTGGAATGTCAGGCATGTAAGCAATTTTGTTGGCTTCAGTCAGATTTTTTGAGTAGAACCACAGAGCAAAACTATGTAAATACTATTTCTTACCCAGTCATTAATAGTCACAGCAGACATGGCTAAGATTTGAAGGAGAACGAAAGGAAACTATGTAAATAGGATACCAGAGAAGGCAAAAAAGGCATTTAAGGGAGAGGTGAATGGCATGGTCAGGGGGCAGAGTGTGATGTGAGTCAGGCAGGAAGGGCACGCTAAGACACCGAAGAGGACAAAAAAAGATTGACCCCTTCTATAGCAACATCATGCAAATCATAAGCTATAGCAATCCTGTCCATGATACCAGGAACCTGTCAGAACCTGCTGGTGCTGATCCCACACACATTTGCACATGCTCATGCCCTTTTACATTTCATATGGAATTTATTGTGGTGATTTCTAATTTGACCCTTTAAAAAATGATGGGTCTCTTCTTAGTCAAATTCTAACCTCTTTCCATAGTCCATCTGTTTCAGACATTTAGCTTAGAATGGAACAGAATGAAACAAACCCGAATCGAATGATCATTCTGTGACCTGTGATCTTTTCGTCTTAGCAATAGATGAAGGCATCTTTTCTTTCCATTGATTTAAGTGGCTACTACTTTTTATGATAGTCAGTATTAATTCCCTTAATTAGTATTCCAAAAATAGATTTAGAATCAGTTCCACATGCAAAATCAGACCAGAATGCTCTGGGGAGGGGTGAGGTTAGCAGAACCAGAGTAACCATGAGCTGCTGTGCCCATTTCCCGCTCTCAGCTCACTCAGTGTTTCAGGAGTATAATATGGGACACCACACTTCAGACTTCTTTTCCCTCCTGCTCTCATATCATTATCTTTCTTTAGACGTACACATTTGGATCTCTTTCTTGGTCCTTTAGTCAACAAGACATTAAGTGTTTCTAAACATTAGTTCCATTCTCACACTCACACACTGTCGCACACTAGCCATCCAAATTTTGCTGTCATCGGTAATAAAGAGAAATTAGAAATTTTGTTTCTATTTACAAAATCAGCAATATGTATACAAGACTCTGTGTATGAACAGATGGATGCATGTTCTATCTAGAGGTGCTATAAATTCAAAGCTTCCTTATCTGTGGGGGTTTTGCATTTTTTTAGCAAAAAAAGATTAAACTACGTATAATAAAATACTGGTACAGTAACAAAGGTTCAATAATTAATATAAAAATTCTATTCAGAAGCATACAATGATTTACATTCAAACCCTGAATATTTAAAAATTAATAGAAAATATTAGCATGTTAATAATTGAAATCACAGGAATGTATAATGAGATTGCACTTACTACACTATATGAACCATTATCTGCAGATTGTTTAACCTCTGAATGAATAAGATCTGCATTCTGTAAGCCTCCAAGGCTTTGTGACTATTAAGCCAATGTAACCCTGGAAAACATATATGTGTACATCTTGTGGAATCAGAGGTACATCATGTACTGTCACAGCATTTTTCTTTGTCTGAGAATAGTCCTTTTATCCGTTAAATCTGGGAGGGAAAAATGAAAGCACTGAAGAGTGACTTCACTACAAAAGAATGCAATAAAATTAGCACTACATGAATGTAATTTTTCTGACTTTTTCACTGTTTCACATACTGTTTCCTTTATCTTTCAACAAATTTTGGTGTATCAGCTCAGCAAGCTGGCAGCAGAAACAACATAATGATTTTTTTTGGTCAAATGGTTTATGACTTCACACCTATACTGAGAGTTTTAACCTCTATCCATATTTATATTTGTCCTCTATTTCTTCAATTCAAATGTCCTTTCAGAGAAGATTGGTTTCATGCAGAGAGAAGATAAAATCAGAACCCTTACCTCATATGCAATAAACACATCATATTTATTCATCCCCAATACTGGTGAGTTAGAGGAAAAAAATCTCAGATTCTAGTACCTAACATTTAATTCAGAGTCATCTTAGAGTTAAATCATAAAAAGGAGTTTGGGGGGGGGAAAAAAGAGATGTGATTTTTTTGATTTTGGGGGGTTTTTTTCCTAGTCTGTATAGTCTGTATGTTATTCAGAGCTACAAACACTGAAATACTCATATTAGGGAGGTTACTAAATTGCTGTGGCCGAGAATCATGAGAAGATGTCTGACAGCGTGATTATAAAGGGTCTGTTGTGACTGTGCACTAGACAATTGGTGCTACTATTAAAACAGGGAATCTAGCAAAAAAAATAAAGTGACCCACGTTCTTAGGTACAGACACTGTCCAGTGATGAACACAATGGGTTTGGAGCTTCGGTTTATTGCTGCAGACTGAAATGAGGCGAGGTGGACTGCAGCAAAGCCTTTGGAACAATTGGTAAAGATGCATAAATTACTGTGAAATGCAAGTCAAAAGACATTGGCATTCAGGAAAGCCAGACAGCACAGACAGTCCATTATCCCTTTAACCACATAACTGACTCGGACACAACTGCTTGATCAATCTGGAGGCAAATGCTATAGCTAGAAAACTATTTTAACAGCTTGGCGTCTGGGTGCTGTGATTGCACCCAGAGGAAGAGGACCGGTGCAATCTGATGAGGTGAACTGCAGCCTCTGCAGACCTCAGATTATAATTAAATCTGCTTTCTTCATAGGAAAAAGCAGGTAAAGGAACAAATGCAATTAGAAAATGCAACATACGTTTTTCAATTAAAAATAAGCTGTGTGGTATAGAAAGCTAATACTGTAGCAAGTTTTGGCCATTAACCCTCAGTAGAAGTTTTAATAGAAAGAGTGCACTAATCATCGTTTACAAAGGCATTTAGCACTAAGCCCTGATTCAGCCAAGAAATAATTTCCCAAGCATGTGAGCTCAAAATAGTCCCACAGCCAAAGGCAGCACTCCTATGCCTTGTTGAATCAGACTGTAGCTGTACCTAACATTGGGAATATTAAATAATTATTATGTCATGTTATCTGGCTGACTTCAATAATTTGTTCTCATCTTTCTCTTGCACAGCAATGTCTGCACAGGGTTTTCAAGTTTTGAGCAAACTACATATGGGAAAATACAGTGCAAAACTGGCCTGTAGACCCCAAGTGACCTAAATCCTTTATGGGCTGAGTATGGATTTATCCTAGTTGAAGGTCTGACCCTGTTATGAAAGATTTACAGGAGAAGTCAAGTATAATCATTTTCAATGATTTGGAATTACATGGCCTACGTAAAATACTTGTTTATTGCTTTGTTGATGTTTATGTGAGAATAGATTTTTCCTGAAATATTAATGTGGAACAATAGAAAGGGGCGAAAATATACCTGTTTCACGGTGTTGTATGTTAGAATTAAATGCTGCATAAAATGCCAGTGTCTTGTCAGTGCTGGAAATAAAATGCCTCTGCCCTTTAATCCCCCTTCCACCCCTCCATCTCAACAGCACTGTGGGGTTTGGTGTAATATAAGGTCACTGTTCTATGAAGCTCAGTATCCTGGCTTACGAAAGGACCAAGGAATTCCTGCTGTTGTAGAGAATCAGATTCCTCCTGTATGTGTAGTCTTCTTAATTTCTGATAAACGTTGCTAATATTAACATACTCTTCTAAATTATGTTGACTGCTGTATTTCTCTGTTGTGCCAAACTCAGTTTTCTGCTTTTAGATGAAAGCAGACTAGATTTTGCTGTCATTAGACATCATCAATGGCTTTACTTAAGACTTAGAGACTTTTCTTTCATCCTGTTATACCTAATCTGCTTCTGCATGTTTATGACCAGAGGAAAAACACAAGCTGAAGCTGTCTGAAGAACCTTCCAGTGTAAGAAAGAGTAACTGATGTTCTTCAGTCCCTGCACTTCAGTAAAAGTGTAATGCTGTTAAATGATAAAATGGCTGAACTGGGCCATTTAGTTTACTAAAGGTGCATATTCTCTTTTCCATTTCCTCTTCAACTGACTAAAGCTACCTACTAGTTGTAAGCACTTTATCTGTTACTAACCTCTGGACTTCCTCTGTTTTATTTGTTGAGGTGGTTTTCCTGAAAGTTGGAGAGCATAAGGAATCCTGCTCTCCTCTCATTTGCATCTTCACTGTCTGAGGATATATACTTCCTAGAATCCCTGTTCCATCAAAAAAATGAATCATTAGCTTAAAAGGTTTTAAAATAAACCCTTAAAGTAAAGGGTAAAATTAAACCAGCTAGAGGTCAAGACGTAAGGAAAAAAAATATTAATATAGAGGAAATGTACAGTAGCTCCTGCACCTACGTGAAGGACCAGTCAGCCATATGAGATGGCTGGAATTCCCCTAGAATCATGGGGGCGGAACAGGGAGAGAGATGTGAATTCTCAGGGTAGTTGACTGTGGAAACAGGGTAACTCAAGGCAGGTACTAAAGGACCTCTCCACTCAGCTTTGTGCTCACCAAAGTGAGGACTGAAGATAACTGGATGAGTATGACTGTAGTTAATCAGATACAATCAGATCAGAGATCTATCTGAATTATTTTCAACCAGCACAGCACAAGCACAGGGATATTAGATTCTTAAAAAGCCAGACATTCAACAAATTAGAACTTCAACACAATTGATTGGAATCGGTATTATTCGGTAAAACCATTATGAAAAAGTAAATTATATTTAAAGGGCAGGTGGTAAAGAAATATCACTAAAGTGAAATCTTAATGCCAGTAATAAACCTGAAACTAGTGTGATTATTAATAATCAGAAAAATAAGAAAGAACAACTGTAAAGATAGATTGGTGGCTATGTGCTTTTTTTGGTAAGTTAAATCATGTAGAAAAAATTACTAGGGAGAATAGCATCAGATAGCCAAGCTGTGTCATACATCCACAACAAGAGTAAAAGAGTTGTACAAAACATTTGCACACAGTAGGACAACATCATGGGAAAAAAGGTCAAGGAAAATTAGTCATGATTCTATAATACAAAGGGATACGTTATATTTTAAGAGCTGGTCTTGAAATTGAAACCTAGATTGCATTGCTACCTGAACTTTAAAGCAAAGATGGTTGTTCAGGTTTTTAGGACAAGGACTGTCATTAGAAACACACATGGGCACAATAATGATGTTGTTTTCTTTTATGGAATACGGAAGGCTGAATAAATTAAATGCCAACTTGGATCTAAATCTGATTTTTGCAAGAAAACAAAAATGGGGGATCCAAATAGTGGTGTTCAAAACTGGGGTCCAAATGCTGCTGCATTTATTTACTGGGAAGTTAAAAACAGAGTAGGGGTTTGTGTATGTATACCAGTCAATTTACACATGCTTGTATTTTCAAAACCATTAAACTGGCCTACTCATTTAATTGCACGGTTTTAATTAAAAACAGCACATAAACGTGTACTTCTGTGCAAATCCCTCGAAAAACACCCTCGGATTTAATTGCTTATCTTCTATCAGATTATTGCCAGGTTTTGCTAAGTTGTTATAAATGGATTTAGGAACGTTTACAGGGAGATTACAGTGATTCAGTTAATGCAGCCATGCCAGTGTATGCTTAAAGACTTATATGTGTATTCGTCAGTGTATGTGTTTGTAGATATCAATGCATATGAGATATTTTACTATGAAATACTCCCTGTCATAATTTTTCAGAGTGTAGAAATTTTTCAGCCAAAAAAGAGACAAAATAATTTTTTCAGAAATTCATTGTGGTCTTCTATGAGCTATCAAATAATTTTGATCTTCAACCATTTAATCACATTTCTAAATTAGAAAAAGAAACATTAAAACATTTCTTAGCATTTTCCTTGTTTTGTTTCTTTCAGGCAGAACGTAACTCTGGGTTTTCAAAGTGAAGATAGCTCGTGTTTGAGAGAATTACTATTCCAAATGTTTCAGACAGGAACATGACCACCTTGCAGTCTTGTGATTCAGAATCTTTGATTTTATTCCAATCTCATTATTTCAATTATATTGAATTGTAGACATAATGCCCTTAATGCAGATATGTTCCAAGTATCTTGGTCCTCCACCCCCCCTGCTCTGGAAAATGACTAGTAATTATAAGAAGACACGGGCTTTGTTTTAGTCCCTTACTTAGATCAATGAAGACCTGAATTATGGAAAATTCCAAACCTCATTGCTCCAAAATCTAACTTTTCTTCAAGTGCCTGCATCAAAATTACAGAAACTGAAGCATCCATGAGAATTAGTTACTTCTGAAATGGCAGCCTTCCTCTCATGTCTGAAAAGCTGTGAGTATTTCTACTGATAATCACAGACATTGGCCAACCAGCACATATGCCAGCAATAACAGTTTGGTATTAATGAAGTGTCTTTTTTTCTGCTGGTAATTAAATTCATTCTTGGCATTAGAACTCTGCTTTACATTGAGAAAGTAAATAGAAGATGAACAGAAATGGCATTTATTCATTAAAATTGCAGAATAGCAATTTAAATCTTCTCTTCCTCTTTCTGAATAATCTGTTCCAAAGTATGTAAGCACCAGGTAGTGGGAAGCAGCTGTGGGTAAGGCTGATCAGATAACAACTCTGCTTTGTGTCAGCCTCTCAGTTTTTGAAACTTGTTTCTATTTGAACATGTTCATTTTCAATAAACAAACCCCTTCAAACAAATCCATACTGAAGAGTAATCTGGAGAAGACAAGAAGTGAAGTCACACCATGAAGCCTCTGCATTTTAGCAGCCAAACCGGGACCCCGTGGCATTCGACACCAGTTTAAATGGTTATTCCGTCAGGGAGGAAGAGGCTTTTCATCTCGGTCAGTACAAATCAAGACAGACGCTGAGCTAGTGATCTCCTTACCTAGACAATGGATCTCTGTTCCAAACCCAAACTTCCTCAACAGAGAAATCAGGAGGACTCCAGGAAACGTTTCAACCACTCAGAAGTCAGCACGCACTCTGAGCAGCCCTGGGCTGATAGTAGAATAGTTTGCTGACAGTCCTCATCCACCTGTTTAATGTTAGTGTAACACTTGAGCTAAAGTGCTTGTCAATGGGAGTTAAGTACCATCGTCCTCGTAACACAATGAATAACACACGTGCAAAAAAGCAAGGGCATTTCTGAGATCACTCAGCTCCTAAACAGCTCTGCCAGGACACAGGCTCATTGGAGCCAATGTTTCATTAGCAACATCTGCTCTTTTTGACATGCTGTTTCCTACTCTACCTTCCACTTTTCTCACAGTGACGTGGATCTAGCACAGCCACTTTAGTCTGCACTTTAAACCTTCCTTGTACTAGGGAATGTCTTTTTTTATTTGCTAATAGATGCTCAGATGGTAAAAGGGGCATACAGGACAACAACAACAAATTGGTTCCCATAAGTAACTGCTGGTGTCCTGCAGTGAATCTGTCTGAGCTGGATGAATTAAAAACCCCAAGGTGATATCCCTCTATCTCTTCCCCCACCATCATTTGTTATCATTCCATATGTTCTATCCTCTTCAGAAAAGGTAAATGTCAGACTAAAATAATTAAGAATTTATCTCCTTTCTGGGAAAGACAAACACACCTGAAGAAGATGAGGAGATCATAATGTGGCAAGGATTATTTATCTTATTACTCATGTATCAATCATACAGCAGGTTAAAGCAAAGGCATGAACGACAGAGCACAGGTGAGGAGTTAAGCAGGATTCTCACAGAATTACCTATTCATACAAAGCCAGCATCCAATCTAGTTGTGGGCAACGACATTAAAAAAACCCAAACAAACAGCAGAACTGAATGATATTACTGCTGCCCAGTAAATCATTATAAGCTACACTGGTAGTAACATCCTGAAGTCTTTCTGCCATTTGATATTTTACCTGAATAATAACCCTGAGATTGGTTTAATAGTTTATTTCTGAAACACAAATTTAATTAAAACATTCTAGGAGCTCTACTGCAGTAATGCAGTGTGGATTTATAGCTACATTCTGCCTGGGGTCTCAGTGAAATTGCATCAGACTTACCATGTGTGTGGCAATCTAAATCTACAAATTTAAATGCTGGATAAGAAATGTTGAAGCTACTCGCCTCACCTATTTTTCATCACATCAATCAAATTATTGCATGATAGCCTTTTGAAATGGGAAATCTGAAAACTTCATTTTGTTTCTTAAATAAGAAATTTGTTAAGAGCCACTGCTCCTCAGACAATGCTTTGATTTTGATTGATTTTGATATCTTTCTTTTGTTTCTCTCTTTTTCTAGTTAAATAAATTTTACTGAGAAATTCCCAGTCAGGGACAGACCAATATCTGTTGCCTGTAATGGCCATTTTCTCAGTGTTGAAGCATTCAGAACAGCACTGCAGATACATACTGAAGGCATAGGAAGTCGGGGAACCAGCAGTTTCAATGAAGAGCTCTGCAACATCAGAGAAAGCCATTGGAATGCTGACATGGGAGCTGGGGCATTGTTTTTTTGAAGACACAGGTACATGCTGAACATAGCATTCAGAAGATGTGCCTGTGAGCAGCTACCTGAAAACCCTGACTTTGTGCCATATTTATTAGTTGGTTTCAAATGACAGTAAGGCAAGGAAGAGCTATCTGTGCCTTTCTTTGTACCCATAAGGGCTCAGCAGCACCACTTAACCTGAACTAGTGGCCAATGCAAAACCTACTGGATTAGACAGAGGCTTTGGATCAGGCCCTGGTATTAAAAATGCTTTATATTTTTGAAATTGCTAGTTAATAAATAAGGGGCCAGCAGATGCTACAAGAAAACAAAGCAGTATAGTTCCTGGGATTTATTGACCAATAAAACTTGTTGTTATTGTGAACTGCAAATGGTTTCCTCTGTGCAGCTCTTTACATCAGTTTTTAACAGCTCCTACAGAGAAGAAACCCTTTTTCATTACATTATTAGTGTACCTGGGCCCAGATAAATGGACAGAGAAATGTGGTACAATCACAGAACATTTAAAACAATAAGCCCCAGAGAGCAAAAGAAAGAGTGCACAAGGAAGTGCAAACAAACAAAAGACAGTCAACAGTCTGAGCAGAAGAGAAAATTTGGCACTTGTTACAGAAATAAACCTCAAAAGCTTTCTCAGCCGTATATTTGGCTGCTAGTGAATAAGATAAACAGGCTGGTGGGAGGTGAGCTGAGGGAATACAATGTGAATCAAAGCAGGCGGTGTTATTGCTTTGCAAGGCAATGGCTAGACTTCACGTGGAGTAGTATATCTAGCATTTGTCATTCTTTCTTAGATAAGATATAATTTCTCTTGGAGGAATGTAGAACCGAGTAACTTAAATGATGCCAAACTTCAAAGACTGAAAATGTGAAGTAGGGACTGAGAAAAGTTAATACATAGCCAGCCTGATAAAGATGATAAATTTCTCTTAAGATTGCAAGAGATTTAGGAATTAGAATTAATGTGTCTCAGTCATTTTTTTCCTACTTTGCTTTTCTCATTCCTCTTATTATCACACTAAATAATGCTACTCTGGGCAAATGGCACAGTGGCAAAAGTTCTGGAGGGGTGATCTTGCATAGTAAAATTGTATACAAAACAATCGTCACACATTCATGAGCACTTTTGATGTGTAAAATATCCTTACCCAAAATTGGGATTAAAAGGCAAAATTAGATTCCTTAAAATCTGGAAAAAAGCCAGAAGAAACATTTAATTTATTTCAAGAATGTATTGGGCTGGTTTGTCTTTTAAAAATTTCACCTATATGTTATTTATATTTCAAAATAAATTGCATTTTGGTTTCCTTAGAAAAAGCTGACAAATCAGCAGCTTGAAACCATTTTTTCAGTATTTCTCCTGAAGCAAGAATTTCAGAAACGCTGGTTTTTCCTAAGCGTTAACATTTTCCAAGGGAGAAAAAAAATTCTCAAAAGGTTTATTTCAGAACCATCCTATGCAGCCTGACACAGCTTGACCCAAAGGCCACTGGAGTTAATGAAATTACTTTTGTTGTTTTCAATAGGCTTTGGGGTCAAGCCATTTAATGACCAGAAAGGGACTGAAAGTCCTAATGTAGTACCCTACGCTGAAAACTGACTACTAGCAAAAAAGGCGTAGGGATGCTCCATAACTCAGAACATCACTGATCTGCTCACAGAGTGAAAAAGGAGGTTTGCAAAATTAAAGCATGGATGATAGGAGTTCAGCAATTGCTTCTGAGCTACATGTTCCAATCTAACAAAACCCATATAAGAAGAGAATCATTGCAGTTCTGCTGATGTGCGGGGGCAGAGGTTCACAGCCTCTGGGCAGAATATTACTGTGCTGCTGAATGGTACCCAAGCATTAAAGGGGTGGAGGGGGAGGTAGGGGGGTGAGGGAGAGGGGGAGAGAGGGCCTAAAGGAAGAGGGTTATGATTAGAATATATGTGAATGAGAAGACCTAGAAATCTTGACTAATTAAGCACTTGGCATCTCTTGAGTGCCACTTTTAAAGTATCACATGGAAATGTTTTGAGCTACTAACTTATTAACCCATTCTTGCTGTGACCACTGCTTCTAAAAGAAATTCCTTTTGTACAGACTGTCACTATCTGCCATCTAGGCAGCAATAACAGTATTTTTCCTGGGCAAAAAGCACAAAGTAATTTACAAAGTAGGAAAAGAAAACTATTCTCCCTCTCTTCCTGAAAGGGCAGGCAAAGCTGCCCCTCTGAAGCCTTCAGAACATCACACAACAGGGTGCCTGTCCCCGGTGAGTCTGCCTTTGTGCAAAGTTCATTTTGCCAAGGAGACAATTTGTCCCCTTGTACCTTAAAATATGGGGAGCACTCAAAGTAAGTAGCAGCTAAACATCTGGTTTCATGTCCCAAGACAAAAATCACACCGAATAAGCTCAGCAAATACACAAGTCCTAGTCGATTAGCCTAGAACTATGGCTGTGTGAAAATTCACTAGTACCAATCCAGTATCTGCTGAAAAATGCCTGGTTTCTAATTTTGTCACAATTAGGCCAGACCTGTCAGTGAAGCTTAGATCAATTTTCAGCTTTGCATGGAAACCAAATAAAATCAGGAAAATTATTGTGGTGATTTTCAGGGCTTTGTGTTTTGTAATTCCATGTATTAGCTTGTCAGCTTGTAGAAAACTGTATAGCTTCACTGAGCTTGGTGAAATGATACTAATTTACACCAGGTGAAAACCAGGCCTGGAATGTATAAGCCTACATGAGCAAAAACAAAAGGGTTTTATAGTTTGCAAAACAAACAGAAGACCTCCTGCTCTGCACAAAGAACTTCAGCTTTGAATTATCACAAGCAAAGTAAATATAGTTGGCAGCACAGCAACTGCAGCCTGTAATTTTGGCTTGCCAAACTCGGAAGGCTTAAAGACCTGTGAAAGGGATCACTCCTAATAGTTCTTAGAATAGGTCCAGCTCGTATTTAGAATACAACTAGCACTGGGAGAAAGGCAAGCAAAAACTGGCTGTGGCTCATTCATTCCTCGTATTCACAGAATTATTAAAGCATAAAAAAGGGAAAAAAACACTCAGCCATCGGCAGACCAATGGGGAATTGTTATCATCTTACTAGAGGCCAAAACCTCAAGAATAGCAGGATTTAGGGAATAATGAGGGCTTTTTAAAATTGAAAATTGAATGTCTGGTGAGCAGACGGTTTTCAAGACAATGAATAAAGGCAGCTGGAGGATGTTACAAGACTGTACAATCTATGGTACAGTGCACAGATTGAACAAAGAAAAAACAATAAAATGAAAGATGATAGCCACATTAGCATATGCGAGGGCCAGTTACATCTAGCTGGAGCCTGTACACAGGGTCGGAAAAACGTACAAAGATGTTTCAGCCTTTTTGTTCCCTGCATCTTCCAAATCCAACTGATTTCAGAATGCTTTCCTGCCAATTTTGTGTGATGTGCCATTTTCCAAAGAGAGAGAGAAGGATCTCACCAGTGACAGAAATCGAGAGCGCAGCTACGTCTTCCTCAGCGGGCAATTGTAACGCCAGCTTTGTCCCCACGTGCGCACTACAAAGAGACCTCCTGCCTCTCTGCGTGTCCCTCTGGCTGCTGCTGCTTCACACTGGTCCCAGGACACCCCTCACCCTCTCCTGGCACAGTATGACTTACACTAACAATTGCAGAATGTGTGATGGAAATTGACTCTGCTGACTTTTAAGTTTCCGTGTTAGCAAAATTCATGCACAAAGCTGTTTTGTGTTAGACCCCCAGTCACAGACTGCATGAGATGATTTCCGTGCATGTGCCTGCGTGGGAAAACGCTTGTATATGAAAATCAAAGCCCCAGGTGGCAGGTTCTCAAAGGCCTGTGCAATGAGTGCAATGCATAAAAAATACGTGGAATAAGGACTATGTATATCGGAGTGATACGCCAAATATGTAGGCCTTTTGAAATCCTGGTTTCATGTGTCAAAATTCAGTCTGGTTTAATCCACCTTTAAAAAATGGTTGGATTCCTAAAATTAGACTTAGAAGCCTGTGATTTCTGGCTGGAGAGGCAGCAGTATTCTACCAGCAATTGAGTCAGTTCTCGTTAAGAGTCATGACTGTTTGCATAAACAGAAATGACAGTTTATAGGTAAATCCTACCCAGTATGGAGTCCATTCATTTTAAATGTTATGCTCAAAAGGCCACAGCAGCATAATAATGTGAAGGCAGGCATGAAGCCTCCAATAAAACTGCACCCACTGGGTCAGTGCCGTTGCATAGCATGCTCTGGATATTTACAGAATGATTATACACTGGGTGGTCAATCAAAGCTCAGTCTGTCTCTTATAAATATTAGACCTAAAGGCCACAGGTGTGGATTTTACAGAACTGTTTCTTGTCTCCACTCCCATAGCGTATAATACCTCTGTACTTCTATAAAGAATTTGCTCTTGCTCATTCAGGCCTTTCTTAAAGTGACTCTTCTGCACACTGCATCGAGTATGTTAGTTTATTAAGGATACTCCCCTGATGCTCATACCTCCTGGCAGAACTGTTCTGTCATTTTTTTCATCTCTCCTGTGGTCATGCAGACAATGAACGAGAAGTCTGTTGCTTACATTTTTCCACTTACACCGTCTTATCAGTTGATGGCAGATGGTTTGGGGGAATCTTAGGGAGAAAAGAGCCACTGCTAATGTCACTGCCATATCTTGAACTTTAGTCTTTCCCACTGCATGTTATTTGTTAGCAAAACATGGACACCAGAGCAACAGAGCAGCCTGTCTCAACAGTGAGAGCAGCTTTTCTCACCAAGAGAGACAAACACAAATAACTCCGTTCTGTTTATCAGATGAACGGAAAAAACAAAACAAAACAAAACAAAAAAACCCCACCCAACAACCCAGGAACACTCCATTACACTAGTTTTGCAAATGTCAGGTGTTAAAGGCTTTGTGGTACACAAAATGCAAGAACAGAATTTCAATATAAAGTAATGATTTTACAGATAGGGGTCAAAAAAAAAAACAAAAAGGAAGAAGAGCAGAAAAAGCTGTGGAATAAGGAAACAAGGGGAGCAGAGCATGCACAGGATCTCCACAGAACAGGCAGCCTTCCTAGGGGTAAAACTAAAGGGCAGAACTGTGTCACTCAGCATGGCTGCAAAGTTGGCCAGTACAGAGAATCCAAAGCAAGCACCAGCCTGTGCTGGTCCCTCTACTGTCCTGTCTCCAGAGTAGAGCACTGACTGCACTGAGTCTCTCTTAAGCCCTGGACACCACTCAGCTGTGGTAGTGCAGAGCTTTCCCAGAGTGACTCAGAATTAAGCATCAGATCTACTGAACACCACAGGTTTGGTGTCAGGGTGCTGCTGTAGCTGTTCCATTCCCACCTACATGCGATGAAGCCCCACTGCCATACCGGCACACCAGCCCAGCTCTGAGTAGGGGGTTATGGTAACACAGCTTTGCAGCTATGGACAAGTCCAGGTTTTTCCTTTGTGAGTATCTTTTTTTTTTGGTTGGTTGGTTGGGTTTTTTTGACACACAGCAACATCATAAGCAAAACACATTAATGGCAAGGAACTGCCTCAAACAATAAACCTCTTCTATGCTACAAAAACTTCTGAACTTAATTACAATATTTTTGTGTTCCCCTGTGATTTAACTTCCATCTTAATGGTTTAAGAATGATGCTGAAGGCTTCACAAACCTAGGGGTTTTGCATAATTCTTGAACATGTTTAGACCATACTTCTAAAGCAAGCAAAGTCATACTTAAATATGTAGGAGTACAACTGAACTGCACTGGTTTTCCAGCACAGAACTCGAAAGAGACACAAGCAACATTACCATTAAGCTATACAACTATGTATTCAGTCCACTTCTATAAACTTAGACTGCTCCTCTCAGAAATATTTTAGCCCAGAAAAAATCAACACTATTCACAATAACAACTCACAGTTTCATGTGTGCAGAGGACATGCTACTTTTGGCATTACTCTACATTATGTAGGGCTTTGAATTCTTTCCTGTCGATCTTGGAGGAATTTGCCCTGACTGGAATTAAATGAACTGCATTAGCCTCTGTTCTAAGCAGAAAGTGGCTGTGTAGGAAAATAATGAATTATAGTTTGTAAATTCTCGTCCCAGCCACTGCCAAAAACCTGTAGTTTGTGTTTGAGGCAGGACTGGATTTAGCAAGGTTTGGACTCACTGAACAGCCTGCCAAAAAAACATGTCCAGGCAATCCAAACCATTTTCTATATATCACTGGAGGGCTGCAGGGATTCTTTGCCGGGTGGTGGCAGACCACCAGCATCAATCCTGTATGCTCATTTTCCTATTGAGGACAGCAGCTGAGTTTTCCCTGAGACATTGAGGAAGCAAATCACAGCCCGTGCGGTTTTGTACTGGAACAAAAGACTATTTTCATATAGAATTAGCCAATTGTCAAATTTTAGGTAAAGGCTCAGAGGAGATTTTTTTACATGACCAGGAGGAGATTATTATTGCAGACAATTTTTTCATGACATTGTGAAACATGCATCATCAATATTTAGTATGAATAAAAATAGAGCTTTTTTATACTAAAATTCACATATATAAATCAGCACTAAAGGAGACTCTTCTGCCTCCAGAAGGATTTAAAAAACACAGTATCAGAGTACTAGTCACTTCTGCTAAGTGTTTTAGAATTGGACGTAAATATTTATTGCAGGATACTAATAATCTGTTTACACATAGTAAATGTTTCAAAGATACTTCTTTTTCTCTCCAGAAAAGAAAGCATTTTCTGTCCATAAATAAAGATGCAAAAGGTATTGCCAAAAATTGGATGTGCATTGCTATGACTTAAGATTAGGCATATTACTGTTAAAAATGGGACAAATCTTGCTTTCTTTACCAAATAAAAATCTCACAGAAGTGAATGCATGCCCATTTATCAGATCTTAAGTATTATCCAGGATACAAACGGCACTGGAAACAACAGAATAAGCTTATAGTCCTCACTGACAATCAGTTGGGCAGGACACTCTGATGCCTATATGAAGGACTGCTAAAGCCAGAGATGATACAAGATTAATTCAGAGTATTTGGGATGTTCTAGACTCAGAAAATTCACTGTCAAAACCACAAGCAGTCAACTCTAATTCCAGAGCAGGAAAGAAAGAATGGCATTCTGAAGTTGTTGCTTCTGTGACAGGATCAGTCTGTGTTCTTCTCTTCCTTCTCCTGCTTTTCCATTAGTTCAGGAGATAGTGAGGAAGATAAAGCAAGGCTGGAGCAAAAATTATTTTAATTTTACTGGTGCAGCCAAGAAAACGTGGTACAAAGCCCAACTTCAGCTGTCAAAGACAGTGTGTGGGATGTTACCACTGTTATGAGATCTTTTGCCTCAGCAGCAAGGAAAGGTTCTTTATCCAGCTATGACCTGACTTCACCTGGCAGCATGAATTACAGATTTTTGGTAGAGGTTGAAAGATCCTATCATGGACATTGTCCTAGAGAATCTGCTCTAAGAAGTTCACAAATCTCTAGTTTTTACTATAAACTTGTGTGCATTGTCTTTTGTATCACAGCAAAATAAAACACATGCAAAAACTGCTTTCTCATTTTTCACCTATATATTGTAACCTCTTTCAAGTACTCCTCAAATTAAAAGAATAGTCACAAAATTAAAAGAATAATCCATCTTGTCCTATTGATATTCAGCAGCTGTTGATACATTTGCGAAGGAAAAATTTTACCAGAAAATGGTGAAATTACCATTTACCTGGCTGACACTGGTGATGAAACTTAGAGCTCAGAAAAGGTTTTTGTCAGTGTATTTGTGAACACTTAGATAGGCAGAGGATCTCCCTAATGCTTTACAGTGCAGTCACTTAATGGCAATTTTAGCTTTTATTAGTTAACTTTTAATGGGGTTATTCTTACAACCTATACACAAGACCAAGGTAAGAACTAATACATTTAAAAATAGGACTCAGTCTTGGCTGGAGACAAGGCTCATATCTGAAGTTCTGCCATGCTCATAATATTGGGGTTTTTTTCATCATCTCAGATCAGTATAAAAAAAAATTACAAAACATTTCATTTTGATAACCAAAATGTTTCAGACTAACAATATATGCTGCATTGTACTCTTACAGAAGACGATATATAGATCTTACTAAATATTTAAATACATTATCACTGAAAACTCCAACGAAAGTAGCATGTCCCATGGAACATTTCTATTTATTATGCTTCTATATGAACCTTTCAGGTGGAAATTGTTCAGCCTTTTCTTAAAGCCTGGTTCAGGCCACTCTTTTCAAACCCTAGACTCATGGCATGTCACTGTTATTACTGAATATTTTTGCCTACAAATGCCTTATAACTAATGACACATCACTAATACACAAAATACGTACAGCTTACACAACAGGCTCAGTCTGAAGCACAGGAAGATTGCTATATGCAGCAATGCATCAAAGCTTTAACACAGCTCCACAGTTTGCAGGTAGTTTTATTTCTTTTATCTTCTTGCTGTTTCTTTAGGGTTTTTTTTTGTGGGGTTTTTATTTTTCATCTTGGAGATCTTACGTACTTCCTCTTTCAAAGAAGAAACAATAAAATAGAGGAGAAATTGCTAGCAGAAGCAAAATAAAATGGGTAGCAGAGCATATAGCATAGGTGTCCCAGGTAAGTATGCTTTCTTAACTAAATCTTTTTTGTTTGCAGCTTCCAGTTCCCAGGGAGAGAACCCTGGGCTGGTTTTGCAACAGCATTCTGAGTATTGTCTGACTGCAGCTTTATGACAGAAAGGTTTGTTGCAAGCTGCCAAATTAGGGACCATGATAATTACCTGAACCAAAGGCTCTGAAGAATAGCTTCTGGGCAATGGATTTTGATAGTACATGCTGTTCCTTTCATGACGTGTGACACAGTATTAGCCTAGAACTGTCAGAACAGTGGTAACAGCTCCATGAAACCTTCCTTCCACGTGCAGATCAGGTATGTCGACATGCAGAGCAATGCCCATTCAGTGCATCCTTTCCTTTCCTTTCCTTTCCTTTCCTTTCCTTTCCTTTCCTTTCCTTTCCTTTCCTTTCCTTTCCTTTCCTTTCCCTTTCCTTTCCCTTTCCTTTCCTTTCCTTTCCTTTCCTTTCCTTTCCTTTCCTTTCCTTTCCTTTCCTTTCCTTTCCTTTCCTTTCCTTTCCTTTCCTTTCCTTTCCTTTCCTTTCCTTTCCTTTCCTTTCCTTTCCTTTCCTTTCCTTTCCTTTCCTTTCCTTTCCTTTCCTTTCCTTTCCTTTCCTTTCCTTTCCTTTCCTTTCCTTTCCTCTTATAGAATTTCTTGCTTCAAATAGCCTGCAGTAAACCTTGGTTTTATTTGTCTTTCTCAATCATCATAGACCAGTGCATGCAATAATCTTTTTATACATTCTTTTAATTAGGTTGTAAAATGTGACCGGTTCCTTTCTGAAATGTATATTTATCCAATTAAGAAATACATAGCTACTAGTATTAATCATTAATTATTATTTCACAGATACAAGGTAGGCATTTGCATTTTATTACATGCCATCAAGAAGTCAAGAAAATGCAGAGTCAATTTCATCTCCCTGCAACTACTAAAGTTGCACCTAGCCTAAAATTTGACTCATGCTAGGTAACCACAGTTAAATAAATGTACGTTAAATGACACATGACAAATTCTTCAGCACATGTGCAGATTGCCAGACTTACAGCAAAATATCATCAAATGCATCCGACATAATGTTATCGGTGACCACGTACAGCAGTGCTCATTTCCCACTTCAATCTGGATCTAAAGTGCGATCTCCTATTTCTAAGCTCATAGACTAAAGCCAGATGTACACATTTTCCATTGAACAATGTCAGCTAGGAGTATTTTTGTAGTAGCAAAAGCCCTGGGGTAGACACAGTCACACTGAGAAAAAAGCTTTTTTCATTCAGGGAAGTGGCATAAGCAATTCTGACAAAAGCACTCTTTTCCTGTTATAAGTTGCACCCAGACCAGGAGGATTTTCAAGTAGAGTAGCCTGTCTTTTTGGTGAATGTCTGAATGACTGGGAATCAGTGAATTCTGTCTGCTGGTTTAATCATCAATTTTCCCAGTAAAGACCAGGTACTGACAGAGCATATGATAAGAACACTTATTTATTGCTCCTCTCTAAAGCTTTACCAATACATATAGCAGCAAACCTTACAGCACTATAAGGACTAGCTAAAAGGACTGAATAAAACCAGTGTTACTACGTTAAAGCCTTCTCCACACACAACAGTTCAATTTCTTTAATTATATTGTAAAGTGTATTGATAAAAATGTTCCTTGGCTGCTATAATATAATCTCAAATACTTAATATACTCAGCTGGCTTGAAGCACCTTCACAGTGGTATAACTAAAAACACACTAAATTAAAAATTGTATTATTATGTTATATAAGTGGACCACACTAAATCAAGGTCTTGCAGTGAAAGTTTACCAGTCAAAACCAACAGGGAAGATAAATTCTCCTGCAGAAGACAGTGCAAACAGACAAAAATTGATTTTTTCTATCCAAGAGGGAGAGACAGGTAGGAGACCAGGTACTACAACACACAGAAACTAACCTAGTTTTACTTCCTGAACAACAGAGCACCATGCACAAAGCATTCTCTTGTTTGCAAGACAGACAAACCCACAAAAGCACTGGAAGATTGGCATCTTGGTCCTTGGATAGCAAAGAAACCATCCAGCAGTATGCTTTTTAGGCTCAGATCCTAGGCAGTGACAGTCAGTGCTGTCTCAGATTCAGCTTCTTAACAGATAGACAAGAAGAGAAAAAGAGGATTGGCAGGGTAAACTGCGGCTGCTGTAGCTTGCAAGATGATAGAGTAAAAGATGGAATATGTAACATAACTCTGTTCTCTCACTGTAATTTAGCAAAACAGTCTATGCAGCTCGCTTGAGAACTGCATCAAGTGCCAGATGATAATAATAAATTTGTAACACAGTCATTCAAAACCTTTTTTCTATTTTCAAATTGTTAATTAAAAGTTCTAATTCTAAGAACATGGTTTATCAACCTCTTTCAGAAAAAATACAATCAAAACCACAGAGCAAACAGGCTGTCATGAAACATGAGGCTGTGTATGCCAGTCTGGACACAGTTCTAGTAAGTCAAAGAATCACATATTACCCTCCAAAATTCAGCATTTGGGATGCATGGATTCAGGGGAATCAGAAATGGGACCAAACACTGATCCTTCCTCCTTAATTATGACATTTGTTGTATCACAAATCAAAATGAAATTAATAGAAACAATGTTTGATATCATGGTTATTTACCACAAATATTAATCACAGACAACAGGGGCTCTAAAAAGAAGGAATTTAGTTGATGTAAGTGTCCTGATTTATACTGGGTAAGAGTCTACACTTATCAGATACTTGCTTTTACAGTGGTATTAACAGTGCTCTTGCAAAATAGAGCAATACACCAGTAAGACTGTATTTGATAATATGGTCCCAGAGAATACAACATTATAAAATTCTTGGATAGCTCCTCAGCTGGCAGAACCCCATTGGAGTCCTGCCATATACACCAACTGAGGATATGGCTGATTACTGAATTTTTACCCCAGGCAAGAAAAGTGTGGTTTGCAATGTGTCAGCTACACTTCACATGCACGCAGAGATCCATAATCATTCCTGAATGTAGTTAATTCTTCCTGTATACACTGGCAGAAATTATCTGTGGCTAAACTAATGAATGGAGCTCTACACCAGTACTCTGACAAGTTTGGTGGGATCTCATCTTGTTAGTCAACTTCAATGAACTTCTGACTTCAATGGCAATGCTCATATTAGTTCAGCAATGCTTGTATCAGTAGCAACTCCCTGAGTCACCACAGGATCCCTTTGCACTGGAGAACAACATTCACAGACTATTCAGTGCCATGATACTTTCAAATAAATTATTGGACACTTTTTTATTATTTAGCCAGTGCTAATAATGTTGCCATGACTTGGCATTAGATCTAATGTTTAACAATAGGGATCCAATAAAAAAAAATATCCAATTTGGATTCCAAAGTTGACAGGTTAAATCAATGTAGCTCTAAGAAAATATGTCCCAGTGACAATGCAATAAACATACCAGAAAATTTGGGAAGAGAAATGAATCTTAACAAGCTACTGAACTAACAGAAGTGAATGGCAGGATTTGGTTAGAGATGGGAAATAGTGCAAATATTTGAAAAATGCCCCAAATAGAATATGTTGTCCTAAAACTTGGGAAAATATGGTTGAGCAGCTAATGATGATAAATGCAGAGTAGAAGGGTGAAAAAGAGACATTTCCTTTGCTGGCTTTTAAGAACAGTAACATTAGGACTTGTAATTGACATCCAAAAGGCATTTTCCAGTCACTTTCCACTTAAGCCAGAGTTTCTCCTTGCCTGCAACTTAGACTAAGTTTTAGCCTTTTCATAAAAATTCTAATGACATACTTTGGTTTAATTTCTTATTAAAAGAAACCAAAAACCACACAATTCTTTCTGAGGGCTTATTTGGAGAAAATAAATATTGCCATGACTACACCTTCACACACCTACCCCCCTCCAATAAATCTTGAAAACAAAATACTTGTCTCAGGAAAGCAAAGGGGATTGATCCCTTCCTCTTTCCACCCTGAACAGTAAAGGAAGTTATTCTGTCCTGAGAGACAGCATCAGGCTTTAGGTGTTGTGTTTGAGGTTCAGATTCCAACCTTGACTCCTACAATGGGAGATAAGCAGAATTTAGGGACATTTGTTAAGAAAGAATAAGCAGGATTAGCAACAGCCACCTGAACCTAGATGCCATCTAAAACACAGTAGATGGATCTCTGGCCCAAAACCTTTGAGCTGGAACACGTGCAGACCAAAATGTCCTGATAAGGGAGAGAGAGTGCCTAACTCGATCTAAGCAACTGTGAGCTGGACATATGTGTGTATGTACACTTAACATGCAGAGACTGTGCTTTCTGAAGAAGGGAGCCACCAAGCAGCCAGAACTGAAAGAACACAAGGACTCATTAAAAGCATGACTATACTGTTTATTGGCCAAGATACTGAAAAATGTTGGTATTCTGTTTTTCAGACTGTTTTATTCATTATAATAGATTCAAATACTAGTGACTAGCTTAATATCCTTTGACTTTCCAGCTGCACAGTGGTCCAGTTTCAAATAGAATATTTTAGATTCTGGTTGTTAATGTCTCCTAGGTATCCGTTACTGCTTCTTTCCCTCATCTCCCTTTCACAACCTTTCCCCAGTGCTTCTAAGTGCACAACTGAGTCTCAGGACCTTAGAGTTAGATCTTCAAAGAGCAGAAGCAAGGGTTAGAAAGAGTGCACAAGAGAAGCAGGATGAGAGTAACACCCCTCTCCTCAGCTGTTTCAACAAATTTTCAGAGCTTTCCTTTGTCTCAGTATGCAGCATGTCTGAAACACATCCCCATGCAACAAACCTTTATCTCCTGATACAGAATTTAATCACCTGATTTTATCTATTAATTCTAAACCTAAATTACAGCTGATCTAGCCTGTGCATCACAGTGAAGTCTCTTTTTTTGGTCAGACCACTGGTGCCTAAAACATAAACCTGATGGCGCATAAGTTGTGGGGTCTATCTTTCACCAGATTCATGCAATCCTCGGGTGGTTTGGCCTGTAGTTCTTTATGTTCTTAATGGCAACGAAATAAAAAAGTAGTAGCAATCAAAGCCACCCAATATTTGGACCTCGGACTAGGCAGTGGTGCACACAGCCTATCAAAACCCATTAAGTAACGTGAGTCTCGATGCCACATTCCACCACGTGTAACACTGCCTACCTCACCAGCTCACTGACGTGCAAAAATAAATGGTGCTTGGGTACATCTCAAAGCAAACTGTAAGCATATATGCTCTATAGAGATACTTATTTTCTCTTTCTTCTCTATTTTAAGAAGAATACAGCTGTTAAAATTAATCTCTTTAATGTATCTGAGGTAAAAAGTTACCAGTGGCTTTCATTACATTTTCAGTATTATTTTTTTAACTATTACAGCTGTAGCTAGTGACATGAAGAAATGATGGTGCAGTCTGAGATGTTGTCACATCTCTGATGAGACTAGTGATGCCAGACTTACTCAATTAGCAAAATAGTTGCAGGGTGTTCTATTCTCAAGTTTTCCCCACAACCACTGCTGTGTATTTGACCATTCACACTGAATTTAATCCTATTTTACTTTGAGCTAAGACTTTTCTCTAAGTTTTAATGCCCTATCAGTACTTCTTAACAATGAAGTAAAAATCTTCAAGAAGATTGAGCACAACAATAGGAATTGCACAGAGGAAAGCATGCTAAAACCTATCAACAGTATTCCTGTATATAATAATACAAGAATTGAGGACCCTGACCCTACTTGTCAAATAAGCAACAGCCTAGGTCTGTTTGTACTGAGATGAGAAATCTCTGATATCTCTGATAACACAGTCTGAGGTTCTGAAAAGTATGACGTTGCTGGTATATGAAATGGTGCTCTTCCTTTTCATTTATATCTAAATCAGTGTTACGTGGATCTCAACACAGGTATCAGAAGCAAAGTGGATTAGTGAAGTGATCCTTTGGCTGAGAGCCAAAACCTTCTAGGTGCCATTCTTAGAAATGCATTATATTAATGTGTGCTTTTAGGCAAACCACTCATCTAAACCACATCACTCTCCTTATTTGCAAACCTGGAAAATAAAGACACTTTCATATCTTTGCAGAGTTCTTTGAAATCTGTGCCTTGAAAGGTTCATAAGAGCATTTGATGTTAATGATTACTATTGTTACTTAAGTCATAGAAAAACTGAGAACAGACACTAGCTAATATTTAAAGGGCAGTATGAATTGTGTTTATCTCCAGGGCGTGAGTTAAAGGGTGTCTTTGACCTGCTCTCATCACTTGTTATGGAGGAGAGTATTTCAAATAAAATGTGTCTTGGTCATTTTCCCTTATTAACACTTGCATTTTGCTTACTTAAAGTTCAGTGAATTCACAGAATCACACAGAGTCGTAGGGGTTGGAAGGGACCTCTGGAGATCATCTACTCCAAGCCCCCTGCCAACACAGGTTCACCTAGAGCAGGTTGCACAGGATGGCATCCAGGTGGGTTTTGAGTATCTCCAGAGAAGGAGACTCCACAACCTCTCTGGACAGCCTGTTCCAGTGCTCTGTCACCCTCAAAGAAGTTTTTTCCTCATCTGCAGATGGAACTTCGTGTGTTCCAGAATCATGTATGCTATTCTTATTATGCAGTATGTGCTCCACATTATTGTGGAATGTTACTGAAAAATGCCTACAATTGCTATTCTTGGTATCTGTTATTTACATGTGATAGTGGTTGTCCTGGTTTTACTAGGATAGAGTTAATTTTCTTCTTAGTAATTAGAATAGCTGTGTTTTAGTTTCAGCATAAGACTTGTTATGAGAAGAACATTAATTCTATCCTACAGTGGTGTATGATCAAATTTTTTGCTCTTAATGCCCATGCAAATTCAGGAATATCAGTGGAGTTTCCTGGTTGCCATCAAAGTCAAAATCTGTTAAATTGAAATTGAACTTCCCAGATGAAAAAAAAGCTATAAAAGGGGGAAGGGAGCACAGTTGAAGAGTGACCAACAATACATGCTGAAGGCTAAGCTGTTACCATGAGGCTCCTTTGAAACACCTTTAGTGCAACACTGCAAAACTGAAATGCTTCTGAAAACTTCAGCCAGGCCTTTATCACAAGCTGGTACTGGACTTAGCTATGGACAGTCAAAGCTTGAAGTAAAAATTCACCAAGTGACCATACAGTAGCCTTAGGTTTATGACAACAGTCTTACATCTGATGTACAACCCTATGAGTTCACCACACAGGTGATGGGTGCTGGTTACGGAGCTGTCACAGAGGAACTGTTCTGGCTCAGTGTCACTGGCTTACAGACGTCTGTAGTTCAGTACTAGACAAGTACAGTCTAAGAACCAGCCTTATTAAAGCAGCATGCAACATGCTGACAGTTTAGCTTACACTGGCATTACTTGTGTGGATAGCATTATATAATGACTCTTCTTAAAAAAAAAGTCTTTTCTGATCATCTTTGAAAATGATGATTTTAGTAATAACATCATATATTGCCTTTAAAAGGGAACGTTCAGAGGTAAGCAAGATTTACTGATTTTGCCTTTGCAGTGCAGAGGATGCAACGGAAGCAATGTATGCTGCAGAGAGATGTGTTTATCACCAGGGAAGCCATCAAGAAACTCTTCTAGAAGAAGAGACCATACGCAGACGACGACAGCATGATGTATGAGTCACATTGCTGAAATCAACTCTTGGATTCAACAGTGCCATTTGAGGGGACAAACCCATTATTTTCCTTAGCCATTCAAGCAAGGGAAACATGCTAACTCAATTGCCAGCACAGCTACCAGAAGGAAATTGTGTACTCCTTTTAGTATTCAAGACATTGCTCTATTGCCTTATTCATATGAAATTCAGCATCTCTTTTGAAAACAGCAAAACAATGACTTTGTCTCCATTTTAATTTGGAAGGAGTCCAAATTAAGCTATTATGAGAGATAAATGATACAATGAGAACTGCATGCAATTTACTGTAAAAAATGAACAAGCAAAATGACCTCTCAAATGTTTGCATTTTTCTTTTTTGAACTTACTGAAATTTTAATGTTCTAGGTAGTGAAGTCAAGTTTCATACTCAGCTTTCCTGTTAATGTCAACATGCACATGACAGGTTCCAACTAAGCAGAAAAATAGAACATTAGGATGCCAACCTAGTGTTCCGTTATTATCAAGAATAAATGAACTCAACTTACACAGAGATTCTATATTAACTGTTTCCAGAGTACACTCCTATGTACAATATTGTCTCATAGGAGTTTTTCTGACTGGCAAATATTAGATGTTCTGGCAGTGAAAAGAAACTCTGAGAACCTTTATTATTTTGAGGCTATAATTGTGAACAAAAATATACTGGAGGCACTGGTGAAAACACAAGCTCCTGTACCCTATGATCACAAACCTTTTGAGTAGTAAAGCCTACCAGCTCATAGCAAAGGTCATCTTCATTTTTGTGCCTTCAGGCTTTTAATCCTAAATAAGCCAATCATAGCCATATTAAGTGATGAACATATTATGTTAATGAGCATAATTATGCTAATGAACATTCCTTCCAGGAATCTTCATTCTTGATTCATTAGTTAGATATTATCATCTGAAACCAATGCAAAATGTTTTGAAAAACTCAATTAACCCCTTTGGGGCAATCACAGACCTCACCAGATTGTCTTCCAATACTACCTCTCCTATTTATTCACAGACTTGTGCCTGTCCATGGTCACCACTTCACTGGGAGTTCTCTGCCTTTTTCAAATTCTTAATTTTCTTTCTGACACTGACTTCAACCTTGCCTGGGGAAAACAAACAAATAAGCAAACAAAACAACCAAACAAACCAAAACCCAACCACCTACAGAAAACCCTATAACCACGTTTTATTTCTGAAGCCCTCTATATTTCTTTGCAAGACTTAGTATCTTGACTCAGTGGCTGGTGTTGTTGGTTCTGCAGACTATCCCAGCAGTATCATCTCCTGAACGAGAATGGGAAAGCACTAAAATAGCAGAAAAGTTGTCAGAGCCTGCCTGCACAGGACTGAAGTAGAGTGACTAGCCAGGGACTAGCCAAGGACTGGCACCATCCTGGCCAGTATATATTCTGTAGGAAAAGGAGTACTTGCTACAGATGGTACTTACTCTTTTCTATCATACAGCTCCTGTTTCCCATTCCCGATCCTAACATGATTACACGCATTTCTGAGGTGATGATTACACTCCAGTGTGTTAAGGCAAACCCAGTATCATGCATAAAACCCAAGTTTTTAAAGGCCAGCAAGCTATTTGGCCAGATGCATTTGAGGCATTTAAATACTATTTCATCCATGTGCTGGTATTAATAGCATCTACATGTGTAAATTTTCTATCAGTGGATATAAAACAACATCATTCCAATAAATTCAAGGCCACATCAGTTCAGCTCAGCAGCTAGCACTACAGGATTTAAAAAGATACACTTAAAACACTTTTTTAATGATGAAATATGGGAATATGTCTGTTGATCATTGTATGTTCTCTACAATAAGCCTCTCTGTGCTGTAAGGGTAGGGTAGTTTGCATTCCATAATCAGCAGTGCCCCAGCAGTGGGGTTTTAATATGCTTTATTGCTTAATATGCCTGAACATGGCATTTGTGTGTAGAAAGGCCAGGAGATTGTCAAGCCTGGATGCAACTGCAGTGAGAACAGAGCTTTGCAGCCCTGAAGCCCTGATGGTATGAGGGAGTGCACACATAGCATCTGACTGGGCTAACGGGTCTGAGAAGTTACAGGTCTTGTAACTCTCCTCTCACCATTGTGTCATTACTTCACTCCATCAAAACTGAAAAATAAAACATGTGAAGCACTCTGCAGTGACCTGCATAATCCCACAGAGGTCACAGCAGAGACTGATTTATGATGATTGACAACTGCCTATGATTATGAAAATTGGTACCCAGTATAGCATATATTACTCATGTCTGCAGAACAGGGCACAGAAAAAATCATTTTCCCTTTTAGTATTCCTAAAGGTTTACTGTTCTTAGCTTTATTCAAAGAAATTTAAGGCCCCAGGAAAACGATGCTGCATATACAAACAGGGCAAACATTCTGTCAAGCTATTTTAAAATGTCAGTCTGTTAGCTGATGTAAGGTTCTGACTTAATATGTAAGAGAAAACGAATGAGTCTGAAAATCTGTTTAGTAGTTTAGAAAATGGGATCTGAGATTGCTTTAAATAAGGTCATAAAGACCTCTCAACCTTTCCTTTTTTTTATTTTTTTTTTTCAAATATATTGACTGGCTTGACGGTGCACCACAGACAAACATCTACATGCTTCACATAATGAAACAGTATCATTGCTTTATCTGGACAAACTCCCAGTGTAATTGCAACTAAAGTGAAACATGTCTGAGACTGTGAAGAGAAGTGTCAAAACAAGAAATAGACTAGCATAGACCTGAGATGTTTTCCATTTGCAGACCTTCATATAGGTGTCTTTTTTCATACTTTTTGCAGTATATTGGAAAGCATAATTTGATGATAGACGTGAAACTGTGTATTAGTTTTTATTTTGACAAATTCATTAAACATCACATAGCTTGAAAAATGAACCAGGAGGCACGAAGCCAGCCTGGGAAGATTGTACTTCATAAACTGAATTGCTCACATGGGCAACATTTTGGTGGAAGTTATAGATTTTCTAGCATCTCCCTGATAGATAGCACTAATATAAGTTCAATAAAAACTCCGGATATGTCAATATAAAATTTTTTCTAGCATCGAAAGATGTAAGATACTTCAGCTAATAAATTGGAAGAGTCCCTATTCCTCACGGTACACTAACTTACACATCGGATTATAACAAGTATTGAAACCGTCTAAGGTACAGCAGGCAGCTGTAGGTTTGCTGCTTATAAAAGCTGTGCTAAATTAAGTTATCAATGTACTATAGGTGATAATTGGAATTTAAGATCTAGAACAAGTATTTCTGTAAAATGTTAGCATTCGTCTATTTTTAACTGTTAGATAACACACAATTTTTCAAAATTGACAGATGAATGAAAAAGATAAACAGTATTTGCAGCATACAATTGATGTTCTTTCTCTTTGTTCCCAACACAGGACCTTTTGCTTACCTGCCTAAGATTTACTGACTTTTTTTAAATTGCTACTACTTCCAAATTGATTTGATACAAGGAGTGTAGAGAGGTATCTTGCTCTGAAAGAAAAACATATAAAGGACTTACAAGGCTGCCAGTACATGAGGACAGGACAGACTGTGTGTGTACACACACACACACATATATATATACATACACATATATATGCATATGTGTATGCACAAAACTAGAAACATTCAGAATTAGATTTGGTCCATGTTTAAATTATGTATCTGTTTCTGCATCTTACAAACAATGACCCACCACAATGGGATGCACACTTACAAAATGTCACTGGAAATACCTGCCTGCTTGGTTTTAAACATTCAATTAGCAGTGACTGGAAATAGAAAGAAGACAAGGAAAAGCACAAATGTTTGAATAATTACAGTTTTTAAAACTGAAAAAAAGATTGCTAAGGACACACAGCAGTTTGCCTTGGTTTGTCCTCCTTTTCTTACATCAGTCTTGTTTCTATTAGCAAAGCCTCTTATTGATGGTCCACCCATATTGCTTGCAAGCTATAATGCACTGGAATACTAAATCAGATAATAGTAGAGCTTAATAAAATTTGAAATGCTTAGGGATTTGACTAGGCAGAGAAAAGCTCTTCAAGTTCATGAATCTCCTTACATCACTGTTACATTCTGGCAGAGCATTCCCCACCTGTTAGGAGGAAGCAATTACGGTAGCTGAACAGACTGCATGGATGACCTGAACCTTGTTCACAACAGATGAGAAAATCTGACACACTGCTCACATGTCTGAAAGAGCTTTAAAGCTGGTGGAGAGGAAATATCAATGAAAGCTGGGAGACTGAAGGCTAGGCTGGGGGTAGTTCCACAAGACCATAAATGCACTAGGAGTAGGACTTACTGTATAGACATACTTGAAATGGCATTCCATAAGAGCAGCAACTTAAAATGAGATATATGTTTTATAATAAACATATCTCTATGTGTGTGTGCGTGTATATATATATAAAAATACAAATAAATATTTCACCAGTGATGACATATGCATGCTGGCAAACTGTATCTGACAAAACAGGCACAAGTTTTCTGGGGTACCTTTTAGTAGGCCAAGAGTTACCCTCTTGTAATGTGAAGGAACTTGGCATCAACTTAAAATTTAATTTCAAATTGCTTCAAAAATAGTCCAATTCAGGCTTTAAGAATAGTACTCAGAAATTAAATTTATTGGACTGGTTGGCAAAGCCATACTATGATTGAATATATTTCCTAGCTTTAAAACTTAAACAAATTATTTCTGACACCACAACTGTTAAAAATTTATGCAGACAGAGAAAAGGAATAATGTTGCTGAATGTGTAATGCTATTCATTTCCCAGCACTGCCTAGGAGTAAACAGGAATGACACGTTCCTTTCTGATTATGGGCTGTGAGTAAGATCAGCCAGCTTCTTCGTGCCGATTTCTCTGTTCTGTGTGCTTCTCTCATAAACCTTCACATCTGCCTCAGTCCTGCTGCCCGCTAGCATATGGTGCACTTGTGTGTGAACCTACTTGCGCAAAACAAGAATAAAGTGGTTCTTTGATACATTTATTTTACCAGAAGTGGAAGTTATTCCTTTCATATTGTACTAGACTTATAATGATCTCTAAACACACTAATTGCCTTCAAGTTTTTCCTTCTTGATTTTAGCTATGCTATGATTTCTTTCTTATCTCCTCATCACAATAAAAATATCTAAGAACAATACATAAAAAAGGAAGATTGCCATTTTCATCTTTACAGAAATGTATTTTTTTGGGCTGTGCAAATCAGTATTGTCAATATCATCCTTGGATTGCTTTACTAGTGTATCTTTTCCTACACAGTTAAGGAATTGTTATTCAGTTGTCCAATCCAATGCAAAATATCTATCTATCTATCTATCTATCTATCTATCTATCTATCTATCTATCTATCTATCTCTATATCTTAATAATATAATTATCTATTATAGATTTATAGAAAACCAAAGCTGAATGTAAGAATAGAGCCTTACTGATATGTTTTAATGCCCACTCAGGCATTCCTCAAAATGATGGCTAACATGTTGATTCTGACTAAATGAAGCTGAAAATCAGATTTTCTCAATATATCACATCAGCATACACATCTGCTGATCAGTGTTAATTAGTCCTATATTTTCCAATTTGTAATCTGTGTATGTTTTATGAGGATGTAAGTAGTAACACATTAGCTTATATAATCTCTGCTTTGGAAAGCTTCTGCTGAGCAAGTGACCAATAAATTGCTGTTAATGTTAACATTAATCAAATCTAATGCCAGTATGGAAAAATCTCAAGTTTAGAGGCAAAATCGCACTTCTATCATGTATCTTACTGTTGAACTGTAATTAAGACAGATCATGATCTTTCCTGAATATTCAATGACAAATAAATATATTCAGTTTAGCATCTTTTATGCCACCTTGAAGAACTAATGTCTTCACCATTAGCGTGAATGCATGCCAGGCAGTCTGCAGTGGTGAATCAGATTTCCACCCACTGGATGGAAGAATAAAAAAAAGAGAAAAGGGGAAAAAACTCCATAAATTAGTATGGAATTATTTAATCTGAGAGAGAAGAGGTCAGCATATAATGCCATGAAGTGATGAATACTTCACAGACATGTAATGACCTATGTTTGGCCTAAACAAGCTGTTGCATGACCATAAATGTACCATTACTGTGAACAAATGAGGATTGCAGTTACAGTATGTAAACAGTAATAAATATATAAACTACAATCTGTTGTCATGAACAGAGAAAGCATTGAAATGACAGTGCTGCTGTGCATTGTAATAACATTCTTTATGTTATTCATCCTTCAAAATTTCTCTTGTTCTTACAGAACTTTTCTCTCCTCACAACCCCCATCCACTGAAAGAAGTGAAGCTAAACAAAAGTCTTCTTTGTGAATTTCCCAAGGTATGACTGCACATATACAAATTGGACTGAACATTTCCACAGAAAGAATGTTCATGTTTAAGTTCGGCCAAGAAAAGGAGGAATTTGTGAATATTCACAGAGAGGTCAATTAGAACACTGTAATTTCTCAGATTTAGTGCAAATACAAGTAAAATAGGTTATCTAAAACTAGAAAAAGCATTAATTCAAAGAAGGCCAAAAGTTATGTATGAATCTTACATATCTTCCTTTTTTTAAAAAAAACTATGATGAGGTGTATACAGAAATCTACTCATTCAAAAACATTCTCCTCATAAAGCTACCTGAAATAAAAATACCTTCAGTCGCATGCTTCTACATAATAATTAGAGGGATACAGACCACAAAATGGAAGTGATCATCTTGAGAAAACCGAGAGGACTGTGATGATATGCCAAAGGAGACAGAAAGCTAACTGATGAAATGAAGGAAGGCAGGAGGGATTTCTAGGCAAGACATGGTAGGGAGTGTGTTAGTTGTTGAGAGGACAAACCCTGGCGCTCTGCTGCTAAGTGCTGACAACCATCAAGACTTGCTCACGTCAACAGAAACTGAAAAGGCACAATGTTTCATAGCAACATGACTTCAGAGAACAAGACGGAGAAGGCAAAAAAGGTTGGAAATAGCATGTGAATTTATGCTAACTTTAAGTTGAAAGCAAAGCAGCAGAGCTGAGGTCTTCAAAAAAAAGGTAGATTATTTGTCAGAGCCTGGAAGTTAGTCTGCCAGGTCTAAATAGTCAAGAACAGGAAAGTAAAATGGAAGGTCTAGGGTTTCTGCAAGAACACACAAAGGTATGAAGCACTTTTTCTCACTGCTAAGGAGTGAAGGAAATACTTTATGAGAGATGAATGCTAATAAAGGATGGCTGCCTTTTGTAAGAAAAGAGGTAGTTCATTTCTTGACTAGGGTACCTGATCAGAATAGCCGTTTGTTTTTTATACTATTTCTTACTATTTCCTTTTAGCCTTTTTTAAAAGTTGATTTTGATTGATACTGGTTTAATTGCAGTAATAACCACCACAAGAAAAATAAACACAATAATCTTTTAAATTAGCATTGTTTACTGAAAAGAAAGAGGAAACATTCCTTCTCTCTGCAGTAAAAACAGTAAAAGCTCAGGAGGTTTTGGTACTGTTTTTACTGCAGTTGCAAAGATTTCGTGGGAAGGTTAACTATAATTACCAGCAAGTACAGCTTTGACCTTAACACATACCTCAAAGGACAATGAGGTTCAACTCTGAAGGGTTTTATCTTTAAGCCTCTTGCTGAACAAAATCACTTACTTTCTATAGTGTAGACTTCACAACATGCCAAACATAGTATTTGTGGCTACAGTGGAGCACCAGATATTGAAGGTTCGGGCCGTTATAGTACATCCCTAATAATCTATAGATCATGCAACCTTCACAAGTTTTCCTCTGCTGACTCCCCTCTAATATATCTTTAAAGACATTTGTGATATCATTGTTTATTTTTTTTATATTATGCTCATGCCTTTTGTGGATAAATAACACTTTTGGAGCTTATCAGAACAGTTATCTGTATGGTGATTTGGTTAGCTTTCAACAACATACATGCTGCCCAACATTAAAGTCATGGAGACCTGATGAGGTAAAAGTAAGCCAGAGCAGCAAAGATCTTTTTTTAAAGAAACTATTTGATCAAGCTGTGAATTAACATGCAACTTCGGGCCAGGGTGGGGAAGGGGAGAAAAAAAGGAAAAAAAAAAGAAAAATATTTGCTAACTATAAAGAACATGCTCTTAAAAAGAGAAAAGGATGAAATGAAAATTGTCCTGTATCCCCTGTTAACAAATTGTTCTCCAGAATATCTGAAGTACAGTAGCCTGAGGTATGTCCTTATTCCACAGCATCGAATACATGCACTTTGTGTGTGTCCATGTATAGTTAGCAGCTATGAAGTTGCGTGGTTAGTAAAGAGGAATCAAGTTGCCTCACATAAGTAGGCCTAAAAAAATGCAGAGATCCTGCAATGTGTCTAAGGACTCGTGATCCCAAGCCAGATAACAAGGACACAGTACTGATGAGATAGATGAGGTGCGTTTGTGAAAGGGTTAACAGTGCTTTTTTGGTTTTTACAGCTAAAATTGTAAGTCTATTAAGAAAAGGGTTTTTCAGTAGAAGTCAGAAAATATGATATTCATTCCATTCCTCTGACAGGAAAAGGCAAATTTTTAAGTCAGAAGAATAACCAGAGAGAGCTATTGCAGAGCACTCTATCCGAATGGGGAAAGTCCATGCTTCCAGCACCTGAGTTTGACCTCTGAAAAGGCACTGAGCTTCTAAGAATCAAGCTTTTTTGCTTCCTCTAAGTCTAATGCTCTTCATTTGTTCAATGGGGCTAATATAACCTTTGCTCTATTTGAGAATAAAAACATTAAAAACTGAATCAGTATTATGGTAATGGATAATCACATTTTGCAAGCAAGACAGACAAATCGTCTCTCTAGGCCCGTTACAGCAGGGATGAGATAGGTCTGGTTCAAATATAAGAAAAACTTTCCAAAACAGATTATTGTTTCAGGACTTCTTTGGGTTTGTGGTTTTATTAAAAACAAAACCAACATTTTCCCAGTACCACCTTCTCTCAAAACCTAACCTCTCTATCAATAAATAAAGCATATTTCTTTTGAAGGATTTATTTTCATTCTTTCCACATTTTCTGTAAGCATTATTGTCTAGAAAAGACAGAAAATGGTTATTTTCTAAAAAAAAAAAAAAATTCTGCTCATGGCACTGTTAGAAGTACTTGATGCACATAACTTCATGACTATGAAAAGCTGCAACTTTCCTTATGCACAAAACACACTGGTTTCCTTTTGATGTCTTGAATCTGCCACAATGCAAGTCTTCGTTATTACTTCTGTTCTTACTCTTGATCTATTTGGAAGTTCTTATAGGCACAGAAATTTGGGATATGCCAAAAAATGTAAGGCAAGAACCTGAGATCTTGATAGAAAGACTCTTCTCAATGGATTTTGCAAAATATCTGTTGTTTCAGGAAGGTAAAACAGTATTTTATTAACCAAAAGTAAAGGCATATAGGTATCTAATTCTCTTCTGAAGCAATGAAATTTAAACTTCTAAATATTTCTGCAAACCTAGACCTTAGACAAAGATGAATGATCA
Source organism: Caprimulgus europaeus (assembly GCA_907165065.1). The sequence continues at coordinate 7,986,377 of OU015536.1, forward strand.
CATAATGTGAATTGAGGTGTGTATCTTCCTTATTTACTCCCTCATGATTCCTCATTCCCTCCTTCCCCCATTCTCTCCACTATTTTTATAATTCTTTTGCTAGTAAACAAACAGTTCACTCTTCTAACTCCTTGACCTCAGTGTGCTACAAATCCGCCTAAGGACTATATAATTTTACAAATGAAAGAGGTTCATTAGGGTTTGGAAGAGATCTGCTGGTTTAAGTTAAACTGAATGGAATCCAGTTCATGTACCCTGAGATTACACATGATGAAAAACGAAGCACAGCAACTGAAAATTAATAGATGAGCTTTAAAGTGCCCTCCTGCTCTAAACCTAAACACTTACCTAAGTGCATCCTATGTCGTTTAAAATTCTCTTGATTTGACAAGGATCGTATGTAAATTTCCCAATCAGTTTTGGGAAAATGGACCTAAATGGAAACTGACTTTTAAAGAGGAAGTTATATTGTCCTGATCAGAGAAAATAGTAATTTGCATGGTAATAGGAAGTTTATGTGCCTTGTTCCAGACTGTCTGGATGGACAGGGAGAATATGTACAGAAGAGATGTTACAGTTGCAGTCCAGGATACCTATAAATAGAATGGTTAAAAAAGCCTACAAAAATACCTCTAGATATTTAAAACACTGTTTATGAAAGTAATGTTTTTAAACTTATTAGAGCAACCAGCAGTGACATTTTATCCTTTAAGAATGAGAAAAACAGTCTGAAATGCAAAAATAACGAGATAATTTTTTTCCCCTTCTAAATGTGGAGCATGCTTAGGTGAAGTTGAAACTGAATTCCCAGCTAGAACGCTGCCGCAGCTTGCACAGCTACCTAAATCGAAGTGACAGTCCAACCAGGAACTGAGAAATATGTCACAACAAATTCCTTTAAAATCTAAAATAATTTCACATGCTTTCCAGACCATTACCATTTTGTAATTGTAATGAGAGATGAAGACTGCACAAGGGTATTTCGGGTGTTCTTTACTCTTATGAATATCACAGAATGGTTTGTGTTGGAAGGGACCTTAAAGATCATCCAGTTTCAACCCCCCTGCCATCAGCAGGGACACCTTTCCACTAGACCAGGTAGCTCAAAGCCTCATCCAACCTGGCCTTGAACACTTCCAGGGAGGAGAAGCCACAGCTTCTCTGGGCAACCTCTTCCAGTGTCTCCCCACCCTCACAGGAAAGAATTTCTTTCTAATATCTAATCTAAATTTTTAGTGATTGCAATTCTTTTATTCTATTGTTATGTTTATTAAAAAGGTGGTTTATGTAGAACATCTTCTAGGCCTACAATCTTAAGTAAATCTTTCTTTACATGGTATCATGTGCATTTTTTCAGTAATTTTTACTATGAGTAACCTGTGTAATTCATTCCTTGAAAAGATTTTTTTTTTTCTTTAAAGAAATTAGACCTACTTTTTGGATCATTAAGTAGTGCATAATCTTCAAATGGGACATTAAAAACCATAATCAGTGACATCTCCATGACAACCGATTAAGAAATGTCTAGAGAAGCTTCTGAAAATGTAATTTTTTAATATAATACATTTAAATGAGTTCATCAGAACAAAGCACCCCAAGTAGATTTATTGTGAACCGAATATCTAGAAATAATTTGTCTATATAACTAACACTAGAAATCTTCTCAATGTGACCTCAGTAGATTAGAGGGGACATCAACATTCTCCCTGTGACTTCAATTGATGTAGTCAAGGGGAAGCATCGAAAGAAATATTTGGTTTTCTTGCACTAAAAGACAAACCTTCACTTCAGTACATGAGTTACGGAAGTACAGGTACTGATCCTGCCACCACTTTGCACAACAGCACTGCTTTTATTCAGATTTCAGCTCTAGCAGAGAAAGGTGCTATCTCTGAGCACAGAAGGTAGATCTGATCTTTATGACAAATGTCACCAAAAGGCATTATCTGATTCCTGTTTGAGGTATGTAATTGTTCAAAAGTTAAATTTTCAGAATGCCTGCACAGAAGCTACCTGGTTTTAAAAAGCTCTAAAGTTCCTCATTACATAGGTTTGTATCGTTAGGGATGAACGTACTTCAGTTGGAGACGTTAAACAAATTAGCTCCTTAAACACTAATGGGATTTACAGACCAAGCCTGAGCCTGTATTTTCTAAGTCTTTTGGTCTTGCTAAATCACACATTGCATTTTATTAATTGTTTTTGGGTGCACATTTCTTCCTATATCAGTTACAAAGTCTGCTAACTTGTAGCTACATATTACACCAGGTGAGGGCCGCTAAGAATTAGGCATTGCTGAAACCCCTGTTGTGCTTTAGCCCCTAGTTATTACAAGGTGCTTTGTCCATTGTCCTGCCTGCTCTAATGAGAGAACCTGGAAGCAGCAGCTGTAACATTGTTATAGTGCACAAGTGTTAAATATAAATAAAACATGCCATAAAATGAGTACCTGTGACATATTATGTTACAAAGTTATATAAATTATATGCTCAGTAGTTGAGGAAAAGACATTCGTCAGAGTAAAAACCAATCAAATATATTTAAATATCAATAAAAGCTTAAAAAGAAAAAGAAAAAGAAAAAGTACTTTTACAGGTAATCTGTTTGAAGAGATTGGTTATACTTCACAAGAGTAAACGACCTAGCACGCTTGCTGTAAAACTCCTGGCTCATCCTCAGAAGAGCTACAATGACACTGGAATTTCTTCCTTGCATTCTCCGTTTTCCAATCTGTCAAAGTTATGGCTTATTCTTGTCTTTTATAGTTATGCCTCCTGCTTGTGCCAGCAGTGTTTATTATGCCCTTTTCTAGATTAGATCTTGTGTTAGTTAGGTCTGTTGCAAGCAGAATGCATGCCTAAAATGAAGCATTTCCAAAACCCTGTATTGTGGTAAGTGCTGTGGACTGGGGGTGGGGGAGTGGGGGTTAGCTTCCCACATAACACACAGCTTTCCCTTAGAATGGTGCATCCTTTTCGTACTGCCAGGAGTTCCTGGTAGCAGCAGTATCTGATCTACTGTAAACTGGCACTGCTCTGTCTACATTGTCTGGGTCTGTGTTAGAACATCAGCAAATCTGCCTCTTAAACCATGCTGTTGCCTCCTAAAATATCTAGGTGGTTTCTGGTCAAGAATTTTGTCCATGACTGATAAAACACTCTACGGACTTTGGGATGCTTACCCTCAAAACACTTTAAAGCAGCTGCAGGAAAAGGTTTATAATGCCTTCTGAAAACTGAGTGTTTTGAATTGGTATCAAAACTATAGGCATTCCCAAATCACCAATCCCTTTTGAGAACCCTGGTCATTATACTTACAAAACACTGACTCTCTAATAAACTCCTTGTTATTCTTTTACTAATGAGACACTTTACCAGCCTGTCATCACCTGCTGTGATTAATTCTCTACTTGTAAAATTTCAGCTCTCTCTCTGCTGCTGCTGTTAATGTGCTTTGTACCAAATAAAAACGAAGTTGATGTTTACAAATCCTGTCTGGAGGTTGCTTTAAAAAAAGCTCTTCTTTGGCTTACATTAATGAGGCCAAATGTACTGATTTTTGTTCAAAATTGTTCTGGATAATTAAACACTGTAACAGACTACCACTGAAGGTGTGAAACTCACTATTGCTTAAAGAGCTTTATAACGCAGTATCTTCTAAAATACACTCCTGGTTATTACCCAACTATGGTTATATACACAAGTACAGTGTCTTAGTGACATTTGTGAATCTAGGAATAAGCAGGAGAAAACATTTCTAAAAAGCAGGATCTATGTAGTCACATCATCATCTTGAATAACCAGGGATACAAAAAACCCTAGAGCACAGAATCTTGCACGGTGGAGTGCACATTAGATTACTAATAACAGTGTGAAATTTATCTCAGGCAGATCAGGAAACAAGAACTACAAGGATGAGAAGCCTGCAATTCCGTGCTGTGTCACCCCTTCTCTTTGAGCTGCACAGCTCTCTGGGAACAGACTTTCCCCAGGGTGTTATCCAAAGATGTAAGTAACAACATGCAGTTGTTGGCTTGTATAATGACCAGCATACCTCCTCTCCCACTTCTGCGTATTCTGAACCCAATCCAACTCACCAGTCCAGTGAAACGAAGAAGCTGTTACAACTGTTCAGTAGAGCTTCATTCTTTTTTTCTTTTTTTTTCTTTTTTTTTTAGCTTGCTAAGTAGATCCTCAGCATGGTCTAGGACCTTAATAGACAACATGAGTGAAAAATAGTTCTGAATTACACTTTCACTGCTACACAGTAATGTGCCTGCAATTCAAGACTGGATGCCTAAGCATCTTCCTGCATTAAAAGAACTTCAGAAGCTATTCTGCCTCACAATTTATAAGGAATGAAGGAAGACAATGTCTAATTAATCTAAAAAGCACAGTGGTGATGTTCAGATTGCAGGCCTCTCAGGAACTAATGTATTTAAAGGCTTTTATGCTGGAGACAGTTAGATTTCTCCCTTTTTCATACTAAATAAATTTCATTAAATTAAACAGGATGAATCCATCTGCTTTAAGTCTTCTAATCTTAAAAACTTCTAATGCCTCACAAATCTCAAATGTCCAAACTTCATACAGTAGATGGGTTCTGTAAGGATGCAGATTTCTAATCATGTTCAGTCTTCACTTTACTCAGATACACATATTTACCAAAACTACCACATAATTTTGTGTTTTAGTGCTGTGATTTTATGTTTGTGTCTACTGTTTCCCTAGAACCAGAGAAGGGAAATGTCATCCTAGAAAATGCTTCACTTTCAGAAATGTAAAACACAGTAAAAAGGAATAGATAAATGAAACTTAGTATTTATTATAAAATTAGAGAAAACGTGGCAGAAAAAACCTCTAGTATACAATAAACAGATGTGTATAAATTACAGTCACTTCACTGAAAGAGAGACAGTGGAAGACAGATTATAATGAAATCTGAACACACACAAATTAGAAGCCAGGATAAGAGAAAAAAATGACTATTGAATCTCAAGGCCAGCTTTTTTCTGCAGTATGGAACGAAAGTCAGCAAAATCTCAAACCATCTCCTTCCACTTGAAATCTGAAGCAATCCACAAAAACAGAACTGCAAAACTGTTTTAAGCTATGTTCTTAGAGCATTTATTAATTAGAACCATGATGAGAATTAATGGAAAGATATGCACTTTTTTTGTCTGCAACAGAGAAGAATGATCTCTTTGGAAAACATTACCGCAAACACAATTTTAATTTTTTTTACTGCTGTTTCAGTTTGGGTGCAAGATGTGACAGTTCTGAAACCAGTGGACACCTATCCATGGGAAATTAAACTGAGTTCAGCAATGTATTTCACAGGGACCCATGAACAGTGGGATGCTTCCTTTATTTCTTTCCTAAGATCTAAGCTGAAAGTCTAGAGTATGTCTACATGGATGGGTACAGACAAACATGAGCTCTCTCTGCCAGCTCCCAGCTATATGAATTCAAACAATTTCCACTCAAAGTGTCAGGTTTGTAAGCTAGTAATACCCTACCACGTGTCACAGTACAGATAAACCTTTAGAGTGCAAACTCCTCAGTCCCACTGTCCACATTGCCACTCATACTTAGTTTCAAAGTACCATTTTAGGATTGCATCATTTGGAGATTTATATGGAAAGCACTTCAAAGTGTAGCTTTATGTATTATACCTGCTACAAACTACAGCCCAGATCTTAAATGAGTACAGAGAAGCATTCATCACTGAATCCAGTACTTCAAGCCTAGAATACTACTTAATATCACTCATGATGCTAAGTTATTTGCAATTGTACTCAGCACATCACTAGAAAGCAGTTATTGGACTGACCATATTCCATGTGAAGTCAGTTTAAAAGTGCCCATTAACTTCCATGAGAAAAGCCAGTCATTAAAATGCCAATTGTTCAATTTTGTTTGCTTATTTTTCTGTCACTGCATTTTCATTATCTTTCCTTACTAGAAACCTGCCACACTGATACTAATGAATAATCAATGTGAATAGTCTACCACTGGCTTTTTAACATGTATTTTAAAAAGGAAGCTAAATGTTTCTGTGTTATTTACTTAATAAAACCAGAATTATTATTTACTACAAGGGCATAGATTAAATAATTTGGTGTACTCAAGCTATTAAAAATCTACAACAAATAAGCAAATACTCTGAGAAAGCTTTGAATTCTGAGATTTCACTCCTTTCAATGCATTTAGAGCCATGCATTTTGTGACCAAGAAGAGAGAAAGAAGCATGGCAATCAGGTTCATGAAACAAAGTTATCCTGTTCAGTTGTGTTCACTGTGAAACGCCGAAAGTTGAGCCTTGCATTCTAGTTCCTATTGGATTAGTCACACAGAGCTTTCAGTTCTCTACAGGCCAACCTCCAGCAGCGCAATCAGCCCCTGAGCGTCTTTCACATCTGTGCTCTCCCACAGAACTTGGTGGGAGTCCATATGGGTGCAGGGAGCCTTTCCTACTGACTGCACTGCAGGATTAGGTCAGAGCTGCTTAGAAAGTCTCTTTCTCTATTACACTGGTCCAGACAGTGATGCAGTAAACAGCATGAATATTTTAAAAAGGTAAATAGAAAATATCAGTATCACTATAAACTAAGATGACAATCTTAAACAAATGGATAATGAGTCAAGGCACTGCTTTCTTAAGTTAAATTATTGCAAGTAGCTCCACTCTATAACATATCAGAGACATGTATAAATAATATTAAAATACGTTACTACAGGATGCTATCCATTATTTCGTAGCACTTATACATTATAATGTGCATTAGTTCTTACTGTCCTACTCAACATTGTCCTAAATAACTAAAGGGCAAAATGTGTATTAATAATTTACTGATTACTAATATATTATTTATAAGTGACCATAAATTAAAAGTGTGATTTTTGCAACAAAAATGTGTTCCTTAAGGCACAGACATGATAAACAATGTAGATTCTATATATTTATATGTCTAATAATATTTATATGTTTTTTAAGTTTAAGAATGTAGGAGAACCTTGTAAGAGTGAAAACGATACAAAGCACTACTGTCCCAAAAAGAACTGCACAACACACTGCAGTATGCAATACTACAGGTTTTATTTTCCTCCCACAATTTACGCACCTCCAAACTACAGATCCCATTGAAGTCAATGGAAAAAAGTTTCAAATTATTTAAGCCATAGCTGCTTGGGCCATTTGATACATCTGAAACTATATTCAATGTAGAAATGTCTTCTTCCTTTTTGGTGAAGATACATGCAGGAATACAATATGTTAGCAAAGATATAAATGTCAGGAATGTCAATAGGATTTAGAGATAGATTATACATGCTGCAATTTTCAAGATATCAAAAATGGTTTTGGACCATCTTTAATGACAGGCAAAATGCAGAGTTTATCTGAGGAATGACAGGGACATTGGGTCACCTGCGATTTACCTGCCTGCTATAAGATCAAAGTTGTATTTCTCCTACTGCAGAATAAGAAACCTGGTTAAGAGTTGCCCATAGTCTCCCTGCACTCCTGGTATGGAAGAAATGATTGCAGCACTTTACTTGGGGCACTCTGTCAATTCTAACGTCTCTTACCAACTCACCTGCACTGAGGGGCACAGTGTGTCAGAGACTCATCTGCTCCGTGGCAACCTGGACAGGAAAGGAACACTCAGGCCTATCACCCACCCTGGCAGTTCCAGCAGCCAGCACACAGGAAGCTGAGATCTTGCCTCTGTCTATGAAACAGATTGCCCATGGGTAATAGGATGCTAACATGAAATAAGTTTAAGTTCTGTAGATTTGTAATTTTTCAAAAAACTTTTGGTTTTACTATAGCAGTTTGGAGGAAGATGATACAATCAGCACCAAAACACCATCAGCAGTATTTTTATCAACTGCAGAACTAGATCTTAAATCCTCCCCATGCCCCCTGCATGTCACTTGATACTATGGACAGCCTATCTGATGTGTGTGTGGAGCTATCTTCTAAAGTGAATGAAGCTCCAAAGTATTTCTTCTACGGCCATTTCACTCATGCAAGTTTGGGGTGTTGGTTGAGAATGTTCTCATTCTATTGATTACACAAAGCCTGTCCAGTGAAAAGACCGTGCATACCATTAACACTCATACTAGACCTGGAACTCCTGGGATAATAGGAAAAAAAAAATATTTTTAAAGCCAAATACAGGTTTCTTCTTCACAGATAAGTTTTCTACTATTTTTTATTCATTTTCATTTTCCTTTAAGCTCAAAATGATTTTTAGACAAAAGCACCCTTTGGTGAGCAGCATGTGTTCAGCATATTAGTTCAGTTAAATATTGCCTAATAACTAATGAAGCTCATATGTTTTGTACAGGTTTTTCTTGAAGCAAACTTTGCTGTATTTTCTAAGAGTATTTATGTTCCAGAGAAGCATTCTGAAACAAAAAGATGACAGCAAATTATCTACTCCACATTTCAGTGGCCTGCAAGCCTTATTACAACTAAAAATCTAAAAGATATCCCTTTTATTTTTAATCTACTAATGGATAGCTTAACCAGAAGGCAAAAATACTTAGCATTTTACATGCCAGATAAAATAGTGCCCTGGTGTCACTGGGATAGAATCACAGAATCAATCCTCTGTCAGAAAAGCTGCATTTTTAAGAAGACTGCAGCACCTGATTTGGTGAGAACAAAGTTTAATTTGTGGCCAGCCATGGTGTGTGCATTTCCATAGTGATTAAGGTCTGTAGCAGTTTAGAGTTAGCCAGATGCTAGAAGGACTGAAAGCCAGGGCAGCTCACCCAAGTTGGCCAACAGAAGTATTCCATACCATAAACGTCCTCAGTATAAATTGGAAAGTTTCCTTTTCCTCAATGGCCACCAACCCTGGAGGGTCTCACCTGCCATTCTGCTCCCAAGGCTTACTCTCCTGCTTGTTGTGACCGTTGCACTTTTGTTGCCTGACTATAACTTTGTGTATTTTATGTTAGTATTAGTATTAATATTAGTTCTTATTATTATTATTATTTCATTAAATCTATTTTCATTGTAACCCACAGGCCTCCTTCCCTTCTCCCAATTCCACTTCTTAGAAGGGGGGTGGTCATTGGGTGATCGAACAGCTGACTAAACCAAGACAAAAACTCAAACACACTAATCTGTTTATGAAATCATATGTCACTGAGAATTGCTACCCCCAGTTTCTAGTTAGGGAAACTGAGGCAGGAAGCAAGATGACTTTGCTGAAGGCTACCCAATTACACTTTGCTGTCCTTAGTCCTTTATGCTTTTGCAAAGCCTGTTAGTGACATAAGAAGGGTCAGAACTCAGACTGAAGACAGGTACCCACAGCTGTTTAAGAGCATTAAACAAATCCATGCAGCGGTGTCAGATGGTATGCAGGTTTTCACATTCAAGTAAATCTTTAAGTATTCTTATCCACATGCCCCACTGGTCCTGGAAACTATTTCCTACTGATAGAAAGCTACTGAAAACAATAAAGACCTCATACATGAAAAGGAACCTGTTAAAAATCATGAACAAGTTTCTCAAGTAAGTGAAGGGACTGTGTGGCTCAGGGGAATGGTTATTGAATTTTAGAGAGCTTTAAATCTAAGACACCTTTTGAATCCATCCCAGATTCACCGTGAACGAAAACCATTACCATCGAATATGCGCTGAGGTATGTGAGATGAATTTGGTGTCTCAATCTAGTGTCTTTTGAGCAGTCATTCGGATCACAAAGTCACTATGACATCCTTCAGTAACTGGCACCCTTATTGATGGAATCAACAGGATTTAATGGCCATGGAGACTGAACTACCTTCTCTCACACTCCAGGCATATTGATGAGGCAGAGGGGATATTTGTGCTGTCATTGACTATACTATTGCAGCCTGAAGATAAATAGAAGGATTTCAGTTTTCAAGGCTGTCAATCTGGCATTTTCCATAGGAAAGGCACTAAAAACAAAGAGGGAATGGTCCAGCTCCAAATGCCACTAATAATGATGCATGGCTTGGAAGAGCACACTTAATATTATTCACGTCTGTTTAAAATAAAAGTTTTCAGTGTCCTGACTCTCAGTCCTTTTTAAAAACCAGCTGTATGTGGAAAGCAAAGGAGAAGACAGCACAAGTGTATGCTGTAGCACTGTATTGAAATGATACCATACTGAAATGACTGAAACTCTTTGCATATAGCACTTGGAAACGTGAATGTAACACCTTTCTGTATTTCAAGTAGCTCAAGCACCACAAGCATCTACCCAGAATGCATGAGGACTAAAAGTACTACCACAGAATGGCAACTTCAGAAAAATTAGTCATTATGGATGAGAAACACATTATTTTTTATTTTTTCTTAACAACAAAATTCCTAACTGTTGACAAGTGAGATTTATTATGACATTTCCTAGTAAATCCACTTGATAGGAAAAACTCAAATGGCTGCCAACATTTTCTGGAGGTAGAAAGAAAAAAAGATTAGTACTTTTATAGTAACAACTGCTGGGTGAATCTCAAAGTTTGGAGACTTGTATTCTTCTATTGAGTAAGCATCTGAAAGTGAGAGCTTTAATTTGAAAGGGTAAGAACTTAGACTGCTTTAATAATTGAAATGGAAATGAAATATCATTCTTTTCTCTTGAAACAGAGGATATTAACCACTGAAAAAAGTTTTTCTAAAAAAACTTGCAAGAAAATTTCCACAGGCCCAGCTATTGAGATACATGCCAGTAATTTCATAAGAAGTTATGAGGTGGAAGGGGAAAGAACTACCAACCACTTCATTTTCTTCACAGCTCACTGGGACAGGCATCTCACAAGTATTTTTCTTTGCAATGCTGGTACAACCATTGAAAACAATCATGCAGAACTTTAAGGGTATCTTTTCTTCATATTATTACTGGTTTACTTAGAAAACAACATACTAGAAATATCAAAGGAGGGCATTTTTTAAGACTGATACAACCCTATTCTTCAAGCACAGGAAGTTTATCTCATTTGTACAAATTTCAAATAGGCTATACAATTCTGTATGCTTCACTAAATGAGCTGCTGAACCTTTTTGTTGTTCCCAACACTTCAGTCTTATTTCATTCAGTCATTTCATCTCTGGGCACGCGACACTACAGATAACCGTACATGTCACCTGTACCTGACGAATCCATAGCCTGAAGTGAGTAAGAAGACATACGGTTTCTATCACAACTAATAAGTATTCTAGCAGTCAATCAATGTGTTACATATCTGTAAAGACACATAGGACAGTTTGTCAGTAAGGTGACCTTTCTGTCACCCATTCATTGAGCTGCTGAATTTATCAGCCTGGAGGCTACAAACTGGAGACTGCAACAATTCTTTCATTGCATGAAGGTAGCCTAAGAGAAGAAGTTGCCTTTCATAAGCTAAGTGATAAAGCACTGTTGCAACAGAACACATTTGCTTGCCAATCCCATCTTTTCAATGCTGTATTTGATTCTTTTTTGCTTTTCCTTGAGTTTATTTTTTGCATTTTTTTAACCTGCAACAATACTTTCAGACACTAGTTGTAGCATATCTGTAGGAAACACTAATGAATTTTAGGAGATTCTGTTTTATAAATGATCACGCTTTGAAGTGACAACATAATTAACAAAATATATTCCTCTTCTGTATTTGGTTCAAGTTCATTCCCTAAAGTCAAACAAAGTCAAAATGCTCACTGTAATGATGGTCTTGTTTTTTGATCCACACCAGTAGAGGAAATATTCCCCTTTGCTAGAAGTTACTTTATAAGGCATTGTGTTGATCTGTAGCAAATATACACATTAGGAATACATATTATCCCTGCTCTATGCTGCTCACTGGTGATTGCTATGGGACAGTCTTCATCAGAAATCTGTATTTTTAAATAATGCATCATATCAATCTGTCTTGTCTCTAAGCAACATCTCTCAAATGTTCCTTGAATTCAGTATACAGTTTGAAACTGAACTGACCAGTGCATGTTTGATAACAACTAAAACACTGACAAAGAAGCTTACAAGTAATGCTATTTTGTTTTTATTGACAAATTAGTCATATCTGAAGCAACAACACAAACCCTGTATTTCAGTTGGCTGCCTTCAGAAACTGCTACAGTAATTGCACATAAGTAAATTAGGGATTCCAATGTAAACATTAATGAAGTCTATACTGTATTTGTGCTGACAAAGTGCAGTAAAAAAGCACAAATGTTTCCAGATTGCCAGTATTAAAAAACTGATAACAATATGTTTCCCTGGTTGGTTGTTCTCTAGAGATAAAGTTAAGAAGTTATTCTTGTAACACTGCAGAAGGTAGAAAATATTTCTGTTTAATGATAAATATCTATACATTCTTGTCTAAATAATGTAAAACAACACAAACCAGTGTACATGCATGTACAACATCTGTGAAAATGAAGGATAGTTGTATACAGAAGGACCACTGTCTAGATCACAATGAGTTGCTGAGGATGCCAATAAAATTTCAGAGGCACTGGTAGACTTTAAAGGGGTGTGTAATTAGAAATCACATTATTTAATGGAGGGCTGGCAACATGGACATGAGTAGCAAGTTCTTTGGCTTGTACTCCAAGATAATGAAACACAACACAAAGCAGCCTTGTACCAACCAACCAAACCCAAATATGCACTAGGTAGCTGAAAACCAAGGCATAGTCATTGGGCAGAACACTATATAAAACCAGATCCCAAGTTTCTTTCCTACAGCTATCTTACATACACCACACTGGAAAAAGGGCAAGGCACTAGAATCTTTTGCACCCATTTCTATGACTACTAGGACTGTAAACTACCACAACACGGTAACAGAGCACAATATTCCCACACAAAACTTTGCACTTTCATAGAAAACTCTTCAAAAGAATTGTATTGAGAAAAAGAATGTGGCAAAAAAAAACCAAACCAAAACCAACCCCTAAAGCAGGCAGACTTACCTGTTCAGTGAAATTTAGCTAAAAAACCCACAGCCCGCATCCCGTCATTTATTGCACCTTGTTTGCTTAACTGTAGTTGCTACTTCAACTCACTATAAATAACTATTCAAATTCATGCCAAATGAAGAAAATTGTGTATATAACAATCCAGAAACATTTGCTGTGCCTTGGTAATCTCTGCTCTGTTTCCTATTGAAGAGTCATGGGATTAAGGGGTTTTATTTCAAGTTTACCAGCTCTTTACGTTAGCATTTTGCCTTATTAGATTATACTTGTGTATAACGTTTCTACTAAGGCACTATGAGGCTATTAGATACGTGATGCCAAGAAATGGATGTCATTCACCAACATTCAGAAATGCCACACGATTTGGATTTCCTTTTTGCCTAATTTTAGAACATGTGTTAAATCTATGCTTAACATACAGAATGTATTTCTTACAGCAGTAAGAAATTACAGCTGTATTTATCTGCCACTGCACTGTGTAAGCCAGTTCTCATCCCCAGAGCAGTACATAGCTCTTAACTCTGTCTTTTGTCTCTGCTGTAGGGAAGCCACACCTTTGCCTGAGCTTTCAAGTTGGTTCAACAATATTTGAGCACAGTGAAAAACCAAAACCAAAACAGTCTGTAGTATATAATATCACTGATGTTCTTTACTTCAGCATTTACTCTGTATTTTCCTGTATGGACATTTGTTCACATATATTCTCTATCTGTAGCTCTATATTTTCACTTGTAGACTGCTAAAACCAGTGTTGTACAAGGTCTGGGAGTGTTCTCTATTTTAGTGCATAGTATTAGTGCAGTCTGTGGAGCTAGGAAACCTAGGCAATGAATTGTCCTCATGTTGGATTCAGTGCTAACTTCTGAATGACCAAAACACTATAGAGTGTAGTTTCATATCTATGCTTCCTACACAGGAATCACAAAGAATATTCTATTTAAAAATATCCAACAGAGATTTTTATTGAAATGAATGTGATCCTTACAAGCATTTGTACTTGTCTTTGTACTTTCTTGTCTTCACACTTCAGCTCATGGATGTGATCAACGAAGCACACAACGTGGCAGAATACCATCCTAATACAGTTATTCTTTTTTACACAGAGTCCACACACCCTGATGGAATCAGAGCTGTCTGATATTAAATGAGTTTCTCAGGGACTCTGGGACTGTGGATCAAGAACCAGGACCTTCATTAAACTACCTGCTTTGTCATAGACAGTATCTGATCTCAGAAAAATCCATTGCAAAGTATTCGGTGCAAGCAAACATAACCCAAGGAGTGAAAGGATGACACTGTAGCTGGTTCATTACTATTGTGACCATTGCTTCAAATGTCTTCATTCACAGATCGACCTTTACTGTAAAAACAAATCAATTCCCTGAGTACATAAAGGACCTTCACTAGTCCACTGTCTGCAGTATTATCCAATAATAATATTTTATATGTTCCCCACAAAAAAATTTAAATATTGCTTACTTATATAACCTGGTTTAAGCTTCTACTCATCCCATACGCTTTTAACCTGACCACTCCCATCTGTGCACAGGAGGGTTACACAGCCTGAGGAGTAATTGCTTCTTTCTCACTATATATAATTTTACGTATACTGTATATGTATACATATAATACATACATACAGAGCATATGGGAGAAAGCTCAGTGGTATGCTGCAAGTTTTAGGTTCATCATCTATGGAACAATGATGGGTAATAGGTAGGGAACAAAAAAATACAGTTTTTGAAGAAAATAATTGCACAATGGCCATATTGTGTATGAGATTATACAAGACTTGATACGTTCCTCCCACCCCCACCCCGCTCTCGATTGTATATTTTGGTTTTACCAACTGACAAGCGGCAAAAGGACAAACTTTGAAGGTACTACATGTACTAGTAACATGTTTCACTCACCACAGAGGAGGCATAACATGGATAGGTAATGAGATGGGTGGCAGAACCACTATTTGGCTTGCTCAACGCAGTGGCACCATAACTCTGCTGGATTCTATAGCTCTTACTTAGGTACTACTCCTCAATGTTCTCAAATGGGAAATCAGCCTGGCAGAAGGTCTAAATCAACACAACAAAACTGTCCTAAATGGATAGGAAATAACACCTGAGATCCAACACTGAATCTGGACTGAATTTAACCACTTGGATGGAGTTGCTGATGGCACTGTCATACAAAACCAAGCCCAATGGCATTTTGTAAGATGGTATCTGTTGCCCTAAGCTTGGCATTAAATACACATCTCGGTAAATGCATCCATTTTTGTTTGCCTGTTTTGATGCAATAAAGCACTGAAAATAGGAATCTTGGGCAAAAGAAAAAAAATAATTTGCAAACCTTTCATTTAAATAAATTGGAAAATGATCTGAATTAAACACAGGGTTTTTCTTTATACTTGCTGACATTCTACATATCTGAAAACTTCACGCTTGCAGTGGTTTATCATAAACAGACATTTCTGAAGGTCCCTCAAGGCAGACAAGTGCACTTCTGGAGAATTAGACACGGCTTTTTTTGAAAGCATCCTAAATTTCTTTAATTTCAATGACAGATAAATTGTCAAGTAACATGTAACATCAGTTTTGCACTGATCATCTTGCTGGAGTCTGTCAGTAATATTCATTCCTAATTCAAATTAAACTATTTTTGTTTTCCTTTTTCTAAAATAGAACATCCATCTCAATTTTAGTGCTTACAGAGAGTATAAAATAACTAGCCGGTAGACTCTGTTTATCCATAGGCAATCCCATAGCCTTGGAAAATCACTCTGATACATGTCTCTAGACAGCTGTCTCCAATATGAACACAAATTACAATCTTTAAGGTTAAAGGTTAGAAGTTTTCTTCACTTACAAGTCCATCTCCTCTGACCTGGTCCTTTGCTTTTTCTGGCAGAGTGCAAGTCCCACATTTAAAACCTTTGTTTAATTAATTAACATTGCAAAGGATCTGATTTAAAGTTTTTCAACTGTTTATGTAGATACTTGAAGGCAGGTCCCAGTGAAATTTCTGCTCTCACACCAGTATATAACAGAGTTGCTGTACTGACATCAGTGAAGATACTCTAGAAATTCATCATTGTAACATAGGTCAGAGGTGGTCCCTTGGCTCTGTAAGATGTTGACCTATTCAGAGAAAGGTCAGTTTGCTGTAGAAGACAGTTTATAAGCAGAAAAGAACCTAACATATACCGATGCTAAGCGCTTTTGATCCAACCAGGGTATGGAATATTTTGCACACTCATGAACTAACAGAAACACAGGTATCTTGAAGTACATGAAAGCTGATCTTGTAATGGGTGAGATTTTGCAACCTCAGACACATATCATTAAAATAATTTAATTTAGCCTCCTCTTCATGACACTTCATCAAAAATTTTATCAGTCTTTTAAAGCAGAAATTTCCACTCCCTAATATGTGTATGTTCTTACATACTTACCTCAGTCAGTGGTTTACAGAGTTTCAGTGAATTTTCCAAGCATGTGAATGGGCTCTTAACATACAGCCCTTGATTTCAAAAAACCCCACAACATCCAAACAGAAAAGAACTGTGATGAGAAACAAGGAAAACTATAATGCTTAGGAACTTCTCTATGCAAAACCTGTCCATGAAGAATTGTCCAAGGTCCTGAACTCTGTTGTTCTCAGCCTTTCATCAGTTTTGTATGCAAAATTAGTCGCTAAGATCCTTTGTGCTTCGGATAAACCATTGTGAAATTTGGATATTTATTTCACTTTTTTTTTGAAGCTGAAATGAACAAGCTGCCAGCATAACTCACACTATATTGATTCAATGCCAGTGCTAGTTAATGGAGAAGCTCATTCTCACTGAATGTATGACCTACTGATATCCCGAGGCAGTTTTTGTTTCAAATACCTCCAAAACACCCTGAATTATTTAGAGCACAAAAATGTTACAAATGCTTGGTATATCTGCACTATCTATATCTATGTATATAGGTACAAATATCTATTAACATCTTTGTAAACATACATATGCACTGAAATTTGGCTGAATGCACCACCATATTGCTTTAATAAATTTATAAATTCAAGCCAGAAATACCTATATAAGAATGCAGAAGTACTGAGATAACTTAGGTATTTAGCAATGTACAATCTTTAAGGGAGACATGGATATGTGAGCACATAATAAATTTCTGCTGTGCAAGGTCCATTTGATTTCACACAATAGAGATTAGAACTTAGAAACTTGTCACAGAACATCACTTAAAATACACAGTAACCATATGTCCTTCAGTCTCTCAGAAGATATTACTTGCAGATTCATTGGGCCAAATCATTTAACTGTAATTTAATTAACTGTATGACAAATTTGGTCATTGGTAGTCTATTGCCCTGAGGTTGCAACAATTTACTGACTCTTTTTACGTCATTAACTAATATTTTTGAAGGAGTATACTATGATATAGAATATTTGTCAGTGGATAAGAAGTTTATTTTTTTTCTGTAAAGTATGAAATCTAAGTCTTCCTTAGATATTCAAACAAAGCTTTAAATGCATCGGCCATGACATTTTTAATAAATATTTTCCAACTGCCCCATGGATATTGGCACGTATGTGTTCCAACATTAAGAAATGATAAGAGACTTAAGAACAGATAGACTGTGAGAAGATATCTTCTTAAATTCTTTATTCAATCAGGTGTGAAACAGTATAATATCTTAAAAGGACACATTTGGTAGCATGAAAGACAAGTGCAGTGAGGCTTGAGCTTGCTAAATTCAATGCATTTTTCAACCTTAGAGCTGCAAATAGATTATTTTTTAACCTATCAAGAGGATGGCAGGTATTCTGCAAGCAACTGGCATTGTGAAGCAATTTAAATCTTCTCTTTGTTAGCTGGTTTAGTGATTGCTAAACTGGATGGGTTAAGTTTCTTATAGGCTTTTTGCTTTTTTTTATTTCACTCAGTAACTTCTAGGCTAATAACTTGCGTTTCCAAGCCTGACTTGACACAGACAACGCATACACTGCTCAAAATGGATTTGAAGGCACAGCTTCAGGAAAGTTGGAAGCTAGACATTTGAAGCAGAGTTTTCAGGGTAGGTTATAATGTGCCTATGGTAAAATACAGACATGGCTTTTGCTTCATGAACGGCAGACCTGCCAAAGCACTCTGATATTATTTGCTTAGTCTCCAGGAAATTACAGCAGTTATCTAACCAAGTCCATTCTAGACTATTACGATGACAAAATATCTTTTGCCTGCCTCTTGTATTTTCCTGATCTCTTGGAACAAGAAGGGCTAGAAGCATTATTCAGCCTCACAGTGGTTTGTTTTTTTTTTTTTCTAATTACGTTTATGAAAAAGATTTCATTTATTTTGAAAACTGTATAAACTTGTTTATCATTTCAATCTGCCAACACCTCACTATTAAAAAGTTATTGAAATTTGCTGAAGTCCTAAACTTTGCCTGCATTTTTAATTGATGTGTATCACTTTTCTTCCTTTGAAACTTGCACTTAGTACACAGACAGATGGATGCACTGAAGCATGATATTAATCAAAAAGAAATCCAAAAATACGCTGTAGCATACGGGCATCTTAGGCCATCCACATACTTGAGTGCGCATTTCCAATCTGGGCAGAGAGTTAGGAATCCCCTTGGTTTTGCATAGAAAACTACACACATTTTCATGCAGATAGAACAATTTACATGATATTTATCAACAAGGAAGCATCCTTCATCTAGTCTACTAATGTGGCTTGTTCTGATGCTGCAGCTTCTGATGCCCAAAAGGCTGTTGCCTCCATATGCTCACTTGTAACTGCCATGACAAAATCTCTGCTATAAAGAGACAGAAAAGGAGCACAACCTGAAGCTTTCACATAAAGGGGAACAAAGTTGCCACTGTGTAAAAGATGGAAAGACTGGTTCAGAAGGTCACTATTTGATACTGGCAACCAACCTTTGGCTCTAATAAATACAATGGGAATTCTAAAAATGCAAATAATACATATATTGGGACACGTTCAGTGTCATGCTATGCTATACATAATGTTTTCCAAAAATATCAGAAAACCCTCTGCCTTACATAAAGTGTAATTCTCCTTGTAGTTTCCTACTTCATTATACCAGAAAGAAAATACAAAGCACATACTGAATGTGTATGTTTGTGCTTTAGGATTCATACATCTTTTATAACAATTCAATCACATAAATTTCTATATAAAAATATTTTTTTATACTTATAGTTAATACCAGTGCAATCAACCTGGGCCAATCAATATCATATAAAAATACAATTATTAAGACAGCCTAGTCATGTTTTAAATGTTACTCCCTCCTGCTTGGTTCTAGAACATGACTAATGCCTGACTATACCTTGCTTATAGACCTCCTTAGCTTGACAGCAGATCCAACCAATAACTTATTGGTCGCTACTACTAAAGGGATTTGTTATTGTGTGTGATTTTCACCTCACAGTCCAGGTAAATAATTTAGCTATGATCCCCCTGACATTTTATGGCACGAGAAATTCAGGCAAGCTGTATTAGTAACAGGCACATTTTACCTGAAAGGAAGTAATGGCCAGGTGTGTATGAAATTGTCCTAACAGAGACCAGGAGAATCAACAGACATACAGATTAATGGGATGGTAAGACTGCTTCTGTCCTTGTGCAATGTCTTCAAGAGCTCAATCCCATCAGAAACAGATGAAAAAAAAATATTTCCTGCGAAATCAGGTATTCCTAATCAGTCATATTTTTCTAGGTGAGAAGCAAATGTTCAGTTCTTTGCTTTATTAAGACCTGTCATATATGGCTGTCCACTATACCTGCTTTTGGCTTGAACTCATCTTTTCAAAGTGTTTCTAAAGCTTTCTTTAGCTACAGATGTTTCAGGAGGCCCTTTTTCTGATGACCAAGAGGGTATGCACACACACAAAAAAATTGTTTAGATGCATCTGTTTAAAAACATCTCTCTTTGAGCCGGCAATGTGCGCTTGCAGCCCATAAGGCCAACCGTAGCCTGGGCTGCATCAAGAGAAGCGTGGCCAGCAGGTCAAGGGAGGTGATTCTTCCCCTCTACTCTACTCTCGTAAGGCCCCGCCTGGAGTACTGCGTCCAGTTCTGGAGCCCCCAGCACAAGAGAGACATGGGCCTGTTAGAACGAGTTCAGAGGAGGCCACAAGGATGATTCAAGTGCTGGAGCACCTCTCCTATGAAGACAGGCTAAGAGAGTGGGAATTTTCAGCCATGGAAAAGAGAAGGCTCCAGGGAGATCTTCTAGAGGCCTTCCAGTACCTGAACGGGCCTACAAGAAAGCTGGGGAGGGACTTTTTACAAAAGCAGGTAGTGACAGAATGAGTGGAATTGGCTTCAAACTGGAAGAGGGGAGGTTTAGATTAGATATTAGGAAGAAATTTGTTACTGTGAAGGTGGTCAGACACTGGCACAGGTTGCCCAGAGAAGCTGTGGCTGCTCCTCCCTGGAAGTGTTCAAGGCCAGGTTGGATGAGGCTTTGAGCAACCTGGTCTAGTGGAAGGCGTCCCTGCTAATGGCAGGGAGGTTGGAACTGAATGAGCTTTAAGGTCCCTTCCAACCCAAACCATTCTATGATTTACCTTGGAATTGGGTAGCCCACCTCCCTATGCCTACTGGGAGAAGTAGGTTCTGTGTTTTGAATGTTTGTGTAAGAATCAGGTTATGAAACTGAACTTACTCCAAAGCCTGTTGAAAACCACAGGATCATCTCCATTCACTCCACTGGGCTCTGAACCAGTTCAGGGCACAAAATGACTATAGTGTGGGCAGGGACTGATAGGAGTACAGAACAGTGCCAAACACAATCATAAACCAAAGCTGTTATGCATCACCTTTACCCCATGGTAAAGGGCCACATACACATTTTTGTAACCAGATGGTTACCCAGAAGCTCCTCACTAAGAGCAAAATCCTTTCTTATTATTGTTTGCAACACAGAGACAGAATAAGGATAATGGGTCTCACAGTGCCACACTGAAAACATCATCAGAATGAGTTCCTTCACACTTTGTACTTTTAGCACTGTTTTCAAGTTCTTCTCAGACAAAAGAGTTCTTAAAGTTTTATGCTTGAGCATGCTATTTGTATTTCAGTCTATTATTATACATGACCAAGGATTTTTAAATGTTTATTTCTCTGACAGTATGAATTGTGATAGACTTTAGCATTCACATCTCACAGTCTAGCTTCAAGCTTTTCTCACACTTGATTTATATCTCGTGTCTTAGAGGATAACAAAAAAGTGCTTGTATATGAGCTATGAATTTTATGCAGATTCTTTTTACACTGAACCCCATATTCAAAATCAAAATTACATATAAACAGTATTTGCCGAGCCATCAAATCTATGTCCAAATAATAACTAAAAAATATATATATATTTTCCAGAATACAAGATAAATTAACATAAAGAGCATTATGAATCCTTTGAAGCACAACAAAAGGAGCCATGGTTAAAATTTTAACAAGTTAGAATCATTAGCTAAACAAATTCTGACAGCCTAGCTTTGCACTTCCAGTCACACATGCTCAGAACAAAGGCTTGATATGTGAGGCAACTTTAATAGGTCCCTCTGCATATGACTAATTTCTCCTCAAACAGTCATTTTTTTATTTCATATTTTACTCTGGATCCTGAAATGCCACATTTTATTAATCTGTGTCACTCACATGGATTGTTAAAAGAGCAGACTAACATTGAAGGAAGTGCATCTCATCATAACCATGTATATGTGGAATGACAAAGGAATGTGTTAAGATTTGGAAGAGTAACAATTACTAAAAGTAGAACAAGCTAGAATAGAATATAATCTGTTTTTCTCTAAACTACATTCCAAACTGCACACAGACAGAAAAACCCAATGGCAAGAATTTGCCCAGAAAAATCCTATTTTGAATTTGCACCCAGAGTAAACAATAAAAAGGGGACACAGTCACTGACACTTGCACCAGCTATTGTACAGCTGAGTGAGTCTCACTGGAGAACCAAAGATGGTAAAGCTGGGCATTTGACTTTATTCCTTTTAGACAACCCTCTCTGTTTGTGTGAAACAGTACTATCATGTTGAAAATACTTTCATGTATTCGGTGGAACTGGACAAAAGCAGAAACAATGCATTTTGAATAAACGGACTCTCCCCTCGAGTAACGCTGACTGAGGTAACCCAAGACTCAAAATACCACGGCAGAATGCAACATAACTGCATTGTATCTTAATGAAAGTATAACATGCACTTGAGACAGAAAGCAGGTTGAGAAAGATATTAAGGCTTATCTGAGCACAGAAGTCTGTTCTAAAGCTCATACACATAGAATAAAATTATTGTAATGGTGCATTTTAATGGCATATCCATCCTCTTAATAACAAAATGGATAACAAAAATGTAATTGTAAATATTTTCTATTAACAGACAAGGAAGGAGAGGAAAGAAGCAGCAGTAGAAAAAAATATAGAAATGTGAAGAATAAAATGTACAAAATCTTAATATAAAGTTGTATAGAAGATAGTATTTCCAATACCAAAACATGTGCCGAGGAACAGGCAGTACAAACTCAGTTACGTAGACTATCCCAAGGAGGAAATAAAACCAAACTACTGAAGTAATTATCACAGCTCAGTTGTTTACCAACCTGCTCAAATCAAAACAAAATATTATCACAAAAATAAAACAACCACACTGCACTGGCAAAACCAATGAATGGTGGGAGGGAGGGTATCCAAGGTAAAAGATACTTAACTGTCTACATCCACTGGATGTAAATATATATATTTTTTTTTTATTATTTGATAATGCAAACGAGCTTATTGGGTAACGATCTCAGCTAACAATTCACATTTATACCACAGCCTTCCTGTTGGTGCTTTGCAGAATTATCTGTTCCTAATTCCCAGCTTTGATTCCTGAATTTTGAGGACCAGTTTAAGTCTGAGGAGCAGCTGTGTCGAATAAGAAATCCATTTCCTCTCACACACTGCAAAGGTACAGATGAGCACTGAAAATGCAACTGACAACTTTCCTTTTAATTGATTTAAATTAGGAGTCTCTCCAACTTTCAAACGTTTCCTAATGAAGTGCTATACGAACGATGACCCTGAATGTAGATGTTTGAAAGCTGAATGTTTCAAACCAGTAATGTAGCAGAAAATTATTTGATTTTAAGATAGTGAAACAGTGATGGGATGAAAATCCATACGGGTCAAAGACATACTTGTAATGAAAACAAACTAAACCTAACTTGTGCTGCATGATAACATATGGTTGTCTTTTATATTGCTGTCACTTCCTATGATGTTTCCATTGAGCTCATGTTTTAAGTGTCTGCAGTTGAGAAAAGCTGTAGGACTTTGAGCTCTCCTAGACACTCTGTTATCCAGAGACCCCATACTATTGCAGTATCCTATTCCTCACTCTTCCCCTGCCACCTCCCCACACCCTACTTACACTGTCCAATCTGTGGCCAAGAAAGGTCTTTCCTGTTACCCTCAGACTATTACAGAACCAGAAAAAACTTGGACCATCCGTTCGTTTTTCTTCTGTCTAGAAAAAGAGATCTAAAAGCCACTGAAAGAATCCAGCAGAGGCTGGTGAGAAAGGTGACATTGGACAGTGTAGCTTTCATACCCAACACACCGACACAACTCTTATTAAGAATTATTCACACCTGCATCTTTAAAATTATAATTCATAGACTTGTACAGCTATTGGATAGCAAAGAATTTGTCAAATATTGCAACACAGTTAGCATGTAACATAAAATGGCATTTGACCCTAACTATTATATTTGCTCCCCACACTACTTGTCTGGGCATCTGCCTAAGGAGAAAACAAAACAACAGATGGATATAGACAGAGATGGAAATCTACAAAAAAATAAGCAGACAATGTTTGTCTGGTATCACTACACCACGATTAAACAACTAGGCTTAAAAGATGAAAACATAATGTCAAGAGTACATGTATTTTGCTGGCCATCACATCAGACACAAACAGTGCTACATAGATGTCAGTGTAAAATATTAGGATCCAAAAACCTGTTCTCGCCTTTTTTTGAAGAAGATAGAGAGGAAAAAAAAAAGGGAGACATTTAAGTCAACCTAACACTTCTTTTTTTTTTTTTCTGCCAAAAAAAATTGCAGAAGTTGAAATGCATTCCAAACAAAGTAATCATATCCACTTAGGTTTAGTGGGGTGGAGGACGAGAGGAGAGTGTAAAGTTAAATTGAAGGCTGTGTAAAACAGGCAAAATCACAATTCCTAGCCTTGGTTGGTATGTGCAGAGCAATTTGGCAATTATTCAGCTACATCTGCATTTGTGTCACACCCTGGAATACCCTAGTGTTTACTTGCAAAAGGTTTTGATTGGTGACATTGTTTCAAACCTCATTGTAAGCAGTCTTCTGAGGAAAGTTGTGTTTTTCCCCCAGAGACAGATTATTAGACAGACAGGAATTTAAAAAAAAAAAAAAAAAAAAAAAAAGGTCTTTCTTACCTTTCTCTGGTTCTCCACATGGAAAGGAAAGTGTCCTAGAGAGGAAGAGCAAAGGAAACCATTAGACTCTCACAAATTAATACAGTGATCTCTGTCCCCACAGGATGGATGATAAAAGTAAAGAAGAAAACTTGTCCCTAAATTTTGAAACACTTTTATGGAAAAAATTTGCGAAATCAAACAGTGCAATTACACTTAAATGACCCTTACAGTCCATTACCTCATCAATCCAACTGGGGAAGAATGATTTCCCAGACCTAAATCTGCAAACAATATAATCCTGAGATTGTAAGTAGAACACAAAACCCAGGCCTTTCAGAAATGAGATATTATGACAAGTATAAAGGCTATTAAGTCAATCAACAGCAAATCCCTTGAAGCCTATGACTGCTAACTTAGAACTAGAAATGAACATTTATTTTAAGTTCAAACTGTATTTGGATCTGGCAGACATTTAGTTCTGGCCCACTTCATGTTTATTCCTTTGGCAGGCCAGAAGATGAGAGAATTACTTTCAAATCAGACTCTATTGCTTGCATTGCAATCTTCAACTTATTAAGAAATATGGATTTTTTAAAAATTACATTTTTCACAAAAAGTTTGATTTTAAATTAAAGTTCAGTCTTCCTGCCCTCACCTTGGATGCTCCACATAACTCCACTCCTCCTTTCTCATTTGATTTAGTCTCTTCTCTCATCACCTTTCACCTGTATCACTCCAAAAGCAATTTAACATAACCAAGTGTTCACCTCTTCCAAAGCCACTTCCACATTCTTGCCTTGCCCTTCTTCAAAAGAATACATTTCATGAGCTAATTTACTAGTACTACTGCCCCCTCCATGTTCAAACTGAAGGCTCAGTATTTTGTATTCACTCTTCAGAGTTACTATACAATTTGTTTGGAATCCTCCATTTAATCTACTTATCTAATTTATTTTAAATTTCATTAAGCTAGGCATCGCTTTCACTCATGCACAGTCAGGTTGCTTTGATTGCAATAAAATTTCCTCAGGGAAGCAATTCCTATTTTCACTTAATATTATGTCTTACCTTTAAAAACAACAAGAACATAGATTGGGGATTAAGATAAATGATTGAGTTGCTCATATTTTATAAAAACCAGTTTACTTAATACTAATAGTGAAGAGATGTTGACAACTTGGGCAACAATTTATGAGAGTAAGAGTAAAATTAAATCACTATGATTTATTCTAGTGCTGTTCCGTGTATATTTTTGGCAGTTACAGGTAACTGTATAGGGTTTGCATGGCAAGGTTTTGGTAGTGGGGGAGCCACAGGAGTGGCTTCTGTGAGAAGCTGTCAGAAGCTTCCCCTGTATCTGACACAGCCAATGTCAGCCGGCTCCAAGACCGACCCACTGCTGTCCAAGGCCGAGCCAATCAGTAACGCCTCTGTGATAACATAATTAAGAAGGGAGGAAAAACTGCTGCATGACAGCAATTGCAGCCAGCGAGAAGAGTGAGAAGATGTGAGAGAAACAACGCTGCAGACACCAAGGTCAGTGAAGAAGGAGGGGGAGCAGGTGCTCCAAGTGCCGGAGCAGAGATTCCCCTGCAGCCCGTGGAAGACTATGGTGAAACAGACAACCACCTGTACCACGCTGGAGCACGTGGATGCCTGAAGGAGGCTGTGACCCCATGGGAAGCTTGCGCTGGAGCAGGTTCCTGTCAGGACCTGTGGCCCCATGGAGAGAGGAGCCCATGCCAGAGCAGGTTTGCTGGCAGGACTTGTGACCCCGTGGGGGACCCACGCTGGAGCAGTCCCTTCCTGAAGGACTGCACCCCATGGAAAGGACCCAGGCTGGAGCAGTTAATGAAGAACTGTAGCCCGATGGAAGGACTCACAGTGGAGAAGTTAATGGAGGACTATCTACTATGAGAAAGACTCCATGCTGGAGCAGGGGAAGAGTGTGAGGAGTTCTTCCCCTGAGGAGGAAGGAGCAGCAGAGACAATGAGTGATGAACTGACCACAACCCCTATACCCTGTCCCCTTGTGCCGCTGCCAGGGGGGAGGTAGAGAAATGAGGAGAGAAGTTGAGCCCAGGAAGAAGGGAAGGGTGAGGGGAAGGTGTTTTAAGATTTGATTTTATTTCTC
Source organism: Caprimulgus europaeus (assembly GCA_907165065.1). Next base: position 8,012,957 of record OU015536.1, read on the forward strand.
ATTATCCTACTCTGATTTGATTTGCAATAAATTGAACTAATTTCCCTGAGTTGAGTCTGTTTTGTCCATGACAACAATTGATGAATGACCTCTCCTTATCTCGACCCACGAGCCTTTTGTTATATTTTCTCTCCCCTGTCCAGCTGAGGAGAGGAGTGACAGAGCAGCTTTGGCAGGCACCTGGTGTCCATCCAGGATCAGCCCATCACAGTAAAAAGTCTGTACCAGAGAAATGGAAAATATAACCTGAATGTATTAGCATTTCCAGCACTAAAATATTGTTTGCAGATCTACGGTTATCTGGAGATAACAGGGTACTACTGTCACTGAGAGTCCCACAGATACTGCCAAACATATGACAAATCATAACTTCCCTGCCCAGAGCTCAGTGAGTAATCCCAATCTGAAATAACTTCATCTTCACAGAAGTACTTGAAACATCTCTACTTGGAGTCTCTTTAAGGAACTCCATAGCAGAGATTCTAGATGTTTTAATCAAAACTTAAAGTTTACTATTTCACTCTGAATGAACCACTGCTTTTCCACTGTTAAAAAATCTTTTCAAGATGTTGAACCAAATAGCTGAGAATAATGACATTTACATCATTTGCTTTATCCCATTTTCTCACTGTAAGCATCTGTGTGCCATGCAGCTTCAAGAGGCAAAGAGGAAAAAAAAAACCTCTGCAACCTCTTTGACAAAGAATATTTTTGGCAAACAGTGCACTAACATGAAGTGTCAGGATATCAAAGACTCCCTGAGGAGTTCAGCAAAAATATCTAAAGAAACCCAAAGGAGTGATTACGAGTCCTTTTCAAGACTGCTAGACCCTTCTTTAAAAAACAGCAGTCTGAATAGAGTCAGTTGCTTATCCTGAATGACCTTCCTGATAAGGTAAAAAAGGGGAATGAGGAATAAAAGATGTTGAAGCTAAGAATAATTCTGTCCAATCTTTGATAATATTTCCACGTGTAATGAGTATTTAAATATATAGCAGTTTGTTAAGATATTTAATTATGTCATATATACATTTAAGAAATATAAATGCTCCTTCATCACCCAGGCATGTGTGTAGCAGTGAAATGCAAATAAATTTCTCTGCTAAGATAAATCTGAATGTTTTTATATTCATATAATTACATGGAATTTCTAAACTATCAATAATCTGAATATCTCTAAGAGATATAGATGACCTATTAAAAAACTGTGGTTCTGCCTTATGTTAAGTAGCACCTGAACTGGTTTTGCTTAACTAGTATTAATCAGCACAACATGGAAATACACAAAAAACATTTTCATATTTATACTGAGTGCTATCACCTGATACTTTTTTGATGCTTTCTACTCTAAAATTGCAATTGAGTTACCCCTACACAACAACAGGTTATGTGCTGTGAATCCTGGCTACATCCTGAATGACAACTGCTCTGTTCCACTGGGCACTTACTACACAACAAAGTGAACAAAGTCCACTGATCTGGGCCAATATCCTGACTTCTCCCTCCACATTCAGCGTATCCTCCTTTCTGCAAACATTTCCTTCTCAGTAACCCTTCCTTATTACCAAAATCTATTTGTTTGCAAGTTTTGGTGGCCCCATTTTTGCCTTTCATTCCCTATGATGGTTACTTCCCAGCTGATATGAGACTTCTTCCAAGAAGCTTAGCATCTTTTAAGAATTTTTTAAAAAGTTTGGTGGGCTGTTTCAAATTTATCTGAAGAATGTAAATTATCAGAAAGGCTACTTTTAGGAAAGAGGGTCAATCCAAATTCACTCTCTAGAGAACTCAGAGTGTATATCTACAATGAACATAACTTCAGGAAGCAAAATGACATCATGCACTCCTGTCTGATGCAGCTGTTAGAACTTTTCCTGGAATTTCACTAGCATTTCTGAACCTTCAGCCCTCTGCATGGCTGGACACTGCAAACCAGTGACAGATATATTTTAACTTATGAGGACTGACTTTTTTTCATATTAACTGAGAAAGTAATTTTCTTCTATTTTTCAATATCTAAAACTGTATTCAAACAACTACAATATATGAAGTAAGCGTTCCTACTTAGCAGGGACTGGAACAGTACAAAAGATTCAGAAAAAGAAAATTGTTAATCTGAGGAAAAAACCTCCTTTAAATTTGACCAGTTTCCAGTTGGTGATAAGAAAAACCTCCCAGTACTTTAACTCTGAAAGACGATGGCAACTAAATATACACAAAAAAAGAGCTCATCAGTATATTTAGAGGAAAAGAACTGCTACCATCTCATTTAGCAAGCACAAGGGCACATCCTCAGCTTTTTATAATTACACGTCACTCAGTGAGACTGTGCACATCCCAGCTTGTTCTTCTGTGACAGCAGTAAACACGGTTTGATGAAAACTGCTAATTTAGAAATTAGGCACCAAAAATAGAATCTTAATCTGCCACTCCAGCAAGTGTGACAACATAAGGGATAGATTAATCTGAACTTTCCTACAGCAGACAATCTGGTCTCAACAAGGGGTGTGCGACAGGCAGGTTATGGATGACGATCTTAATGAACCACTACTTCACCATGCAGTTCTAGTAACATTCTTCACTTTATCCTGTTTCAACTAATTTATGGAAAATAATAAAAAAAAATCCATTCAATCTGATCCATTTAAGATGAATATTTCTTCTCTTTTAGTGCAAATCTGTTTGCTGTCTCTCCCAAAAGTCAGTGATAGATATTTCCATCATTAGCAGTAGAAATGCAGCTTTATATGGCACTTTGTACAGCCCTACCTCAGCAACTTAAACAAACAAAAAAACCCCACAAAACAAACCACTGTGTCTTCATTACCAAATATTTAATACTGAAAGAGATCTGTAATTTTTTATTTCTGCTTTGCAACAATTTTAACAAGAGTGAGCTCCAAGCTGTGGACAGGGCTGTGCAAAGAATTGCTTTTCTGCTGTAGCAGAGCCTTACTGCAGTAATTCCAGACAATAAATTCAGGGAATACTAAGAATGAGTGACCCTAAAGCATATGCATTCTTTTTACTTAAACATGCCCTTGTTTTGGAGGTGATGTTGTATTTTAGTGTCAGTAAATATTCACTTCAGGAAAAAAATTAAGCACACATCCTCTTTTGGTAAAACTGAGAACACGCTCCTATAGTAAGCAATCACTAACATATAAACTATATTAATGTTATTATTAAATTAATATTAAACTAATTAACATTGAAGACACTGGTCAATAAAAGCAAGTAGTTTCTTCGCTGTTATTAACATAACTCTATATAGTCCATATATAAAAAGTGTGTAGATATGAGTGTGTGCATAAATATGCTATATATAAAAATGTTTTATTTATATATATATTAAAAAATACCTAACAGTGAAGGGTATTTCAAAGTTATGACTACATTGTATTGCTTCCCAGGTTTCTCAGGAAGCATGAAGAAGCAGCCTTCTTCTTCACCTGGGGATGAATAATTCTCCTCTTATTCATCTACAGTTTCATATTGTTTCTTCTCTATAGCAGAAAAAACTTGCACAGAAATCACTCTTTGTGATATCTGAGAGATACAGATTCCCGAGAAAACCGATTAGCAAGAAGATACATTCATTCAACACAAATAATAATATCTTGTTTCTGCACACCCTGAGCCACAAACCACGACAACCACAGACATCCAAACGGGGATGGAACTCCATCCACTTCTAACCTTCTAGCACAGCCACACAGGCTTATAAATGTTAGAACAGACTTAATTGCAACATAACACTGTACATAGTGTTTTTCTTCCAATCTTTCTGCAAGTTTAGCCTAAATTCAATATGTTTCTACTGTAGGCTATGTTTACTGAAATAAAGCTACATTCAACTATGGGCAACCTGTCTTTGAACATATGCTGCAGGCAGCAATCTAGCAGAGAAATGGGCAACAAGCTGTGAGACTAAACTTTCATCATCGTCTCCATAAATCAAGATGAAAGCTATAGACTTCCTCCTGTGGACCTCATACAGCCTTGAGAAAAAAGTTAAAATATTTAGATCGAAAGAACAAAATAATATAAAGAGAAAAAAAAAGAACTTCAAATTAAAATTAGTTGAAGCATTTGTCCAGTACTAAGTGCAGGTCCAGTCCCCAATAATGCATATTTTTATTTATTTTTTAAAGATATATTTGATATCAATGAGTAATTAGTAAGATTAATGATGACTGTCCCATCCAGAAGTTTTCTTTCTTCAGTTCCATTCATGTTGCTAGCACAAACCAACTAAGAATGAATTCCCACTAAACCGACTGTACAGCAAGTTGTAACAGCAGAGCTTTAGTGCAGGAAGTGAGAAAGACCACTTGGTAATTCTCATCTGTCAGCCAATGAAGCAATTTATGTATGTCATATAGGCAGGTAACATCACCTGAAGTCCCTGAAACAGGAAATGCATGTTTTGCACTTATGTTTTTATGATAGTAATGAATTACAAAATGAACTACAAAACACTGTCCTTTGTGCTTTCTTTGGAGGATCACAAAATTATTGAACAGTTAAAAGACTGTGATTCTATTACAGACATGCTTGTATTTTGTACTGGAAATACTAAGGTAGAGAGATGTTTAGCAACTCAGCAACTCACCAGAAGTCAGAATTAATCTGAATTAGAAGTCACACCTAGTGAACTGTATCTGTATGAAACACTGCACTCCTTGCTTTCTAGAGAAAGAAAAACTGAATTAACAGCTACTACCCTTCAGCTGTCACCTGCCTTTTTGCCATAAGTTGTCACCCCTGCAACATGGTCAACAGAAAACAACATTGCCTTTGACTAAATTCAGTTTACAATCAGACAGATTAGCTCAACCCCACCCAAGGAAGAGGAACTTGAGTAACCTGAGTCTGCTCTGTTCTACTGTCATACAGGTAAGAACCTCTTACAGAAATATAATGAGGGATAGTCAGAGGCTGATAACAACTTAAACACCTGTTCCCTTAGTGAATGCAAGTTAAACTGTACTGTAGGCTGCAGAATATCAAGAATACACTAATTTCTTTTATATTTACACTGTGATACAAAAAATACAGAAGAATCATCTCAGTCATACAAGCACTTAGTGTTTAGTGTACTTTTCTGCACTCATTCCTTTTGATTTTCCTCCCCCGCTCTAGAAACTACTCACTCTTGTATCTACAAAAGGATGCAGTTGGTACAGTGAAGTATCACTACTGCAACAGCAAGATTTCTGTACCAGTCAGACATACAAATAGGAGGCAGAGACCCAAAGATTTTGACAGACCTGTGTCTCTTCCTTTATTCCCCCTTAGAATTCTCTAAAGACATCAATGCCCACATGCCTACACAATGGACTAACTGGGTCTATATACATTCAAAAATTGTATAAATTTTTGGCTTACCATTTAAGCTATACCTTCCTGTGTTGGCATAACTTTTTTGTTCTCAGAGGGATAAAAGAAATAACCTTACACCGTACACGAGCATGAAACGTAGAAGCTGTATGTAAAGATATAGTCTACACTTAAAAAAAAATAAATTCATACATAGGACAGAGATGTCCTCTGAAATCTACAGAGCAAAGCTCACCTCTAATACCCTGTTCTTACCCTGCGTGCAAAGTCCCATTGATCTCACTGGGTGATCCACTCAAAGTGAGAGCTGCTTATTAGAGTTGAGCTTCAATGTGCAGATCTAAGAGGGAAATTTTGTCCTTCAGACAGAACTATGATCAAAACATAAATTTAGGCAAAAAGGAAACAGGAATATGTAGACAACTATGTACTTGCACAAGCAAAGTGCGTAGGGAGAGTGCCTTGAAATGACCTTTGCAGCACTGCACAGGCAAAACTGCACAGAAATGTAACACAAGGACAAAAGGTGTTCCTTTTGTACAGCAGGCACATAACAAATTAGGAATTAATTACAACAAGCAGTCGAAAGAGAAATGACTAAAATAATGTTGTCCTTATTTTTAATCTACTAGTTGTCATGTCCTCTTCAGCTATCTCTGCAGTATTCTACACATTCCAGACTTTTGTTTAATCCTGGGTCTTAGAAATAATGAACCACAAAAAATCAACAGTAATCCTCATACTTATCACATTGTCTTATAACGGCATCAAATAAAAAAGAGCAGTAGTATCTTCCTGACTCACAGTCCTGTTAAGGAGGCTCTGATAGAACATACATTTCATAGATCTTCTATACATTTCTTGGTTCTTTGAGTCTGAGCTTTCCTATTCAAAGCTATTCATTATAACCATTTCAGACTAATAGTAATGCTGAAGAGCTAAGTACAAACAATCTTAATATTAATCTTTTGGTCTTTTAGGAGCAATGTGCAAGATTTTTTAATCTCCTGATTTGACATGGGAAATGAGCAGAACATGCCAAAACTATTCCTATTATATAAAAAGGCAAAATTTCCTTATTTCATTTCACAACATTTTTTCAAATTAAAACTAATATGCACACATATTATACCTTCTCTTACACAAATCTACACAAGGTACTATTTAGGGTGTGCCGTTTCTCATAACCACAAATTCTAGCATCAGATAAAAGAGATTTATTGTCATCTTCCCATTTTATCTTCTAACTTTTGCCTAACAGGAATGCATAAAAGAGACAGGTGACCCCATTTGGAGGTCTGGATCAGTTCTTACTAATTCCCTGAGACAAAGACTACTGAAGAAGCAACATTCTTGTTTCTGCTTTTGTTAGACTTAAGTATTTGACACTATGTTTAGAAGTACAGAAGGTCAACTGACCTATCGTGGTGGTTTAACTTGGCTGGCAGCCAAACACCTGCTCACTCACTCTCCCCCCACAGGGAATAGGGGAAAGAATTGGAGGAATAAAAGTAAGGAGACTTGTTGGTTGAGATATCTCAAGAACAATTTAATAATTGAAATAAAATAAATAAAAAAAAATGACAATAATAGTGTTAATGATAATAATCATAAAATATACAATGAGTAATGCACAGTGCAATTGCTGATATTTCCCAGCTGTCATGCACCTGGAAATATTCTGCCTTCTCAGAATAATTTCAGTAAAGCACTGGTTTTGGTGGCCTTGATGAAATGTCTGTGCTGGCTCTGCTTCTGTTTAGGCCACTGCTACTGGGTGATGGAAATGCAGGACACTGACAGCTTTGTGGTTACAGAATGGCTCTAGGTCTATTACTTCAGTGGAGAAAAGAGTTTGAGGAGAGGACCAAATTGTGGCCATGGACTGAATGGATGACACTGTTTTAGGAGGGAGACGTAGGGCGTGTGACCACAGAAAGTGCTAAAATAGTGAAGATACACAGTGAAGTCCAAACTTGTTTATCTACCTTGAATCATCCAGTCTGTAGCAGTCCAAATCCTACAACAGATTTGAGAATCTCTGATTTTCAAAGCAAATCTCAGTAAATCTCTGATATACCACCATACATACAAACAACAAATCTCTGTTACAGCTACATAGTAAAATGTAAATAGTAAATGACACAGTAAAATGTCATCATGAATCATTTTTGCGAAGAGAAGTATTTTTAGCCTGTAGTTTTGGAAATAATAAACTTCAGCCCTTTGTGTTCTAAGGAACAGAGATAAAACCAGACTTAACTGCAGATAAAGCAAAGATAATATCTGCTGTTAGATCCCAAATTTATTTAGAGAAAGATGATGCCTATATTAGAGACAAAGGAACACTGACTATGCAGGTCTTCTAACTGCTAAAAACGCACAAGAATTAGCACAATTACAGCAGCAGGAGAAAAAAAACCCTCTGTTATTTTATAAATAATATATTATTTATTAAAATACATATCTTTATTTTTGTAAAATAAATATATTATTTATTGTTTTCTTTCTTTCAAACTAATTTCTTCCTAGACAGAGTTTTACATTTCTCTAACACTTTTGAAATGGATGATTTACTATAAAAAAGCAGGGTTTTGGTTGCCACTGTATGCTGAATAACTATAGCAATTATTGTAGGTTTTGATATAGTAAGCTAAGAGATACCACGTTGTTCTTGGTCTGACTTTTTATTTTGGCTTCTATCCCAGCTTTTTTTGAATTGTCATCCATGTAGCAGATGAAGGGTATGGCTTCTTCATGCCATAAAAACTTTACCATAGACCTGCATTACCTGGGCCTCTGAAGAAGATAGTGTGGTAGAAGTAGGTATTAAAACCTGCTTCCAACAATGCTTCCTACTCACCACTGCCACTGCACTCTTTTCTCATGGATTCAATCCCTGGAAGCCTGCACGTTAGCACTGTCCTGCTGGGGAGATGTCAACCATACTTTCCAGTACCTTTGGTGTGATCTGTCCTCTCCTGAGACAACCCAGAAACTGAATTCTCTCTCTTGCTGTTTTGATGACATTTGAAATTTTACTTTGGCAGCCATTAAATACAGTAAGCACTAGTTAGTATGTTTATAAAATACATTCCTGGTATACACAAAAGCACCAAGAGAAAGGCAGCCTCTCCTCCTGAACAACTGACAAATCTCTTTAAAAATTAACCTCTTCTTTCCACATAAACCACACAGAAAACCTAGATCAAGAAGAAATACTCTAAGTCAAATGTAGAGCCAACAGTAATAATCCACTGTGCTGCAAAAATGAATGCAGGATAGCAAATAACAATAGTCCTTTCAATTACTACAAGGAGGAAAAGCCTTTTTTTTTAATAATAGAAAAATACATGTTAGCCACACTTCCTAGGGATGGCAAGAAAACACTAGTGATGCAGAAAGCCCCTCCTATTAGTGATATGATTAAAGTATAGGTATAAAACCCCTTGAGGAGTAGATATATGACAAGGAGGCTATTAGAAAATAGGACAGAATAGCATGAGAAATAATATCCACAGCATATGTGACAGTCTAAAGACAGCAGGCACTGTTGCTTTTCACAGCCAACTTCTTACAGCACAGAGTTCACCACACAAGATGCTATATTGCTGAAAAGCAGACATGTACCTGCACTGTGGGTATACCCTGGGTTAATTCTTCTTTAAGACTGTTGGTGAAGAATAAGGATCAAAGTAATGGACACAACTGTCATCCACCCTACTGGGTATCATACTAGCTTGTAGTTCTTTTCCTCTTCTGCTCTGTATGTCAGGGGAATAAAGTAACACACTTAAGGACAGAAACAATTTCATTCACTTTGAGTAGACTGCTATAATGTGCAAATGAGCTTTCCAACACAAACACATTCTTCCCCACAAACTACCAAATCATGGGCTGTGGTGAATAGTTTTGACTATATTCTATATTGCTCTTAATGCACAAATAGCTTCCCATGCAAACACACTATAGTTATCATATCTTATATCAGAAAAAAAAGACAGCTTATCTACAGATAGACCTACGTGGGTTATTTTATTACATTCATATTTAAACATTTTAAAAACACATGCAGTGCACAGGTCAGGCTCAGTAATGTTTTGGCTGCAGAATAACAACAGCAGGACCCTCACTGGGACTCTAATTGCTAGCTGGACTCCTCAGCTCTCTTTCCTATGTGTAATGTGTATACATTTTCTTGGTTAAATACTGTCTTGCCTTTTGATCCTGTTCCTGCTGATGTTGCTGAGTGATAATGATCTACCCGTCTGGCCTATTGGTATATATATAAAGATTAATATTATAGTTAAAGCCAGTTGGGAACTCTTACTTATTCTGACCTCAATTAATAGAACAATGGAAATTTCAACGTGACTAAAAGGCAAGAAATTTAAAGCCAGTTTTTAAAATTATTTTTTCAAGCCTAACAGACTGATAAGACTTAAAATAACACCAGACATACTGCTCACCTCCAATAAGAGCTTTTCCAATCATACCCATTACAGTACTACTACAAACCTTTTATGTTGTAGCATGGTCATCTCTACCCTTGTAAAAGGCAAATGCCTGTATTTTGCTGAACCACCGATGATCTGGATAAGGGAACAGAGTGCACTGTCAGCAAGTTTGCTGATGATCCAAAGCTGGGAGGAGTGGCTGACACACCAGAAGGCAGTGCTGCCATCCAGAGAGACCTGGACAGGCTGGAGAGTTGGGCCAGGAGAAATTGAATGAAATACAACAAGGGCAAGTGTAGAGTCTTGCATTTGGGAAAGAACAACCCCATGTAGCAGTGTAAGTTGGGGTCAGATCTGTTGGAGAGCAGTGCAGGGAAATGGACCTGGGAGTCCTGGTGGACATCAGGATGACCATGAGCCAGCAGTGTGCCCTCAAGGCCGGGAAGGCAAATGGCATCCTGGGATGCATTAGAAGGGGTGTGGTTAGTAGGTCAAGAGAGGTTCTTCTTCCCCTCTACTCTGCCCTGGTGAGGCCACATCTGGAATATTGTGTCCAGTTCTGGGCCCCACAGTTCAAGAAGGACAGGGAACTGCTTGAGAGAGTCCAGCACAGAGCCACCAAGATGATTAACGGAGTGGAGCATCTCCCTTATGAGGAAAGGCTGAGGGAGCTGGGCCTCTTCAGCTTGGAGAAGAGGAGACTGAGGGGGGACCTGATTAATATTTATAAATATGTAACAATCCCTAACATTCTGTGATTCTGTGAAAGAGAAAATATGGCACGGGCCATTACATTTCTGCAATTAATTCTCTGTATTGCCTACTACTCAGATCTTTGCTAAATGCTGAATAGCTAACTGGAAGTTAAATAAAACACTGGATGTGAACCACTGCAGAAAATATAACAGGAGACAGTCCCTGAGACACAAAAGACAGCCATAAGGAGAAGAAAAGATAAGTCAGGAAAAAGCACCACAAAGGTAACTTTCACATTTGGTCATATATCTTATTATAGTCTATGTGCAACTAGAAAGCGTTACTATCAAGATTCAATTCTGCCACTCCCAGCCCTTCCCTTGCACCAGCCCCCAAGATAAATACAGGCTTAGGAAGCACTGACACTGTATCAGAGGACACATTAGATCATCACATGACTTTTATCTGCAAATCGATTACAATAAACTCAATTACAGGAAATGCTACAAATATCTAACTCTTCACAGCATAGTATTATTTTGTAATCAAAAGAGTCCTGATAAAATCAGGTTTGTACAAGTATAATCTATACTGACAAAATTGTACCAATTCTACAAGCATAAAATCCTTGGGAGAAATTAATGCTGACCTGGAGAATTTCATGTTGGCAAAAGGAAAGAGGTCCTCACATAAGAAGAATTTTATGAAGCCCAAGTAAGCAGGTAACAAATAACAATCTAGCTACTTCAGTTTCACATTTAGAAACTACTGGAAACTAGAAAGAATATAATTTTATTCAGAGAAATATTGATTTAAGCACAAAGTAAGGAAAATGGAGAAATTATTTTAAATGTACATAATCACATCACTTTATTAAGTGAAATATTTCATTGGCTTAAAGTTTGATGGCATTATCTACCAAGATTGATATTATTACAGCAGATTATCCTTTCCAGTGAGTCTGCAGACAGAAAAGTGACACTGTAGAAGTATGTCATCATGTTTAATCAAAGTTCTTAGAAATAATAGTTCCATTATATTAGCATTTGAACAGCTTCTCCATGAACCAGCAGGCAGTGCATCTTCATCTTTTATTTCTAATCAGCTAATACATCTACAAGTTGCCACAACCATGCCAAAATGTTGGCTTGCATTCTCATTCATCATAATTTGACTTCAGTAATGTGCAGTCCACTTATGACTTTTGCACACAATGTCTAGAGGAAATAAAAGCACATTTTTACAATAACCTTTCTGTAATTGGTCCATCAAGCTGCCACCCTAGTATTTTGTTTATTGATTTAACATTGTAGTTTAGAGCCTCTTATAGAATAAATCACAGTGGATGAAAAAGAAATGAAAGCATATGGCATGTTGGGATTTCCTAGGGGCAGAAATGGTGGGGGAAAAAGAGACATAGCTTCTAAAGTCTAGAACAAAAAATATAGGAAAAGAGTGCAAGTAGTTTAAAACATAAAAAAAAAAGGGTGTTACAAGGCAAAGTAAAGAAAAGGTCAGGTTTAAAACTAATTGTTTGCGAGTACTTTAGAGACAGCGAAGTGAAGTTAAAATCATGCCAGAAATGGAGAATGGGGAACAATAAACTGATGCATCACTGAGGAACCTAGGAAAAGTTTACCAGGTCAAACCAGAGAGTCCTTCAGCCTGATTCCTCCAACTTTTTTGGACAGCAAGCACTACTTAGTTGAATATAACAGAAAGACAAGCAAATAATGCTACCTCCTGAGAATGCTCTCCTTTCCCATACCAACCTATAGCTCTAGTACTCTACAAGACTGAAAGATTGCTCTGTTTGTCAAAACCCTTCATCACAAGCGGTGTTCCCCTGGGCTCAGTGCTGGAGGCAGTTCTGTTTAGTACATTTATCAACAATCTGGACAGGGGGATTGAGTGCACCATCAGTAAGTTTACAGACAACATCAAGTTGGACAGGAGTGTTGATCTGCTTGAGCGTCCAAAGGCTCTACAGTAGGATCTGGAAAGGCTGGATCAATGGGTCAAGGTCAACTGTATGAGATTCAAATACTTTAAATTCCTAAAAGAATCTGTTGAACATTTATTCTGGCAAGAGTTAACCAGGGACTTAATTACATGGTTTTGAAGATGGAGTTTTGTTTAGCTGGTTTTTGGGTTTGGGATTCTTCTTGTTGTTGGAGGTGGGTATGTGGGGGTCTTTTTGGGTTTTTAGTTTGTTTTTTTTTCCCCCACCGACTGGTTTAGTTTAGCCCTGTACTAGAAAAGACATAATAAAGATTCCAAATTTACCTTCTACATGCCACTCACAATTGTAGGAGGATATAGTAGAAATCTGTAAAGTCATCTGTTTTCCAGGCTGAAAAGTCCTATTTGATTTAATGTTCCACATACAGAATTTGTCCCACATTTGATTATCCCTAGTGTGCTTCTTGGGAAAACTGAAATGCTTTTAACACACAGACATGTTACTGCATAAAATCCTTGGGATCATACTGTTTCTGTCAACTGCTTATATCTTAAAATTAGACCTGATCTATTTTGAGCCAAATGACTTGGATGTGGACAGCAGTGCAGTCACAACAGCCTAGACAGAACAAATGGAAGTGCAGTCAGAGTAGCCCAGCCTGACTTCCTTCAAGTTTTTCAGAACACAATGCAGACTCTCTAGTCCACCCTGAATGCCAAGCCACTGCTATTACAAACTGTGTAGTAGATAAATCCTACCAGCAAAGCACAGAAAAAAATGACATATCAGAACTGTTAAGCTCCAGAGCTGCAAGAATGGTGCTTTAAAAATGAAGTACATAAACTATAGCAGAGAGGTGCTTGATAACGATCCCACAGTTACAGTCCCAAAGGCTGCCTCCTCAACAGAACCTTTCCAGGACCTGCATAATGCTTTCTCTAGCTTTAGGGTCCCAGTTAGGCACAGGATTATAGCTGCTGAGGCCACAACAATTCTGGCTATGTGGAGAAAGCAGAATGGCAGGCTCTTAAAAAAGAGCTTTATGTTAAAAATGGAGGCTGTCAGCAATAGACAACTTTTAAAGTAAAAACTAACACTTAAATTGCAATTTCAGATTTAAGCATCTGAACCATGCTTATGTCCTGTGAAAAGCCATATGCTCTGGTTTGTAATCATTGCTCAGCACTCCTCTATTGGTCTGACCTGATGGCTCAAATCATGCGAAGAAGATGAATCTATTTGGAAGGACGATTGATATCAGTCTTTTAAATAGACCCATCATCCACATAGGAATTGAAATAAAAACAAATAAAAGCTTGATGGTGAGCTGCCTACCCATACTTATTTTTCCTGAAAGGTCAGATAATTGAAAAGTGCAATTTACTTTGCTTGGGAAAAAAAAACCAAACCAACAAACCAGAAGAAAGCAGAAGCTGTGATACATACTTCCTAATAGCGTAGCTAAGACACGTAGTTGCACTTTGCTTACCTCATCTGCATTGTTTTCATTTACTTAATTTCAATTAGATTGCAAATTATGCAGGGATTAAGGTGTTTCTACTCTGTGACCTATTCAATTTTGCAGTCAATTGATTTCTACTTATTTAGTAAGTGTTTGGACATTAGCTGCCTTAGCAGTTAGGTTTACACTTGAAGTCAACTCTCCAACATGGCAAAATGCTCACAACTTGAGTTCTCCATGAACATGATAGAGGAAATAGTAAGTTGCAGGGAAGGAACTGGATGAAGATCACCTATAGCAGGACTTAACTCAACAAAGGCATAATCAGACAAAGGCAAACACTATAGTAGGATGTGCTAACAGAAGCAGTTTGTAAAACACTTGCAGTCATCCTTCCATGTCACCAAGGTCTCCCGTTTCAGCACTTCATTAAATACTGATGGGAAAACACTAATGAGTCAGAGTTTCCAAGAGGACAATGCAAATTGTTAGCTACCCAAACAAAGAAGGGGAAGAGAAAGGGAGAAAGGTGAATCAGAGTTGTGCCAAGCTCGAGAAGGAAATACTAAGGAGAGAGGAGATGGGATGGACATAACAACAGTCTTCAAAATATAGTGTGCTGC